>CM023608.1:13021659-13771659 GCA_013358685.1 Antennarius maculatus
ATCTTCCTCATTCTGTCTCTTTTTTAAATTTGTCACACCATGTACCTGTCACCCATATGTCTCCAAATTTCCTTTTGACCAAATCTCCAAATTACTAGTGCCTTTGACATGTCTCTTCTTGCTCCCACCATTTTCACCGACTTCTCGATTCTTTCATTGCAGTCTTCCTCATACCAAGTCTCTGTCTCCTCTTCTGTCATGAAATCATTGCGTTCGTGCAGGAAAGTTAAACTTGGTATTCTAATGGGTCTGAACATAATTATGTCAGATATAAATTTAGGAAACTACTTGTGCTCTGTTTTCTCCACCTCTTCCTATCTGTATGTACACCGGGTTTCAGCCTGCCAGACAGAGAGAAAGACAAACAGACAGACAGACAGAAGCATTCTCAATCTGAAAAGACTTTGAGTCACATAGATTGAGGGCGTAGGAGTCAAGTAAAAGAGGAAAAAGAGGGATGAGAGCTTTAAAGATGTGACCAAAAAAGGGTGCATTGAGCGGTGGAGAAATGGTTGTGAATGTTGGTGTTTCAAATTCATCCTTTAACTGCTCTGATCTGAGAACTCAGGCACTTGTTCAGCTGCAAAAGAATTGGAGGAGAGCCACTGTAAGTAATAAGATTATGAATTATTGTCCTGAATAACAGTACAGTTACAGTACATGCTTTATGTGTCACCACACTAGCTACACATCGCTAATGTCTGTAGAAGCTGTAAATACATCCATACAAGATTCTAGATAACGTTATACAGCCAACCTGGATAAGACAGAAGTCAACAACTGTTTATCATATGAAGTTGCTAGAAAGAGAGAAAAACCCAAGCTTTCCACACCTCTCCTCAGGATTTGTCTGGGGTGTAGCAGCTGTTCAGCTAGCACACTGTTAAAATGGGACTTTGGTACCTAAAGATAGTAACTAAAGTCCCAGGTGTCGGAATCCCCACTGGACGAGAATCACATACCACCAGATCAGCTCTCCTGTGTCAGCCCTTCTTGTCTCTACTTTTTCTTTCCCCAACTAGGTGGAGCTGGGACATCAAACGGGACCCTGCAAGATGTTAAAATTCCCAGAATATTTGATCGATTCTTCTTCTTCTTATCCCTTCAGCTTTTCCCGTTAGGGGTCCCCAAAGCATGTCACTCTTTTCCATATCAGCCTATCATCTGCATCCTCCTCTCTAACACCAACTGCCCTCATGTCTTCCCTCCTCCCTCACTACATCCATCCATCTTCTCTTTGGTCTTCCTCTTGCCTATTAGCTCCATTCTTGACACCCGTTTATCAATATACTCATTATATGTCCTCGAGACATGCCCAAACCATCGAAGTATGCTCTCTCTCTAACTTTCTTTCCAAAACGTCTCACCTTGGCTGTTCCTCTGATGAACCAATTTCTGATCCTATCCAACCTGGTCACTCCTAGAGAGAACATCTTCATTTCCTCCACCTCTAGCTTAGCTTCCTGTCTTCTTTTCAGTGGCACTCTAATCCATACATCATGGCTGGCCTCACTACTGTCTTATAGTCTTTATTATTTATTCCAGCAGACTCTTCTGTCACATAAAACACCTGACACTTTCCTCCAACCGTTTCAGCCTACTAATATCTGGTTCTTCATCTCCTTACCACACTCAGTGGTAAGGAGCTGAAGTGTTGCTCTGGACGGTTGACCCCAGGAATTTTAAGTCCTTGACCTTTGTTATTTCTTCTCCTTGTAGCCTCACTCTTCCTTCTCCCCTCCTCTCATTTATGCACAATTTTTTAATGCAGATCATAATGTCATCCATGAATATCATGGTCCTTCAGGATTCCAGTATAACTTTATCTGTCAGCCATTCCATCACCAATGCAAAAAGGAGGGGGCTGAGAGCTGATCCCTGATCAGTCCCATCTCTACCTTGAACTCCTACGTCACACCTGCAGCACACACTCAAAAATATTTTTTTTCATCCATTATGTATATGTGGATGAACAGTGAAACAGCAGAACAGTGAAACACCAAATCTTAGTGTGTCTGAAAATTAATATTCAAATCCTCCTGATGCACTTTAACAAGCAAAATCACAAACTACCAAAAAAAAAAAGACTGTGATATAGGGAAATAATGTAAGAAAAATAATTTCTACTTAAAACATTCAGGGATGAACTCACGTGCCATGATAATAATTAAAACCCGCTGACCGTTCATCTTGTCATAAAGGGTAAAAAGAGATTTATATGAGTATTGACTAATTATTCAATATGTTCGAATGAACACACAATAACACGCAAAAAGTATTTTAACCACCCTGTCTGCTAATTTATGAGAAAGGTTTACATATATGTTGCCTTGAATACAAGAATTCATTCTCTGTGTTTACAAAATGACACCTCTGAATTTGCAAATATAAACCACTTTGAAAAGAAACAAAGTGAATTAAAACATCTGAAACATGAACTGTGTTATGTGAGACAACTGTGCCCAGTCTGCACATTACCCAAGTAATAAAGCTGCATACCGGGGCCTATAAAGTTTAAGAGATTGTGATTTAAAATGCAAGAGAGACAAGATAATGCAAGCGCATAAGTAATCAAATAACTTTTAAAAAGCCCTTATAAAAGACAAATCAAGTCAAGTGCTTCTCTGAGAGTTTTCCATCACAGAGAGGAGAATTCAGTCAAGAGCTGGGTGAGAGGCACTTGGCGCCACATTCCTGACTTCTCTCTGAAAATCTGAACCTGCAGCTGAGAAAAATCTCAGTGCTATTTTCTTTGCTCATGCTTCTGTGTGTACATGTGTGTGCACGAATGCAGGAATGCATTGATTAGGCATGGGAAAAATCAAAGCTGAGCTTTGGGTTTGCAATCGATCAAACAAGCTGACTTTTTTTCTCCTTGTTTTATTTGCTCCTCCAAAGAAAAGAACAACTGTTTATTATAGAAAAATGAATTTTTCTCAAGCCTGACAGATGGAGGGAACTAAAGAGGAAAAGAGTACACATACACACACACACACAGAAACACACACACACACACACAGACACACACACACACACACACACACACAGAATAGATTAAACACACTCAAAAGACACAAACACAAAACCACACAGAATTCACACAAATACATGCTGACATCGGCCTACAAAGAATAGAGATCACCAGAACCACACAAACCTACACAGACTGGTACACACAACTAACAAACACTCAGATCCACAAGCAATGCGAAGATAAATTTTTTGAGGCAAACACACGACAAGCAGCAGGTTTTGACAGGATCGCGCCCACACAGCCAAAACACAGACATGCAGATAGGCAAGCTGCAAACAGAGCGACGGAGGTGGTGAAATGAAGAAAAAAGCAAAAACTACAGAGAGTGAGGGGAAGCAGATGGGGGAGAGCAAAGGGGGTGATAAGAACTGAGAGAAGAAAACAAAAGAATGACAGAAAATAAAAGAGAAGGGATGTACTCGATGAGTGATAAGGAGATGAAAGAGACTTCCTTTGAAACATACAGCCACTATGAATCAAACACTTCATCCAATTACAGAAAATCTCCAACACACATGTGCACTCACACACACACGTACACACACACACACACACACATCCACACACACACACACACACACACACACACACACACACACACACACACACACACAATTCAAATGGTGCTTATTATAAAAAAAATATATCCATTTATAGAAGATGCAGATATACAAATAGTTTGTTCAATTGGGTAAGATGGGACCAGTGGCCATGTTGATATGATTTATGCATTTTGTCAAATGCTATTCATTGTAATGATAATGAGGAAAACAATTAGACTTTAGATTTCAGTAACATTTTTGAATTTTTATTTTGAAATGTTGGTAAAGATATGTAGTTTTCATTGCTTTCATTGCTCTTCATCAGTATACTTGCTTATTGGTTAAAAAATTCAAAACCCTGTTTGTAAATTGTATGATGTACAGTGCCGAATTTTTGTTCATCCATCTATTAGTCAGTCAGTCAGTCAGTCATTTTCTTAAGCCGCTTAATCCGCTGGCGCAGGTCGCGGGTGAGCCGGTGCCTATCCCGGCAGTCTCAGGGCGTGAGGCGGGGGACACTCCGGCCACGACGCCATCCATCTATTAATCATGACTTATTCCAGAAATGATGTTTGAATTCATCTGAAGGCTAAATTAATATTCTTTCGTATGTTTCTGCAAAAGGGCGGCATGGTGACAGTGAGTATATATGTGGCTCCACTGAGCACTGGCGTCACGCCTGGAGTGTCCCCTGCCTCACGCCCCCAGTCAGCTGGGATAGGCTCCAGCCCCCTACGACACGTGACGGTGGCTAAAGATGAATAAATAAAGGAATGTTTCTGCAAAAATCATAAGGTTATTATGCTAACACGTCTGCGCCATTTATTCTATTTATTCTATTTATTTTCTGAAGTGAAAGGTCTATAAGAATTTTAGTAGCAGATAGTCTAAAGTGCACAGTACAAGGATTTTAAGGTGTAACCAACTCCCCATTAATACCTAAAAAATGAACCTCTTTGTTTCAACACCAACCTAAAAAATATACTAGAGTCTTCTTCAGAATGAAAGCTGCTACCTTAAAGCTGTTAGACTGTTTGTTTAATGAGGACAACAGGATTGGACTAAAAGCTTTCACAACATCCCAAAGTCATAATCCTGGCAAACACATCTAACGATGTTAACCAAATGAACAGCTTAGAAAACACACAGGTAAGTATATTTCACGCTTTTACATCATACAGAATGGTTTGTTGTTGTTGTTGTTTGTCAACTATTTTGTCTTCCAGTCATTTTGGGCTCATTTATACATTGCAAATTAGTTTTAGGTCAAGAATGAATTAGTTGGGCGTTACTTAAGAACTCCTCATCTGATGATTTATTATTTTACTGAAATCACCAGTCAAGGCTCCAGAGCATTGTTTGATGGAAAAATGTAATACTTTATTTCCATAAGCATTCCTGGATGTAACTGTTTTGACCGAGCACACATTTGTGATAATGTATGGTATTTATACTTGCATTCCCCTGTGAGCTCAAACAATGAGACAAACCTTTTTAACCCTGACTCTCAAACATTTTAACAAAGTTTTTGCTTGAATTTTTTTTTACATCTGGCCGCATCAGTCCCTACATGGAATACTGCCAACTATAAGACCAAGACAAACTTTAACTTCTGCATAGGAATGCCATTATATACTTAGATGTTTTGTTAAATGTGCATTCTTTTAACCTTCAGAAAAAGTGTATCCCTGATTTCAAGTATTTCTTGTTGTAGAGGTCCCCTACATTTATCCTGCGTCTGTCCTCCATTAATGCAGCAGGCAAGACTGTTTTAAACAGTCTGCAGTAGGAAGCTGGTGTTTTAAAAAGAAATCCTTGGATTTGCCGGTGAACTAGTTACCCAAATATTTTTTATAACTTCTGACAACTGAGAGGAAGCAAAATTACTTTTCCAAGCAGCATCTCTGAGGGATAAACCCAAAGTGTAGCAGAAGTTGAATAAACATGCAGCAAAAACTGACATTTTTATGTCTGCTAGAAATGTGTGAGAGGACAATTACTTCATTTTCTGTCCCACCTGAAGGATAATAGTTAATTAGTACCTCAACTATCATTCAGGACAATATTTTTGGTTTATATGACTCCTCTTCATTATTATTACTGCTGTTCAGACAGATATGCAAAAAATTATTTTATGGCTCCATCCCACTCAGCAATTTCACTGCTCCTCCACCCTCACCCCTCTGTCTGCCTGTCAAAATGAACTCAGCCCTGTCCGACTCATCTGTGATGTTGCTCTGCTCTGCCAGCTGAGACATCCGTCCAAACAGACATTCTGACAAACATGAGCCCATAGATGTACAGCAATGGAAATATAAAGAAAAACCACAAGTGGATGCTTGGATAAACTTTCTCTCTATGGCTCTCTCTCTCTCTCTCTCTCTCTCTCTCTCTCTCTCTCTCTCTCTCTCACACACACACACACACACACACACACACACACACACACACACACACACACACACACACACACACACACACACACATGCACAAATAACTGCACAGGCTTATATGTTGCATGTTATAAAGACTGGGTCTCTGAGTACAACAGTGAATCTTTGTCTCATGTTTTGCAGTTGTTGTTTTTTTTAACTCTAGTACCTATATGATGGTTTTAATGGTTTATACTAAATGAAATTGATTGGATGGATGGATGGATGGATGGATGGATGGATGGATGGATGGATGGATGGATGGATGGATGGATGGATGGATGGATGGATGGATGGATGGATGGATGGATGGATGGATTCTGTATGTCTCAGACACAACTTTTCTGTGGGGCAGCAAGAATAAAGATATCACTGTGTGATACTCGAGATATAACAGTAGATTTAATATTATTCTGAAAATCACATACCTGCTATATGCTGCTTTATCTTTGTCTGGGTTACTTCAAGTTTGATGTCTTGTGGTGCCATTATTGCTCTCAGAACTGCAGTGTGAAGGTCACAACAGTGATCCTTTCAAACACCAACTGACCCCACGGCACAATAGGAAAAGAGCATAATCAGCAATTGTGTCGGCATATGTGTGGACCACTCAGGGATAGTTTGCTTTTTACACTAACACCACCCAACCATCACCTCATCTCTCTCTCTCTCTCTCAGTGCCCCCTCTGGGATGTCACTAGCGACCAAAAGTAAGAAATACTGAAGGAAGGAGAGATATCACAGGACAGAATGCTGGAGGAAAAGAGAATGGGGGGACTCAAAGAGATGCTGAGGGATGGTGTACAATATTTGAGAGCCTTTAATGACCTTTTCTTTATTATATATCAACCTCGTACAGAGATTTATGTTGCTTGCCCGGGCCAAAAAGAAAATGAGAACAAGAGAAAGACTCCCACAGAAGGAGGAGAAGAAACAGACAATACAGGATATGGTACTGCATGGTTTTGTGTCAGGAAGACTGTATTTGTATGCGCTTAAAATCAATACAAAACTTTTATCCAGCGTTCCACAACATAAGGCCACAGGAGATCTATGTACCCCTGCTGAGCCTTCACTGCTTTTCTCCCATACTTTGTGTCAAAACGTTTCTGTAAACTATGCAGAATACAGTGATTAGAATGATTCAGTCGTCAACACAATGGCCTGATTTCAAATGTTGAAAAAGCCATTTATAAAAGCCTGACAGGTTGATTAAGGTGGTAAAAAGAATCACACTTTACCGAAGCGGTGAAAGCTTCAGGTTCTAATTAGCCAATTAAATGCTGTTCTTGAATATTGATACAATTGATACACTTCCACCCCGAAACGCTTGGTGTTAATGGGCGTGCCTCTGAGCTCTCTTTCAACAAATCCCTCCTCCCTCGGGTTCGCATGCGTTTTGTTTACATGCACCATGTGAACGCGTGTAACCTAGCGTTGGATCGATCACCATAGTCTGGAACTTTTCTTTCAGTAAATTTGTTACTACGTATTTCGCTCTAATTTTTCTTGTGTTTATCTCTTTTGTTAATAATTGTTGATGAGGATGAGTGGAGCTGCCTTCTCAGTCACCCAAAAGTGACTGTATACTATTTCATATTGCTCTTGCTGTTCTCATCTGGGTCTGACGTTTATTTTTCTCATCTGATTCTGTCTCTCTCATACTGTCTCTATCTCTGTCTTTGGAGATAAATTGTTCAGTGTTTGCATTCACATATCTGTCTCTCTCAGGACCTCATTCCCTTCCTACTCCCAATCTCTCTTCAAAATCTTGCCAGTCAGTGTTTGCTGCAGCTTTCATTAAGGGCTGTCCATCTTTAACTGTCATGCGTCTAAACAAGTAGGGCTCCAACAAATGACAGTCTTCATTATAAATTAAATTAATTCTCAATTAGATTAATCACACTATAAAATACCAGAAAACAGCTATGAAGATCTTCAGATTACTTGTTTTGTCACAATAATATAAACTGAAATAGATTCTATTTTTACAATGGTTGAAAAAGATGGACTGGAAAAATGGAGTAATAAATATTTAGCATTTTTTTCAAGACTACATTGACAGATCAATTATTATTGTTTTAATATTGTTCAAAATGTGTTCTCTTTGCATGTCAGCTGAGGTGTACTGTACATGGATTACTATATGACTTTAACCACGCATACACTGAGCTGGATAATTAAATCCTAATACTGTACTCCTGACCACACCTTTGACAATAATTGTTATGCTTGACACCAAACTGCTGCTTGCAGTAAAGAGTAGAATGATTTCAGCTTGAAGAGACACTTTTTAAAAGATAGTCTGTCTTTGGTTTTACCCAGCTTTTAAGCTCCTCCTACGGAGCCCCTAAGGTGACATGGAGAAGAAAAAAAAAAACATGGAGAGAAAAAATAAAACTCACAAAAGTATTGTGGGATCTCGCAAATGTTTTGCGAGATCTCACAAAAGTTTTGTGAGTTTTTTTTCTCTCCGTGCTTTTTTTTTCTTCTCCATGTCACCTTAGGGGCTCCGTAGTATCCTCCTCTTCCACGATGCAGTTAATTTTCTATAAATCCCCTACAATCTTTCTGAGGAAAAACAGCAGGATGGCAAGGTGAGTTCTACTCTAATGTATATACAAATAATTCCTCAACTTTAATGGAGCAGTTCTCAAGCATGTGCAGTAAGTCAACAACACTGATTTGGGCAGGTGCCACCATCGATGGCTCAATACTGCCTAAGACTACAGTGATTAGTGGCTTGAAATCAAACAGTCCCATCTGGGTTTTAGTCCTGCATCTACTGACCAAATGATGCCAACTGAGTATCCATCACCTTCTGTGCATCTCCACAGTGTTAGAAAACAGGCACATCAGCAGCAACAAGCACAATCACTGTTTCCTTACTTTTTTTGTTGCTTGGCTTGGGAGGAAATTATGGAAGAGGGGAAGAATAAAGGAAAGGAGCGAAAAAAGTGAATGTAGAGGAAGATAAAAGAAAAGCAGTGGACAGGAGGCAACGAAAGGAAAGGAAATGAAACTAAATGAAAAGACTGATGAAGAAAGATGAAAGAAAATTTTGGGAAAAAAAGGAGACAGAAGGAAACAAAGAGAAGAAGAGAAGAAAAACAACAGAGAAGAAAGGAGACAAGAGACCAGACTGGATAACACAGTAGGAGGTCCAGCAGACAGAACTGCCTCCAATGTTTTTTTTTTCTCATCTTTTAATTTCTGTGTAGCTCACCCCCCCCCCACACACACACACACACACACACACACACTTGTTAGCATGCGAAAACTTGGACAGAGAGAACATGGGATCAAGGTAAGGAGAAGAGGAGAGAAAATGGGTAAAATTGAGAGGATGTAAAGCAGCAAGGATGCTGAACAATAAAAGATAGAAAAAAAATACCTCAAAAGGATGAACATAGCTGCCAACTAAATTTAAACATCTTTACCACACAGTCTGTGTGCATTTTCATGCTAAATGTGGATATCTTATTTTATGAGGTTGATAAATGGTAGCATTCAAGCATTCAAGCTTTAATCATGTGTTCTCCCAAAATAGATTGCAGTTCACAGCAGGTTCCTGTATGACAACAAGACAGTATAATTCAGTTTGTTAATTACTTTGCAGTTTTATACTATTCATATTCATATATGTAGTCAGAATTTCAACTGTTTGTTTTTTGATGAACATGAAAATATATGACTTTGAAAAATGTTTCAAATACACCTGCAGAGTGTTTACAGGATGTGTGATGGTTGATATCATTGCTTAAATGTTCTTTAGAGCTGATAACAAGTCAATAAACTGATTCATAGAATGATAGGCTAGCACAGGAGGATTCAGTTCACCTCAGTGGTCTGTCATCCCTGAAACTGGATTGACAACAAAAAATTCAGATTTGCATTAATATTAGTAAACATGATGTATTGTTACATCCCGCTTCAAACCGGTGATGTATTGTAATTGTCAGTGTTTGTGTGTTCGTCTGTCCGTCTATCCATCCGTCCGTTACCCTGACCTATGAAAGTAGGTCAGAGTAAAGTTTTGAATTCAGAGACTGAGGCAACTGATTCGCTTGGGCAACCCCCGAAGGGAAAATCCGAAAGGAGAAGAAGACGGCAACATCCTGCAACTTACCCTGACCTACCCTGAAACTAGGTGAGGGTAAAATTTTGAATTCAAGGGTGTCGCGGGATGTTGCAGTCTCTGACTGTTTCTGACTTGTCATTATTTTGTTTTTGTTTTTCTTCTGCAAGTCAAAGTGAGAAAGATGCACCTGTTCCAGCAGATAACATGACTTTAAATATCTTGGAATTATCTTGATATGTGTAAATACAAGGCATAATCTCCCCCTAAGCTTAGTTCCAGTATCATGTCATCTTATAGTCACTCACAAACAGAGATTCCACACTAAAAAAAATAAATTATTGGATTTACTCAACCCAGCTATGTCAACAATTTCCATTAAAGTAAGTTGTGTGTTAGATATAATTAAGTAATTCTTCTTCTTCTCCTTTCGGCTTTTCCCTTCAGGGGTCGCCATAGCAAATCAGTTGCCTCCATCTAACCCTGTCTTCTGCATCCTCTTCTCTCACACCAACTACCTTCCTGTTGTCTTTCATTTAAAGCCATAAACCTCCTCTTGGGCTTCCTCTAGGCCTCCTGTCTGGCAGCTCAAAACTCAGCATCCTTCTACCAATATATTCACTATCTCTCCTCTGAACATGTCCAAACCATCTCAGTCTGGCCTCTCTGACTTTATCTCCAAAACCTCTAACATGTGCTGTCCCTCTGATCTATTCATTCCTGATCCTATCCATGCTGGTCACTCCCAAAGAGAACCTCAGCATCTTCATCTCTGTTCATATCATCTCAAACATCATAGTCCACGGAGATTCCTATCTAACCTCGTCTGTCAGCCTGTCCATCACCATAGCGAACAAGAAGGGGCTCAGAGTTGATCCCTGATGCAGTCCCAACTCCATCTTGAACTCCTCTGTCACACCCACAGAACACCTCACCATTGTCTTACAGTCCTCATACATGTCCAGCACCGCTCAAACATGCGTCTTTGCCACTCCAGACTTCCTCATACAATACCACAGCTCCTCTCTGGGCACCCTGTCATAAGCTTTCTCCAGATCTTCAAAAACACAATGTAGCTCCCTCTGGCCTTCTCTGTACTTCTATATCAACATCATCAAAGCAAATACTGCCTCTGTATGCATGAAACCATACTACTGCTCACAAATGCTCACTTCTGCCCTTAATCTAGCTTCAACTACTTCCATAACTTCATTGTATGGCTCATCAGCTTTTTTCCTCTATAGTTGCCACAACTCTGCACATCCCCCTTGTTCTTAAAAATGGGCACCAGCACACTTCTCCTCCATTCCTCAGGCATCTTCTCACTAAGATCCTGTTGAACAACCCAGTCAGAAACTCTACTGCCACCTCTCCTAGACACTTCCAAACCTCCACAGTTTTATCATCAGGAGCGAGTACTTTTCCACTCTTCATCCTCTTCAATGCCCTCCTCACTTCATCCTGACTAATCTTTGCTATTTCCTGGTCCACAGCAGTCACCTCTTCCAGTCTTTATTCTCTCTCATTTTCCTCGTTCATCAATTCTTCAAAGTACTCTTCCATCTTCCCATCACACTACTGGCACCTATCAATACATTTCCATTCCTATCCTTAATCACCCTAACCTCCCATCTTTGTCTCTCTGTCTTGCCAACCTGTATAGATCAGTCTCTCCCTCCTTACTGTCCAACTTAGCATACAAGTCATCATAAGCCCCTTGTTTGGCCTTTGCTACCTCTACCTTCACATTACGCTGCATCTCCCTGTACTCCTGTCTACTCTCCTCAGTCTTCTCAGTGTCCCACTTCTTCTTAGCTAACCTCTTTCTTTGTATACACTCCTGTACCTCCTCATTCCACCACCAAGTATCCTTATCTACTTTCCTTCCAGATGACACACCAAATACTCTCCTACCTGTCTCCCTGATCACATTAGCTGTAGTTGTCCAGTCATCTGGAAGCACCTCCTGACCACCCAGTCCCTGTTTTAACTCCTTCCTAAAAGTCATGCAACATTTTCCTCTGCTCTGCCTTTGCCCTCTTCATCTTCCTCACCACCAGAGTCATCCTACACGCAAGTAATTAAGGTGTTAATAACTATCATTATGGCAATAACTGACTTGTGTGTAACCAAAATTAATGTATTGGAAATTTTACTTAATAGGTCAGAATCCAGCTAACTAAACTTGGAAACATAAATTCAACAAATAGCTATTTCTTCTGCTTTACTTAAGTGTTGTTTAATTGCAACATAAAGGTATTTCATTACACTAACTTAACTCACTTATCTCCCCACCAATATATTTGAATAAGCTCACTTGAAAACCTTACACTGTCACGTTTTTTAACTCTACCCACTACCAGTCATTCAGAATCCAGCTAACTAAACTTGGAAACATGCCCAACCAATCACGGTGCATCTGCCAGAAGGAATCACGTGAAAAAGAGCTCCTGAGAGCATCTTGGAATTAAATAAACAGCTGTCACCACAAAAAAATACTCTATTGTCTGTTTAATTTTCTGTTTAATTACATATAATGCAAACACACTGTACACAAGATAACAAACGTTTTCTTGTGCACAGTTTTGGCGGGCGTCTACCTGGAAGTTAGGGCCGCTAGCCGAGTTAGCGGCTTCACATTTGTCCATGTCTCTCACTTACGGAGCCGTTTTGGCTTCGTCACACATAGTAATTTATTTTCTTTGATTGTGACGGACCTCACGTTGTCGTGTGGGGAACCTCGATGCTTTATTCACCAGGACCGAATTCACGAGGCAGGCGTCTACCCAGATGGCCGGACCATAACTCCAAAGTGGCCTTTGTCTTACCGTTATTCCGTCCTACACACACGGAGCCATTGCGGCTTCGTCGGACACAGCGGTTTGTTTTCTTGTGACAGCGAAGGAAAAAAAGAAAACATAGTCTGATATTATTGTTTTATTGTGGAATTTCCAAGGGTTCCAGCTAGTGTAAATATAACTTAACTGTTGGACCTCTGTTATTCAACTGCATTTAGTAAGACCATCTAAACTAAACATTTTAGCTCCAATTCAACTTACTTAAATACATGAGGCATCCACTGTATTTTCTTTTAACTAGCTGGTTTTTATTTTTAAAATGGTAGTACTGTTGAGTGGATTTACTAAACCTGATTGTCAACAATTTTCACACGTTGTAGGTCAGTAAATCCAATACAAGTACTCCGTTTCTGTTTTTCATTTATGTTCATTTCTTACTAATGAAACACAATAACAACAATACATCACCAACCTGGTCACTTTGTATAATGAAAATTTATATATTTTTGTCTACTAATAGACATTACACATTTATTGATCTTAATAAATCACAAAGTTCATTTTTTCACCTTTTTGAGTGAACAGTAATCTAGGAAGTGATAAAACACTCAGGCACCAAGGTTTAAAATAGTACATCGGCTCATATGTGCAACACGCATTTTGACCATCTAGTTACACATATTATATGTATTTCCTGTTTATCTTTGTTGACCAGCTATTCTATTTATTCATCCTGCAGCGACATATTTGGTTTTATTATTGGACAGCTGGATCATTTCTTAAAAACTACGAGATAAAAGAGGGAAGCAGTAAACTTAAATAAAAGACCTATTTTCGTCATAAGCCACAATGGGACAAATAACCTCATGCCAGCTTTTTAGTAAGTGGTCAACAGATGTAACTCTTTTCTCACTGACTTTACAAACAACAATTCATTTGCAAAGCATTTTCTAGGCCATCGTATAGCTGGTTATTGAAGAATGCAATGCTTATGAACCTATAGAGATCAGAAAATGGAGGTTACATTTCATGTATTTACTATGGATCTAGCACACTGCTTGCCAGTTATTCCTCATGTTTTGCATGAAAACATCACAAGCTACTCTGCACACTTGAGTATTTCTGTTACTTTGTGATATTCCTGACTGTTCAGGGACTGAATGCAGCAGTTATACCTGTGAGCAATGTAGAAAAACAACAAAACAATTTTAAAAGTGTAAACTGTGCGGAACAGCCTTTGCGATGTTTCACAGCTGAATACAGAAATAAAATACCACACAGCTAAAGTTCAGCATAAAATTCAGGAAAACATTGGAAAAAAACTGTGGATCAGTTTATTGTGACACTCATTAGCAGGGGGAGAAATGTGAAATGTGATGAAGAATTACATAAAAAATTGACACTTTTCAAACCAAGTGGTGTCACTGCTCATGTTGCTTATGTGGCACATGTCAGGTTAGCCTATTGAAGTGAGTAAGACGGAATGATTCAGTGAGAAAGTGTCAGCTTGGGGAGCATGTTAAGTTAGAGCCCAACCGACTGTTAGACAAGGTCTGTGTGCGTGACAGTAATAATGTG
Organism: Antennarius maculatus; assembly: GCA_013358685.1. Lineage (NCBI taxonomy): Eukaryota > Metazoa > Chordata > Actinopteri > Lophiiformes > Antennariidae > Antennarius > Antennarius maculatus. Next base: position 13,036,122 of record CM023608.1, read on the forward strand.
ATTGCAGCGTGTTAATTAAACAATCATGGTAATCATATTGCACAAAAAGTTTCTTTCTGGTTCAGCATTACAGTGTGTATCCTGCAAAGAAGCCATGTGTATATATGTGTGTTTGGAGCTGTGGGTAAGGGGGCATGTGTCTCCTGGTGCTTCCTGTAGAGAGGATGAAAAAGATTTAATACCTCTGCCAAGGTGATACCCTACAGTGCTGCCTGTCTGACACACACACACACACACACACACACACACACACACACACACACACACACACACACACACACACACACACACACACACACACAGCAGACACTCAAGGGATTAGTTAACCTCCTCTGGTGGCAAAGTACAACAGTCCACCAGCATGTCCAGCAGTTCTCCTCTCGTCCAAGTGCACATACACACACACACACACACACACACACACACACACACACACACACACACACACACACACACACACACACACACACACATACGTATATAAAGACACACATTGGTAAGAGCTCTGCAGACCTCCAAGACACAACCACAGTTTTTGTCAATCATTTCCAGCCCATGTGCACAAAACGCACATTCATACCTTTCATCGTCTCTGCTCCCCTTCAACCCCAGGATATTTCTCACATAGCTGACATCCCTATATTTTCCTTTCTTTTCTCTTATATGTCTTTTCACTTCATTCTTCCGGTTTCGTCATGTCATCTTGCAGTGACCCACAGTTTTCCACTCTTTTTCAATGAACAGATGTGTATTTGTGGAGATATTTGGTAATTTCCATTCAGCATCTTTTGAATCCACATAGAAAGATATGAATGCTGGCAAATAAAGACCATCAATTGTGTCTCCGTTATTGGTTTAAACTTTTAGCTATGTGATGTTGAAGGTGATTACTTGTTTGCTGCCCCAGCCATCTAAATGGCAGCCACAAATTTGTTTTGCCATATGGGAGATCACTCTTCCCTGTTGTGACACAATTAAATACTGAACACATCACAACAGTCACAGTTGAAACTAATAGCAGTTAAGTCCATAGATTAGAGAATCCCCAAGCAAGCAGCTTCCACTACACATTTTTTAAATGTAAATTTCCTTTGATATGTACACCATTCATCTCCGCTGAGTTGAGATGGAGGCTTTAATGAGATTAACATCTCAGACCTGAATAAATAAGCAGCCTGATGGTTGTGCTACTAGGCTCACACTTAACACACACACACACGCACACACACACCCCACTTATTAGGAGGCTAACAGTTAGCAGGATATTTTGTTCGGTGATGTCACCTTAAGACACATTTGTTATCAGTGATAACAGACAGCCAGCAGCATTAGTTAGCTGTTCCAAGCAGGTACCCAGACAGGCCTGTGGAGCTCTCCACTGCCTCGACTTAAAAGGAACTCTTCCATAAATCTCCCTGTCTCTCTTCTCCTCCCTGCTAGGGGATGAGTAACTCTCCTGGAAGGAATCCTTTAATCTTGACCCATGGAGGACTGATGACCCACAAACATGTGCTGGCAATCTCTATAACTGTGAGCTTATGCATGTGTTCAGGTGTGTGGGTGTTCCTGACATACCCATTTTGGGAAGGAAACTGAATTTGGATTAATACTTCAAAAACTAGATTTCAAGACGGGAAAGCAAATGTACTGAGATCTCAGTACAAGATCTCAGTTTACACTGAATCGGGAAGATGACAAAACAGCACATTCTATGGTGTTAGCTGATGTTGATGAGAGCTCCACGGGGAGATGTGGTTATTTTATGGGCAGGAATGCAGATGATGCAGATAATGAACATGGGAGGATCGCAATTTGAATTCACAGACATACAGTGACAAGATCTCAAGTCCCATTTTCATGTCATTCTTCTTTGTCCGTCAGCACATGATGCATGGCCCCTTGATGCAAGGATCTAAATGCAATTCTGGGATGCTTGAAACGCCTCATTTCTAGCAAAGCATTTGTACAGAGACATGACTTCTATTGAACATGTTTGGAATGCTCTGGGTCTGGACTGGTTGTAATAGCTTGAGAATGTGACCATGTCAAGCCAGATTATGACTGTTTGTGAATAAATAAATATCTTCAATAAGTATTTTTGAGTGACATTTTATTGTCACGAAACCAATAAAGTAGAATGCTGGGAGTAGCAAAATTGTTGTACATTTGTGTTGACCATACAAAAAAAGGGAGAACACAAAATAATACGTACATGTAATAAACAAGCCCATAAAGCCAACACAACCAGACAAGACGGTATGAATGCAGACAAACTAGACAAAACAGCAGATGGGCAGTCAGGGAACAAATCAGCGAAATGTCATTTCCTTCTGCTGCCTGTCAGAACAGACAAATGCTTTCCCCCTTTCCTCTTATTTCTTTCTTTACCCTTTTTCCATTACTCCATTCTTCCTCTCTATTTCAGTCTGTGCTGCTCATTGATCTCTCCTTACACCTCTCCTATGTAGTCCTGTAATTGTTTTTATTTTGCTTTTAATCCTCTTGTTTTAACCCCTCAATTACATTTTATCCCTCCCTCTTTCCTTTCTTCTTGATGGTCTCTCACTCATCCTGCCTTTGCTCCCATTTTGAAACTCTTAATTTACATTTGTCTTCCCTCTGTTCTCTGACCTCTCTTTTTTTTCTGAGCCAAAAAACCCCACTGATTGAAAATCCACCCAGTAATTCTAATTAATATACATTTAATGTGTTTCTATAACTCAGTCACCTCAGACAAACTGCCAAACCGCGTAACCTACTTTACTGTGTGTGTGTGTGTGTGTGTGTGTGTGTGTGTGTGTGTGTGTGTGTGTGTGTGTGTGTGTGTGTGTGTGCGTGTGTGTGTGTGCGCGTGTGCGTGTGTGTGCTAGGTGAATGATAAATTAGGCTGACTCTGACCTGCCATCTTTTAACCACAATTAGAAAGATTTTCTGACAGACTGTCAAATTCAAGGCTAAAAAACTCTCACACTGTATACACACGTGCGCACACACACACACACACACACACACACACACACACACACACACACACACACACACACACACACACATGTGCACACACATCTTGAAGCACCCCACAGCTTATAGATAGAGATTGGAACCTGATGCATTAGCAAGCATCTCAAACCATTACGCACACACACACACACACACACACACACACACACACACACACACACACACACACACACAGCAATGAATTGCCATAATTACCCCCCTACAGCATACATGTACACCCTCCCTCTGTCACAGCACAGCAGATCGATCACTGGAGAGGTCAATGTACACACACATTCACAAAGTATATGTTTACAAATATAATAAAAAAATATGTTTAACATCTACATCAACGGTGGTGGTATCTGAAATGATCATTTAGAAAGACATTCTGCTGGCTTCTTTCTGTACTTCAGCAGAGTGAAGTGTAACACTTTACCTTGTGAGTCCATGAGTTTCATCAGTTAGCTTGCAAACGTAATGTAGCATAAATGACACAATATGCAAATACATTAATGGTGCAAAGCAGACCAGAGCGCAAGGCCACAGCCATTGTGATGTGTGTTATAATTAGTCTTGAATGCCGTATCTTTTCAGCATCTTTTCTCATGCATATTTGTCACTATAGAAGATGTCCAATGTCATATATGGAAATTAACACGTGAAAACACTTTGCTAAGGGATTTGTACTGTCCTAATTACAAGAACTAATCTACAACACAGAAATCTGTTCATAAAAAGCAGACAAATGTGTCATGATGGAGGAGAATCCTCAGTTTTGTCCACGTTATTCTGCAAGACAAGCTGCAGACCAAACTTCACCTCCGTCTGGCACACTGCACCCCACAACTGTCACAAGCAATCGCTCTCTCCAGCCTCCCAGTCCAGCAGCTTTTGACTCTTATTTCTCCTTCTCTCTACATCACTTTTATTTGAAAGTTCCAGCTTGAACTCTTGCTTCTTATTCCAGTTAGGTTTAACCCCACTATTTCAGCTCCTTCCAACCTCAGTGCTTTAATAATACCGTCCATCAGCTAAACGCTTTTGACAAGAATAAAGTAGCAGGGCTAAATTCATATTCCCAAGCTACCTCAACAGCATTGTCTGTGTCTATTTGAAAAAAATAAACTCAGCTTCATAGTAAGAGTGATTTTACAAAGGGAAATAAAATGACAAAAAAGATATGCCCTATATATCCACACTCTTCTTTTCTTCTCTCTGTCACTCCAGACAAGTTGCCAGGTCAGTACTGAATGGATATAGATACAACGTAATTGTTAAAACACAGGCACTGTGCACTGATAATGGGGTATTACATTACCTTCATTTATTCTGATTTAAGTTTTGGTGAAATGTATTTTCATGTTGTAAAATGAAATTCACTGTAGAGTGAGGTCCACCATGAAATTTGAATCAACAACTTTATACAACTTTATACCAATATGACTTTACTTGTCTTATTTGATTGTACTAACTGAGGTCTGATTTCAGTCGAGGGGTATTTGGCTTTGGCGTGAGTATTTGGCCTTCTACATTTCATTGCTACTTGCTATTTGCTGTTTTGTAGTGAATGTTTATTGGAAATATTTATTTTGTATTTCATATGATAAGGAGAGAGTTCCACCAGTTCTACGATGACTAACTACTATTTTCATCTGAGCTTTCCAATACATTTGGTGAATTTTTTTTTTAATAAAACTCACAAAAACCACTTCCTCATTCTCACTCTTTATTTTGGACTTTAAAGTCTAGAAAATGGTATTATTGCCACCACACTGTCATCTGAAGTAATTTTGAAAGAAAAAAATTAAAATCTACAAAAACAGTGATATAAAGTAATATCCAATATAATGTCTGCTGACATTTTACAATTTCAAAACTCCCACAAATCCTGTATGAGATTTCAGTGATTTTGTCTGGAAGTTATGGATAATATGTTGATAGGCCATGAGTAAAATTGAGATTAAAACTGCCTATATTTTATGTACATTTAACTGTGCATAAAATATAAGAAAAAGCAAAATGTGGATCATTAGATGCACACCTTTAAGGTTTATAAATGTGTGTGAATGTGTGAATTTCCAGTGAATTCTGTGCAACAGGATTGCTAAATACCTACATGGATGGACAAGGGTAGCAATATATGCTCTATTTGGCAGAAGAATTAAAAAGTGTTTTCTTGTGTGATCATAAATTTAAATCACTAAGTGGTCTTTTATTTTTCCACATTAACTTGAAGAGGGAGTGAAAATGAGAGGTTGAGAACAAAGTGATACTGCCAAACTGGAACAATCACAGGAGCTGCTCTGCCAAGTAAACGACAGAAGGATAGAAAGAAAAAGTACTCGTCCTCACTTTCCCCCCAGCTAATATCACTCGCATGATTCTTGGGTATATCTCAATAACTTTTTCTGTCCCCCTTAATCTTATTCTCCCTTTTATCCCTCTTATTTCCTCATCCCCTTTACTCTTGTCTCTGTTTATCCTCCTCTTCATCTCTCCATCTGAAACACTTCCCCCTGCAGTTTGTGATATTTTAGATTATGTTATAAATATATAAATTTACATTTTCAATGGAATACTGTGCTACTGTGACATTTTATGACATACTAATAGAATACAGTTTTGCTAACATGTAACAGTTTGTAACTTTTAGGGTTTAGATTTTGACATCAGTTCAGTGAAGAAGTGAACTATGATAGTAGAACACAGAGTGAATCCTTCACAAAGAATTGAAGCAGGATAAAAAAGACCAACACAGCTACCTCATAGCCCATTGATCGATCAGCGTCTATTACTGCTAACATTATAAAAAGAAGTGTAAATGAGAAGTGGAACCAGGATTAAAATTGGTGCCGTAGCTCTACAGGTGATGTGAATAAGTCAAATACTGTACATTCTCTGTGTTATATTTCAACCCACTATATATTCTCTTTGATTAATTTTCTGCAACTACTCATCCTGTGTAGAGTTGCAAGGGGCTGGAACCCATCTCAGTTGGCTTTGGGTGGGAGGCAGGGCACATCCTGGATAAGTTGCTAGTTTTCTGTGTTCATTCTATATTACATGCAAATTCCACACAAAAAAAAGACCCAGGTCTTTTATGTGATCACTTAAGTGATCAGAATTATTCTTTTGCATTAAACTATACTTTATTCCATTTCCACAACACAGAATGTATTAACGGTAGCACAAAAATGAGGAATTCTCAACAAAATGTCAAATCTTTCTTCTTTTCCTTTTGGCTTTTCCCTTCAGGGGTCGCCACAGCGAATCAACCGCCTCCATCTAACCCTGTCCTTTGCATCCTCTTCTCTCACACCAACTACCTTCATGTCCTCTTTCACTACATCCATAAACCTCCTCTTTGGTCTTCCTCTAGGCCTCCTGCCTGGCAGTTCAAAACTCAGCATCCTTCTACCAATATATTCACTATCTCTCCTCTGGACATGTCCAAACCATCTCAGTCTGGCCTCTCTGACTTTATCTCCAAAACCTCTAACATGTGCTGTCCCTCTGATGTACTCATTCCTGATCCTATCCTTCCTGGTCACTCCCAGAGAGAACCTCAGCATCTTCATCTCTGCTACCTCCAGCTCTGCCTCCTGTCTTTTCCTCAGTGACACTGTCTCTAGACCAAACAACATCGCTGGTCTCACCACAGTTTTGTACACCTTTCCTTTCATTTTAGCTGAAACTCTTCTATCACACATCACACCTGACACTTTTCTCCACCCATTCCATCCTGCCTGGACACGCTTCTTCACCTCTTTTCCCCACTCTCCATTGCTCTGGACTGTTGACCCCAAGTACTTAAAATCCTCCACCTTCTTGATCTCTTCTCCCTGTAACCTCACTCTTCCACTTGGGTCCCTCTCATTCACACACATGTACTCTGTCTTACTGCGGCTAACCTTCATCCCTCTCCTTTCCAGGACAAACCTCCACCTCTCTAGCTTCTCCTCCACCTCGTCCCTACTCTCACTGCAGATCACAATGTCATCTGCAAACATCATAGTCCATGGAGATTCCTGTCTAACCTCGTCTGTCAGCCTGTCCATCACCATAGCGAACAAGAAGGGGCTCAGAGCTGATCCCTGATGCAGTCCCACCTCCACCTTGAACTCCTCTGTCACACCTACAGCACACCTCACCACTGTCTTACAGTCCTCATACATGTCCTGCACCGTTCTAACATACTTCTCTGACACTCCAGATTTCCTCATACAATACCACAGTTCCTCTCTGGGCACCCTGTCATAAGCTTTCTCCAGATCTACAAAAACACAATGCAGCTCCCTCTGGCCTTCTCTGTACTTCTCTATCAACATCCTCAAAGCAAATACTGCATCTGTAGTACTCTTTTTTGGCATGAAACCATACTGCTGCTCACAAATGTTCACTTCTGCCCTTAGTCTAGCTTCCACTACTCTTTCCCATAACTTCATTGTATGGCTCATCAGCTTTATTCCTCTGTAGTTGCCACAACTCTGCACATCTCCCTTGTTCTTAAAAATGGGCACCAGCACACTTCTCCTCCACTCCTCAGGCATCTTCTCACTATCTAAGATCCTGTTGAACAACCCAGTCAGAGACTCTACTGCCACCTCTCCTAGACACTTCCAAACCTCTACAGGTAAAATGTCAAATAACTGACAATAATAGACCATAAAGAAACACAGGAATTTAAAAAAAAAATGTTAATGCCTCAACACCCACCTGCTACATACATTTAAATCTGATAGGATCACATGTCCTCTTAAACTTGAGAAAGATGCATCCTTCCTGGGGTATTGTGCACTAAAATCAGTTTGACAGAAATTTTCTTGAGAAATATAGTAACAAAAAATACTGATTACACTATGTAACCACATACAATGCATGGTTTTTGGCTCACAATATTAATGAACAACATTGTGGGCATTTATCGATGCAAAAATGATGGTGGAGATTAAAAACACCCAGGAGGAGATAATAGTGATTCACAGAGAGCAGAGGCAGCCCAGCAGAAAGGAAAATGAGTCTATCACAAAATCGAACCAGTGTGCTGCCATTGTATTTTTTTTTTCAGGTAACGTTAATGTTAGCATGTAACATATACTTTAATAAATATGATAAATGATGTATATTAATTACAGCTATATGTTAAGTCTGTTAAAAAGATAAATATTTATGGTAACTAATCATAGCTAGCATAATTCCTTTTAAATTAATTGGTGTATTAATTACTGGCTGACAATGATAAAAAAGCAACTGATGGTTTAAACCAATCACACAGGGACAAACACTGTTCTGTGGAAGTTTAATTCTTTTATTTATTTAAACCAATTATCTATGACCTCTTTGCCTTTGCAGAGTTTCGGTGTGAAGTTGGATCTGAGCCCCACTGACACTAGACAAGATCTGGGCTACAACTAAGGTCACCAGTTCATTTCCGGGATGACATACTGTATAAACAAACATTCCAGCAAAAAATTCTATAATAAAAATTGTGAAAATCTGAGTTTCCTACACACAGAAATACATTCTGTCCTCTCACATACATGAATAAAATTATCCAGAGGGTAGATTATTGGTGGTGTAAGTCGCATTCAGAGCATAAAATCCAATCCTTAAAGCTGGCACTGGATCTCAGTTTCTGTAAGGGTACTGAAATAGCATAATAGCAATAATCTATTATGTAGAAGATTTTCCATTCAAAAATATCTGTATTCATTTTTCTATTTGATTTCTTCAATTACAGTATGCAATAAAATACGTGATTCCTAAACAGTCCAGCCCCCAAACTCTGTTAACCATTGCCTACATGCTGATCCTGATGGCAGCAGAGATGCAGGAACTGTCCATGGTGCTCATGTTGTTCACACCAAAGGTGGTCTGAGAAGGCCAACACAAAACTGCTGTTTTTATCAGTGTGATTTAGCACTGTCATTACCCCAATTCACTGTGCTTATCAAAGTTGCAGAGGAGGCTAAATGTTTTAGCATAATATTCAGTACGAAGGCCTAGAGGAAGACCAAAGAGGAGGTTTATGGATGTAGTGAAAGAGGACATGAAGGTAGTTGAGACTGCAGGCATAGCGGATTTCCTTCCATATCTGATTGACTGTTCAAACTGTTTTTAGCAAGTATCCAAATGCGATCTTGCTCTGTTCAGACTGGGCCACATTATCAGCCAATCTGACAGGTTGCTGTAACAACAATGTCGGGGTGGAGGACTCGTTCAGTGCATGTAATGTGTGAGGTCATATAATTGTGACAGCGGCAACAACGACGACGACGAAGACAAAGTTTTGTAGTGTATTGGTGATATCACTGTCTGGTAAAGGTGGAGAAAATGTCAGATACACCTGACATTGTCAACTTCTTCTTTTTCCATTTTTTTATCGCTCTGTAATGTGCAACGCCCGTCTTTCTGGCGCCATCATGCTCTCGCTTTGCGGATATGACATCACGGTCCGCCATATCCAGTCGGAATGTTTGGAGCTGTTCAGACTGAAGACGATCTGTCCATACCTGACACAAAACTACCTCCCAAATGTGATTTCAATCCGTCCCGCAAAAATGGGATATCGTGGTATGGGACTGTTCAGACAACAAAAGAGACATCCAATATCAATCTGCACTTGGCTAAAAACCGGATATAGGGGACCAGTCTGAACAAGGCCTGTATGTAAGACCTAAGGCTTGACAAGGCCAGAAATCAAGAACATTGGGAGCACAAAGGAGTGTAATTTTTTCTACAGAGACCATCTGCTCTCATTGGGTGAGAGACTCTAAAATCCACAGGGTGCCCTCTCCCACCTGTAGGGCCACCCAGGGATTAAAAACCCTAACCCCTAAAAGATGCTCTTCATTTCCCCTCTTTTCCTTCTTGGGTCAGACACACACACACTCATACACACATGCATACACACACACACAAACACACACACACACACACACACACACACACACACACACACACACACACACACACACACACACACACACACACACACACACACATACATTGTTGTATATTACCAAGTGAAGTCCAGAAGTTCTAACATAAATTGTATCATTGCTCATATTTACTGTTATAAAGAATGATTACAAGGGTCAGTACTCAAACTTTGACTTAAACATGTGACCAATTGCGCTTATTACTTATTTAGTTATTTCCTATTTTCAGCGCAGTGCCCCATATTTATGGTTAATTTAATATTGCCTGTGACCCTCAAGGTGGAAAAGCAACTGTAGACAAGACAATCGTGATCATCTCAACTCCAAGAAAATGGATGGATGGAAGGATGGATGGATGGATGGATATTAATATTTTGAATTGCTTACTTAACAATGATTACTCATCGTCATAATCATAATAATCATGATTATTTTAACAGCAAGCAAATTTATGCTTCATCAATTGAAATAACTGATACATTGTGGAATAATTAAACATAACACAAACCAGAAATTATTGACTATTGATTATTTCCAATTATCATTTATCATATCTTAATAAAAGACTAGGCCCAGCACCACCTACAGTATCACAATACACGCAAATATGACACCCAAAATCGCTGAATGAGATCTAATAGAGTAAATGGTTTTATGTCTCTCCTTTCTCCTGCTTTGATAACATACTGGTTCATTCCTAATTCCTATTTCTTTCACATGCTGCCTTCCACTCAGATCTCAGATCATGTGGTTGTCTGTACAGTTGGCAGCTTTATGCCCCTCTCTCCTTGTAGATACAAGGGTGTTTTAATCCCCAAACATTGCCAACAAATACAGAAACCTACAATCAATAAACTGTGATCTGTTCATCTCTTCTCCTCTCATCCCCTGCTTTCCACTGTTTGAGACACATTTTTTCAAGTCTATACTGTCTTTCTCTTCCTTTCTCTTTATTTTTTCCCTTTTCTGCCTGGCTCCTTCATTCCTCTCTCTGTGCCAGTCCTTATCGATTTTAAACTCTTTCCAACCGGGGCTTGACAAATTACAGTTGCCAGTATTTTGTACATTTCTAAAACTTTTAAACATTTATGTATTGAAATATCATGTTGATAGAGTATTTCACCTATCTGCAGTGAGGAAAAGCCTCAAGCTGCATCATTGTCATGCATACCCAAAAGCCAATCAAACTATTGCAATAGAAGTGTAACCCAAAGAGCTTCCCTCTTGCAGGTATGTTTTCCACATATCCTTGGTCTCCTACACACACTCTTTATATATCCAAATGCTTTGTCTGCTGGTGTTGTTGTGTTTTCTTAACCAGATAAGAAAATACGAGGCTTTGTGTTTCATATTGTGGTTCAGACTGAGTGGCCCATTATCGTCTTGGCAAAACCAATCTTGGACTCTGCTCCTCTCTACACCGCAATGGATGCTTGATTTAATCCCATAATAGAGCATTACACTACTGATGGTATTTCCAGCCGTTCTTTGAAGTGAAATGCTTTTAACTTTGTAAGGACACTTGGCTCTATTTGAATTTTAAAAAATTAGAATAAACACAAAGACACAGAAAACATATATATTGACATGACAATGAAAATCAGAGGAGCCACTTATTTCAAAAAAGAGCAAAAGGTTGGGAAGTGAACAGCTACTGAATAAGGAGTCATAAATAAAGTGCATGCACTTTATTTATACATATCCTTACCCACACTGTGAATATAAAGTGATGATGTGCTTCATAAATTTACATCAAAATATAGATATATACAGTGTGCAGTTCTCAAAAAAGGCAGCTTAGTCTCTACATTTTTCATTTTACCTAAATCCTACAACCTTTGTCACAAAACTGGATCAGTGAAATTGTACTTCTTCAAATATTTAATCTAAATCTGTGCTAACTTTTAGGTAGCTCTGCTAATAGACAGGCAGAGAAACACTTTAACATGTACGGTGGATATCTGAAATTTCAACAAGACATAAACAAACAGCAGAAAAACAAAAACCAGACCAGAAACATTATCAAAGTATCTGACCTCAATAACATACATTCAGCAATAATGTCAGCTTGAGGTTAGGTTAAGGATTATGCCTGTTGCAAATAAAACACACTCAGGTGTGGTTAAGGTTAAGCTGGTTCTTTTATTTTAAAAGTTGCTACAAAATTCAGTCTTTTATCATTCTTGGCAGTTTTCACATGAAGAACTTTATGAAGGTCTCCCAGGAGGGACCTCCTGGAGGACCTTTATCTCCATATATGAAGGATATCACGACTGCCCAGCTTTATGACGGACCAGCAATGTGGCAGTCCAGAGCAACTATAAACACTTTTGATTTCCAACACCTGTATAGCATGGTTGTTGGTAACATAAATCATTTGGTTGAGGCTTTTGAAAGGGGCAAACTTTTATTGCAGATATGTCACAGAACAATAAGTCCTATCTCCTGCATGAAAGTCAGACATGCTACATCCCACCTCGACATGCAGACAAATGAAAAAAAAATAGAATTGTTTGGTGTTGGGGGAGTACAATCTAGAGTGTGACATTCTTCTTTGAAAACCAAAAACAGGTTAAGCCTTTAGGAGTGGATAACAACGTTTCAGGTTAATTTCCTAAAAAAATTAACCTGAAATTATTCTGTGGTTATTCTGTAGCTCTGGGTTGGCGGCTGGAGACTATTTAACCATCCTGACGGCTGTTTCTCCGGCCCCCTCAGCCTCCGTGTTATTCTGCAGCTCCGGGTTGATGGCCAGCGACTGTCTAACCGTAGCGCTGTCACCTGTGACCTCTGGGTTGATGCCAGGTGATTCCGCATGGGGTCGAGTTGGAATCTCACAAGGCTTCAATTGTGAAATCAGGACAGCCAGTGCTCATCCTCTCCGTTTACGCATGAGATGTCCCTCACATCCACACTTGAAACATTTCATGCTCTCATGACATAAACCATGTAGTCATACTGATCAATTGTAAACATGAGCGTGAAATTCAGCTCTTCATTGGACCGATTCGGGATCATCATAACTTGTATACGGAAGGCGTAACATGCCTGAGTGGAATTGCCGACCGGGAACATGTTGATAGGTCCCAGGAGGCGACCATGTCGCAACAGCTCCTTCTCCAGGAGCTCGTTGCTGAGGTACAGCGATGCATTCGATATGATCACCGTTTTAATCGGGCTAGCTAGGGGGTGGACGGGGATGAGGGTATTCCTAATCACCAACCCCGCTCACAACCGAGAGAAAGAGAGAGAGAGAGGACTGGACTGACACAATGGCTCTCTCTTTATTTGCTGTCTTTTGTGTTGCAGCTGTTGTTTCTGCATTTTGTGTTTCCTTTGCGATGAGAGAGGATATGGAAGAAAAGAGGCATTTGTGTGAAGTGCTCCTCCAAAAGACTGCCTGATGGACTTCGAGTTTATTTTTGAAAAACACCTTAAAGCTAAAAACAAGTTAAGGAATAAATGAGTGTTTTGTCTAATGCTCTCATTCACTATTTCTTGCTCAGTGGATGAACAGGTTTTTATCTGCTGCATTTCTCATTTATCCAATTACACATGTTCACACCTGGGAGCTGCCCTTTACAATCACAGTCTTTGACTGTTCACCACAGAACAGCTCCAGTGGAACAATTGGGGGTTAATTGCTGTGCTGGAGGATACATCACTGGTAATTTCTGAGGGAGTTAAAGAGCGTTTCTCAGTCAGCATTTACGTGTAGTCCAGATTTCAGATTGGAGATATTTGGTCATGAACCAACTAAAACTTTGATGTAAAAATGTAGCAAAAATATATTATAACAGTAATACAGTAATACTGATAAATGGTAAATGTTAAAAGGTTAGATGGTTCTTTGTTCAGAAAACACACAGTACTATTGAAAATCTTCTTTACGTGAATCTCTTTTCAATTTTGCATCAACGTGATTATTTTGTAATTTTACTTTTTGAATGAATGTGATGTTAAAAATTCACTTGATTCCTTCTGGCAGATGCGCCGTGATTGGTTGGGCGCTTGATTGACAGGTAGTGGATGGATATAAAAGCGTGACACCGTGAGGTTTTCAAGTGAGCTTATTCAAATATATAGGTGGGGAGATATACATACACATATATACATATATGTGTGTGTGTGTGTGTGTGTGTGTGTGTGTGTGTGTGTGTGTGTGTGTGTGTGTGTGTGTGTGTGTGTACGTGTGTGCGCGTGTATATGTACAGTATGTATATACACTACACTCAGACATAGACAGACACACACACAGACACACATACACACACTTAGAAAAAAAACTGAAAGTGAGGACTAACAGATGAGGACAAGAGTTTTGTGTGTGGCTGAAATGGGATTAATGAAAGAAAAGCAATCGCATGAAAAAACAAGAAAACTAGTTTGAAACAAGAAATGAGCAACAGGAATGGGAATACAGAGAAAAAAAACAAGGACAGATAAATGGAAACAGGCAGACAGAGAAGAAAAAATGACAGCATAAAGATGAAATGAAGCCTGTAATGTTTGTTCAGCCTGAAGCTGATCTTCATTACTAAAACAGAGTAAAATCATCTGGTGTGTGGGGTTCCAACGGTTGCTTTCCGTCCAGTAGAATTGAGGTATAACTATGTGAGACAGTTCTGCCTAATCGTTAAAGGAGGCCCAAAGAGGCAGTATGGAGTTGATATGGAAAATCAGTCTCTTAGTTCAAGGATTGATCATTTGGATGGGTGGGTGCTCCTGGGTTCCACCTAAGGACTTTTCTCTATGGAGTTTGGATATACAGTATCTTTAGTTTTTCTCAGAGCGGCCCTTATTTGTGATGAATATTAGGACATACATCACACCAATCGTAGGATGGGTAAAGAGCAGAGGGCAGATGTGCGTGCGAGCTATATCTTAAGTCCAATGTTTATACTGTATATGTATGTTCTGTTGAATGTCCTTGGTCTAGAATCTAGACTCAAGTCATCTAGACTCTAGATGACACTGCCATAGAGTCAACAACAGATGTCCAGGGAAGGAAGAGAACTCATCTCGGCATTGTCTCCTCCAGAGAAATTTCTTGTTCTCAGCTTGCGTGCCACAGTGTTGAGAAACATGTAATACAGGTTACCTGACTACATTAAATTAACAGCAGGCATGGATGTCAGTATGATTAGTTGTTTGTTTTTCAATGTGGCCTTGTGTACCCCACCTTGTGCCCAAAGTCTGCTGGGATAGTCTTCAATCCCCAATGACAAGGTCACAGTAAATGAATGCATAAATGATTGATATGGCTGGCAATTATATTAAAGTTATTAATTTTTGTAGACTTTGCTGCAAATTTATTGTTGTACATTGTAACTGTGGTGCTACAAGTAATTTAACAAGGGAGCACCCATGGTTTCATCTCAACTTCTTATCTAATTATTCTCAGTGGGAAAGGTGGTAAGCATTGAAAAGCCCACACAGCTAAACTGCAACTTTCATAACAATAACCTATAAGCAATTTACCTGCTGCTGATATTAATCTACTTTCCCATAAATTTACAATACACATGTGTTTAAAACGGTGTAGGAACAACAGAAGAGATATATCTTTATTTGAAAGGATAATGATTAGCTAAAATACGATACCTGAAAACCCTTTGATGGAGCTGTTGCGCAATGGCACCAGGGCTTTGGGAATGTCCCAAATGTTTTCCACCTAACCCACTGAAAACCGTTATGAAATGAATCAATTTCTTCAAACACACACAGATATGTACACAAACACAAGCACACACACACATGGACGCACACACGCACAGGCATACACACACACACACACACACACGCAGACACAAACACACACATGCACACACACACAAAGTCTGTGATTCAAACTTTAATTACCTCTCATAGGAATATCAGATGGCAAACAGCTTTTAAACACCCAGCTGGGAGAGGAAAAGAGAGACAGGGGAAGGATAGAAGTAAAAACAGTAGAGAAAGAAAGATTTTTCTTTTTTTATTAAAAAAAAAGCATGTCTATTCACAGAACACGTATTTACAAATTAATCACTCATACAAAAACTAAAGAGATTCACACAAAAAGGAATTCACACACAAAAATAGAAAACAGAAAATAATCAACAAACTAAAAAATATACATCACTTAAACCAACCAAGGACTGAGCACAAGCTTCTCACTCCACCAAGAACATAAGACATAAGACTTTTATATCTTTTATAGACCATAAGTTTTTAAAAGCATCCAAATCATTCATAACTCTGAAATAATTAAAGTCAATTCTTATTCTTGTTTTTAACCATTCTTCTTAAAATGACTTCTGTGTTGCACTCTGATGATCCTTCAACCTTTTTCTTCCTGCTTAAATAAATTGCCAGACCCAGAAGGAAATTTAAAATCTGCCATTCCGTTTTTTGATTCTTCCTGCGTTTAAAACGAAAAATTTATACCTGTTTGTTTAAAACAAGACCAAATGAGAGAAAGGTTCTCTCTAAAAACAGGAACATGAGTTCCTAAAAACTCAAAACAGGAGTTTTGAGCCTCTGATAGTCCAGGAAACAGTGAAAAACAGTTTCTCTGCGAGAACAAACCGGACAGTTTTCCGAGACATTTGGATTTAAAATTTAAAATAAAACGGTTGGCAACCACAGCACCGTGTAAAATCATCTATTGGCGATCTCCAACCTTCTTTGTTAACTGTGGCTTGTAGGAAGACTCCTATGAAGGGTTCAAACCTGGTGCTAGACCAAGGTGAACCCTTCATAGCATGTCAGAACAATCATTAAGTTTGTCTTTGTTTAAAATTTTAAATATGTTTGTACTATCTATTTATCATTGTTGTCATTGATAATGATTGGGTTAAAAGGTGGAAATTCTTGCCATCATGAACTTGGTCTCCATTGACACCTCTGCAACATTCTGTACATTAAAAAGTCCTCCTGTGATTACAGATTATTTTAAAAACCAATAGAGTGAGGTAAAATCTTGTGGTCTTTTCTTTCTTAAACCCCCCCCCCCCCCAGACTTTAAAACCACTCTGATAAAAATATGGAGGATTTTTCAGTCTGTCATTTATCAGGTCCCGAAAAACAACAAGTGATCGAGCCCCAGACCCCAGCACTGGGCCAGTACTGCCTGCATTGTGGACCACCACAGCCGGTTCTCAGGGCCAGTCAGGAACAGCTGGATGAATTGCAGTCCGAATGCAGCACCCTTGCTGGCCAGATGGATGTCGTATTTGTCCGACAAAAATGCAGTATTAAAATGTCAGAAAGCACTTCCTGCTTTTATGTCATTCATAAAACATTGAACTAAAGCATGGTATGTTAAATGGGCTGACAAAATGGAACAGTTTTTAAAAACACAAACAGTTGGTAAAAGATTAAAATCTGTCAATTTGTGACATGGATAGCTTGTTTTCTCCATACCCTACCCATGTATACTGCTTAAATATCCCATTAAAATTTCTCCACATATCAGTCAACTTGTTGGTTGCTATTAAATCATTCAGTTTTTGTGTTGCTGCAGCCTAACTTTCCTGTTGGTTCTTGTCTAAAATTGGGTTTTCTGTGCAGTTAAACTCCAAAAACAGGTACTCACTTCTGCTACATTTCTTAACTATCTTTCTTTAAAATATATTGGTGGGAAAAAGCCACTCCAATGTGCCTATAGATAGCCTTCCTTTCAAATTCTGCCCGTATTTTTAATATGCGGCTACACATAATGTCTTCTACTAAAACAGAGCATGGTTTAAAAGTACAAGTAATTAAAAGCCACTCCACCTCTGTTGCTGGTTTTGTGGCTACAGACATTTCTCTGTTCCATTCTCACTTCCAAACGACTTCATTTTCAGCAGCACTGTGTTTCCTGGACAAATAAAACAACTAACTTTTTAACATTTATCAAACTAAAAACAGAGGCTCTTTTGTCATGTCTCTCAAACCATTAATATTCAGTTTACCCAGTTTTATATTGCACATGTTAAAAATGGAGCTAAAAACAAATAAGTGCTTAAAACACAGATAAAAAAACAACTATTCATTCTCCATAATCTGATTTTTTACTTTTATCATTATTTTTTTCAGTCTAAAACCTATTGTCAGTAGTGACTGAGTGATTGATTCCTTCTGGGTTCTTTAAATAAAAGCAGAGCCCGCAGACATGTGGCCTTCTTGGACGGACAGACCGCTCCCTGCTCCCTAAATCCAGTAACAACTATCAAATATGATTGTGATTAAACTGTATTTTAAACTGGAAAAAAAAAAGAGGAAAACAGAAAGAAAATAGCGAAATGATGCTGCACATGTTCCTGAAACTTCCTCACCCACTTCCCCAGCATGCACCGCAAAATAAATAAAGACAGCTGTAAAGAGGGTAAATCAATAAAAAGATGGAAAAAAGAGAAATGAGGAGAAAGCTAATACTTGATGTGAGGGATGGCACACATATCAGAAGGAGTAAAAGTTAGTGAGCAAACTGAGAGGGAAGGGAAAAAACGAATGCTGTATGTAGGGCAAGAGACAGAGGGGAGAAGAGGGAAGGTACATATGGAGAGATCTTTCTCTCCTCCAGCGATGAGTAGCAAATGAACAGATGTCCAATGAAGGAGAGAGGGGGGAATAAATATCACGATGCATAAAAGGCATTGAGTAAACTGAAGTTAGAGACAGTGAACAAGCAAAGAGAGAACTGTGAGAGAAATGTGTTTTCATAGCTCTAACCAAAAAAAAGAACTGGGTGAGATATATGCATTTATAATTCCTCCCAGACACATACAACATTGGTGTTTTTGTATGCAGAGAACTCAGGGTTATCCAGGAGAGACAGATCAATGCAGTTCAAGTGTATCATTCCCACTGTAACCAGCTGAATATGACATTATGTAAACTAAACTGTTTATTCTTTATATAAATGATATATGCAAAGTTTCAAAGGTGTTAAAACTAGTATTCTTTGCAGATGACACTAGCATTTTTTGTTCTGGGGAGGAATTGCCCAAACTACTGGGGAGGGTCACTGATGAATTACACAAATTAAAAATGTGGTTTGACAGGAACAAATTATCATTAAATCTAAGTAAGACCAAATTCGTGATATTCAGCAACTGCAATAAGAACATTAACGCATATGTACAGATGGATTGGGTGAATATTGAAAGGGTATATGAAAATAAGTTTCTGGGGGTGATAATAGATGACAGGATTAATTGGAAAGCTCATATAAAATATATATAAAGTAAATTATCAAGAAGCATTTCAGTTCTGGACCACAGATCACTCCGAATTCTCTACTGTTCTCTCATTTTAGCATATTTACATTACTGTGCAGAGGTCTGGGGCAATACATATAAATGTACAATAAATTCATTATCCATATTACAGAAAAGAGCCATAAGAATAATTCATAATGTCAGTTACAGAGATCACACAAATCCACTATTCTTAAAATCCAAAATATTAAAACTTACTGACATTATTCATTTTCAAACAGCACAACTCATGTACAAAGCAATACATAAGACACTTCCTGGTAATATTCAAAAAATGTTTTTCAATAGAGAAGGGAATTATCATCTGAGGGGGGAGCACAACTTAAAACATCAGAGGGCACGTACAACAATGAAAAGTTTTTGTGTT
The DNA here is from genome assembly GCA_013358685.1 of Antennarius maculatus. NCBI lineage: Eukaryota > Metazoa > Chordata > Actinopteri > Lophiiformes > Antennariidae > Antennarius > Antennarius maculatus. The sequence goes on from CM023608.1 coordinate 13,055,681, forward strand.
TCTGTTTGTGGAGTGAGGGTGTGGAACAGGTTGGGTGTGGAGCTCAAGCAATGTCCAAGCATGATCCAGTTTAAAAAGCACTACAAGCACATGGTTTTCACTGGGTACAGGGAAGGGGAGGGGGTCTAACAATCAGGTGTTTTTTTGTTTTTTTATTAATTCTATTTGTTACTTACTTTTCTGTTTATTATCTTTTCTTGTATATATGTTTAAGACTTCATTTGTTTATTTATTTATTAATTTTTTTACTATGCACTCTATTACTATAAGTAGGGAATTCAAGCTAATAGAGAAGGGGTAGGATTAAATAAACTCATGCTTGAGCCTACTTCTTTTTGGGCATGTTTTGTGTATTATTATTGTTATTATTATCTTGATTATTGTTATTTTTGTCTTGATTATTGTTGCTATTCTGCACACATGTTCGAAATAAAGCATTCATTCATTTATGTGTGGGCAGTTGTTACCTTGCCAACTATAGTACGTTAACCTGTCTTGAAAATGGATGCCAGAGTAAGATGAGAAGGACCAAGATGTTGTGCAGTATAAAGTGGACAGTTATTGTTATGGGCCAAAACCAGGTTTTAGGTTTTCCTGGAATATGGATGTCTTGAAGAAAATAGATCCTAACATTGTATTTGTGTGTTAGCATGTTCACGTCCTACAGGATATCTTGCCACATCAAGATGTGAACTGTTTATTCCATGTTCTAATTTGGCAATCACCAACTCATGGATTAGGTATAAAGGAGACAGCCAAGCCTTGTAACAACCTACAAAGAAACCAGCCCAGTACCTGAAGTTCCAACCACTCTCTGGTGAGGAATTCACATCCAAGGCACAGTAATGTCAACCACAGGACACAGAAGCAGTGACAAAGGATTATCTCTTGAAATGAAGAAAAATAAGACGCAGCCAGGGGCGGCATTATGGCACAGTGGGTAGTGCTGTCTCCTCACAGTAAGAAGGTTCCAGGTTTGATTCTTTAATGTGCGGCACTTGTATGTTGTCCCCATGTCAGTATAGGTTCTTTCTGTGTTCCCCAACTTCCTCCCACCTCCAGAAACATGTTGCCCATAGCCAGCTGGGATAGCCTCGGAAGTTGTGTAACCTTAAGAAGCTGAAGATGAGACAAATACGGTCAACTTGTCTTCAAGAAAATGGATGGATGGATGGAAGGATGGATGGATATTAATATTTTGAATTGCTTACTTAACAATGATTAATCATCGTCCCAGACCCAGAAAGATTAAAGCATTATGAAATATTGTGAGATCCATTTGCCCAAAATGTTCACAATCCAAATGCTTCCAGACTCATAATGCCTGGATGTAAAATTGTATTTCACATAATTATTCCGAAGAATCTTTCCATGTATATAGTCAGCATGTGCATACTCGAGACTTCTGCAATCTTATATGATGTTTTTTTCTTTTATTTTTAGTTTTGTTTTCCCTGTGGACTAACTCCAACCATCAAAAACAGGCACGGGTGACTCTAACTGGAATAACACTCACATGAATGTGAGTCACATCATTGGTTGTTTGTCTTTTATGTGACCTACCAATAAACTGGTGACTTGTCCGGAATGTACCACACTTCTTGCCTAATGTCAGCTGTCAGGGTCCCCATGCATTACCCTGAATGTAATGCATTCTAAACCACACACAGTTAACCTCATAGAATCTGCTTGTTTTCTCACTGTTTTCTGTAACTGTATGCATTTCTTGACTTTAAAGGAGAGACATAAGAAAGAGTGAAGAGTTCGTACAAACAGCAAGATCAGGGTACAGTGCCACGGGCTGTGTCTGGTTTCTTGCTGAGTGCTACTTACAGACTAATCCCTCAATGCTCTATGTATATGTATGCTAGATTCACAATTATTAGCTGGGTGAAAGGGCACAAAAGAAAACCTTTCTATTGAGTGGAAGGTCTCAGTTCAAATCCACCTGTATGGTCGAGATTTCATAGCAGTCTTTTTCAGCTGTGACTGCAGCTGATGCCAACCTCAAGGAAGAAAGTGTTCTCATGGAGATGACCAAAGTCTGACACTATTTCAGGCTTAATTACATCAGATGTCTCTGTCTTAAAAGCATTACAAATCAGATAGAGATCTATTCTTACACATTATTGCCTAATGTAAGCAGCATAATGTTCACATGCAGCGGGGATTGGCATAATGGTTGCATGGACAAAGTACAATTTTGAATGATTTGTTTCTCTAACAAAAATCAATGTCCTACCTCCACTTTTATATCTGGAAGAAAGTATTGGCTATAACCATTTCCATCCTTTTTGCAAAGTCAACCACCATCTGTCCTCCTGCATTTCTCTCCTGGATACCAAACCTGCCCATCACCTCATCACCTCGGTTTCCTGCACCAACATGTTCAATGAAGTCTGCACCAATGACAACTCTCTCACTTCTAGGTATGCTCTGCATCACTTTGTCAAAGTCCAACCAAAATTTCTCCTTTACCTCCAGTTCACATCCTACCTGTGGAGCATACCCACTAACAACATTGAACATCACACCTTCGATTTCTAGCTTCAGACTCATCACTCTATCTGACACTCTTTTTACCTCCAGGACATTCCTAAAAAACTCCTCCTTTGATAATTCCTGCTCCATTTCTCTTCCTGTCTACACCATGATAGAACAACTTGAACCCTGCTCCTAAACTTCTGATCTTGCTACCTTTCCACCTGATCTCCAGGACACACAGTATGTCTACCTTCCTCCTCTGCATCATGTCAACCAACTCTCTACCTTTTCCTGTCATAGTTCCAACATTCAACGTCCCTACTCTCAGTCCTATACTCTTGCCGTTCCTCTTCTCTCTCTTCCTACAAACACACTTTCTTCCTCTCCTTCTTCGACCAACAGTAGTCCAACCGGCACCCTGTAGGTGAACAGCACCGATGGCAGTCATTGTTAACCCAGGCCTTGACCGATCCGGTATGGAAGTCATGGATTTGATTTGCATGTTTGATTTGACAAAAGTTTTACATCGGATGCCCTTCCTGACACAGCCCTCTGTATTTATCCAAGCTTGGGACTGGCAAAATAAGACACTGGCTTGTGCCCTCTTGCGGCTACATTGTACTGTAAGACCACTCTGCAGGAATTAATACAGACAGGAAGATTGATAGAGAGAGATACACTACTAAGACAGAGAGAAAGAGAGAGCGAGAGAGACAGTGGTGTCACTACCAGTAAAAATAGAAAGGAAATGGTAGAACGGTGTAGAGAAGAGAGGTAAAACACTAGAGTGATAGAGACATGCAGGTGGGAGTCCTTATCAGAAAAAACAGGTACCTTTATCTGCCTGCCCTCCAGACACACAGGACAGAAGACCACTGACTGCCCACACATACAAACACGTGCACAAACGCACAACTGCACACTCACACACATCAAAAGTGCAAACACCAGTAAAGCGCAAGCACACAATCTCCTGTCAACAGACAAAACACACTTCCACTCACACACAATGGTGACTCCATCCACTGCTGTCTACGTGCCACTGAAGCTTCATACCATTGTAACAACAAACACACACACACACACGCACGCATGCACGCACACACACACACACACACACACACACACACGATGTGACAGAAGCCATTGACACACAAACAGTGATTCCTTCCTCCCTTCCAGCTGCCATGGCAATGAATTCCATTAGCATCCAATAAAATGTCAGAGGGGCATGCCCATGTAACACACACACACACACACACATACACACACACAGACACACACACACAGTCAGAAATGTCAGAGGCCCATGCCCAGTAATGTATCTGATGGAGAAAGAAGGCAAATGTCAGCTGTTCCTCAAAATGGCAGCCAGCAGCTGTTGAAAGGCAGGAGTCTCGACACACAACAGATAATCTATCTCTAAGAACTATTGTACGTGCAGCAGGACATATTTAAGTCAATAAATCAACAAACATATTCAATTTGACAAAATAACAATGAGGCTATGCTTCATACTGATGAAGATCTGCTTTATGGCTTTACAGCACAAATTATTTTGCATGAGCTACTCTATAGCATTAACAACAACTTTTATTTGCCAAAGATGATCATCATAGTGACAGCATGAAAGTGCCATTTGTCACATCATCCACCACTTTTACTCCTCAGGTATTCGAACAGGACAGTCTGCAACAACCAAATAACATCAGTCGCAATAAAAATAAAATATTGTTCTAAGATGGCGACCATGAGGGGTTTTTCTTGCCCTGCAGGATATTCCATATAAGATCTTGCAATGATGCTGTAAAACTACATACAAAAACGAAGGCCAAAAGAAGCCATCATCATGAAGTTTTCTGTTTTATCCTTTATCTGTTTTATCACCTGATTATCTAATTGATGAAATATGTTCTGAAAATGTTTCTGTGTGAAATACTGCAGAATATTTATGCATGTACAGTAATTCTGATAAGTGCTTATATTGTAGATGGAGGCTGTAACCGTTCACCCTTTAATGTTTCAGTTTATTCTCCAATACTCTGAAATTCTCCGAATCCAAGTTCCCCAACTATTCTCTGTGACATTAAACAGCGAAAAATTGAAAGAGATTTTCAATTTTTCCTGCAGAAAGAGTTTAAACACAGTGGGCAGGCAGTAAAAATTGGAAATCCAACCATTTCTTTCTCTGTTATCATTCATAGTCACTTTCTGAGAACTGTATTTACGCTCTGTTTGAAAATGAATAATGCTGCTGATGAAGCTGGAATCCAAAAAGGAACTTCATTATAAATGAGCTCCTCATGAGGCCCCGAAAATTCCACAGCCATCTGTCAATGGAGAGGAGAAAACTTTTCCCTCGTTCATCAGCCGGACTCACGATAGATAGAGGAGTGAAAGTTGTGTGATCCCTGGCCAAGCCTTTCTCCATCCGCCCTCCAACCCCCTACATAGAAATCTCAGCAGCAGCCACTGGCAACACTTGCCCAAGGTCACAGGGACAAAGTCAGGGGTAGAGGAGAGGAGGAGAGAGGCAGAGAGCCATGTGTGTGTGTGTGTGTGTGTGTGTGTGTGTGTGTGTGTGTGTGTGTGTGTGTGTGTGTGTGTGTGTGTGTGTGTGTGTGTGTGTGTGTGTGTGAGAAAGTACGTTTGCTGCATGTTTGTTTTATGGTATAAGAGTTTTTATGATAAGGTATAAAGTTGTGTATGTTGATGTGACTCTTGTGCGCATGTACCAAGCACAGGGGGCGTGTAATAACTGCCACATCTCCTGTAGTTCTGTGTGTGTGTGTGTGTGTGTGTGTGTGTGTGTGTGTGTGTGTGTGTGTGTGTGTGTGTGTGTGTGTGTGTGTGTGTGTGTGTGTGTGTGTGTGTGTGTGTAATAAAGATGGCTGCTGACTGTGCCACAACTCAGCAGGATGGGCAACACAATGATAAATAATCACCTCTGAAAGACTTTACTAATGAGCAAAACACACATAAGGACAACCACACACACACACACACACACACACACACACACACACACACACACACAACACACACACACACACACACACAACACACACAAACACACACACACACACACACTCAAACACAAATGCTCGTTCATACTTACCATGGATTTATTCTTTAAATTACTAGAACAGACAGACAAATGACATTAAAGCACCGAGGTGACAACTGACACACACAGGGACATACGTTCAGCTCCAGAGCAGACCGTCTGAAACTTTCCTTCACAGAGGCAGAGAACTCTGCCATAGACCAGCATAAACATTATCTATATCAGCAGCAGACCACTTGGTGTATGTTCGTTGTGGCAAGTGATCCATCAGGAACCCCCCACTGCCACAGAGAGTTCAAACCCATCAACCCTGCAGACGTTGCCAGGAGGATACACACTTCAGCCAAGAAGCAATCTCAACAAGTCTCTCACACTTCACAGCACACCATAGGTCATCCCACCACAGGAGAGGATGGAGTTTGGACTCATAAGCTCATTTTCAAAGAAAAAAAATAATATCTCAGTCCGACAGCCAACATGACAGTGCTGCAGAGAAAGTTAAGCAGCAAGCAGATCCTCGATGTTTCCTAAAACTCATTGCAATTGCAGTGTCCTTAATCAGATGTAGAAGACAAACGCCGTCCCAAATTTAAGGAGTCATCTCCTGTAATATTTGGTCCTTATCACTAGTCAGGCAAAGTGTACAGAATCCACATTCTGTATTCTGATATTCCTTTGAATATATTTTCGATCATAACTTGAGGCTAGGTATAAGCAGCTGGCTTAACTTAAGACTCTGAGACACGTTTGGCAAGAAGATTCATAGCGAAAGGAAAGTACGCAGAGAGGTGATGGTTGATTTTGCAAAAACTGAGGCAAAAAGACATGTCCCTGACGACATAAATGGTGGGGAGGTGCAGTAGATGAAAAGAGTAAGGTTGCTGGGAATCAAAGTTGCAGAGAACCTGTCACAGACATCACATGTCTCTACCCTGACGAAACAGGCAAAAATTCCTGAGCCAAGTACAAAGGAGCAACAGAAAGCATCCTGATTCATTGCATTTCAAATTGGAATGAGATGTGCCAAGTCCTAAGCCTTATTGGTACCAAACGACAGAGATTGATTTATAGTGGTGAGGTCAAGTGTCTGCGTGGTGCCCAGACTACACCAAAAGACAATGCTCATCTGAAATACAGCCCTTACATCCTGCTGCCATCTGGCAAATGATACAGAAATTCCTGCTGCCGTATCACCAGATCACAGAGAAGCTTCTTTTCTCAGATACCTCTGAACTTGAGCTTGAAAAAAAAAATTCTCTTGTGTGGTATAAAAAGACAACATGTCAACACTCAAGCCTGTTCTACAGAAGTGTAAATAACATTTCAGCTTAAATACTATCAGGCCAAAAGTCTAGTGTATCCAACACCATAAAATAATGAACTATCAATCAGATTACGCGTTTCTTAAAATTGATAGAACACTGTGAAAATTATAAACATTTTCATAAACACCTGTTGAACGTCACTATGTTCACTGACATTACAGATAATTACATTATCATTTTTCCTGAAGCAATGCTGCCAAAACACAACCACTGGAATTTACGTTTTAATATACTTTCTACACAAACCAAAATACAGTCCTACACTGGATGGAGGTAAAACATCTACTAACCCCTGTGCAAGAATTAAAAACACTTTTATAGACAAGAAATACCAGTACATAAAAACTTAGAATACAGCAGAACTGGTATCCAAACATTTCACTTCCTCAGATAGCAGCTGGGCGATGGCCACCAAACACACTCTGCTGTTTAACCAATTAGCATTTCCACAGCACACAGGGTTTAAAAAATGTAATCACAATGTCAAAGATGTGCACAGTTGCTCCTTGGGGAATCTAGGCAAGCTATCAGCCAGAAACAATTTCTTTGAACAAGGATGCTTTGCACAACCTGATCATAACTCACGATAAGCAGCACATTGGCTAAAATATAAACAAGTGGGTACAAAGCATTGATGTTCTTATCTACCCTCTTTCCAGCTTCCATTCCATTCATTCCCTCATCCAGGATCTTTTTTTCCCACATTCTGTTAAAATGGTTAATCTGTTTGTTGTTATACAGTTCATTGTACCTGCAACTGTTCTCACCTTTCCTCGTTCACCTCTCCACCTTGTCCTCTTCTCTTCCTCATTGCCTTTGGGTAAACATTTGTCAATGATACGTGAATGTCTCAGGTAAAGATATGCGGACTAACCCTAAGTCATTTGCATAACGAGCTCTTATTTGCCAGTCTAATTATGCTGGCATGCTGAGGCCATCCCAGAGCTGCCCTCAGGGTTCATTAGTGGGGTTTCGGTAAGAGGTTGTTAACAGGCAGCTAATCGCTTCCTCCCTCTTTAACAAAAACCGAAGTCTGAAAGTCCTGAAAACACTCACATGAAGCACACAGCAATGTTGGTTTAAAGACGCCACATGGAAACACAGAGGCACACACATATTACACACACGCATTACACACTCGCGTGAGCACACAACATCCTTCTCTTTGCATTAAGTACTCAAGGGATAAAAGAACACGTTATTGAATCCAAGATATTTTCTTTAATCACTTCAGTATCTTTACAGGAAAAACACACTAAAGCACACACAAATGTGCTCATGGTGAATAAGGACTAGGCTATTTGGTGCTCTGTGTAATTAATAGTACGGCATGCAGGATTGTGTGACATCTAGCAGTGTCGATGCAAATTTCAACTGACAAATAATTCCTCAAACATGAAATGTCCTTTCTAAGGATCTGTTTGCATCATAGCCACTTGAGTTTTCAGGGCCTGAAAATGTAAAATTTTGAAATCAGAATCCAAAGTGTAATCTTCTGAAAATACCACCATACTCTCCATTTAAAATGTAAAATGAAGCTTCTCTGAAAATGATGACATCGCACGCCCAGTATGCCCATGACTACAGTTCCAGCCTTATTCCTCATGTGGACTGAACAACAAAAGCAATGTCAGGTTATCCTGTTTTGTTTATTGACGCTCCTCCAGTCTAGATTTGCTCTGCCTGATCTTTCTCTGGGGTACTGATCTTTAAAAAGTACACTGGCTATCTCTGCCCAGGCATACATACAGTACATATGAATGATTAAGTACTGTCAAGGCTTTGGGAGCAAATACACCATACTAACACTGCATCGTATTTGCCCACATAAGAAAACAGTCAGGATATTTAATCTTACAGGTTCATTAACAAGGTGCCTCCATATCACAAACAGAAGAAAAATAATGAAAATGTATTTGTTATCTGTGTCAAACTGAGTAAATCAATTGACGAGGATAACCGCTGAATATTTGTTGTATTTATACCTTTGTTTTGCATGACTCACAATTAAAGAGCTAAATTAACAAATCTCAATCGATTACTGTACCCGACCTTTAATGAAACGTACATTGTTCACACATCACTGAAAGCATGCTCTAACTGTCACCACATGTAGGCCACCCATTTGTTACAATAAACATGATATATTTAGAAAGTTGGTATTTGTTCATTGTGCACATAGTTTGTGTGTGTTTGAGGAGAAGTAGCCAGAGTGCTTTAGCATTATGTTTCCTAGGGAGTCACAAGATTGTTCCACGGAAATTGGAACCACAAAATAAATAAATAAATAAACGTTTGAGGTTAGAGATATTGCACTCCTATATTAGAATGCAATCAAAAAACTAACCATCTATTGTACCTCAGACTAGAAGTAGACATCTTTAGCATATTGAAAGCCAAACATTACTGTGGATTAAATGGCTAAAAGAATGTATCCAGGGTTAGATCTTCCTGCAAGACAAACTGGGTAGATGTATTCAGCTAATTATCAACCATTTAGCTGTTAATGACTCATCCTCTTATGCTTATTCTTACCACTTCAATTTTGTGTCTTAACAATTTTTGTAAGGCTAATTGTCAACAGAAAATATGCTTAGAAGAAAAAACAAGGCTTCATGCTCCATACACCGGTTGTCTGTTACCAAAGTCAGAGTAAATAAAGGTAAACCAGAAGGAGCAAAAAAAGAAATTCAATGATTGAAAGTGACTTGAATCTTCGGTAAACATGATTTCAGAAGTTTTCAAGAATCATTGTGTAATTCTAAATAAACACAAAGCAATGCTGCACTCCCCACAAGCTAATGTGTTTGTGACAATTTAAACCTGAATTGGCAAACTTTAGCTCATATCTTATCTTTGGTGTCTAAGACATTACATTTAACTGCTTTATAAACAACCAAGACAATAACCACAGACAGTAAAAAGAAAATATTTAATTACCGGAAAAAGAAAAAATACATAAAACTGAATGAAACAACCAGTTCATTCATTTATTTAGTAAATGCAACTTGTACAAATGAACACAAACAGAACTGTCACTAGGCTTCATTTCCTCATGTCACGTTCTGTAACAGTGATGAGAACTGCACCATAAAATAATACATTAATGTAACCTGGTTGTGTCGTTGATATTATTAGAAAACCGATATTCATGTAATATCGGTTTCACCGATATCAGCAACACCATTTCCCACATCAAATAGGAAAAGACCGAATAAGACAAGACAAGCCTATGATTGTGGGGTAATTTCTCACTGTCTCTAATCATCAGGCCGTTGCTCTGATCGACAGCAGATGCGGCTTTAGTTGTTCATTTCTTAAGTGCAGACTGATGCCAGTTCTCGCTGAGACGTCAATGTTCTCATCTGTCATCTCAGAGCTGCTTCTTTCAACCAAATTATGTGCATGTTTAGCATCTCCAAGAGCATGGACTCTGTTCTATCAGAGGTAATTTAACAGTGCTTTTAAACCTCTGCTTCAGTAAGAAATAGTGAGAGGGAGAGCAAGTTCAGCTGCTCTAAAATGCAGATGGAGGTTATTAGCCTCTAAAAGCAGCTACATTTCTTTTTCCTGTCTGGCATTTTCAAGTTCATGGATGTTAAACTGTAAACAGAAGCGTTTACTCTGATAATCTGAGGCAATATGCTTGTAGATAATTAATACCTAGGAAAACCTACTGTAATGTGGTCTGCTGCTCAATTCTAATAAGAACTAGAACCAATGCAGTCACAGACTGCAACATCCCACGACACCTCTGAATTCAGAATTTTACCATGACCTACTTGCATAGGTCAAAGATCAAAGCTTGTGCTCTGACCTTCTGTCATTGATCAAAGCACTAGCTTTGATCAATGGTCTTCCTCACACTGGCCTTCTCCCTAGTCTTTCTATCTTATCCAGTTCCTGAGTGTACAAAGTTGAAATTTGACCTTGACCTAGTTTTCTCAAGGTCAAGGTCATTATCTCATTTTCATCCCCTTTGCCGCCCGAGTAATGTGCTTTTTGTTTCATCTTTCTATCTGCAATGGTTGCAAAGATATTTGGTGAACATACTAATAGACGGACAGACGGACGGACAGACGAACAAATGAAGGAACAAGCAAACACACGAACACTGACAGTTACAATCCATCACTACTTTGAAGCAGGATGTAAATAGTGAGAAAGATAACCAAGATAGCAGTTTATAAAGCATAACTCGGGTCACAGTTTATTTTTGATGACTTATTGCAAGCATTTTAATTAAGTTAGTGTGTTGAGTCTGGCTATTTCACATCTCAGATGCCCCCTTCCCTGGACCTCTGGCAAGCCGCAGGGATTGAGGCCCAAAATCCTTACACCGCCTCCCTTGAAAAGCAGACTGCAGCCGAGTTGAGCATGTTAAACATTATGTAGATAGAGTCCTGAAGGCACAGGGAGCTTTGTAAATAGTGGAATTCTTTATTGAAATGCTAACCTAGAGGGTAAAAGCAACTGGAATGAAATGCTAAATCTCTTGCTGTCCCTGACCATCTCTCTACAGCTTTTTCTTTCACCAACTACTCATCCAACATACTCCTTTCTATTTGGAATGTTCTCATTTGGCTTTGTCTTTTTTTTCTCTTTTGTTGGTTCCTTCTTTCAGCTTAGGCTGAAATATTTTCTTTTACCTCCCATCATCCCCTCTTAAGTGCCTTTCTTTTCCGTCTGTTTTGCTTTCTTGCTCATCGCTTTCCAATCTTACCCTCTTCCCCCCATTGACCAAAGCCTCATTTCTCACAAGTACTTTTTCATCGTCTCTTCATCCATCTCTCTCACTTTCACCAACCCTTCTTCCCATCTTTTTTCACAGTGCCTGAACCGTGGCCTGGTCTGGCCTTTTAATGTGTCCCACTGCTTCTCCCTCCTCTTAACTGTTTCTACTCGTTCACATTGGCTCGTTCTCAGACTGGAGCTAATGCTCTCAAGTGATTGTGACAGTGCTGAGCCAAACATTCCAAGTCCCTGAACTATACTATATGTGTGTGTGTGTGTGTGTGTGTGTGTGTGTGTGTCTGTGTGTGTGTGTGTGTGTGTGTGTGTGTGTGTGTGTGTGTGTGTGTGTGTGTGTGTGTGTGTGTGTGTGTGTATATATATATATATATATAAAGAAAGAAACACAGAATCCACATCTGGTGGAAAAGGCAAAACTGGCACAAACACCGTTTACACACACCTGATCTTCTTCTTTTCCTTTCGGCTCTTCCCGAATATGTGTAAATACAAGGCATAATCTCCCCCTAAGCTTATTTCCAGTATCATGTCATCTTATAGTCACTCACAAACAGAGATTCCACACTAAAAAAAATAAATTATTGGATTTACTCAACCCAGCTATGTCAACAATTTCCATTAAAATAAGTTGTGTGTTAGATATAATTAAGTAATTCTTCTTCTTCTCCTTTCGGCTTTTCCCTTCAGGGGTCGCCATAGCAAATCAGTTGCCTCCATCTAACCCTGTCTTCTGCATCCTCTTCTCTCACGCCAACTACCTTCATGTCCTCTTTCACTACATCCATAAACCTCCTCTTTGGTCTTCCCCTAGGCCTCCTGCCTGGCAGTTCAAAACTCAGCATCCTTCTACCGATATATTCACTATCTCTCCTCTGGACATGTCCAAACCATCTCAGTCTGGCCTCTCTGACTTTATCTCCAAAACCTCTAACATGTGCTGTCCTTCTGATGTACTCATTGTTGAACCTATCCTCCCTGGTCACTCCCAAAGAGAACCTCAGTATCTTCATCTCTGCTACCTCCAGCTCTGCCTCCTGTCTTTTCCTTAGTGACACTGTCTCTAGACCAAACAACATCGCTGGTCTCACCACAGTTTTGTACACCTTTCCTTTCACTTTAGCTGAAACTCTTCAATCACACATCACACCTGACACTTTTCTCCACCCGTTCCATCCTGCCTGTACACGCTTCTTCACCTCTTTTCCACACTCTCCATTGCTCTGGACTACTGACCCGAAGTACTTAAAATCCTCCATCTTCTTGATCTCTTCTCCCTGTAACCTCACTCTTCCACTTGGGTCCTTCTCATTCACACACATGTACTCTGTCTTACTGCGGCTAACCTTCATTCCTCTCCTTTCCAGGACAAACCTCCACCTCTCTAGCTTCTCCTCCACCTATTCCCTGCTCTCACCGCAGATCACAATGTCATCTGCAGACATCATAGTCCATGGAGATTCCTGTCTAACCTCGTCTGTCAGCCTGTCCATCACCATAGCAAACAAGAAGGGGCTCAGAGCTGATCCCTGATGCAGTCCCACCTCCACCTTGAACTCCTCTGTCACACCTACGGCACACCTCACCACTGTCTTACAGACCTCATACATGTCCTGCACCGTTCTAACATATTTCTCTGCCACTCCAGACTTCCTGGAGTTCCTCTCCAGGAAGTCCCTCTCTGGGCACCCTGTCATAAACTTTCTCCAGATCTACAAAAACACAGTGCAGCTCCGTTTGGCCTTCACTGTACTTCTCTATCAACATCCTCAAAGCAAATACTGTATCTGTAGTACTCTTTTTTGGCATGAAACCATACTGCTGCTCACAAATGCTCACTTCTGTCCTTAGTCTAGCTTCAACTACTCTTTCCCATAACTTCATTGTATGGCTCATCAGCTTTAATCCTCTGTAGTTGCCACAACTCTGCACGTCTCCCAAGTTCTTAAAAATGGGCACCAGCACACTTCTCCTCCAATACTCAGGCATCTTCTCACTATCTAAGATCCTGTTGAACAACCCAGTAAGAAACTCTACTCTCTACTGCCACCTCTCCTACACACTTCCAAACCTCTACAGGTATATCATCAGGACCGACTGCCTTTCCACTCTTCCTCCTCTTCAATGTCCTCCTCACTTCATCCTGACTAATCTTTGCTACTTCCTGGTCCACAACAGTCACCTCTTCTAGTCTTTGTTCTCTCTCATTTTCCACGTTCATCAACTCTTCAAAGTACTCTTTCCATCTTCCAATCACACTACTGGCACTTGTCAATAGACTTCCATCCCTATCCTTAATCACCCTAACCTGCTGCACGTCCTTCCCATCTCTGTCTCTCTGTCTTGCCAACCTGTACAGATCAATCTCTCCCTCCTTACTGTCCAACCTAGCATACAAGTCATCATAAGCCCCTTGTTTGGCCTTTGCTACCTCTACCTTCACCTTACACTGCATCTCCCTGTACTCCTGTCTACTCTCCTCAGTCCTCTCAGTGTCCCACTTCTTCTTAGCTAACCTCTTTCTTTGTATACACTCCTGTACCTCCTCATTCCACCACCAAGTCTCCTTATATGCTTTCCTTCCAGATGACACACCAAGTACTCCCTTACCTGTCTCCCTGATCACATTAGCTGTAGTTGTCCAGTCATCTGGAAGCGCCTCCTGACCCAGAGCCTGTCTTAACACCTTCCTAAAAGTCACTCAACATTCTTCCTTTTCCAGCTTCCACCATTTTGTCCTCTGCTCTGCCTTTGCCCTCTTCATCTTCCTCACCACCAGAGTCATCCAACACACCACCATCCTATGCTGTTTGGCTACACTCTCGACTATCACTACTTTGCAGTCACTGATCTCCTTCATTACACCGTCTACACAAGATGTAGTCTACCAGTGTGCTCCTACCACCACTCTTATAGGTCACCCTATGTTCCTGCCTCTTCTGAAAGTAAGTATTCACTATAGCCATTTCCATCCTTTTAGCAAAGTCAAATACCATCTGTCCTTCTGCGTTCCTCCCCTGGATACCAAACCTGCCCATCACCTCCTCTTCACCTCTGTTTCCTGCACCAACATGTCCATTGAAGTCTTCACCAATGACAACTCTCACTTCTGGGTATGCTCTGCAATACTTCATCAAAGTCCAACCAGAATTTCTCCTTCTCCTCCAGCTCATATCCTACCTGTGGAGCATACCCACTAACAACGTTGAACATCACACCTTCGATTTCTAGCTTCAGACTCATTACTCTATCTGACACTCTTTTTAACTCCAGGACATTCCTAACAAACTCCTCCTTCAAGATGACTCCTACTACATTTTTCTTCCTATCTACACCATGATAGAACAACTTGAACCCTGCTTCTAAACTTCTAGCCTTGCTAGAAGTTTATACACACCTGATGATGCAGACAAACTTAAAAACACACATTTCCACATTTCTGTGAAAATTGGGGTGGAGAGTGGGGTGGATTTGTACCATTTGAGCATTATTTTTCACCTAACTTGCTTTATTTTGTTTTTCTAGGATTACAAGACTCAAATTTTGAAAAGTTTTAAAATAAAATTTTAAAACTTCAAGGCTCTGGAAATGTACACTGAACCCAATTATGCTCACTGAAAATGAAAATATGTGCGTTTGAGGCTCTGTTTAACACTAATGATGACCTTAGGGGAAAAGTTTCTGCTGTTTAAACACTGTTGCACTGTGGGACAGAGCACACTTTAAATACTTTTTTCAATTTTTGGCCTTTGTCATTTACTGGAGTCAAGCAACAGTTTTCCAACACGTGAGATCTATGATGAGCACAGTTCTTCAGTAATGGAAGGTTGTCACTGAAAGCAGATGTGTGCTGGTTGTCAGAAGATTACTTTTCTTCTATTCAAGCCTATTACTCCAGACTTGTAAAAAGCATCCCTTTCAGGTTTACAGAGTGAATGAGTGTTATATCAAACTGGATGTGCTGCTTTTACAATGTGGCACAGGAAGGCCATAAATAGAAGTTTGTAAAACAATAAGAAAATAAATATGGAAATACATGAAAGTACAGAATCACATATATAATAAAGAAATAACAATAAATATGGAAATCTAAAGACATATAACCTAACTAAAAATAATTTTCAATGTATGTTTTCTGTATTTATGCTTTTGCTGGAACTTTTAGTTCTGTCAAGCACAGACAGAAATGGTGACGCCTTGCGAATGTGCTGTGGAAAAGAGTTTGTTTTAAATGAGAAAGGGAAAGATTAGCTTCATGTATGTGTGTGGTGGCCATTATCCTGTCATTGATATTGAAACAAATCATTCTTGGAAGTCTCCATATAAAGCCGTTGATAAATCATCATTGTGGATTACCATTTGCTTAATTACTTTAATTAATTACTCATGAACTTTGTTATCAAATAATTCTTATAGGCTTAGAATGAATGTCTGTAAATAAGCTGTTTTGCTGTTTCATAACTTTTGTTGTTTGACAACAAAGGAAAATCAAGAATTTGAAATTGTTTTATTCATTAAATGCAGTGTGCCTTCGGGCATTCACGTATCAACACTCACGACTTCACCACATCGCAGATTTTTGGTAGGCAGTCACGTGATACCGCTGCTTTAATAAACAGTCGATAAGAGTGTGGCAAAAGGTAATACAGATAGATGGTTTAATATCAGTATGGGGAAGGTTCACAAACGTTTAAAATACCGTAAATAATAAGATAAATAGTTTGTCGCTATATCGCGGAATTCGTTATTTGCGTGTGGTTCCTGGAATGCATTAACTGCGAATTAAGAAGGCGCACTGTATTAGCATTATTATTATTTGGACCCATTATGCTTATGCTAAACCTTGAAACACTTTATTAACAAATGTAAACTTACTAACTGACTGATTTCTCAATGTGTCTGTAGAGAATGTCGTGCTCCACCGGCAGTCTAGAACTCCCTCTCTTTATTTGGCTGCATGCAGTTTCAGGTTTGAAATCTGTTTGGCCAAGTTGAAAGTTTTCAATTTCATTAGCTTGATCAAATGAAGCGTTAACAGTCGGTGGTAATAGGAAATAATTTAGGCTGAGTAGGTAAAGCATCAGCTAAGTGCTGCTCAAAGAGGGAGAGATAAAGATGGAGAGATTGAGAGGAGAAGGAAGGAGGTAGAGGAGTAAAAAGGGATGGCAGGTGGGAAAACATTGTTGAGAGACAGTGAGAAACATGGAGATTAGATGTGAAAAAGGGGGAGATAGAAGGACTTTGAAAAAAGACAAAAATGACAGGGAGAAAAATTGTATTTTAGAAAAAGGAAGAGAGAGATGGGGTAATAATTCTGATACATGATGGCAGGAGAGAAAACGATGGCATCAGAAGAAAATGTAACAGGGATGGCAAATACTTTTTAAAATAGAAAGTAAACAAGACAAATGTGTTGAATGAAAGGAAATAACAATACCTGGAGAAAATGGACAGAAAAAAGAATCGTAAATATAAGAATGATTGATGAGAAGGAAAATTATTAAATGAGCACAAATGTCACAACAAAGACTGAGTAGAAACAGGAGATGAGGAAGAGGAAGAAATAAGACAGAAACCTTTTGTGTTTGCTAAGCATTGGCCCATTAAACCCTTTTTATTGCTCCTCAGATGTTTGTCAGAGAAAAATTGTGTTGTGATGAAAAAAAAACATAAATAAACGATTAGCCATCAAAAGACCCAGCCAGGCAGCAGATCACTAAATATTAATACTTTGATGAGAAAAATAGCAAGCCAGACACAAATGAATGCAGGACGAACATGTAGGGAGGTGGAAACAGCAATAGGAGGTGTAATAAATAGGTAGCTTAATGAAGAATGGCCATACCTGTGTCAGTTACAGGATTAAATGAGACCGCATCAATTCTGAGATTTATTACTCTCATTCATAACTCAAGTAATAGTTTGGTGAATTTTTCAAATGCATTTTATTTTTCAGGCAAAAGTTCTTGTATTGCTACATTTACAGAGTTTATTGCTGTGATGACATTATTCAAGGCATTACTTTCAAACAACAGAAACATAAAGCAGTCCATTGTTGCTCACAACGGTCTAACATTTGCAGAGATATGCAAGTCATAATGCAAATGAAAACTGTGATAAAATGATTAAGGAAATGCCTTAGGGGAAATTGAAAAGAAAAGGAAATTTGGCTTTTCAAAAGCCACATTTTTAGCATTTTTACAATAAAAATAAACAAGACAAAACAGCATTTTGTTAGGGACGTCTATGATAAGGTAGATGTAGTATTTCTATCCTGGATGTGCCTTTAAAGAAGCAGTTTTTGGAAGTGAAATAGAGGCTGTATGCCTTAACCTTGTGGTTGTATCCTTTATAATACATGTACATTCCTTGCAAAGCCACCCTGTTGTTATTACAGAAACAGAACATGTAGGTTAGTAATCTGACGCTGCCTCCATTGATTAGCTTTAGTGTTGCGGTTTGACCTTGTTGTTTTCATGTGGTGGGTCAAAGAAACTATATGCTAAATAAATCTGTTTATATCCTGGTGACTAAAAAGATTTCAGTCTCTTTAGCTAAAGTCCCTAATTTCCCTTTAGCTAATTTCCCTGTTCGAGCACAGTACAACAACAGTACTTTATAAGACCCACCTGTTTAAATTTCATTAAAGCATAAAGTAATGAATAATAAGGGCATGAGTCCCAAGTGACAACGAGCAGTTAACTGTATGCACCGTGGTTCACTGGAGCTAATTCAAGTCACTGAACCTCTGCTCCTGCTCATGTTTGTGGTGTTGCCTTTTTGGAGAATTTTTCACACAAAATGAAGAACAAAATTGTTGCTGCGTAGATAATTCTTCCAACATTCCATCCAAAATATTTCTGCATCATTCTTCAGCTATCTTTACTAGCAAACACACATACACACTCCTCCGTTTTTATAAATGAAATTTAAACAAAATTCAACAAGAAAATTAAAACTAAGATGAAACCTTTGCTAGTCTCCAGCGACTCATTGTGTCGTGATAATGACCATCTGTTTCTCCCTCTCCCACAGGCAGACGCACGCACGCACACACACTCACATACACACACACATACCATACACACGTGTGTGTGTGTGTGTGTGTGTGTGTGTGTGTGTGTGTGTGTGTGTGTGTGTGTGTGTGTGTGTGTGTGTGTGTGTGTGAACATATGTAATGTTCATATAATCTGAAGGAAAAAAACTATGAATCAATGTGAACATGTGACTATCAGCATGGAAGCAAAGTAGGATTCAAAACACACACATACACACACACACGCAGGCACACACACAAACACACACACACACACGAACACAAACACTCACACTCCTTCACCTCCAGAACATCAGCTCTGCATTTTCCTCAAGAGCACCATCAACTAATAAGACACAACCATATCATGTTTAGCAATCATAAAGTAACTTCAAACCAAAAATTCATGAGATTGTCAAGGTGGGTTTTAAGCCTCACATGAAATGAAAAAGATGCAATTTAAGTTAAAATGGAGTCCACCAGATGTACATGAATTTAAGTCAATCTGAAATATTATCTGAAATATAACTACCTTTTGCACCCTGATGGCAATAAGGGTGCAAAAGGTAAAAAAAAAAAAAAAAAAAAAAGATTTTCATCTCTTTCCAAAGGTTGTTTTTTTCATTATTTTCACTATTGTGGTCACTCTTTGTAAGTTCTACCAAGCGTAACATGATAATGTTAGACTGAAATTGACTCGCAGTGAGTTCTCTTTGATGCTCTGCTGATGATACCCCTGCCTGCCTCTGGGACCATCACAAAAGCAACCCTTAACACAAAGTCAACGATTGGTGGTTTATGAGCTGTACTGTAATAGTTTGTTTTATGTTTCTGTGTATATGGCTTCACAAAGAGACACTGCAGCACTAAAGAAAAAGACATCAAGTTTCTGAAAAGATGAGTCTGGTAGAAATGATTGCAGCTTCACCATCAGAGCTGGTGATTTGTAAAAAACTGACTAAATTAATTCCTTGAAGAAGCAACATGATTTGGAAAATTCAACTTCTGTTGTAGTTTTCAAAATAATGCACAAATGAGAGTGTGTGTGATGGACACTGAGAGCGTGCATGTGCGTAACTGTGTACTGTATATGTGTGTGTGTGTGTGTGTGTGTGTATGTGTATTTGTTTGTGTGTAAGGTGTGTGTATGTCATGTATGTGTAAACACATCCAGACCCTGCAGCAAACCATATCCTTGTAGATGAGATTTACTCAAATGGAAGGAGGGGATATGGAGGGATGAATACGCTCTCAAGGGATGTGAAAAGCTCTCTATCCTTCCTCTGTCTTTTGCTAAAATCTCTCAATCTCTGTCATTTCCTCCTTCCCAATGCAATGACAAGAAAAGCTGGCCTCCTTGTGTCGATGAGATCCAATTATTTTCCTTATCCAGGTACAGTGCGCCCTCACGCATTCACGCATCAACGCTCACGACTTCACCTCATCGCGGATTTTTGGTAGGCAGTCACGTGAATGTGTACACACATTGTATTGGCTGACGGCATCCGGAAGTGCTTGACGTTCCGTGAGTCTCGGACTTCCGTGAGACACAAAAGTGCTTTAAACAATCGATAAGAGTGTGGGAAAAGGTAATACAGATAGAAGGTGGTTTAATATCAGTATGGGGAGGGTTCATAAACGTTTAAATCGCCGTAAATAATAAGATAAATAGTTCGTCACAATATCGCGGAATTCTTGATTCCCGTGTGGTTCCTGGAACGCATTAACCACGAGTAACGAGGGCGCACTGTACTTGAGTCTCCATGTGTGCATCTCTGTGTGTGCATGAGTGTCCTTGAGTGGATAGTCTTTCCGCCCATCAAGTAGGATGGGAATCAAGATCTTTCCACAATGGAAAAAATTACAGCGAGAAAGATGAATGACACAAAATCGACAAATATAACACATTTCCTAACAGACCAAATTAAGAAAATACAAAAATGACATATGGTTCAAGGGAGTAAAAAGCACAGGATGAAGCTCACAAGGGCATGAAAACAATGATTTACAAGACTTGAGTTCCAATTTTATAAGCATACAGTGTAACAAGACTATCAGTGTTTTCATTTCTCACTGGAAGAATGTCAAGATGAATAGCGCTCACGGATGCCAACTGGCAAAATCAATCCTCTTCTTAGCATGGTGTTGTACATTATTGGCGAGTTGAAATGGAAGTGATATTTCTTTTCTGAAATATTGAGCATCTTGATGAAAGTTTTTGAGTGTTTTTGTACTTTTCTATTCACCATACCCTGGAAAAACATAATTCAACCATGGAAATGTTTTGAAAATAGTACATACAGAGGAAGGACATAAAAGGACATACGGGATGTGAGCTTCTGACATCATGATAATTGGGAGATACACAAACTCCTCAACTCCTTCACAAGTTGATGCTAAAATATCTTGCCATCAAGGAATTAAAATCCTCTTGTTTATTTTTCAGAAAAAAACAAGTGTGTGCAAATTAATGAGTTAAAACAAGAAGAAAAACAGAACGGGAAATAGAATGGACAGATGCAGAGAATGTGTGTGTGTGTGTGTGTGTGTGTGTGTGTGTGTGTGTGTGTGTGTGTGTGTGTGTGTGTGTGTGTGTGTGTGTGTGTGTGTGTGTGTGTGTGTGTGTGTGTGCGTGTGTGTGTGCGTGTGCGCGCACGCACGCTCAATAGTATTTATTTATTTTCTAAATTTCATGAGTAAAGATGCTTGTGCTGAAATTCAGATTAAGAGTGTACTGTAAACACTGTAACACACAACTCATCCGTTGTTATGTTTTCTAGCATCTGACAGGTGCACTACAGTCTCAGTCACATGATTATTCAACACACACAACATTAATAGATTACAAACTGAGAAGATTAAAGTGAATTCCTGAACACTGAGTAAGTAAAACATGGCATTCTGACTTAAAAGGTCAATGATTTGGTTGACGTATAAACAACAACAGCCAGCCAATCAGAAACAAGTTTCGCTGTGAGACTCGTTTCAAGACTTAAACCACATAGCAATACTAATATTTGTGAGTGTAAATAAAGGCCGTAATGCAGTGCACCCCCGTAACTCGAGGTTAATGCGTTCCAGGAACCATACACGAATCACGAATTCCGCAATATAGTGACAAATTATTTATCTTATTATTTACGGTAATTTAAACATTTATGAACCCTGCCCATATTGATATTAAACCACCTTCTATCTATATTACCTTTGCCCACACTCTTATCGACTGTTAAAAGCACTTTTGTGTCTCATAGAAGTGCAAGACTCACGGAACATAGCACACTTCTGGATGTCATCAGCCAATAGAATGCACATACGGTATCACGTGACTGCCTACCAAAAATCGTGAGTGTTGATAAGTGAATGCGCGAGGGTGCACTGTAGTATTTTTGGCCAATGTTATTACATGATTACTTTAATTTTTTCACAATACAGGATAATTAACTATCAAAAAAATATTTATAGTGCTCTCTGGTGGACATACTATGTAAATCTGTTTTACGTTTTTTGTTGTTTTTTTGTTTGTACATGCAAGCTTGAGTAGAGCTTCAGAATATCAAACTGTGGTCCTAAAACATTTACATCGACACATACATTTGATTAGTTATGAACAAGAACTTTAATTATTTTCTTTATCATTGATTTTGCCTGATTCCAAGGTGTGCCCCACTCCACCTGACTGCAGTCATCCTGCTGAAAATACAGACGCTTACTGCTGAGGACACAGATATCCCACAGCAGGGTCATGACTGAGCCTCTGAACCTTAAAGAGGACACTAAATAGCTCCTTTACGAAGGCGTTTTGCTGACGCTGGAATACGGAATAAAATGACTACGACAAGCAGGAGGCAACATGGATGATGAAATAACGACATGTTGTAATCACAATGAAATGGAGTGTCATGAAAATACAATGATGAAAATAGGAACAACTGGGGACATAAAATGTTAACAAATTATTCTTTTTTGTTTGGAAGCCCAGGCATTCATCACAATGTAGCAGGAACACAAAACACTGAATTTTTGGTCCAAAATGTTTTAAAAAAGGTTGTGTGTTCTTGTGGCTGTACAGTCTTTTTGAAATATAAGCAATGATAGCTTGAAAGTACAGACAGGCAGCTGTGTATACTCACAAAAGACGGACGACTGGGACTTACACCTAAATGCAATTGCACACAAGCACTGGGAAAACTGAAAGAATTGGATCATGGATAGACTGGCCACAGAGATAGAGAGAAAGAGAGACAGAGAGATTGATTTGTAAAATCACATTTATACAAAGAAAGAGGAAGAGAGAGAGAAAAAGAAAGAGATTTGATTTTTTTGATTTTAACATCACATTTATTCATAAAAGTCAAAATACAGAGAGAGAGAGAGAGAGAGAGAGAGAGAGAGAGAGAGAGAGAGAGAGAGAGAGAGAGAGAGATTGGTGTTTTGCTTTTTTAAATGGCCTTAGGTGGCTATTACACCATCAGAGCCAGAGCTCTCCAATGCCCAATAACAAAACCGTTCAACCACATCCAAAGCTTGGTATGGGCATTTTCCTAACTACCAAGGGAGCAGTCAAGAACAACATGCACTGTCAGATAGAAAAGAAAAGAAAAGAAAAGAAAAGAAAAGAAAAGAAAAGAAAAGAAAAGAAAATGAAGAGAAGAGAAGAGAAGAGAAGAGAAGAGAAGAGAAGAGAAGAGAAGAGAAGAGAAGAGAAGAGAAGAGAAGAGAAGAGAAGAGAAGAGAAGAGAAGAGAAGAGAAGAGAAGAGAAGAGAAGAGAAGAGACTGCTGATTTCTGCCTGATTTGGTTACTCGGCCGTTTTGGCGGGCACAGCTGTTTTCCGGGACGTCGCCCCTGGTCGTCACTCTCCTCTCGGTCTCCTGTTGGTGCGCCGTGCGCCGCGGCCACAGCGCTCCGGAGCGCACAAACCAGCGAAGCTCAGTGAGCCGTCAGTGCCCGGAGCTGATTAAAACCCACTCAGCACACAGACACACTCATCACGAAAGTGGGATTCTAACGCAGAAAGAGTATAAATTGCGTGGAAAAAAACAAGTACAGAGGGCAGCAAACCCATATTTTAAACGTTTTATGTTTATTGGTGTTTTTTTGTTTCGTTTACTTTTTTTACTTTTAGCTAGTGGTAAATGGGAAGGTATCATCCCTGGATGGGAGTTGTGGGAAGGCAGGGGTCTTCAAGATAAACTCTGTTTCATGGGTTTTAGAAGTCGTACGGCACGTTCTCAGATCAATACAGCTTTTCAAAAATGCCCCAGTAAATAAGTCGTCAGTGCGTCTCAACGGTGACCACACAGAACTCTTGACCTTCCTTTTAAAAGGGCTTCTCATAATTAGAGTTGAAAGGAGCAGCTCTTATCACTGTAATTCATTATTGAAAAGAACCCCCCTTCCACTGTAGGGGGACACCCGTCCCTACAGTGAAATCCATGAGCACCGATGGGTTTAATTCTTTCATACTCTACAAGACAAGAGCATTCAAACTTATTTTTTCTAAGAAATACTGTAACAAATATTCCTCTTTCAGACCTTAAAATACGGACTACTTTGTGTCTGTCATTTGACGCCTCGCATTACGCGATTACTTACTATTCCACACACGCACGGATACGGGAGGTGTCAAGGTGAATATGAGCTAATCGATTGTCATTTACCTCAACAATGAATCCTTACTTTAATGTGATTCTGTGTTAAACGCAGACCTGACGTCTAATCTGTGATCGCCACATGACAAAGTCTCTGGAAATATAATGAATTCGTGGAAACTGCTCTTGTGTGACACTGTGAGAGTTTACACAACTATTAACCCACTCTCACGATGGAGAAAGTGAAGGAGAACCGGCGGGTAAACTGAGTTTGGTTTTCTTTTATCTCAAGCCACTTTTTTTAACGTGCACATTAATGCATCAAAAAGTCATACAAAGCTTGCAATTATTGCGCAACGCTGATGTACTGTGCCAGAGTGCCATTGTCAATAAAGGTCACAATTTCTTATTCAATGGGAAGTAAAAAAAAAAAAAAAGTAAAAAAAAAAAAAAAAAAAAGAGAAAGAAATAAAGTTGGTCTGACACTCCTGATTTCAAGCCCAAAAACAATAAAATATCAAACGCATGTGAAATAGAGAATATTTTAATACAAACCCAAGATTAACAGGTTTCATCTGCTTTGATGGTGTCCCCATCTGTTTTCTTATGTTTGAATAAACACTGTGTATCCAACTGGCAACAAGTTTACGACTTCATTTGCGTCTCTTACCGTGCCACAGGAGAAGGAGAAGCACCGTCTTCCAGAGGCGACAGCCAACCGGCGCGCCTCGTCCACACACCGTCTCCATCCCTCCCGACAGTTGAAAAATAGTAAGAAACTGTTCGCGGAAAGGAGATTGTTAAAATTTTCAGTCAAGTCTGCTTTTCCCCCAGACAGATCACTGCGGCATCTATGTCAACTAAATAAAAACGAACCGGACTGCGCTCCCGCTGCACTTGACTTAACGCACCGCACAGACGTGGTTTTGACTTAACTATAAATCCTTCTGGAGTCAGTAATTTTAAAAAAAGAAAGCCCCGATGGGCAATTCCGGCGTATGAGAGCTCATCCTTTATCCTCCCCAAAAAACTCTGCTGTGCGCCTCCTTCTAGAGACAGAAACGAAGATTCAACCCGTTTCCGCCCGTGGTGAGCTTTTTTTTTCCGTAAGCGCTCTCATCTGCTTCATTCATCCAAACCGAATAGACCAGAAAACCTCTGTCACTCTCCCTCAGCCACACTTTTTCTTTCATCAAAAGTTTAAGTTTCGAGTGGACGGAGAACTCTCCCAGCGAACTAAAAAAAAAAAAAGTCCACTCAACTGGCGGCTTTGAAACGACAACACCCAGGGAAACTCTGTGACTTATTGATAATGCATTAAATAAAATCCTAATTAAATCCAGCTCGCCCGCCAGCCGCTCGCTCCTCTCGCGTTTTCCTTGCGCTCTTGTCTATCCTCCTCTTTCAGTGCGTGTTATGTGTGTGCGCGCCAGGGCTCAACTTGAGAAGCTGTATACACTCAGTCACCGGGATGGAGGGAGGAGAGGAGAGGAGAGGAGATGAGAGGAGAGGACACAAGAGGATGAGGTCTGATGCCTTCACCAGCAAAACACAGGAGAGGAATAAGGAGGGCCAGCGGAGCCCGTGAATCTGAGCCGGAGGGTTGGGGGAGAGGGCGGGATTTGGAGATTTGAGTGACAAGGGAAGCAGCCAATGGTGGGTGCAAGTATTTATTTGGATTTTGTTTGCCATGTTTCTAATCCTTTAGATTTTCTTTTTTATTGTTTATCATTTTTATTATTACATATTCATGTCTGTAGAGAGAGAAATACATTTCAAGGAAAAATGCGCAGGTTAATGGTGCAAATCAAAAAGTAATAGTTTGTTTCTTAAATACATATATGAAAATCAAAATAACAATAAATTGTGATTTAAAAGTCAATAACTGAAAGTGAAGCACTTGTAGGTTCAGTCTATAAAAGCTGGTTTACGGGATGTTCCTGCGTGCTGGATGCTGGAAATACTGAAACAAGATTAGATACTTAAAGTAATCGTGGATAAATGCTTTTTTTTTGTGGTTTCTGTGTGTTCAGGTGGCAGGTGTGAGTGTGTATGTGTCGGCCTATCGGAGGGGGGGGGGGGTGTTCATCCTTTCAAAGCCTCTCTCTGCATAATTCATAAAGAGACACACGCTACACCTGTTCTCTCTGTAATCGATAGACGCAAATTTGGCGCGCCCACACACAACCTATCCGTTTCAGGCGCGCTGACAACTCGTACAACGGCTAAATGTGATACAGGCTACCAGGCACCTTGTGATAAAACTCATTCACTTTCTATTGATGGGACGCAAGAGAAAGCGGGATGGGGGGGGGGGTGAGAGAAAGGAGGAGAACATTAAGGTCTTCTTTGAGTTCGAGACGTATTTCATAAGGCAGAGCTCCTGGTTTCCTTTGTCAGCTAAATGTGTAAAAGCTAAAGAGATGACATTGTGACTTATTGAATTGCAAATCAGTCTGTCGGCGATGGGAGGATTTCCGGAGATGGAGAAACCTGATCCTGTCTTGCTCTCTGCCTGTCTGTTGGACTGCATGGCTTCATGAAAAAGAGGCAAAGAAGGAGCGGCAGCGCCCCCTAGTGTCGCCTTAAATGAAAAGACTTGACGCTTGCATTGCAGGAACCGTCATTCGTCATCTGTGCTCAATTAGGAGCGTGTGTGTGTGTGTGTGTGTGTGTGTGTGCGTGTGTGTGTGTGTGTGTGTGTGTGTGTGTGTGTGTGTGTGTGTGTGTGTGTGTGTGTGTGTGATTGTCATCGCCCCTGCCTTGGTGCATTTATCTGACGTGTTTCCTACATTATTCTCCCGTCTCTTCTTTGCGCACTCGTCATTGTGATCCTTCCGTCTGAACCCGACTGCGCCTGCACGCTCGTTTTCCATTTGTCCTGTTTTAGTTGTTTAGTTACTTTTCCCTAAGATATTTTTCTGACCTGCCAGCCACAAGCCCCCCCCCAGACTCCTATCTCGACAGTCATCCGTCTGTGCGATGGGGGCAGAAAACCAAATCAATGTTTTAAAGTATTATTTTAATTTCCCTCAATGGCTTTTCTCTCTCTCTCAACTCAAACATTTCCTGGGATTTAATGAAGCATCTTTTTTAAACTGCACCTTTTTATGAGGTTGTAATCAAGGTAAGGCTTTAGGTCAACAAGCAGGCAGTAACAAGTTATATTTGTATAAACATCTGTATACAAAAAAGGCTTCTCTGGATGTTTGGAGATTTTTTTAAAAATTAGATAATTACCCTCCTTTACTCAAGACAGTCCAAAGGCAAACTGATATTTTTCTTCTATTCAAAGTATTGGCCATAATTTCACTTGCCCCTGTTCAAGGATTGAAAATAGTTGTTTCAAAACAAGAAAAGGAATTTGTCACAAAAACTACATTGTCAGCAACTCTTCAATAGATGTTAGATTTTATTTGATAAATGAAGAGACTATGCTTTCTATAGCAGTTTCTCAATGTCATGTGGCCTGGTTGCTGTGCTTATTCACTGCCAGACTGACCACAGTCACTGACCTGTTCTACTTTTCCACTTCAAATCAAAATGATTCCCATGCAGAAAAAATTCCTTAATTATAGAAGTCCCACTTTTTACTCCATAGTTGCTGGACTTTACTGCTCTTTCATTCTCAGGAGACACAATTCAAAAGTGTTGTTGCCATTTTAAGATCTCTTCTTCTGTGACAGCATTATGAGGAAGGAATCCCAGACATCTCTCTTCAGAGCCACACACTCCAGCTCATCACAAGGTGTCCACAGGTGAGACGAGGTAATCTCTCCAGCATAGGCGACTGCTGGTCTCATTATCGGCCAACATCACAAATTTTGTCAATATATTTATATGTAAATTCTGCCCTCCATCCCTGTTCAAGAAAATAGTGTGTGATCCTATTATACCAACTGGGCCTCTTTTCCGGGGAATTGAATAGTACCCAGTGCTGTCTAAACAGCCTTAGCCTATTGTGTTGCAGTTGTGAGACTTAGGTCTTTTTAAAAAGGAGAAGCTGCTTTCTCATCCCACTGATGTGGCTGTAATTGTTGACACTAATGACAACGATTTGCACAGCTGAGGCGTTGCGCTGTGGATTTCTTGGCTTTCCATTTCTTTTAGGAAAGCCAAGAAATCACACAACTTTCTCCTGTTACCCTGCAAGTCCCAATCTGAATAAAGAACTTGACTTTCAGACCTCAGTCTCTCTGAATCAAAGCATTGGCCGTCGTAACATTTCAGGACAGTCTGGAATGCCTCCTCTGGAAACACCTCTCTCAAGTCATTAAACTTGCCAGAATGGACCAATTGTAAGAAGCACAATCTTTTAAAATTTGCAGATGGAACAGAGGGATCTGCTCCATGAGATCATCAAGGATGGCCATGTACAGATTTCTGTAACTCAAGGGATCCTGGAATTGGGAGAGATGACACTTTCTCATGGGCTCATCTCATGGGTCAGATGCAACCTGCTGCTTTGGCATAAAGAGGCTTGGAAAGCCCCCTCTGATCTCTTCTCTTTGAAAAAAATGAGAAGAGAGTCATTTCTTTTCTTGCAGTACGGAGGGTCCATGCTGATCTGCTTGACAGTATCAAAAACCACAGCGGTCTCAGAGAAGGTCTGGTTCATAAAGGTACAGCATGACTTCAAACTCAAAATCCTCTAATTTTTTCACAAAACCTTTGGCACAATCCAGTGTGTCATCATGCATTGTCTCATCTGCAATGATGTTATCAAAAGTCTGCAGGGGGGCAATATATTCGTTTGCCATAGTGCTCACCAGCCGTGATGTGAAACTCCATTGAGTTAGAAGCATTTCTGGGCAAAGTTGAACAGCCTGCAGAATCCAGAAAAGAGGTCCTCTTTATGGATTTGGAGTAAAATGTGGCAATCCCAGAGAGTGAAGCAAAAAAATATTCTGCATACAGACAAGCATTGAACCCCTTGTGACAACGCCAGATTAAGTCTGCGTGCATAGCAATGCACAAACATTGCACTGAGGACAATTGCCTTCACTTTGGCACGCAGACCTCTGAGAGCTGAAGCATGACAGCAGCCCCATCCTATGTCTGTTCCACAAGTTTATCCATAAAATTGTATCCCTGCATATTTTTATTTAATACTTCAAAAACAGACTGAGCATCTCACCTGTCAGAAACATATCAACAAACAAAACAAAAAAAATAAAGCGCTCCTGAATTTTACCTGCACTATCAACATAACAAACAATGACAGAGTTGGACACGGCAAGCAATATCATTTGTTTCATCCATCTACTATCCAAAAAAGGGAATGGCCTGAATTTGATCTCTGATCTCATCGGAAATACTAACTGGAAATAAAAAGATCAAGTAATTTTGGATAGAATGATACATACTGAAAAGCACAGCTGATGACTAGAATTGTGTGGCCATATTTAGGTAATTTTTATACAGTGTTTCTGTAAACTCCCAGTAATTCCCTTTGTTGAATGATTCATTGCTCTCATCATGCCCCCCAAATGATAGCTCCTGTCAGTCAAGCAAGGAAGTGACATCAGTGAGGCAGTTTAGGAAGGCCCTTTTTTGTTTGCCTGTTTCATTATGTTTTCCCACCTAAATGTGAGAACCTTCACGGACTGGATATTTAACCCCGACCCAGTCCAAGCAACTTAATTTTGCACATACACTCACATGTTCATTGCTCTTGCCTTTTAGATGGCTGGCCAAAGTTAGACAGATCCCCAAAACCCAATACTGACCAGGCAAGATATCCTTGAGATCATGTTTTGTCAAGAAGCATAGCTAACGGTGCATTTACTTTATCACAGCATTTCAGAAAGCCAGCCAATTTTGTCATACTATGAGAGCTAAAATAGACCTGCTACATTTGCCTACTTTTTGCACCAAATCAAACATAGGCGTTCATCATCCCTGCCCTCTTATTGTTAGATTCTCCTCTTTAAGAAGACTATCAAATGGCTTTTCCAAAATCAGGATGACAATATTAGCATTGTTTACCATTGTCCTTGCTAGCTGGCTAGTTCACGTCAACCTAGCCAACAGTGTCAATGACTGAACGAGCTAACAAAATGATATTAATTTCAATATTTCCTTATTTTAATTTATGTGAAACTGAGACTATGAATGTGTTTTACCTACAGTGTTAGAAGTGAGTAGTGTAAATGTTCAAGCAATTTTGCTGTGCAAACACCAAATGGGTTGCAGTTGTCCTTTTTACTTCACTTGCAAATATGGGACTTTGCTCACTTATAATCCCTCGTTTTTCATTCAAGATGCACGGCTTCACTACATTGCTGATTTTTAGTAGCTAGTCACGTGATACCGTGACTACCTACTAGTCACGTTATCACGTGATACCGTGACTGGCTGACAGCATGCGGAACTTACATGTTTGCCCATTTAATTTTTGATAGTCCGGGAGGAAGCTGAGCTTCCCAGACTTAGAGAAATCACCTCTGGCCTCCAAAGGGAGGCACCAAGGAGGCCGAGATGCCCAAACAACTCCAACTGACTCCTTTCAATGCAAAAAAACTGCAACTATTCTTCCAGCTTCCTCCAGATGTCTGAGCTCATCCAGCTTAGGGTAAGATTGAGCCCAGTCACCCAGTAGAGGATGTTTCAGCTGATTCCATTTTGATTCGGCCTCTACCAAAAATCTTGACTCTTTTCACTTCAAAATTCACTGTGAAACTGTAAAATGTACTGCCAACACAAAGTAAGAGCACAACAGATTTGGGTGGAGGAAGCAAGAAAGACAGAATGAGAATGAAAAGGGCTTTTTACTCCTCACCATGAAACAAACTGATCTCCAGTCTGATTCACACTTCAGCCATGAGCAGAAGCTCAGCACAATAATGTTAACACTCTCTCAGCACTGTCAGTGTGCTGCTGTGCTGGACCTATTCTGAGGTCATGGTGGCCATCGCTATATCTGTCTGTTTCTCTCTCTATGGCTCCTCAGTGGTGAGATGACCTTTTTGATGACCTTTCAATCACACCACATCTCTGGCACAGACTAAAAGCTCATCTGTTAAAAGAAAGTATGTCATATCCCTTTTATTGCCATGTACTGTAGTAAGAGCTAGGATCCACATTGATAATGCCTGAAGATGAAGAATGTTTCTTTCAAAACCACATCTATTGCTATTGTATTTCATTTTCTAAAATGTGTTATTGTTATAGAAGATGTTTTGTAACTACTGACAGAAAGAATCAGTTTCCTCATTCCTTGGAGGAATCATTGACTTTTTTTATTCGGAAAGTAAGAAGCCAGGATCAGCTGAAAGGGAGTGATTGTCAAAATGGAAATTTTGGAAAAAAGCTTAAATATAGATGTGTTAAAAGAAACATGTTGTGTGAGCCCTGAATCAGAAAGATTTGTAGAGCTATTTCTCAAAATTAATGCATCAGAAACTTTCCAAAGACAGTCTAAATTTGCAAAAATCTTTTAAAGAGGAGTGTGTCCTGCCAACTGTCAAAGTTTTTTAAGTACATATCATGTAGGGTCCCTTCAAAGCATCACATTTTCAATTTGACAATGAGGAAAAACTGCTCATATGAAATGGCAGAAAAAGTGTCAATAGTTCCTTTATAAATGATAAGTAAGACTAAAAAACTACAGGGGAAATGTGTTTCATATACAAAAAAAATGAATTGTAGGAACTCTAAGAACTAAATCACCCAGATAAAATCAGGGATAAACCTGGAAAAAGGAGCTCAGCAATTCCTATTTGGCCAAAATTCTAGAAGTGAAATATGCAATTCTTTATTTTGATAGGTGAACGGTGCCCTTAAAATTATTTCACTGTGTCAAGGTTAAATTGATCAAAGAACGGAATATTTCTCTTTTCTACAAGATAAAATGATTCAGGAAGAAATCATACTAATATCTGTTCAATGAAAGGTGGAGGAGAAAAAAAATTATTACTTATAAAGATTTATTAAGCTTAAAACCACTGGATCTTTAACATTACTGTCATTGTAAAATAATGTAATGTTTAATAAGAGGACAGTTCCACAGATATAAATGGAAATTTAAGTAGGTTTTTTCTACATTTTATACAAGTTTACTAAAACAAAACTATAAGTTAGTAATCTGAAGTAGATATACAGTATGTCAACATTCGAGCCCTATAGATGAATCAGTCAGACTGAAGGGGCTGAATTGGAACCATCAAATAATATTCCTTGTGTCAGCAAGCATGATATAGTTGACTAAAACCACTGAATGCAGCCATTTTACGACATACATTTTTGCAAAATCATAAATACTGTTGCGCATTTGGTTCCCATCTTACATTAGAGATAATTACATTTAATCTTCAACTATTTAACAGTGGTTGCTTGTATAAATTAAGCAATCATATCACGTGTGTTGAGATGTAATTTGAACTCCATTCAGAAAGCCAGATATGAAGTTTTGTGATAGACCCACCAAAGTGAGCAGTACAGCAGAGGTTTACATACAGTTCATCCATTTGTAAGCAGTCAGGAGGGCAAAAAGTGGCTGGACAAAGAGAAGGCACACATCGTGACTTGATAACGATTATGATAATGATAATGATAATGATAATGACAATGTATTTTTTTCAGTCGTACCAGATCATAGCTGTACAGAGGGACTCTTCGTAAGCCGTCATTTATATAAAGTATGAAAGAATGGAGAGCGACATAGAAAAGTATTCCTCTCACTCAGGTCAAAATGGCTCTCACAGAAATTCTGTTGACAACTTGTTCATACAACACATTCCTCTCAAAGAGACAGGAGGAAGATGACCACCATTGACAAATCTTCCTATTTACACTCTCTCCACTTGAAAAACCACAGCCATCTCTTTGCTCAGTGGAGCAAACCGAATACATTAGAATCCAATTAAGACTGGTGAAAAGCTCAAACTTACTGTGTGCAGTCGCGCGCGTGTGTGCGTGTGTGTGTGTGTTTGTGTGCGTGTGTGTGTGTGTGTGTGTGTGTGTGTGTGTGTGTGTGCACGTATCATGTTCGAATGGATTTCATCAGTGTGTGAAGCAGGTGCATGTGTTTATGGATGGGGTGTGATAATTTCAGATTGAACAAGGACAAAACATAATGCAACACTATGTCAGGTTTTTTTTGAGCGACAGTTGTGTGTCGACATAAATTGTGCACAATGCTATGCGTGTGCATATGTGTTCATAATTGTGTGGCCATGTGTCCATGTGTTTCTATTGCCAGTGCTTGTCTTAGGGCACTGAGTCAGTCCGTGGCAAGGGCCTTTCTGGTTTCTGTTGTAAAAGCGAGACCTCCATCAGGCCCGGTAGAAGGAATCAATATCTCTGCCCACTGTCCTTGTTCAATTTGAAAGTGGGGCTGGAGATATTTTTCAGACACTTTGAAAAATAAAACATATCAGGAAAGACATTGACCACAGCTGAAGGTATTTCCGCTGAACATATGAGGGTGTAGGGATAAAGTTTTACCAACTCAGACAGACTTTCATGTAAGTATTATATATGGCATTAATATAAGCTTTAATGGCTGTGCAGAATCCATAAACACATATGGCTAACAGACAACAAAGCACTTGAAATGCCTCTCTGCTGCACATATACATAATTGAACAATCATATTTGAGTTCACTGATTTCTTCTTTCATTTATCCCTCCCTCTTGGCCTTTTGCTTTCCTTTCACCTCCTTCTTCTCAACATCTCCCTGCCAGCAATAGTCTCTTAATGTGCCTCTTATGGATTCATGGATATTAGATTTAAATGAAGCACGCCGAGAACAATCCATTCCAAATAAGGACTGGGAGTGTTTTAAGGGGTTCTCCTCTGTTCTTGATATGTACACATGGTTTTCATACAGCATCTTTGCTCTGTGCTTTGTATCTGTGCATAGCTTTAATGGAGAGTGGGGGTGGGGGGTTCCCACAAGACTAGAAACATTTTGAAAGTGTCCAAAGTGACCAAGGTGACAAAGTAGAACGTACAGGCAAACCTTGGTTTCCGACCACAATTAGTTCCGGCAGCCTGTTCGAATACCGATTTGTTCGAATTCCAAATACATTTTTCCCCTTACAAATAATGTAAATGGTCTTAATCCGTTCTAAGACACTAGAAAACTACCTTTTTTCAACATAATATCCATCCATTTTCTGCCGCTGTATCCGCGCACTATATGTTATTTCATAATGTCATTTATATATCAAATTGTATAGTAAGGAAACATCAAAGAAATGTAAAAGAAAGAAGCAAACACGAGAAAGAAAGTGTTAAGTACGATCCTGTGTCACTGTTATTTTGGGACTTCCTGTTTTACCCGGAAGTGGTTGCATGTGTTGCAATACTATGCTCTTGTTCTGTTGAGTGGGACATGCGTAATGTGCCAGTGTTCAATTGTGTGTTCAAGTGAGCGTAGCGGGCTCCGGTTCAATAAAGAAGAGAAAAACTTATTTCGTTCCGCTTATCATTCAAGCAAGTCTGGTATCGTAACAGAAAGAAAGAAAAAAAACATCAACGTTATCACGTTAGCCTAAGGTATGAGTTGCCGTCGTCTTTTGGACAGAAGGATATGGTACCATAACTCGTACCATAGGCAATGGAATGCAAATTAAGTGAAAAATTATTGAATACAATAAACTAAAATAAAAAGCACATTACAGTTAAAGCATAAGAACAATAAAGATAAAAAAATTTTAGCTTTGTGGTGCTGAGCAGTTAGCATATGTGAATGTCGGAGAGGGAGAGGAGGAGGAGGATGGATGTTACTGCGTTTGTTTCGCGTTCGACTTCCAAATTTTGTTGGACTTCTAAGACAAAAAAATTCCGAATTTTTTGGTCGAATTCCAATTTGTTCGATGTCTAAAGCATTCGAAAACCAAGGTTTGCTTGTATCTTGCATTACATTCACGATAACATGCACATTAATGTTGTTTTGATCAAAAATCCATGATTTTATTTTCATATTATCCATTCATACGTGACCCGCGCAAGCCGATGAAGCGGGTAGGAAGATGAATGAATGAATGGATTATAAATTCACTTTCTGCAGAAAAGCATAAATTTGGCCAAAAGATCATTTTGATTTTATTAATAAGAATAATAAGAATCATTTTTCTTATTATTTCTTATTATCTTTCTCAAACCCAAAGGCACATAACATAACAGAGCAGAAGAATTGAGAGGAGCACCCCCATGAGGTGAAAAGCACTGGAAAACAAGTGATGCTAGAGATGTTTTTGAAAATGTACAATGAGCAGGATCATAGCCATAGAGCGTGTGAGGTGGTGTAGGGATGCAGAAGGTGTTGAGAACCATGACCATGCATAAATGCTGCAAAACCATCAACTTCATGAATTACAATTATTAAAAACATGAAAAGATCAGCTCTTTGTACAGAGTCCATCGCCCAAATCTATTTATACATGTTCTCTAACTTCCCTATATGGAATTTCTCTCTCTCTCACACACACACAAACGCACACACACACACACACACACACACACACACACACACACACACACACACACACACATCCCCTGTACAGATGCAATTTACTGGCTCACCATAAATCAATGGAGACAAGTAGGGCTAATTTAGACCATTTGATGTCAATTTGGCCTTGACCCCTCCCCGTCACACACACAAACTCACCCGCTCACACACACTTGCACTTCACTTAATGACCATCTCCACTAGAGTTTATTACGCAGAACAGAGAACCACCTTTCAGTCTCATTAGCGCACACACACACACACACACACACACACACACACACACACACACACACAAAAGCAGT
Source organism: Antennarius maculatus (assembly GCA_013358685.1). Lineage (NCBI taxonomy): Eukaryota > Metazoa > Chordata > Actinopteri > Lophiiformes > Antennariidae > Antennarius > Antennarius maculatus. The sequence continues at coordinate 13,091,702 of CM023608.1, forward strand.
CTTTCATGCCTGTGGCGGCATACACACATGGTAAGACACAAGCCATAACTCGTAGTTCCACTGCCTGAGATTTCCATATTGGTTCTGTCAGAGATGATTTTGTTTACAGGGTCCTTTGGATGAAATAACAGCACTAGGTGCTATCAATTACTGTGAGAAAGGAGGGCGGGAGACTCAGGCAGGAAAGGGAGAGGACAGGGGAGGAAATGGGGTGCTGAGAGTGGTTAAAAAAGATTAAGAATTGACGGACGGGAGGCTGGGAATGGACAGAGATCAGGAGTCAGAGGGAGGAGACGGGAGGAGGAAGGTGATGGAACGAAAGCAGGGTAAAGTCTGGATTGATTTATTTTTTGTATAGAAGTGGCCAATCTGAGTGTGAGCAAGGTTTTGGAATCTAGTCTATTGAGCACAAACCTGTCAAAAATAATAAATCATTAGGCAAAAGGCAAAATATCTCATTGGCTAATGTTTTTTACTTTACATTTACAGTACTTGATTTAGATAGCTGACTAAGCAAAGTAAATATGTGTGTATAACTCCGTAGGAACAAAAGAATAACAAAAATATTCAAAAGAAATTTAAAATGTTTAAAAACAACATTTTAAACCACTGAATGTCATTGTCTTGCTCATAGCAGTTAAACTGATTAATACTTTTTGAAATAAGGGCAGCAAAACATGACATGATCATGAAGCGTCTCCATCCTGTCCAGTGAACGATGAGGCCACCGATGACAAGAGTGATGACACTGACTCAAAGGATGGATCTCAAAAAGTAGACTGTTCATAAAAATAAATGTTTGTCTGACATTTGGATACATTTTGCCTGCAGTGAAGATGACACTGCACAAAAAGAAGTCAAATCCAAACACTGCAGAAAAGCAATTTTGGAAAGCAAAGGTAACAATCACAAACAAACAGAATGTAGCTCATAAAAACAGAGAACTTTGCAGGCATTGCAATAAAAAAGTGTTGAAAATAATCCTTTCATTAATCTTTATCAAGGTGAAATTTTCCAACATTCCTGATTTGAACACACACGAACCCTGTTACACACAGCTCAAAAAACTGTAATGAGGTTGCTGCATAACAAAGGCAGAGAAGAACATTGAATGAGATGACCACTGGCGTCTCAAGGTGGTGGGGCAACCAGTCATCAAAATGCAACAACCTATCTAACCACCATGCACCAGACCAGAAAGCAAACCATTGCAATATTCAAGTCTGGATGAAACAATATTTTGAATTAAGGTCTCTATATCAGCCAAAGACAGAAGAGAACACAATTTTGATTTTCCTTTTGTTCGTGTAAAAAAAAGAAACAGATAAGAGATAAAGGACAGAATAGGTTGTGGAGAAGAGGTCTACGCAGGCAAAAATAAATGTAAAACACCCTTGATTGCACCAGCGCAACCATCACATTACTCCATTGAACACCAAATCCTTGACTTCTAACAAGTGGTCTTCAAACCATCACACCGCCATCTGACTCCAGCACCAGCTCAGTTCATATGGATTCAGCAGTTTGCTGTTTCTGATTCAATGAACAACCCCCCCCCCCGATCCACAATATTGTTTTAAGAGACATTGCTGGGCTTACTCACTGTAAGGAGATGTTAATAATAATAAACCTTGTTGGTGTCTGACTTCAAGCTGCTGCTGCTACCTGTGTTTAGTCTGTGTGTGTGTGTGTGTGTGTGTGTGTGTGTGTGTGTGTGTGTGTGTGTGTGTGTGTGTGTGTGTGTGTGTGTGTGTGTGTGTGTGTGTGTGTGTGTGTGTGTGTGTGTGCGAAAGAGACAGAAAGAGAAAATAAAGTGTTGTTGTTGGACAAGGGATTGAAGGTACATTAGTGATAAGGTTCCCAATGATTACTCAAGCATTCTTCATCCCTCCACACAGACACACTTTCTGCCTCTATATTTCTATTAGACACAACACAGAGGGAAGGATAAAAAGACATATTCCCATTGTGTGTCCTTCTTGAGTCTTGTTTATTATTGGAATAACTCTTCTCTTCACTACAAAATCTGGCATTTCAGAGTTGCCTTCCTTACCTGAAGCTGTACGTCACTTTTTTTTCAAAGCACTATCACTACTTAAAAGCTGCAAATGTTTAAGTCAAGTTTATGGGACTTTGATCCGTCGTTCTGCCTGATTTAAAATTGTAAGCATTTTATGTAAAGTGACACCAGATATATACTGTAATATGAAACTTATTCTGTGTTATTTTAGTTATTTAACTGTTTATTACCTACCAAAATGTACAAGATTTTGCTTATCATGATACTTTGGTGGCTCTGTGGCATGGTGTTCGGAGCGTCTCCCCGCCTCTCGCCCATAAGTCCACTGGGATAGGCTCCAGCAATCCCCGTGACACAAAATAGTGGAAGAAGCAGTTTGGAAAATGAATGGATGAATGATTGATAGTTTGGTTTTTAAAAAAAAGATTAATAAGACTAAGGTCATATCAACACATACAGTATACAGTATAACATCCTATTTATACATCCTATTTCTATTCAAAAATGTAAAAATAAAAACAAATACACTGTATAAGGTATACAAAAAATCAGAATGAGTAGAATTATTAATGCTTTAGTAGAAAATGTACACGTTTGATCTTGCATTATATCAAATAAAGGGGAAGTTCGTAGAGCAAAAGCAATCATGATCATAATGACAAAACAAAACTGAGTGTTAATAATAATCTGTTCATAAATACATAACCTCCAACAATTCTGATCACATAACTGAAAAAGGGACTCAGGGACCGGCTGAGAAAATGAGCCTGGAAGAGAGACATATCACACATTTCAACATATCACAGATGTACACATTCAACTAGATAGCTTTCACTTATCCAAACACATGCGTCACACTCAGACACACACACACAGTATCCTGAGCGGCATGGGTAGTGATTCAAACAAACATCCAATTTACTGGGCATATTACCCAAGGGTCTCGCTGTTTGCCACCTGAGAGTAGATTGAAGGCGACTCATCAGAAAGATGCTAATATAAATTTTTGCACACAAACGCACACAAACACACACACATACACACACACACACACACACACACATACACACACACACACACACATACAAACACAAAAGTCTGTTAAATATTAATTCTCAACAGTAACCTGCTGCAACAGGCAACATAATTACACTCATTTTATTGTGATTGTCCCCCACATGAACACGGAAACAAACAGCGACACACCCTCTGCTGAGATCATTTGGCCCTAACGCTCTGAATTAGAAATATTGTCAAACTGAATCTTTTCGTCAGTGACGCATCTGTTATTCTTTTTGTTCCTGCCTGGTACATAACTTCGCCCCTATGCTAACAACAGGAATAAGGAATTGCTCTATGTACATTTGGTATATTTGTTGTGTATGTTGGTGAGTACTAAGTGAAACCATGCCATGTAACCTCGTGCAGAAAGTCAAGAGAAATTATAATCATAGCTTTAAAATGTACTGTATGTCTCTTTATTTTCATCCCCTGAAAATGAAATGAAATGATTTATCTGTTTTTACACAGAGCATACCTGGCAAACTGTAAACATGAAGAGCTTTGCCAAAAAATACAGCAAAATCAGCTATTGTGCATTTTTTTGAGTTTTATAAATTTATGGTGACTCTGAAAGTTGGTCTCTATACAATACATAACTGTTATATGTAATATACTGGAGCATTTGTCATGCATTTTTATGATGGTTGGGGGCATGGCATTCTCAGATAACTTGTTGTTTAGGTAACTGATTATTGCTTTGTCTCTGCTCAAATCTGTCTTCATCTGCAGAAGAAATCATCCCACATGTCTCCCCAATCCCTGAACTAAGATATCAATACACAGTGCTTCGTCTGGCGACAGTTGCGCAAGGCAGACCATTGCAAGAGAGGACAATTGGGAGAAGCAATCCATGACCATACATTCATAGATGACCCAATAAAAACAGAATAGTGAGGATTAATCAGTTTTATAAAGTCTTATAATATGGACCTCTGACATGCACTTGGCCTGTTTGTTTAAGCCAGCTTTCAGTCTTTGTCTGAGTAAAACCGTAAGCAGAATATTGTAGACTTATGGCCAGACAAAAAAAAAAATGTTTTAACACAGTAGTTTTGATGCAGCTGAAGTAGAGCAGCATCCAGGAAAAACACTGCTGAAATTGATGAGTGTGAAAAGAAACCACACATTTATCTATATTAAACCAGATGGGTGAAATATTGCCATCAGTATTTTCATGGAATTTTAACACATTTGATGTCAGACTGGTGTTCATGAATGACATCATCTCATTGCACTTACTCTGCTATAAGTGGAGAATTAAATTAGCCTTCCGTGCCACCAACTGCATATCTCTCAATGAGCATCTGTTGAAGTCAGTGTTTTGAATCATTTGGTGGCAAAGCCAACCGATGCAGCGCCACTGTGGACACATTATGGTTTTTAGGCCAATGAAATGAAAGAGACCATAAAGTTGTTAATGTTGGCTTGCATTATACTGATGGGGTAAAATTAAGAGTAGGACGATCATTAATCATTATGACCTGTATGACAAAGGGATGGGTAGGAAGGGATGGGATGGGAAGGTAAGGGAAGGAAAGATAGCATCAGAAGACAATAAAACAATATAAAAGGATAAGGAGACAGAGTCTAATGAAGGTATATAGATAGAAACAGAGGCAGACAGGCAGATGGATAGAAGAGTGAGCAAATAAGAGAGAGTTAGCTACGGATGGATGCTGTGATAGTGGTGAAAGTGAGCAGGACAGGAGTTGTTTTGAGCCGCTTGTTTGGACAGATGGCTGTCTGTGTGCTAATTACAGACTGAGTGCTTGACACTGTGAACACAATTGAAGGGGAAACTAGCTTTATTTGTTCAGCTTCACCCACACATAGATCCACACACACACAAAAGAAACATACACACCAAACCCCAACAAAAACAATTTACCAATGCCACATAGAAGCATGAGCAAACAGTCATAGAAAAACACCGCTATACACACAACTGGGTGAACTTCTTTTCCCTTCAGGTTTTCCCTTCAGGGGTCGCCACAGAAAATCCGTTGCCTCCATCAAACCCTGTCTTCTGCATCCTCTTCTCTCACACCAACTACCTTCATGTCCTCTTTCACTACATCCATAAACCTCCTCTTTGGTCTTCCTCTAGGCCTCTTGCCTGGCAGTTCTGACTTTATCTCCAAAACCTCTAACATGTGTTTGTCCCTCTGATGTACTCATTCCTGATCCTATCCGTCCTGGTCACTCCCAAAGAGAACCTCAGCATCTTCATCTCTGCTACCTGCAGCTCTGTCTCCTGTCTGTTCCTCAGTGACACTGTCTCTAGACCAAACAATATCGCTGGTCTCACCACAGTTTTGTACACCTTTCCTTTCACTTTAGCTGAAACTCTTCTATCACACATCACACCTGACACTTTTCTCCACTCATTCCATCTTGCCTGTACACGCTTCTTCACCTCTTTTCCACCCTCTCCATTGCTCTGGACTACTGACCCTAAGTACTTAAAATCCTCCAACTTCTTGATCTCTTCTCCCTGTAACCTCACTCTTCCTCTTGGGTCCCTCTCATTCACACACATGTACTCTGTCTTACAGCGGCTAACATTCATTCCTCTCCTTTCCAGGGCAAACCTCCACCTCTCTAGCTTCTCCTCCACCTGTTCCCTGCTCTCACTACACATTACAATGTCATCTGCAAATATCATTGTCCATGGACAACCTAACCTATCTAACCTCGTCTGTCAGCCTGTCCATCAGCATAGCGAACAAGAAGGGGCTCAGAGCTGATCCCTGATGCAGTCCCACCGGCCACCTCAGTCACACCTACAGCACACCTTGTTAACATGTTGCTCCTCTACTTGGTGCTTTATGGTAAAGGAGGTGGGGGGGGCTTTACGCACGGGAGCGGGTGTTGCACCTGCTACGTGAATGCTGTCATGGCGGACCTATGTTGCTCACGTCAAGAGCGAATAAACTTCTAAAGAAATATAAATGTCGCGTTTAACCCTAAGTCTAACACACCTCACCACTGTCTTACAGTCCTCATACCTGTTCTGCACCGCTCTAGCATACTTTGCTGCCACTCCAGACTTCCTCAGACAATACCACATTTCCTCTCTGGGCACCCTGTCATAATCTTTCTCAGGATCTACAAAAACACAATGCAGCTCCCTCTGGCCTTCTCTGTACTTCTCTATCAGCATCCCCAAAGCCAGTACTGCATCTGCAGTACTCTTTTGGCATGAAACCATACTGCTGCTCACGAATGCTCACTTCTGCCCTTAGTCTAGCTTCAACTAGACTAAGGGCAGGGCAGAAGTCTAGTTGATGAGCCATTGTATAACTCATCAGCTTTATTCCTCTGTAGTTGCCACAACTCTGCACATCTCCCTTGTTCTTAAAAATGCGCACCAGCACACTCCTCTTACATTCCTCGGGCATCTTCTCACTATCTAAGATCCTGTTAAACAACTCAGTCAGAAACTCTACTGCCACCTCTCCTAGACACTTCCATACCTCCACAGCTATATCATCAGGACCGACTGCCTTTCCACTCTTTATCCTCTTCAATGTCCTCCTCACTTCACCCTCACTAATCTTTGATACTTCCTGGTCCACAACAGTCTAGTCTTTGTTCTCTCTCATTTTCCTTGTTCATCAAATCTTCACAGTACTCTTTCCATCTTCCCATCACACTACTGGCACCTGTTAATATACTTCCATCCCTGTTCTTAATCAAACTAACCTGCTGCACGTCCTTCCCATCTCTGTCTCTCTGTCTTGCCAACCTGTATAGATCAGTCTCTCCCTCCTTATTGTCTAACCTAGCATACAAGTCATCATAAACCCCTTGTTTGGCCTTTGCTAGCTTTACTTTCATCTTAGGCTGCAGCTCCCTGTACTCCTGTCTACTCTCCTCAGTCCACAGTGTCCCACTTCTTCTTAGCTAACCTCTTTCTCTGTAAACACTCCCATACCTCCTCATTCCACCACCAAGTCTCCTTATCTACTTTCCTTCCAGATGACACACCGAGTACTTTCCTACCTGTTATCCTAATCACATCAGCTGTAGTTGTCCAGTCATCTGGTATCGAGGTAAGATCTTACGCCCGAGCCCGAGTTCGGGCCCGACCCGATCCGAAATTCGGGCTGGGTCAGGCTCAAAAAGTCAGTAATTACGTTGGGGTCAGGTCGGGTTGGGCTTTAAACCCTCGGGCTCAGGTCGGGTCAGGCTAGATTTTTTTTGGACTCAGGCTCGGGCTTAAGATCTTATGATCCAAGCCTGACCCAGCCCGAACTTTTTTAATAAATATATATTTATATATTATGTATCGCAAAAGATCTATGGATATTTAACTAAGGAATACCCTTATAAAATAAATAATTTAGGTAAAACAGAGAAGGTGCTGTATGAGAAACATCCATCTACAATACCTGCTCAGTTCCCTCCGTGGGTCAGCTGTATCTCCTGTCATTTTACCTCTCCGATCGTACGCACTGAAAGTAGAGGTAAGATCATAAGCCTTAGATTCGGGCTGACCTGGCTCGAAATTCAGGCCAGGTCGGGCTCAAAATGTCCATAATTACGTTCGGGTCGGGTCGGGCTGAAAATGTCAATAATTACATTCGGGTTGGGCTTTAATACCCTCGGGCTCGGTTCGGGTCAGGCTGGATTTTTTAGGCCCGATCTTACCTCTAATCTGGAAGCACCCTCTAACTACCTAGAGCCTGGCTTGACTCCTTCCTAAAAGTCATACAACACTCTTCCTTTTTCAGCTTCCACCATTTCGTCCTCTGCTCTGCCTTTGCCCTCTTCATCTTCCTCACCACCAGAGTTATCCTACACACCACCATCCTTTGCTGTTTGGCTACAGTCTCTCCTACCACTACTTTGCAGTCACTGATCTCCTTCAGATTGCACTGTCTACACAAGATGTAGTCTACCAATGTGCTCCTACCTCCACTCTTATAGGTCACTCTATGTTCTTGCCTCTTCTGGAAGAAAGGATTCACTATAGGCATTTCCATCCTTTTTGCAAAGTCAACCACCATCTGTTCCATCTGCATTCCTCTCCAGAATACTAATCCTGCCCATCACCTCCTCATCACCTCTGTTTCCAACACGTCCACTGAAGTCTGTACCAATGAAAACTTTCTCACTTCTAGGTATGCTCTGCATCACTTTGTCAAAGTCCAACCAAAATTTCTCCTTTTCCTCCTGTTCACATCCTACCTGTGGAGCATACCCACTAACATTGAACATCACACCTTCGATTTCTAGCTTCAGACTCATCACTCTATCTGACACTCTTTTTACCTCCAGGACATTCCTAACAAACTCCTCCTTCAAGATAACTCCTGCTCCACGTCTCTTCCTATCTACACCATGATAGAACAACTTGAATCCTGCTCCTAAACTTCTAATCTTGCTACCTGTCTATCTCCTGTCAACCAACTCTCTACCTTTTCCTGTAGAACATTCAACATCACTACTCTCAGTCCTATAGTCTTGGCATTCTTCTTCCCTCTCTTCCTACGAACACACTTTCCTCCTCTCCTTCTCTGACCAACAGTAGTCCAATTTCCACCGGCACCCTGTAGGTGAGCAGCATCAATGGCGGTTGTTGTTAACCCAGGCCTCACAGATCTCGTATGGAAGTCGTAGATTTGATTTGCATGTTTGATTTGGCAAAAGTTTTACGTCGGATGCCCTTCCTGACACAACCCTCTGTATTTATCCAGGCTTGGGACAGGCACAAGAAGACACTGGCTTGTGCGGTCTTGTGGCTACATTATACACACAACAGGGTAAATGCTCAAAAAATCAAAAAAGCACAATGTAAATGAATAGCCATGCTTGACACAAATGCTGAAAGACACCAGATTGCAAAAACTTTGTCGTGTGTGAAACAAAATTTCCATCATTTCAAAAAGCACCATTTTCATTTGACCTGCAGCAGTAAAACAAACACATACACAGTAATAATGTATTCTTTCCAAATAAATATGCAACGTCATTTTATAAAAATAAAAAATACAGTACCAAACTGAAAAACATTCCAAAGCTGACAAGTGATTGCAGCTTTGGAATCAGACATTACACAGATTTCATAATAAAACTTGACAGGATTAAGTCTCCTTCAGCTGATTTAAATTTTACATTTGCACATGCAGCCTAGCCAAGTAACGTCTGGAAAATTTCAGGGTAGCAGGTCGCGTGTGAAATACAGCAATGGATGTTCTATCAGAGATTTTGAGCCATACCATGACGAAGAAGAAGCACAGCTCTCTGAAGAGGACAAGAAGACTGTTAAATCTAAAAAAAACATTCCCTCAGACTATAGCTGATGGCAACAACAGGTTCTTCAAACCTCTGCTCAAGTTTAAAAAAAGACCAAACACATGCATACAGAATTCTCTTCTTCCCCACTTCTTCACGTGTCTTTACACGAAGGTACCTCTCTTCCTCTATCTTGAAATGACCTCTCCACCTGTTATCCTTTCAATGCCTTGCTTGTTATATTTCCAAAGCGAGCCACACATCCCCAGATCACTCCAAGGCTCAGTCACTGCCAAGCAGCCTCATTAGCAGAAAACATAATGAGTGGGATGTTAACAAGCTTAACGAGGGCCTAACGAGGTGTTGGTGTCTGTCATTATGGTGGCGCCTGGTCACAGCTCGTCAGGCAACCATACAAAACAAGGTGCCAGGCACCAGATGTTCCGTTCTGCTTTATATTTTTTTGATTGCCTTTTTTTTTCACCTAGAATTTAAATAAATAAAACTTATGTAATAAAAGTAGTCTGTTCGAACATGCATTAATTGAACAGTTGTTCCTTAATTTTACCTCTTTGCAGCATTAGTTATGTAAACTGGTACCATCAAACTGGATGGCTGGAACTTTTTAATGATTAAGTGAGTGAGTTCTTTCAGTTCTACTAGAATTATATACACACAAATGTTTTAATCCAGGTTCAGACTTAAGTGGTAAAACTTCATTCATTAAGTCAACCCCAATACAGTGATTTTCTTACCATTGCAAGTCATAAACCTAATGTTTGCCCTATACAAATCATTATGTACTTTTCAAAATTTGCACAATATGTTAGGGTGAAAGCTATTCTTTATCTATTTATTCAAGAATAAAGTTAATCTACTGAGATTGCTGTAAATATCAAGTCATCATAAATTCTATGTGTGCACCCAGGGAGACCTCAAAGGTGAAAAGAGGACTGGCAGGTTAATGTGATTAAGACAGGAAAATTATAAGCACACAACCAGGAAAATGACTGCCTCTTCAGTATGGTTTTGAATACAATTGTTTGGTTTGTGTGCATGTGTGTGTTTAATGTACAGTAGTGTCTGGGCCACAGCTTTTGCCACCATATGCCATCCTGTCCTTGTCGTCATATTTTCCTCTTCTCGCTCCCTCATTCTTTCAGAGATTAATCTGGATTTAGGGATCCAAACTAAAAAAAAAAAAAAAATTACTCACCTTCAACATTATGGTGACCTGAAGAATTCTGCTCTTAGCAGAGAACAGAATAAAAAATACCAGCCTACATGAACACAATTGAAAGAAATGGATTATACCATCAGGAGTGCCGTTTTCCATCTATTTTGTAAAAATATATGCAGAAACCTACAGAAGTAACACTGACTGTCAACATGTAATGTGTTTCATGTTTGAAAGCTCTTCTATTGAATTACATTATCATTATCTTCGTCCTGAGTGATTCTTACATTTGACAAATGATCTAAAATCCTCAACAATCCAACCATTAATTATATGTAATCAATATAAGATATCTAAGGAGGAGGAGAAATAAACTCTGTCAGAACTCACAGGCATCATGAGGAGGAGGATCATCACATCAGACAAGCCCAGTGGTACCAAAGTCAGGACAAGGACAGCTAGGGTCGAAAAATGCAGCCCATTCATTTCCAATTCTTTCAGTTTGACCATTGTAGTCTTGCAAGGGAAGAAAATAGGCAGTACATGTTCCAAAGGTTAGATCAACCATCATTTCACCATGAACATTAGTGACAATTTAAGATTCCAAAACTCTGATATATATGATGTACTAGCAATGACTAGCAGTCAGTCAAAAAGAGGACAAACAAGCAGCTGTAACCAATAGATGAGACTTCAACTCTAGGCACAATGGATTGTTTTATAAGGTCTGAAATCATTGGCTAAGACACCTGATTTGACTGTGGAAGTTTGTAAAGGTAATTTGTCATAGGGGAAAGATTGCTGTGATGGGCAATGCCTCTTGTGGCTGTTGGGCTGGTGATATCTTTCTTATTGTACCTATAAGATCACACCTCATTTTCTCCGCATATAGAAAGAGAAGGAAGGAGAGAGAGAGAGAGAGAGACAGAGAGAGAGAGAGAGAGAGAGAGAGAGAGAGAGAAAACAAGGGAAACTGCTCTTTTCTCTCCATTCTCCTTATTTTGCTTATTTCTCTATTTATGACTCACTATCACCACTCACTACCATCCCCACTTCTCACGACTCACTATGGTGAGACGTGAGTAGTGGTGAAGGACAGGCTGACAGACGAGGTTAGACAGCAATCTCTACTGACTATAAGTGTCATTTGTGATTAAAGAGTTTCAGTTAAAATGAAAGGAAAGGTGTACAAAACTGTGGTGAGACCAGTGATGTTGTTTGGTCTAGAGACAGTGTCACTGAGGAAAAGACCGGAGACAGCTGGAGGTGGCAGAGATGAAGATGCATAGGTTCTCTTTGGGAATGACCAGGATGGATAGGACCAGGAATGAGTACATCAGAGGGACAGCACATGTTAGAGGTTTTGGAGATAAAGTCAGAGAGGCCAGACTGAGATGGTTTGGACATGTCCAGAGATAGTGAATATATTGGTAGAAGGATGCTGAGTTTTGAACTGCCAGGCAGGAGGCCTAGAGGAAGACCAAAGAGGAGGTTTATGGATGTAGTGAAAGAGGACATGAAGGTAGTTGGTGTGAGAGAAGAGGATGCAGAAGACAGGGTTAGATGGAGGCAATTGATTCGCTGTGGCAACCCCTGAAGGGAGAAACCGAAAGGAAAGGAAGAAGACTACTCACTGATTTGACAAGCAGGAATATCCACTAACAATACTGATGTACTGACTGCCACATTTAATACCATTCTTTGATATGTTGTATATGAATTACTTAAAACAAATAATGATCCTGCTTTAATTTCTTGTGTCATCTTCCATTATTTTGTCATGGCTTTCAGTTATCTGTGACTGGTAGTGGTAGCCTGCAGAGGGGATCTGAATACCAAGAGCAGAGGATTCAAGGAACATCAAGCACTACTGTATCATCAGTCTGTGCTTCTGAGTTCCTCCTAGATTTTGTAAAGATAGACACCTCAACACATAGGGGCTTCCACAAAGTAGAACCATTATATCCAGTTCACACCGAAAAGGTGATTTTGAGTTGATTTGTGAGAAATTTAAAAGAAATTGGAAGAGACCTTGGAGCCCTAGTCTAAACCAAAATCCTGCCAGCTGCACTTTGGCTCCTCCTGGTCTACAGCATGCCATTAACAACAGTGGAGGTACTATGAAGGTTATCTCTCAGCATATCTGGAGAGGTTTGGGAATCCTCTTGTCCCTAATCAAATTTACTTTGAAGACCAAGATACAGCTCCCCATCAGTGGAGTTCAAAGTCACTCAAGCCAGGAACACTATGAGAATTAACATTATTGTGAGACACTAAAAGTCATATCAGCAAGAATCCTTTCCCACAGGCACGGTAAGCTGTGAACAGAACATAAGCATATTTGTATCGCAAGATCTTGGTGTTTATGATGGCAGAATGGCAAGCTGTACATGAAATGTATGTGGAGGTGGAAGAAGAGCATTGCAGCAAGATGGTCGGTATGTGCAGATAAAGTTCTTCAAATCAAAGGGAGCATACCTAATCTAAAAAAAAAAATCACCTGGCCAGAGCATTGGGAAGATGAACCATTGTACATCAGATTTCTGATTGAATCAGTTAACCTTGGATCATATCCTGAATTTCTTCTCTAAGTGTTGGGGTAATGTCTGTGCCATGACAAAATGTTAAGGTTCTCTTGATCAGTACTGCAATTCAGAAAAGTTAGAACTAGCAAATCCCCAAACCTTTCACTCGTTTATCACAGTAAAGAATACAGTACAACACCAGCTGAGGCTGGGTTTCTTGCCACTTCGCAGGACCAGTGCTGTGAGTTGATCCAGGAAGGCAGCTCGAGTCCCAGAAAAGTCCCATAGTACAATAGTACTTTGAGATACAAGTTTAGTTGTTCTGTTACTTAGCTTGTAAGTCAATATACTTGTATCTCAAGCAAATGTATTTATTCATTCATTCATCTTCCTAGCCACTTCTTCTTTTCATGGCTCATGGCGGTTGTTGGAGCCTATCCCAGCTGACTACAGGTGAGAAGCGGACCACGCTCCAGGTGCAATGCTGGTGCACTGTGGAGCCAATCAATTCATCAGAAGTGCGTGTTTGTGGATGTGGGAGGAAGCCAGGGAACCCAGAAAGAACCCACACAGACACGTGGCGAACATACAAGCTGTGCACAGAAAGGACTTGTGCAAAGACTGCTCTACGGAGATTAGGCTGAGTTGGAGAGTAGAAGGTGCAGAGTGAGAAACAGTACAAGCTGAATTGAGCCAAGATAGCATACAGATGGGTCTGGGAACTGCCAGCAGCATTTACTCCACCATTAATGTTGACAGAGAATAAGGTCAAGCCCAAGATGTTGTCCTGAGGCACATCTTTGCAGATGGCAAGTGGTTCTGATAAGATGTTTTCAGTCTTCAGCTGCTGGACAGAGTTAGTGAGATAGCTGGCAAACAAGTCACTGCAGGTCATGGACAAACCAACGCTGCCAAACTTATGTAGGAGGATGCTATAAATGACTGAGTCATAGGACTTAGCAAGGTCCATAAGGGTGTGAAAGTTTCAGCTATAACATCAGTAACTTAAATTTATTTACATATTTAGGTACTGACTTAGAGAGCGCAACACTATAGTAAAGATGGTCTTTGACATACAGCTACACCATCGACCCAAGTGGCTCTGTCCTGTCCTGCAGCCTGGTAAGAAAATATTAATATCAGTGTCACTTTTCTTCATCCAGGATTAAAAGACTTTACAACTGAAATCAGAGTAAAATCAGAGTATGTTGACAACCAGGTAAACAAAGTACTGAGGGGTGCACAGTGCTAAAAAAGCAGGGGTCACTACAGCGCTTCCAAATCTGAAACAACCTATGACCCCAGGTTTATCACTGCAGACATGTATATGCAATGCCAGTGGATGTATTCTGGAACTATGATATAAATATGACAATATACTGTTCAAAATTCAAAGTAAATGGACAGTTTTACCGCATAATTAAAAACAGTTTTAATTACATTGTGGTGAACCATAATCAAAGTCTGAAACAGATATGCATTTATGAGTAAATGAAATATGGATTTTTTTATAAAATGGAGTTGTAGCAAGGTGTATGAATGTACCACCAGAATCGCTGATTGGCATGCTGACTCCTGTCAGCATGCCAAGCAACAAGAGCCTTGCGAATAAGATTATGGGATTGGTTACTTAGTGATGAAAAGTCTAATATCCACAGGACTGACTTTCAGTAGTAAAACAGACCACAACCTCACCTAACTGCTTGAAGAAGCATGTTGTTGATAAAAAAATTATGTCATTAATTTCACAACCAACAAGTAGAAATTGTTATTTTAATATAAAACAATTTGTCTGCGTTGCTCATAATTTGCTCATTCATTTCTAGGAGACAGGACTATGGAAATGAAAGTGAGTATATCAATAAAGAAACACATTACATATTTCCATTTCTACTTCCTTGCTTGCTTTTCATAGAACTTGGTAAAACTTTTCTGTCAAGATATAGAGGAACCTGTTAATTTTTATTATTTGATTTTGTTTCTCTATGAATGTTTGCTGGAGTAAGACAGGCCATTCTGTCATTTGCCTGACGCTATGGCAGGTTCTCCACTAACAAGAATGCTAGCCTAGCTCATACTGAGCCAGTAATCCTCCATCAAGAGCCCTTAAACCACCACAGCTGCGGCAGGCAAGCTGTCATCTGAAGCTAGCTGGACTCATGCCACACAAGTGGAAAGACAAATAAACACAAATATACATCCTACCAAAAGGCAAACACGATACCATTCCACCTTTTCTACTTCTTTGTTGTATTTTCATTATTAGTCAGAGATTTTTGTTTTTTTAAAGCAGGCATTTTACTGTTTGCCATTTATGTACTTAATGTCTTTTTAATAAAATCCCTTTCTTCGTCTGTTCTGTTTTTGTTCATGCTACCATAAGATCTTCTCTCCACTTATCCTCATTGGTCAGTGCCACGCTAACTGGGGTCAGTGTGTATTCCCTTTTGCATACCATGTTGACCACAGGGACAAGGTAAGCCTGGCTTTCCTTTGTAACAGCAAAAAAAAAAAGACAAAAGCAAGACACGATATACCAGTGCAAGCTGCGATTGTCAGGACGACGAAGGGAAAAGCCAGTCAGCCAGTTCATTTCCTCCTTTAAAATAAAATGTCTTTGTAGTCTGTGAAGACTGTCAGTCATACAGGTCATGCTATATCTTTGTGAAGACATTTCAACAAAATGAGTTTCAATGACTCTCATTCCAACTTAACAACCTTGACCAGTCCCACTCGGTTAAATATCTATATCTAGAACTGCCTGGCTGCCGGTCAGAACTGAAGAAGCCTCTTTGATGGCAGGCAAAATGTCTTCAAACTTTTCCTACAAGTCCAGTGGATATTAGTCAGCATTAAGGATTTTTCCATCATCTCTGTCCCTTTTGCATGTTTACAGGCCCTTTGTGTGTGTGTGTGTGTGTGTGTGTGTGTGTGTGTGTGTGTGTGTGTGTGTGTGTGTGTGTGTGTGTGTGTGTGTGTGTGTGTGTGTGTGTGTGCGTGCGTGTTTGTAATATACATTGAGTGAAAAAAAGAATTGTGGCCACATGGTGTGGCCTGGTTCTACTGTGCAGTACACTTAGTTTTTAGTCAGAATATGACTAAATCATCTTGTTTAATATCTCTGACAATTGTATAATTTTACAAACAAGCATTGTGCAGTATTTCCTCAAATGCATCTTGAAAACTTTTTTTTTTTTAATTTCAAAATTAGGCAACAGAGTAAAGCAGACAGATATGTTGAGAAACCGGGTGTAGTGATCGTGCACGGATGCAACAAGGTGTTCATCAGTCTTTGTTAGGAAACTTCAGGAAGCATTTGTGTCTCTAATTAGATGTGCGTAGTTTCAGACAATGTTTGGAGCAGATAACAAATCAGTTGATTAATGAGCTGATGAGACATGATTGGATAAATTGACAGTGGGATGTTGTGTGATCATTTGATTCATCAGCTAGTAGTCAGCTGGCCTATAATTCAGTCAATCTTTGAGTTCATGATCTGGTTAGCTCGCCAGTGACACACTTTCAATTTCTGTGCCCTTGAGAGATTTACCAAAACTAATTGGCATTGAGGGTTCAAGATGTGTTTTGAATTAAGCTTAAATAATGATCCTGTATACCTGAAGAATAACCATCAAATCCAAGCGTGATGATAAAAAATCAATGGAAAGTGTTTAAATCCTACTCATTGAGTAAAGATTTCCAATATGGGCTTTTGCAGTCTTCTTCTTTTCCTTTCGGCTTTTCCCTTCAGGGGTCGCCACAGCGAATCAGTTGCCTCCATCTAACCCTGTCTTCTGCATCCTCTTCTCTCACACCAACTATCTTCATGTCTTCTTTCACTACATCCATAAACCTCCTCTTTGGTCTTCCTCTTGGCCTCCTGCCTGGCAGTTCAAAACTCAGCATCCTTCTACCAATATATTCACTATCTTTCCTCTGGATGTGTCCAAACCATCTCAGTCTGGCCTCTCTGACTTTATCTCCAAAACCTCTAACATGTGCTGTCCCTCTGATGTACTCATTCTTGATCCTATCCATCCTGGTCACTCCCAAAGAGAACCTCAGCATCTTAATCTCTGCTAATTGCTCATAATTGCACATAATATTGCACACAAGTACTGAAGAAGTAGAAGAAGAGAAGAAGAAGATCTACTTTATTAATCCCCTGACGGGGAATTTACTCTTTACACTCTACATATCTTTTTGTGTTAGATACAGGGATTTTTTTTTTTGTACAGGCCCCTGAAACACAACCACAACACACACAAGGGGCCTGCGAGCATGCAGTTAGTAACACAAACAGAACATGGGGAAGACAGGGTGGTGCCCCTATTGCCTCTTGCTCAGGCGCACCCCGGCGGTGGCCGGGAGGCGAGCTGACACCTCCCACAGTCAGCTCACAAACTCTGATGATGTCTGGCAGGAGCAGGATTCAAGCCGCCGATGTCTGGCCGATGTCTGGTCATAAGACGTCCGCTCTACCACTTAGCCACTGCTGCCCCAAACATGAACATGAATATTAGGACCAAAGCAAGTGAAAAGTAATTCAGACTTCACATAAAGCAGGGGTAGTCATTCAACTGTGTTTGCTGAGTCAGTCATTCTTTACTGGCTTTATATGAGGCCACTGGGTGTAAAACTGGCTTGCTATTAACATTAAATCGGTTAAACAGGAGCAGAAGTGAATATAAGTGGTCAGGTGCCAGTTTTAACAAATGTTTTACTGCTTCAACCAAAAAGGTGATGACTACTACTTTAGTAAACATTCTGTGATAAAACAGTAAACAGTGCATACAGTATGACGCAGCTTGGTCTTTCTGCTGTCTTGACAAAGCACTTTAGTGTTTTTACCTCAAGTGCTTGGGCAGAGCAGCTGCACTGTTGTGATAAGACACATCCAGTTTGCAGAGCTTACAGAGTACAATATCGTTATGTCTCTGTCCAAAATACTCCAGCATTTTGGAAAATAGAGTTTGAGGATTTTTAGATGTAGTTTGTTGTCCTGGGGAATCATGCTTCAACAAGTAAAACAAGCTAAAGGTCCAGTCAGTAAACCTTGTTCTAAGGTCCTATCAATTAGATGCCTACAAATGCAGGATTGTACTTTTTGCAAGAATGAAGAAATCTATTTGGTTTACATTTTTTAATGAAAGTAGAACATGTTTATTTTTTTCAAGTTCATGTTTTTGTCATAATTAGTGTTTTACAAGATGTATCTGATTTTCAACACTTCTAGATGCTTTGGTAAGATTTGGAGTTACAAATGAAGTCAAAATGAAAAACTGCTGACTTAAAAATAGAGGACAACTATGAAAAACAAAATGGGATCAATAAATCACCAACAAATAAATGTCCTTTGATAATAAACATCAAAAATAAGCGATCAGTCTTTTCCACATTGTGTCAAAGGAGATTGAACACCCCCTTGGACTAGATTTGGCTACAAATGATTCCTGCTCTAATTGAATGGGTTGTTTTGGATTGGGTGCTCCCATCTTGACTGATGACATCACTAATGTTAATAAACCTCATACTCTGCCTCTGTACAGAGCTTTGGTCACCAGTTTAAAAAGTAATACATATTGATTATTATTGGATATGCCACATATCCAAATTGCACAAAATTCCAAATGCTCTTTCTTGGACCCCCAGCAACTCACATGGCAAGTTTTAATTAGATAAGATGAACAGTTCTTGAGGTGACTAAATTGTATTCAGACTGACAGACAGGCAGATGAAAGCATATTATTCTTGGTATTTTGATTTAATTTTGTATTTCCAACTAGAAAATAGTTGGAAATATAAATATAGCTAGAAAAATTGTGATGTATCATGTGAAAAGTAGGAGTTGAAAGGGTGCTTGGTCTGTTTTCAAGAAAAAAAAGACTGCAAAGTCACAGATTTCTTCAAATTATAGCTTAGCAGTATATGGACTTCTAAAAATATGCATAATGTAGTTTTGCCAACTATATCTAAAAGTTTTACGCCGGATGACCTTTCTGACGCAACCCTCTGTATTTATCCAAAAAAAAAAAAACTTTGGGGGTTGGGGTATGCATCTCTCAAAATATGAACCAGGGATGCTCCTCTGTTGACAGTCATATCAAAAGTGCTGTGGCCCAACATAAATCAGTGAGAAAGTTAATCTGTCCCAACGAGAGTGCAGTCAAATATATCCATCAATGTAAATTACACCAACCTAAAGATTTGTTTGGTTCCAAGTTCATATGACATTCTTTTTTCACATTATAATTTTGTAATCAGTTCCAGCATATGCTTCTTTGTGAGAGTGGAAACATTGCACCACCATGCATCTAATTTTATTTTGCATGCTTAAAGCACTATTAAGCAGAAACCTGGAAAATTTTACATGCCATGCCGTCAAAAGAAACTAAAATATATTTAAGTCAAGCTGTAGTAGGGGAAAATTACCTAATACTTCCTACTGAACATTCAAGGTAAAAACAATAACGGTCCCTTGTTGTTTAGAGAATAAGCAGTGAAATGTCAGATTTTAAAAACAAGGCCATGATTAGTTTTACGATTTTCCATTGAAAACGCAAATATATTTGGTGGCCTTGGTAAATAATATACTTGTATATTAGTTATGTAAATCTACTTTCCTAATCCTAATGCACATAATTCATGACACTGGAGGGGCAAACAAAAGAGACAGAGCCCACTCTCCCTCAGGCATAGAAACATCAGCGTTAAACATTTAAATCCTGGAAAAACCTTAAACCCTCTCTTCATACTTTGCTTCCTTCCCTTGTCCCCCTAGATCCAGCCTCTTCTCTTTGGCTATTTCTGGGCCAATTAAAGCCGTTCCCCTGCCCGATTTTTGGATGGCCAAATGGAATGCATGGCCTTCAAAAAAATCCTTGAGAGAGGAGGATGAGGATAAATTCACAGCAGGCTATCAGGGAATAGAGAGAGAAATGTGTGAGGGCTATGAAACACAGTTAGAGGCACAGAAATAGACATGTAGACAGTACTCTGCTGACTGTTCATACTTTTTACACAGATTCTTCTAACTTTGATAATTTTTCTACATCTGCATGACATTAATACCATTCACTAAATATACCTAAATCCTGACTGGAAATAATGGAGCTTTTTATAAAAGGACCCAGGAAGAATTCTTGATCAGACCTCCATGAGGGCTCAGCCCCTAAAGGAAATGTTACTGACAAACAGTTCCTGATTATTTCTGTTCAATTAATCATTTTAGTTAGTAACACTGCACAATAACACATTTTATCATTTTTCCATACACAATTGTTCTGTTTCTGTTTAGATAAAGATAACCAATAGAAACTCTGTTCTTTCACTCTGACAAGCCTCAATTATGTTAGGTGTGCTTTGTTACCTTCAGATGTGCAGTACTTATTTTAGCCAGTGATTGAAATATGTAATAATGGGACAGGGACAGTCATTACAGTACATCACCGGTCTTAGAGATGAATCTCAGTTAGTCAGTTAAATCGGATCCAATTATAATGACCAAACTTTTACAAAGTAAAAGATTGAGTAACAATGTAGATATGAGGAGAAATGTGCAGAATAAAATTTTGTCTCTTTGCTATGAGAACAGACCACCAGACCATCAAACAATGGAAAACAGTATAACAGCACTACGTAACACTAAAGTTGATAAATTGCTTCTATTTTCAGTTTTGTACTTTGTAGACTGTCCCTGCACATTCATCTGACAGTGGCTATTTTAAGAGCAAATAGTTTTATAATCACCAAGTGTAATTTTCCCTTTTCTTATAACCGACCTGAATCTTTTAACGGTTTAATCATCAATGACTTCTTCTCTCATGTAATGAGAATTGTTTTGTTTTTTTTCTTTATTTCAATGAAAACATCCTTACACTTAACATCAGATTATCTCAAATTGTTCTCAGTCTTCTTAAGCAGAGAGGTTGCTGTGCAGAAATGAGATCTTGCAAAAGGCTATAAAATTAATGATAATAGTGGTACCAACAAAAATGAAAAACGAACTAAAACAAAGAACCTAATTTGATTCCAGCACTGTTGTTAGCTAAGTTTGTTAATAAGTTTGAGCCTTTAATAAGTTTCTGTCAGCTCCACATTTATTAACATCTGCCAAGATATTAGAGGTCCATAAAGATTTCAAGGTTCCAAGGAGAGACTGACTAAGATGGGAAAACAGTCCTGGGTGATGATTCTTTAGCCCTCTTTAATATCTTAGATGGAGATGAAATCGATCCACAATCCCACTCAGAGTGCTGAGGTGAGGATCTTCCCACAGTGAGACTTAATGCATTATATAAAGTAGATTAATACCGCTGCCATATTTAGACTTCCAATAATGATTTCTCAGCCTAGTTTACAAGACCCTCAAAGCTGCACTAAAATTGTTTTGTTGCTACTGAAGCATATAGTTTGTATGTCTCTCTATGCCTTCACCTTCCCCTGCAAGACAGACAAGGAGACCCCAAAATACGTATGTGTGGAGTATTGGAGGGAATAAAGTGAACAGGAAAGTGTAATAAAACAGTGCTCAAAGCTCACTTGTATGTGTTTGTACTTTTGATGTTAATTTATGATCTTAATGTCAAGTATGTTTGTACCAGCTTATCACTTGTGAAAATGACCAGATTGAAGAGGAGAGGCAAGTTATACACACTGTTCAGCTCAGCGTGAGGCCAGATGTGGATGCAGCTACCATGTGGTGCAAAATAATGATCGGATTATTTAAACCTAGATATGACAACATCACTTAGCCTTACCTCCAATTGTGCCCAGCAATTGTTTGCAGTATCGCAATGGAAAATGTCCCTGCAACCCAAAATGTATTTTTCTGTGGCGTATGCTCTAGAGTAGCTGTTGTCAATAAACTGTATAGGTGACATCCTTCGGTCCCCTAGACCGTTCTATTATGCATTCACGGTGGAAACACATATACAGTGTATTCACAGACAAAATGATATGAAGGACTTTGTTTGCATACCACTGATGACTTTATGTTTTAAAAGAAACTTTGCATGGAGGTTTTTGAAAAATAATACGAAGGAGCAGTGTGTCAATACATATGTGACATTAATTTGCCAATGAGTCTATGTTCCAACTGTCACCTACAGTCGCAAGCTCTAGGTAGTTACTGAAGAACATGATCACAGGTACAAGTGGTCGAAATAAGCTTTATCTGCAAAGTGGCTGGGTTCGGCCTTTGAGGTGGGGGAGGAGATTGAACATCTAGAAGAGACACAGAGTAGAGCCGCTGCTTCTCTGCTTCCAGGAGACGTGGTTCAGAATGTGGTCTGGATGTCATTGGACATCTGCCTCGGGAGGTGTTCTGCGTTCGTCCATCTGGGAGCAGACCCTGGGGAAGACCCAGGACAAAATACAGAGTGACAATATCTCTTGTGTGTTTTGGGAAGTCCTCACTATCCTCCCAGAAGAGCTGGTAGAAGTGGCTGGGAAAAGTAGGGTAATGGCATGTTCGCTGCAAGACTGCAACCCCCACGACCCGGACACATATAAGTGAAAACAGAGAAAGACTCCCTACTCTACTCTCTATCTCTATGAAACATCTGGATTTGAATAAAGTGGTTTTCCTGAACATGATTTTGAACATTACAGAAGAAATTCCCAGGAACAAGAGGATGCAGCAATAGAAAAGTAAACGACATGACCGGAATAGAATCTGTCAGGCCAGTGCAAATGGAATACACACTATATGTCTGTGCGTGTGTGTGTGTGTGTGTGTGTGTGTGTGTGTGTGTGTGTGTGTGTGTGTGTGTGTGTGTGTGTGTGTGTGTGTGTGTGTGTATGTGTGTGTGTGTGTGTGTGTTTGTGTGTGTTCAGTCAGTGGGTCAATATCAAGAGAACAGCCTTATCCCTGTGTAATCCAGCTACCCTGATAAAGGTGTTTTCTCGTGTGTGTCTATGCATGTGAAAGTGTACACACATACACATTCAGAGCACAGACTTCATCCCTGTGTAATCCACTGACCCTGATAAACAGAAGTGGAAAGCAATATCTCAAATAGGTTTGTGTGTTTTATGAATTATTTTCCCAGTGTTTCTGTTTTCCCTACTTACATTGTGAATATCATCACATGCTCAAGGACACAGTTCGATACAGGTGTAGAAGAATGGGCTAAACCGTGGGAAATTTTAACCAGATTCTCTCAGTGCATTTTCTACATAATCAACATATTTCAAATTTTAACTGAATATGTTCAGGAAGTGAAGGTCATCTTGACTTTCTGTACACTGCCTCTGTTGATTCATTTTTCTCTGCAAAGTTTATATTCTGATAGTTTCATTTCAGGGGCGGCAGTGGCTCAGTGGTAGAGCAGGTCGTCCTATGATTCAAGATCGGCGGCTCGATTCCCGCTCCTGCCCAAAAAAAAAAAAAAATACCCGGAGGTGAGCTGACAGTGGGAGGTGCCAGCTCACCTCCGGAGAACGGCCAAGGCACCCTTGAGCAATGTGCCACCCCCTTTACAAATTGCTCATTTGAGGCACAACAAGAAGGAGCTGCCTGCCACTCTACCTCCCTTGCATGCCTACAGACCCCCTTGTGTATGTGTGTGTGTGCTACAGGGGCCTGTACTCACTAATATACTGTATGTATGCATGCGTTTGAACAAGTAACTAGAGTGCTTTCTTAATTTCCCTTCGGGGATCAAAGCCAGTATAAAAAATTACATTTTTTTTAAAATGTAGATTGATAGTTATTACATATATATATGATTTGCTGCAAGTTGCTTTACTTTAGTAGAGGAAGTACTGCGAAACCTGTGGGACAATTTTAAGACATTTTACCATTCAGACCACTCTCAAATGTTTTGGTCAGCACCATCACTAATTCACAAAATTTTGTATTCAGCTGTTTGGAGATAGGAGAAAAGATGAACAGTAAACAGCAAGTATATTACCAAGACAAGCTATTTTATGAGTTAGGTCCTTCCAATGTGGAGACTGATGTTGATGTTAGGAGTGGAACTTGATGTTAAGATGACTTTGTAAAAGGAACTCTTGATAGCAGAATTTAGCTGGATCCTCAGGATTAGGATCCTGTCTAATAGAATTGATCACCAAGAGAAAGAGGGGAAGAGAGGGACAAGGGGGTATTCAAGGTTTGACATCTTGCAAATGAAAAAATGTGTCTTGAATAACAGGACAGGACTGTGATATAGAGCATGCACAAAAGCGAAAGTCTCCTTTACTTCTCAGTGATGTTCTTCTGAGCTTTGTGAATAAGTGACAGATGGGTGTAATGAGGTATAGGTGTGGACATGGGTGAGGAAGCATATGTAAGAGAAATGTGGTAAATACTGAGCAGAGGGGAATAGCAGAATCAGATATGACCGTAGAAAAGTCTATGGACATCAGTGGACAGGTGAAGAGTTATGCTTGGGAGCCTGAGAAGGTGGACATGTGTTTGAAGAGAGGGATGGAGAGGCAGACACCATTGTGTATGCTTTTTTATTTATTTATCTATTTTTATTTTGTATACTGCTTTAATCCCCTAATTAAATCATTTAAAGTACTCTATAATTCAGTACTAGATTACCTTTTTGTGGTAGTACTTAAACCTTCTTGAAATGGGTGTAGTTGATGTACAGATACAAACCATTAAATCTTGTTGTTGTTGTTGTTGTTATGGTTGTTGAAGCTCTAGGAAAGTAGAGGTTCAACTGACGTTGAAATATATTTTCTGAGTAGGTTTTAATCTACCTTACTACAGTGGTACTTCTACTTACGAAATTAATTGGCTCTGGAAGAAATTTCGTAAGTAGAAAATTTCGTAAGTAGACGCATTTTCCATGCAAATGCCCTAATCCATTCCAAGCCCCCTAAAATTCAGACATAAATGTTGTATAAAGCATAAAAATGCATCAAAACATGTAACAAATACCTGTTACAATTAGATTATTACACAATAAATGAGAGTTTGTGCATAATGTAAAAAACAAAGAATAAAGAATAAAAATGATGGTCATTTACCTTTTAACTGCCGTCCTCGTTGTTTTTTGCCCTCTTTGCTTCATGCGCTCCTGCCTCACCATGCCGAACAACAGAGTGAATTCCAGTCCTCCTTTTGAATTTCTCCAACCACCCACGCCATGCCTTAAACTCCTTAAACTTCCTTTTGTTTTAATAACGTGGTGATTGTAGATGCGTCACGGGCATATTCTTTGGCGAGATCAACCAAACGCATCCCTTTTTCATGCTTTTCTATTATCTCTTGCTTTGTTTGTATGGACAAAAAAATTATCTTCTTCGTCTTTTCTTTTCCTCTTTTCTCCGTCACGTTCTTGGGGTCCATAGCGAATACTCAAAAAGTTAATATATTTACGTTAAACTATCAGAACACGTCATGGGTCGAGGTCCGAATGATGAGGACGCTGCATAGACACCTATCCAGCTACACACAGAGATCCCTCTTAGCCAATGGGATGCCAGGATGTTAGGTAATAGCCAATGGCAGAGCAGCTATATGAATGTTGCATTCAGGAACCTTTGGGAGCTGCGAGTAGCAGCCCATACTATATTTTTACCTTTCATAAATCGAAATTTCTTTTGTAACTAGAGGCAATATTTTCCTGTTGAGGCGTTTCATAAGTAGAAAATTTCGTATGTAGAGACATTCGTAAGTAGAGGTACCACTGTATTTGCCACTACAGGAATCATAGCTCTCTTCCATTGCCAAATAACCAGCAACCTAAAAAATGTCAACTTTAAAGTTTCTTCTTTGACACTACAACATTTCTTTTTCATTACTACTCAGCCTTTTATCTTCTCTCGTGTCGGTCATCCAAATATCCATCCATCTGTTTGTCTGTCTAGTTCTGTTTGTCCGTCACTGATGAATCCAGGAGTATGCTTGTCAATAAAATGAGAAAGTAGAAGTCGCAACAGATTTTGACAAATCATGAAGGGTACAACCCACTTATGGTGAGATTTCAGTAACATGGACTAAAACAGTTGGTGATGGGGAAATAGGAAGAGTCAGTTGTAGTATGATGATTTTACTATTATATATTGTATTATTATATACATAACAGTTTTCTGTTCACTTCAGAAGTATATACCCATTGCACATTGTCCCACACAGCACACCATATAATCAACAGTAGACCTTCCAGTTTCCCGTAAATGGTGACAACCCCAGGACTGCAATGAAATCACAGATATTTTGACTTGATCCATTTTTATCAGCTGTTTCACTGCGCATCTTTTCAATGAAAAGTAATCTAGAATTTGATACGAGTATTTCTTTAGTGGTTTGTTCCTTCCTGTGTTCATCGACAGAAATCTAAAATGTCTAGATCAGTGGTTCTTAACCTTGTTGGAGGTACCGAACCCCACCAGTTTCATATGCTCACTCACCGAAGCCTTTAGTAATTTTTTTCTTTTCAAATTTAAGACATAATTATGTGTTTTGGTGCATTTAATGAACTGTGCATTAATGTCACCTTTTTTAAAGAACAAAACCAAGACAGTGCATGAACTGACATGAAATTACTTACTTGCAAATCAGTGTGACTTCTGCTGTTGCTTTCAAGAGACTAGTTCAGATACGCGTGGCTTCACCTTGGCAAGTCCTACTCTTATTCCATCTGTTTCTTTTCTTTTCCATGCAGCTTAAGGAAGTGTTCCTTTATTTCTGCCGGTGCAAGCCTAGAATTGCTTAACTTGGCATTGCAAATTATGCAGATAGGATGCTGACTCCCATCACGCTACGTTATACAATACATGTAAATTTACGTTGCACATATTCGTCCAACCACTTTCTTTTTTTGCTTGACATAGGTACTATAGATTAAAATATTAAGAAAGAAATCAGACGATGTACCATCACGCTAGGCAGAAACCAACTACTGATCACGCAAAATCCCCTGTAGCACAGGTAGGCTAATCGATGTAGCATGATCACCTGCAGCCAGTGATGGCTAAAGGGGGCATGTCATCACGCATTGATACGATGGGTCAAACGTACACAGTGATTTGTTTATGTTTGGCGGAGGTCCAGACAAAATACCCGGCACAATGTGTTGACGATGTATCGGGTGTTTTGTCTGGACCTCCGTCTCTGCCGAACTCCTGAGACCGACTCACTGAACCCCTAGGGTTTGATCAAACCCAGGTTAAGAACCACTGGTCTAGATGTTGCAAAAGGATTGTGAACAGATTTTGTGCAGACAGAGATCTTCAGCAGAGTTTGTTAAGTTTTATGCTGGAGAGTTTTCACTTTCTGCAACTTTTTCAGAAAAATTGTATTGCTAATACCCAGACGTGGGAATCTCATGATAGTCCATCACCAATTGGATTATAATCTGATTGATGATATGGACTAAGAAGATTAAAATATGCCGCAATGTAGCCGCAAGAGTACACAAGCCAGTGTCTTATTGTGCCAGTAACCAAGCCCTGATAAATACAGAGGGTTGTGTCAAAAAGGGCATCTGACTTACAACTTTTGCTAAATCAAACATGAAAATCAAATCTATGACTGCCATACCAAATTGGTCGAGGCCGGTGGAAATTGGACTACTGTTGGTTGAAGGAGAGGAGGAAAGTGTGTTCGTTGGAAGAGAGAGAAGAGGAATGCCAAGAGTATAGGACTGAGAGTAGGGACGTTGAATTCTGGAAATATGACAGGAAAAGGTAGAGTGTTGGTTGATATGATGCAGAGGAGGAAGGTAGACATACTGTGTGTCCAGGAGACCAGGTGGAACGGTAGCAAGGCTAGAAGTTTAGGAGCAGTTCAAGCTGATCTATCATGGTGTAGGTAGGAAGAGAAATGGAGTAGGAGTTATCTTGAAGGAGGAGTTTGTTAGGAATGTCCTGGAGGTAAAAAGAGTGTCAGATAGAGTGATGAGTCAGAAGGTAGAAATAGAAAATGTGATGTTCAATGTTGTTAGTGGGTATACTCCACAGGTAGGATGTGAGCTGGAGGAGAAGAAGGATTTCTGGTTGGACTTTGATGAAGTGATGCAGAGCATACCTAGAAGTGAGAGAGTTGTCATTGGTGCAGACTTCATTGGACAGGTTGGTGCAGGAAACAGAGGTGATGATGAGGTGATGGGCAGGTTTCTGACTGGGTTGTTCAACAGGATCTTGGATGGTGAGAAGATGCCTTAGGAATGGAGAAGAAGTGTGCTGGTGCCCATTTTTAAGAACAAGGGAGATGTTCAGAGTTGTGGCAACTACAGAGGAATATCACTGATGAGCCATACAATGAAGTTATGGGGAAAAGCAGTTGAATATAGTAAAGACAGAAGTGAACATCTGTGAGTATCAGTATGGTTTCATGCCAAAAAAGAGTACTACAGATGTAATGCTAAAATCCTATAATTCAAAGTCATTTAAATGGACTTTGTGTGCGTGCAAGGTATGAAGGTAAATGCCGGTGAAAAATAGATTTTTTTACTTTAAGAAAAACATGTTTTTGTTGACTTGTGAACTACCAATGTCAAATACAGCATTCCAAATA
Source organism: Antennarius maculatus (assembly GCA_013358685.1). Classification (NCBI taxonomy): domain Eukaryota; kingdom Metazoa; phylum Chordata; class Actinopteri; order Lophiiformes; family Antennariidae; genus Antennarius; species Antennarius maculatus. The sequence goes on from CM023608.1 coordinate 13,120,207, forward strand.
CTTCTAGGTGGTTTCCAGGGCCAAGGAATTATATGGTACTATTACTTTAGTCTGAAGTAGTAAAGGAATGTTATTAAGGTGACATCACACTGCAATGCACAGGATGTAATGATACGTCAATTGATTAATGACAATGATTTTGTTGGAGTTTTGTTCTGTTTCTAGGATCATGTTTAAAGTGAATATGAAAGGTTTTTGCTACTTTTTTTACTATTTTTTTAAAATACAAACCATGTGGCAAGATTGTAATTGTCTTGCATATCACATTATGACACTGTGTCACCTGCACATGCAGATTCTCTCTTTCTCTCACACACACACACGAAACTGTTTTTAGGAAAGTGAAGGTGCTGGGGTTTTTTTTTGACAAGTAGAACTGCCAAAACGCATCCTACTCATTAACTGTTTTTCATAGAACTAATTGAAACGTGAAAAAAAATACATGTCTACATTCTGCAACACATTTGAACCAATTAGTTTCTCACTTAACACGCACTCAGGTTGTGCTGTCACTTATGAAAGCCAAGATTTTTCTGGCAGTCAAGATGACGAATTGAGAAAGTCAATGATGTGTCGATGCGAGAATGAGCATTGGATGTCTCAACAAAGCGGGGAGTCGCTTACAGCTGAACAATCCTCCAAATAAAGATGACAAGATTGACAGATAGACTTGGAGAAAAATCAAAATGTTCATGGCGTGCAGCCTTCTGGCTTATATTTGTGACTTCGAACATGATTCATCTCTTCCTGTTTCATATCTCTCCCTCTCTGCTTTCGGTTCTTCCCATTTGGGTTGCCTTCTTGTTTCTCAGCTGGGCTTCACCTGTCTCCAACTGATGATTACACTTTGTTTCTGTCTCTATCACACTGCTATTCCATAATTCTAATTTTCTGAATTTCTCTCATTCCTACTGCGTCTCCTGCTCTCTCTGTAGCCGTTTAATGAAAGCAGACAGAGACACAGGAAAGATTTTAGGCATGTCTGATTTCCATGCACTTGTTTTTAACTGCAAAATTGTTAACTTTCTATCAGTGTCTGGAATTGTCAGTGAAAGGCAAAACCCAAATTTTAAAAAAGGAATTTAAACATAGTCATTTGGGACTTATTTGAATATTAGTTCAACATGACATACAAAGGGGTATGAAGATCTGTATGATTGTTGTTCCTGTTGAGAAAGTAGCACAGACTGACTTCTGCCTTCAGTAACTAGGTTTTCATTCAGGCAAGCAAGTTTTAATTATCATTTAGTACCCTATAATAGAAACAAAAGGTGGCGCTAACTGTGAATGTGGGCAGAACTGAAGAATTATAACAGGGTTCTGCAGGCAGCTAGAATCAAGTGGTTTGAGCTTCCTCTACTCACAGCATGATGAGAGCTGAAACTATTGAAAGATTTAGTGATGTATTAGGTAGTCTAATTCCTCAGTGACGACTTGTGAACCCTTGTGGGATGCATTGATGTTTCCTACCTAAAATGAACATTTTTCTCCATTGGGGTCTTGTTTGGTGACAGAAAGAAAAAAGTTAGTTTTTTGGCTTCTCTAAAAAAATTTAACTCCTGAAATTTTCAACAAAATCAATGGGAACTGTTGGACTAAACTTGGTATGTATCTGTATGTTTTTCAGATTCAAAAGGATCACGAGTTGTATGATAGATGACTAAGGGCAATTCTAGGCTCAGTCCCAAATGGGAACAATGTGACATGCATACAATGCCTAGAAAAAGGTATTTAACCTCCTCAGTGAAATCACTTATTTTTATGTGTAACCATACTCCCTAGGGAGGCATTCGTAGCATGTCCTGCCAGGAGGAGGCCACAGGGAAGACCTAGGACACGCTGGCAAGACTATGTACCTCAGCTGGCTCGGAAACGCCTCGGGATCCCCACAGAAGAGCTAGAGGAGGTGTCTGGGGACAGGAAAGTCTGAACATCACTGTTCAGACTGTTGCCTCCAGGAGCCTCCCACCAAATAACTGATTGAAGACAGATGACGTGTGGAATACAAACTAACACATTTCAACATGATAATTTAACATGTTACAATGAGGTAGATGAAGAATTATCAGAACAAGAGTTTAACCACAAAATGTATTTTACCAAAATGAACACTGAAACACACAGCCCCTGCGTTGGGGGTAATTTTCTACTGATAAGATATAAAATGACACCGAAACAGTCTGAAAACATCCAGCAGCTGTAGTAGAAAGACTTTAAGGGTTAAATGTTGTGAATGCTCATTTTCCTATATGTCATGATGACAACATAGAAAACATTATTTTTGTCTGGGGAAAAAAAAACGGTAACTTATCACGAATAAGGTCAGAAGAAATTACTTTTTGTTGTTGACAGCATAGAATCCCTGTCTTATTGTGGAGACTCAACACGCCATAAATGCAAAATGGGCTTTAGAGGAAGATTTACCAAACATTTTTAAAAATAACAATTCTGATTCCATAGAACTACCCAAAAAAGTGTGCAAAATTAATTTAAAAGGTTAATGAATAATTCTCTCAAAAACATTATAACCATATTTTACCAAAGCACTGAACATTGCTGTTACGGGATGTTCACCAAAAGACAGGACCCGGATGCAGAGTAGAAATTGAACGAAGATTTATTTACAAAGTACAACAAAAAATATCAACTTTTGGGTTAAAATACAAAGTACACAAACTATCAACTGAGAAACTACCACAAAAGGATAAGTAACAAATGAGCATAAAAACCAACTCAAAGGTGAATACTCACTAAATGACTTTGACTTTAACTGCCATAAAAACGAAACACTACTCAAGAAAATCTAAATGCGAGACAGGAGGACTGAGAGTGCAAGCCATTGATGGGAAGCAAAAGGAACTACAACCAAGGCAGTTAGAGACTGCAACATCCCGGGACAACCCTGAATTCAAAATTTTACCCTGACCTACTGTCATTGATCAAAGCACCAGCTTTGATTTATGATCTTACTCACACTGGCCTTTTCCCTCGTCTATCTTATCTGGTTCCTGAGTGCACAAAAGTGTAAATTTAACATTGACTTAGTTTTCTCAAGGTCAAGGTCATTATCTCATTTTCATCCCCTTTGCTGCCCAGGTAATGTACTTTTTGTTTTATCTTTCTATCTGCAACGGTGGTGAAGATATTTGGTGGACCAACCAACTAACAGACGAACGGGCGAACACACGAACAATGACAATTACAACACATCACCGCTGTGAAGCTGGATATAATAATCTGACAATGAGGAAGCGTCGAGGCTGGTTTAAGTAGCTATTGAGCCACGGGTATGTCTCGTATCCCTGCTGAGAGGGAAAGAGAGAGGATCTGGGAACCAAAAAGAAGTCGAAGCAGATCATGACAATTGCTGTAGAATAAAAAACAGTGCTTTATTGAGAAATAAATTGGTGCTCCTCTCTGTATTTGGAACAACGATGAGTCCAAATACAGAGAGGAGGTGGGGCACCTGGTGCACTGGTGCAGACGCAACAAACTCTGTATCAACGTGGGGAAGACCAAGGAGATGGTGGTGGACTTCAGGAGGAAAAGACACTCCCCTCCTCCCCTGCACATCGGAGGAGCAGCTGTGGAGCTGGTCTCCAGCTACAGGTACTTGGGGGTTCATCTCACTGAGGACCTCACCTGGAGCTGTAACACCTCCTACCTGCTCAGGAAGGCAAACCAGCGGCTCTACTTCCTCAGGAAGCTGAGGCGTGCTGGACTGGGGGGTCCCGTCCTGAAGGCCTTCTACAGGGGTGCGGTGGAGAGCATCCTCACCACCAGCATCACTGTGTGGCACGGCAGCTGCTCTGCAGCAGACAGGAAAGCGCTGCAGAGGGTTGTGAAGGCTGCACAGAGGACTGTAGGGGGTGGCCTACCTACCACCACAGAAATCTACACGAGTAGGTGTAGAAGGAGGGCCACCCACATCATGACAGACCCCACCCACCCAGCACACAGTCTATTCCAACCCCTCCCCTCAGGCAGGAGACTACGGAGCATTCGGAGTAGGATCACCAGGCTGAGGAACAGCTTCTTTCCAGAAGCTGTTAGACAGCTGAACTCTTGTGGTGCTCTGTAGTCACCCTCACGACGCCCCGTGTGTCACCACAGATACATGGGGATTCAGTGCAATATGGTGCTTCTTCAAGTGCAATATATGGAGCGCCTACACACTTGAGCTGCTGCGTTGTTGTTGTTGTTGTTGTTGTGTGAACTACATTCTGCTGTCTGGACACCTTGAACTTCTACTGTATATCTTACATCTTAACTTTTCTTTGTTCTCTTTCCCTATTTATCTTATATTTTTAACTTTTTGTTTTTCTCTAGGTTTTCTTAACTTATTTATCTTGCATTTTTTTAAACTTTTTTAACTAGTTTCTCTTAACTTATTTATCTTATTTATTGACCGGGCTTACTGGGACCTCCAGAGACATATTTTGTGCTGTCAACTGTGGAAACGTGTGTCAGTATGACAAATAAAGACTCTGATTCTCTGATTATTTAAGCAAGACTCTCCTTCTGCCTTCAGTCTGCCTTCAACTACTTTTTCCTATAACTTCATTGTATGGCTTATCAGCTTTATTCTTCTGCAGTTGCCACAACTCTGCACATCTCCCTTGTTCTTATAAATGGGCACCAGCACACTTCTGTTTCATTCCTCAGGCATCTTCTCACTATCTAAGATCCTGTTGAACAACCCAGTCAGAAACTCTACTGCCACCTCTCCTAGACACTTCCATACCTCCACAGGTATATCATCAGGACCGAGTGCCTTTCCACTCTTCATCCTCTTCAATGCCCTCCTCACTTCATCCTGACTAATCTTTGCTACTTCCTGGTCCACAACAGCCACCTCTTCTAGTCTTTGTTCTCTTTCATTTTCCTCGTTCATCAACTCTTCAAAGTACACTTTCCATCTATCCATTACACAACTGGCACCTGTCAATAAACTTCCATCCCTATCCTTAATCGCCCTAACCTGCTGCACGTCCTTCCCACTTCTGTCTCTCTGTCTTTCCAACCTGTACAGATCAGTCTCTCCCTCCTCACTGTCTTAGCATACAAGTCATCATAAGCCCCTTGTTTGGCCTTTGCTACTTCTAATTTCACTTTACGCTGAATCTCCCTATACTCTTGTCAACTCTCCTCAGTCCTCTCAGTGTCCCACTTCTTCTTAGCTAACCTCTTTCTGTGTATACACTCCTGTACCTCCTCATTCCACCACCAAGTCTCCTTATCTACTTTTCATTCAGATAACACACCAAGTACTTTCCTACCTGTCGCCCTGATCACATTAGCTGTAGTTGTCGAGTCATCTGGAAACACCTCCTGACCACCCAGAGCCTGTCTTAACGGTTTCCTAAAAGGCATGCAACACTCTTCACTCTTGCCTACCACTACTTTGCAGTCACTGATCTCCTCCAGATTACATTGTCTACACAAGATGTAGTTTACCTGTGTGCTCCTACCTCCACTCTTATAGGTCACCCTACATTCCTGCCTCTTCTGAAAGAAAGTACTCACTTAAGCCGTTACCATCCTTTTTGCAAAGTCAACCACCATCTGTCCTTCTGCATTCCTCTCCTGGATACCAAACCTGCCCATCTCCGTTTCCTGCACCAACATGTCCAATCAAGTCTGCACCAATAACAACTCTCTCACTTCTAGGCATGCTCTGCATCACTTCATCAAAGTCCAACCAAAATTTCTCCTTTTCCTCCAGCTCAGATCCTACCTTTGGAGCATACCCACTAACAACATTGAACATTAAACCTTCAGTTTCTAGCTTCAGACTCATCACTCTATTTGACACTCTTTTTACCTCCAGGACATTCCTAACAAACTCCTTCAAGATAACTCCTACTCCATTTCTCTTCCTATCTACACCATGATAGAACAACTTGAACCCTGCTCCTAAACTTCTAACCTTGCTATGTTTCCACCTGATCTCCTGGACACACACTATGTCTACCTTCCTCCTCTGCATAGTGTCAACCAACACTCTACCTTTTCCTGTAATAGTTCCAACATTCAACGTTCCTACTCTCAGTCCTATACTCACGGCATTCCTTTTCTCTCTCTTCCTACGAACACACTTTCCTCCTCTCCTTCAACCAACAGCAGTCCAATTTCCACCGGCCTCGACCAATCCGCTATGGAAGTCATAGATTTGTTTTACGTCGGATGCCCTTCCTGACATAACCTTCTGTATTTATCCGGGCTTGGGACCGGCACAATAAGACACTGGCTTGTGCCCTCTTGCGGCTACATTATTTCCATGTTCTCACGATAGTCCTGATCTATAAAGGCAGCCAGCAGGCATCACCATCAATATCTACGCGCTTCGCTTCACGATTTTATCAGTAACTGAATTCCCTTGTCTTACAAACTTTTTGTAGCCCTTTATATTTCTTTATGACAAGCTTAACAAATGGTTTCAGTTGCAACTTTGACATATAAAATGGATTAAACCATACTATGGGACAAGATTTCTTCACTGCAGCTCCATTTGGGATTCTCTCTATGTTTTAACATCGACCACCGTGGGAGCTCACCGTGGAAAATAACTCTTGTCTGGCTGGCTTTCAAACAGTTTGAGGTCAGAAACTTTATCAAGCAAAAAGCTCACGTTAGAAATACAGAAAAGACTAAGTTTGAAAACTCACATTTCCAGTGTGCTGCAAATCTGTAATTAAGCAACTGTGACAAACAACAATTGAATTTTACATTTACAAGGCAAAAAGTTTTAAAAAGGTATAATTTTATTAATTGTTTCTATTTTTTGATAATACAAAAAGACAAAGAAAATCGATAGGAAGAAGAAATAACTGTATAATAAGTAATTATGGAATGGATGGAGAAAACAGATTTTATTTTTAGAGATCAATCATCAGATGTGCAAAAGGTTTTTTTCTTTGTTTTTTTACATATGTACAGTGGAATAAAAATCCAGGTCATTTCTTCGCTTTAACTATATTCCCAGTAAAATGGAATAATGTTCTAAACTAGTAAATAAAATACAATGAAAACAAACAAAATGGGAAGACAAGTTCACCAAAACAAGAGATGGCCATAACGTACATACACTCAACAAAAATATAAACGCAACACTTTTGTTTGTGCTCCCATTTTTCATGAGATGGACTTAAAGATCTATAATTCATTCCAGATACACATTATTACCATTTCTCTCAAACATTCTTCACAAATCTGTCTTAATGTGTGATAGTGAGCACTTCTGCTTTGCTGAAATAATCCATCCTACCTCACAGGTGTGCCACATCAAGAATCTGATCTGACATCATGATTAGTGCAAAGGTGTACCTTATACTGCCCACAATAAAAGGCCACTCTGAAATGTGCATTTTTGTCTCACAGCAAAATGCCACAGATGCCACAAGCATTGAAGGAGTGTGCAATTGACATGCTGACAACAGGAATGTCAACCAGATCTGTTGCTCGTGCATTGAATGTTCATTTCTCCACCATAAGCCGTCTCCAAAGGCGTTTCAGAGAATATGGCAGTACATCAAACCAGCCTCACAATCGCAGACTACGTGTAACCACACCAGCCCAGGACCTCCACATCCAGCAGGTTCACCTCCAAGATCGTCTGAGACCAGCCACTCAGACAGCTGCTGAAACAATTGGTTTGCATAACCAAACAATTTCTGCACAAACTGTCAGAAACCGTCTCAGGGAAACTCAACAGCATGCTCGTCGTCCTATTCGGGGTCTTAACCTGACTCCAAATCGTCGCCGTAACAGACTTGAGTGGGCAAATGCTCACATTTGATGGCTTCTGGCACGTTAGAGAGGTGTTCTCTTCACGGATGAATCTCGGTTTCCATTGTTCAGGGCAGATGGCAGACAGCGTGTGTGGCATTGTGTGGGTGAGCGCTTTGCTGATGTCAATGTTGTGGATTGAGTGGCCCATGGTGGTGGAGGGTTTATGGTATGGGAAGGCATCTGTTATCGACAAAGAACACAGGTGCATTTTATTGATGGCATTTTGAATGCACAGAGATACTGTGATGAGATCCTGAGGCCCATCATTGTGCCATACATCCGTGAACATCACCTCATGTTTCAGCAAGATAATGCATGGCCCCATGTTGCAAGGATCTGTATACAATTCTTGGAAGCTGAAAATGTCCCAGTTCTTGCATGGCCAGCATACTCACCGGACATGTCACCCATTGAGCATGTTTGGGATGTGCTTGACCGGTGTATACGACAGCGTGTACCAGTTCCCACTAATATCCAGCAACTTCGCACAGCCATTGAAGAGGAGTGGACCAACATTCCACAGGCCACAATTGACAATCTGATAAACTCTATGCGAAGAAGATGTGTTGCACTGCATGAGGCAAATGATGGTCACACCAGATACTGACTGGTTCTGAGTCCCCAGACCCCCAATAAAGCAAAAAAAAAAAAAAAATGCACATTTCAGGGTGGCCTTTTATTGTGGGCAGTATAAGGTACATCTTTGCACTAATCATGATGTCAGATCAGCATCTTGATGTGGCACACCTGTGAGGTGTGGATGGATTATCTCAGCAAAGCAGAAGTGCTCACTATCACACATTTAGACAGATTTGTGAAGAATGTTTGAGAGAAATGGTAATATTGTGTATCTGGAATGAATTATAGATCTTTAAGTCCATCTCATGAAAAATGGGAGCAAAAACAAAAGTGTTGCGTTTATATTTTTGTTGAGTGTATGTACGTTATGGCCATCTCTTGTTTTGGTGAACTTGTCTTCCCATTTTGTTTGTTTTCATTGTATTTTATTTACATCATAAAATTGAAACATGGAAATTTAAGCTGAAATAGCAAGCCTGTGGCTGATGGCTGGAGTATGAGGAAATCTTCTGTACACCAGCTCAGTTCCAGGAACAGTGAGGTTAAGAACAACTCATGGAATTATCTGAACTTGCACATGAAAATTGATCAAAAATCTTGCCTCGATGTTGCATATTTTGTTGAGCACAAGAACCAGTTTTACTTCTTTAATTTAAACAACAGATTCTCATTCAGAGAATTCAGAGAAGCTGTGTTTCTTCAGCTCACACTCAGAGTCCAGTCAGATCACCATCAGCAGTTGATCAAAAAAGAAAAAGAGTTATTTAGTGTACAAGAAATCATCAGCCCTTACTTTTGTTCCTGCAGTTAAAAACAATTTTTTAAACAAATAACAGCTAAAGGTCCCTAGATACTAATCAATTTTTGAAACACACATTTATTGCATTATAAAAGTACAACTGCTATTCAAGAGAACAGAAACAATCTCTGCTGCAATAGAGGATTCTGAAATGTATGGGAGTAATTTAGACATCTGTTCGACTCCGTTTGGACTCCCTTCATGGGCAGAAGTCTCAGCAGAGATTATTTTCCATTTAGCTGCTTCTCTTGTCAAACTCGGTTGAATGACCACATAAAAGAACTGGATTTTATTTGCTGGAGGGGGATGTGAAAGAATTACTATTAGAGATACAGGACTGAGGGAGGAGGGAGTTATATCGAACAAATTGTTAACAGTGAATATGAAATAAAAGCTGCTTTCATTGTGTTCCCATGAAGATGACACGCAAGCAGACTGGTTACATCGCCCTCATTCCCTCTCAAGCTATGATGACTGTGGGTTTTATCGTTTGTATGTCCGTGTTGTACTATTGACAAAGTATATTAAACATCAGTGAATGTATCTGCAAACATTATTCACATCTGTAAGTATATGATTACGCACAGCTGTATTTCGAAAAATTAAGATTAATAGTCTACAGTAATGTCTGTGAAATACAGCTGTACTTACAGTGGTGTCTGGGCCAAAATGTTCTCATGCTAGAATATGGTACATTTATGAAACACGAGAGCAAAGGAATGTATATATCATTGGTTCAGACGCTTTGTTTTCACACGGTAAGCATTCAACCCTCTTCAATGCCATTCTTCTTAGGTCTAATGAGAAACGGGCACAATTGAAGAAATGGAAAGATATCCTGTAAATGAGTGCTGGTTCCATAATCATACACCGGTACAGCTTTGAAAATTTGATGAAAGTTACATCAATGTTCATTTGCTGCATAATTCTTTTCTACATGCATTCAGCCAAAAGAACAGGTTATACCACTAGAACAAAAACATGGAAGTCACTTAAATTGCCTTTATTTTTACCATGTTAATTTGCAGACCCCTGCCATGATGCGGCATCAAAGACTTTTGGATGAAACCCTGTCTGATCAGTTCCATGGGCTACCCGAAATTCAACATGCCAACGCATTAACAAGATTTCTTCCCTCCTTTTTGACCATCTACCTGAACAGCCATTTTCTTCTGGATTCCAGTAAAACTATGCAGTGTAAAAATAGCTCTCTATTTTGCCTCAACTCCCAGGGGTTATTCTTTTTCCTTTGACCAGACTAAAAAGACGGCTTCTATCCATTTCATGAGATTTAAATATGACAGCATGAGGGTGACGTTTCATTTTCATTTCAAGATTAAACATGTCAGCGTCGTATCCCTGCCAGTACGACACCCTCACAGAAGAAGTATAGCACTTGGAAGCTCTCTATTGATGTTCTAATCAGCTTTTCATGGAAAAGGCTCTTTGGGAACCAATTTAGACTTAACAAGCCTCCTATGGGAGTAAGAGGGAGGAAGGTATGCGTCAGTGAATACATCGTCACCTGAGGATAATTGGTAGAAGGGAAACAGAATACAACAGGACACAACAATAACACATTCAGGAGAAGGATGGTTTACAGTTTCAGAGACGGGAAGCTAAATGGGGACCTGAATCCATCCATAGAAGTGAGGCATTGTAATTTCCATATGCTCCACACTCTAGTGAAAGGATTCAACTGATGCTCTGGATTCTTGTTTGAGAAACCCGGCGGAATGACACTGAGCCTAAAAAAAAAAATCTATGTAATCTCCATAAAATATGTTGTGTTTGTGAGAATGTAAACATCAACCACAGTTAATGTTCAAGTGTGTGCCAACGTCCCTTCACATTCAGTCTTTCCTTGGTGACTTCAAAAATATACATATTGGGAACATTGTAACATTGTTAAACGTATCATTGTAACATTTAATCTTATTCAGTGATACTAAATCTTATCATACATTATAAGGAGTTTTAGTTTCTATCATTTTAAAGCCAGCATTTTGTGAGCTTGATGAGTCATTATTGATTTTGGAAATAGCAATTTGAAAATGTTTTGTAGCTCAAGGTGACATACTCGCAGGCCATTGTCCAACATGTGTCAAATGAAGTAGCGCCCCACCCCCCAAGCTGCTTACACAGTTGATAATGAGAACATGTCAATTCTCACCATGAAGACAGACTTGCCAATGAAGACCATGAAAAGCGACTGAAAGGTCCAGCAAACTTCAGGATATTGTCACATTTAAGATATTAGACTTAACTATGGATTGGGCAAAGACTCAGTAATGAAAATTACCATTGATTACAGCCCTGCGTAACATATGGTGGGTACCTTCTGCTCACCACTTCAGCAACTGCTACTCTAAGATGGAAATTCTGGCTTATTTAAGATGACAGTAGAGATTAGTTAAGGCTTCAAATAGGGATGAGCGAGTACACCACTATCTGTATCTGTTCAACCATCTGAATCAGGGGTCGGGAACCTATGTCTCGCGAGCCCAATGTGGCTCTTTTGATGGCTGCATAATGGCTCCAGACAAATTTTTAATCATGAAAAAATTATTCCATTGGTTTTTTTGCGCATACGTGAACCGGCGACTAGAACGCCAGTTCACTATGAGGCAGCGAATGGAAGAAGTACATCTTATACACGGCATTCTGCTCACTGGGAAATGGGACAGATGCCAATTGATAGCAGGTCTATTTTTGTTCAAAAGCCTTGTCTAACCATGTTTGAGTGGTGCCGTATTTTGCTGTCGAAAATGGCCGCCGATGTGCGCATGTGCAAACGGGTCTGCAAACCAGCTTATCGTAAAAACAGGAAATAAATTTCCCCCGCTTTAGTCACGTTGACATCAAGCTAATTTGAGAAACCCTTTTAAGGAGATGGCTAAAAGTAAAAAGACGAGGAGTATCGTATATTTCAGAAGAATTTGCCGTTGTGGAGAGAGCAGGTTCTGCAGTGTGTCTAATATACAATGATAAAATTGCATCTATGAAACGGTCAAATATAAAGCAGCACTTGGACACACACCATTCTACATTTGCATCGAGATATACTGCAGGGGAAAACCGAGAGAAAAAGATAAATGCACAGCAAGTGAGCCTGCACAACATCTTGATCTTCAGCAGCTAGCAGGTTTCACATGTCCTGCAGACATTCAAAGTACACTTTGGAGAATTTCGCGAGCGCACTCATCTTTTTAAGTTCATCACCCATCCACACGAGTGCGCAGTGGACAGTGCTGACTTGAGTTACATACTCAGTGTCTCCGTCAGCGATTTTAAGTTACAAGCTCTTGACCTGAAGGCTTCAGACATATGGGTGGATAAGTTCAACTCACTGAATGAAGATTTGGAGAGACTTGCACCACAGTAAGCAGAGTTGGCGAGGGAGCACTAGTGGGGAGAAATTTTTTAAAAAACTTCCGCCCACAGGAGCTGAGACGTGTGTAAGTCTCAACGCCTGCATGAAGCTTAACCTCACCATGAATTAACCAGACTTCAAAGCCATCAGCAAAACCATGCAGCACTAGAAGTCCCATTAATGGTAAGAAATACTCATTATTAATTAGCAACAGCATAACAATGTTGTTTAAAGGAATTCAGAGATTTATTGTACTTTAAAAGCGTTGGTATAAATAAAAAATTTTAAAAAATAAATAAAATGCGCACATTTATTTCTATTTAGTTTTAAAAAATATTCTATGGCTCTCATGGAATTATGTTTATAAATATGTGGTGTTTTTGGCTCTCTCAGTCAAAAAGGCTTCCGATCCCTGATCTAAATTATCTGTATCAGTATCTGTTCTTGGAATGGTCGGCACTGAAATGAGTACCCAGGTCTACCCTAGCTTCAAACACACTTTTGGAAACCTGACAATGAAGACAGTAGCATATGTGAAATTTACCCAAACATGGTTTCAATGGACTATTTTTGGCTGATGTTTTGTCATTTTGCATTTTTTTTTAAAATATATCCTCAGCATGAGAGAAAAAACAAAAAAAGACACAGTTTATAACAAAATAAATAATTATTTGTTTGAATTTATATTTCAAACTGCTTTCATCACAAATTAATTAACCACAAAATTAAGTAAGCCCAGTGTACAATCAATCCATTAGCATGTCACGGTCTACTTTGTAAGGTGCTCTGTTGCGATGCAGTTGGTATTAAACACAAAAGTCTCACAGGAGGAGTATGTGCTCTCACAATTCATTCTCAATAATCATTTTGTGCATTTAAATAAATACTTCAGTCTTTTATTTGTCAGAATTCATGTTTTTTGTTCTCTCTCTCTCTCTATAACACTTATATCTTTATCTCTTCTGGAAACCAGCAGGACACCAACAAAACATTTTCTCACGCTGAAATGACTGAATGATACAACTGAATGAAAGACCCACCCCATATGTCTTCTATTTTTAGATTTTCCTCTCCATTTTGAAGTTTTTATGATAGGCAGGCCTAAGCTTTCGCATGAATAAATGTTCCATTGAGCTTTAATAATGGCACGTTTAGATCTAAAGTAGACATTTGTTAAAAGGAAACATCAAAACACACACATTAAGCAGACAGCCTGTTCTTATTCCACTAGTTTCATAGTAATCTATTCTTCAGCCTATATCAGACGATGCATACAACTGGCTGCTGATTGACTATTTAGAAACCAAAAAGTGAAGTTCTCTACCATAGAAGCAATGAATGAAATTCTGTCAAAACATATTTTAATGGATTTCTCTAATAAAGATAAAGTTTTTGACACTGTAAATGGTGTATTTTTTTAAATAACAGCTAAGTAATCGATAGAAGAGCTATTCCACACTTGAATTTCAACAAACCAATGACAGTCTGAGAAGCACAGATTCAGACAGGGTTTCTATGAAACCAATTCCACCCACTTAGAAGGTTGGCCCTAAAGTCCAATGTGAAGTTAGAAAAAATCTGCATCTATATATGTGATGCCTCATGCTTGAAACCAGTTGCAAAGCCATCTGAAAATCAGAGAAAGCTCTCAGAGAATTCAGACACACCTGTCTGTAACTGTATTGTTTGACTTATGTAGCCCCTGACTTAAACATTGATTACTGTGTCAAATATGTTTGTGATTTTTGTAAAACCATGGAAAGTCTAAATGTAAGATGTCCGTTGCAAAACTGCTTATGCTTTACTGCTGCCTGCTGGATGGTCTTGTGAAAGGGCTTTAAATCTAGGTGACACTTTTCCTCATTAAATAGAGTTTAAAAGAACAAAGAATGAAAAGACAATGCCACACATGAAACAAGTAAATTATGCAATATGTAATTCTGTTGATCTAAAAACATGAATGTTGACTGTAATATCTCCCTGCTATGTTTAGAGAGAACAGGGAGGATCTCCGCATTTTCTAGGAATTAAATTTGATTGCCTGGTTAGACACACAACCCTGCTCCACAGGCATCACGCTGTTTTATTCAGTGTGATTCTTGAAGCAGCTGCACCTGAACAAATTAGAATGATCAGGGCCTTCAGCAGTTCCTAATGCAAATTTTCCACTATAAAGTTAATGAACATGTAATCACCATGCTGTGTAAAAACAGAAAACCTGTTGTAAAAACACTAAAAACAAACTTTCTCTCTACACAGAAATTTTTTAAAAAAGTACAAATGCATTGTAGTTTCACAAAGATGGATGGAGAAGACCTAAATGCAACCAACGTACAGCCCGCACAATCAGACTGTCCTTGGAAAAGCTAGATTTTTATACATTGAAAGAAATGTGATGTAGGAAAATGGTTGCATAATGTGCCTGGGTGAGTGGAACAGTCTCACTGGAGATTTCACCATGAAGAAAGTCACATGAACGAATTAAAGTGCAAGCTGTACGTCTAACTAATTATGATCAATGTCCTCGTCTCGGTCACCGTCTTGACAAAGAAGTGGAAACGGATGGGGCTGCAAGACAATTCACTTTTAAGCAAGTGAAATTGCTCATAGGAGGTAACGGTTAGCTGGGGAAAACAGCGCAATATAAGAATGAATTACAAATGAAGTACTATTTGGCATGCAACAAGACTGCACTAAATTACTTTCTGTCAAATAAAAAAGCCAATGGATGGATGGATTGACAGACAGCAACAGTAGGATAAACCTTTCCTTCTATGAGCAAGCTTAGTTTGCTATATTGATCCTGAAGGAAATTTGGGAATGCATCACGGCAGAGAGAAGACCCCTACAAAGTAGTCAACAAAAGTGTCTGTTCCCGAGCAGTAAACAATATACTCAATGTTCAGTCTCAATGTTTATTCATTGAATAAAGCCTCAGAATTTTCTTTCTGTAACAAAATGCAACAGCAGAAACCCCTTAGCAGCTGAGAAGGGAAGAACTCCGTCTCCATTTCTTAACAAAAATGCATTACACAAATGTACAATTATACTTGTAGCTTAAAAATATGATCGCTTCTATAATCATCTTCTTCTACTTTCAGCTTTTCCCTTCAGGGTCGCCACAGCGAATCCTTTGCCTCCATCTAGCTCCGTCTTCTGCATCCTCTTCTCTCATACCTGACACTTTTCTCCACCCGTTCCGTCCTGCCTGTACACACTTGGTTCACCTCTTTTCCACACTCTCCATTGCTCTGGACTGTTGACCCTAAGTACTTAAAATCCTCCACCTTCTTGATCTCTTCTCCCTGTAACCTCACTCTTCCACTTGGGTCCTTCGCATTCACACACATGTACTCTGTCTTACTGCGGCTAACCTTCATTCCTCTCCTTTCCAGGACAAACCTCCACCTCTCTAGCTTCTCCTCCACATGGTCTCTGCTCTTACTACAGATCACAATGTCATCTGCAAACATGGGCGGCACGGTGGCACAGTGGGTAGCGCTGTCGCCTCACAACACGAGTCCTGCTCTGTGCGGAGTTTGCATGCTCTCCCCGTGTCTGCATGGGTTCTCCGGCTTCCTCCCACCTCCAAAAGCATGCGTTGATTGGCTGGTCCCAAATTGCACGTAGGAGTGACTGTGTGTGTGTGTGTATGGTCGTCTGTCTTTGTGTGTGGCTCCGCGGTGCACTAGAGTCGTACCAAGAGTGTCCCCTGCCTCACGCCTTCCTATCTGGAAGAAAGTATTCACTATAGCCATTTCCATCATCTTTGCAAAGTCAACCACCATCTGTCCTCCTGCATTTCTCTCCTGGATACCAAACCCGCCCATCACCTCATCACCGCTGTCTCCTGCACCAACATGTTGAATGAAGTCTTCACCAATGACAACTCTTTCACTTATGCTCTGCATCACTTCATCAAAGTCTAACCAGAATTTCTCCTTCTCCTCCAGCTCATATCCTACCTGTGGAGCATACCCACTAACAACACTGAACATCACACCTTCGATTTCTAGCTTCAGACTCATCACTCTATCTGACACTCTTTTTACCTCCAGGACATTCCTAACAAACTCCTCCTTTAAGATAATTCCTGCTCCATTTTTCTTCCTATCTACACCATGATAGAACAACTTGAACCCTGCTCCTAATCTTTTAACCTTGCTACCTTTCCACCTGGTCTCCTGGACACACAGTATGTCTACCTTCCTCCGCTGCATCATATCAACCAACTCTCTACCTTTTCCTGTCATAGTTCCAACATTCAACGCTCCTACTCTCAGTCCTATACTCTTGGGGTTCCTCTTCTCTTCTTTTCCTACAAACACTTTCTTCCTCTCCTTCAACCAACAGTAGTCCAATTTCCACCGGCACCCTGTAAGTCAACAGCACTGATGGCAGTCGTTGTTAACCCGGGCCTCGACCGATCCGGAATGGAAGTAATAGATTTGATTTGCATGTTTGATTTGGCCCAAGTTTTATGTCGGATGCCCTACTTGACACAACCCTCTGTATTTATCCAGGCTTGGGACCAGCAAAATAAGACACTGGCTTGTGCCCTCTTGCAGCTACATTGTGACTGCTTCTACAATAACAATATTAAATATTTTGAACTTTTCTCTTATGAGTACTATGCCAACGTTTCCTACTACCAACGCTTTTATTACAACCTAATTTACTAATTGGCTTCAGTTGTCAAAGGGTACGTTTATTGAGGACATTTTTTCAAAGCAAAAAGTCAGTTGATTTTCCACTCAAACATTTTAGCATTATGAAAATAATCCAGAAGCAAAGACTTAATCAAAAAACACAGGTCCCAGTAACTTGGTAAATTTTTCAGGTCAGCAAAGATCAAATGTTTCTGACATTTACAGCAGTAATTTCTTCACAATCCACTCACATTAAATGACACTGTACTTATTGTAAAAATTTTCTCAGTAGAGCTAATAGTGACTGTGGTTCATCTTTAATGGCAGGTTTCATCACTCACCATGTGGCTCTCCAGTACCTATTTTTAAAGAGAATACATTTCTCAATTTTATCTGTTTCATAAAAAAAAAAAAAAAAATTCAACGTTTTGTCGTGGAATGCATTTCCTTACTTTCAAATCACATTTGAGATTCCCAATCTGACCTCTTGATTGTAACAAAATAGAATTCTGGTTTACAAAGTCAAATGAGGGCCTAGTATTTCAGTATTAAATTAATGAAAACTCAATGAAAATAAAACTTTTGCTGTATCATGAATTTCTAAACTCCTGACATTTTCCTGCACTTGACCTCCACTCTGCTTAACGAATCTGAGTGTTTCAATGAATCACTATCACATAATATGTAGGGTACACACACACATACACACAGAGAAATGATATGATACAGTAAAATGAACCATAGCAGGGGTGCACATTCTTCACTGGCTGATATCTATCAGAACAGACAATTCACATTTACTGCTACTGCTTTGTAGGTAGATTTATATTATGCTCATTCACAAGTGCTGCTGTGCAAATAACAATACACCAATCAGCCTTAACATTAAGACATCTATCTACTATCTCCTATGCTACTAAAACAGCCCCCGACCCATTGAGGCAATGACTCCACTCGACCTATGAAGGTGCGCTGTGGTATCTGGCACCGAGGGTGTTTGCAGCAGATACTTTAAATCCTGCAAGTTACAATGTGGGACCTCCATGGATCAGCCTTGTTAGTCTAGTAAAGCCCATTGATGTTTGATTGGATTGAGACTGGGGGAATTTGGAGGCCAAGTCAACACCTCACACTCGCTGCATTTCTCAAACCATTTCTGAAACAATTTTGCTTTGTGCCAAGAAATACAGTTTCATTCTGCAGAAGCATTATTATTACATTATTCTATCATCAGGGAATACCGTTTCCATGAAAAGGTGTACATGGTCTACAACAACGCCTGTGTGGTGGTGTCAAAGACACCTAGCAGAGCATTGTTTAAACATCAAACTGTCTCCGCTGGCATGCCTTCTTCCCATAGTGCATCCTGGTGCCATAAATTCCCCAGGTAAGCGCTGTACAGGCCATCCACATGATGTAAAGGAAGTGACTGTCTTCCATCGCTCCCTGGTCCATTTCTGAGGCTCACCGTCTGACACCTTTCTATCAGAACCAACATTACGGTCTTCAGGTATCTGAGCCGCACCTCTGTTGGAAGTCAAAATTATCACTTGCTGCCCAATATAGCCCACCCACTAACCATTTATAAAGTGATGATCAATGTTCTTGACTTCACCTGATAGTGCTCATAATGTTATGGCTGATCGGTGGACATACAAAGCTGAATCCAGTTCAACAATATGTACCTTTTCAAGACTCCTGTCTTTGTTGTATTTTTTTGACACACACATCCTTTTTATCCAACCATGTGCAAAGTTCAGGATGCGTTTGTAAACTACCTCTGCCTTGCAATCAGAATGTCTCTCTCTATGTATGTATCATTTAAACAGAATTTAAAAACTACATTGAAAGTGTTCTCTTTTGCACGTCTTCTCTTCAGCTTCTCATTTCTAATAGTTTTGTAGTTCTGGAATGTCCTTGTAGAGATCTAGTGAATCCGGGTTGGAGAAAGCTCCCCTTTGTGCCACCTCCCGGCCAGCAATCACCTGTTTCACTGCCACTTCCACCTTCTTACCACTGATAGTGTACTGTAAAATAATGAAGAAAAGGGCTGTCATTGATGCCCGTACTGACTTTTACAGATTTGACTCATCCGATATGATAATCTGACAATTTGATTCACATTTGATTACTTACAGGAATGTCTCTGGTCTCCAACATCAGAGCTGGGATGTGCCGGGCAGACAGAGCTTTTCTAATGGCTCCTTTAATCTTCGCAACCAATTCCGGACAGAATTGTTTGCCAGGTGCCATTTTCAAGAACAAAATTACTCGCTCGTCTCCGTCAGAGTTGTACTGAGGAACACAAAGGCTGTCTGAAATCTCCTCAAAGGCCTCAACTGTACAGAGGATAGGAAAAGAAAGGACAGAGAAAAGCACAAGAAGAAAAAATAAAATTAAGTGAACAAGTGAGAGGCAATGACAGATAAGGAGGTGAGAGGTGGAGAGCAGCAGTTAAAATCAGAAAAAAGTAGAAGAGAAAAAGAAGTGTTGAAAGAGTTTGAAAATGGTGGAAGGAGAGAAAAATATTTCTCTCTGTACAACTTACAAAAAAGGATCAAATACTGCTTTCCTGCTCTCAGTAATGGAGGTAAAATGAGCTTTTTGAACATTGTTTGCAGGCAAATTGTAAAAAACATGATGCAATGGCAACATGGATACTTTTTACCAACATAAAGATGATTATGACTCTTTTGAAACCTGATGTGCAGAATGTTTGTGTGAATGAAGGTCATATTTACAAATAAGCAGAAGTCTGTTACTCCATTCCTCTTAAAAAATAAGGTTGATCAAGCTAAATCTGAATATATACTGAAAACTCACCAATGTTGTAGATCTCTGAGCTGCCAAATCGCACTCCATTCGGGTTCAGCGTGCCATCACTGCAACACAATTTCAGAATTCAAACCTCCATTAGAAGAAAGCTTCCTCACAACATACAATGGCATCTTCTTTTCCATTCGGCTATTCCCTTCAGGGGTCGCCACAGCGAGTCAGTTCCCTCCATCTAACCCCGTCTTCTGCATCCTCTTCTCTCACACCAACTACCTTCATGTCCTCTTTCACTACATCCATAAACCTCCTCTTTGGTCTTCCACTAGGCCTCCTGCCTGGCAGTTCAAAACTCAGCATCCTTCTACCAATATATTCACTATCTCTCCTCTGGACATGTCCAAACCATCTCAGTCTGGCCTCTCTGACTTTATCTCCAAAACCTCTAATATGTGCTGTCCCTCTGATGTACTCATTCCTGATCATATCCTTCCTGGTCACTCCCAGAGAGAACCTCAGCATCTTCATCTATGCTACCTCCAGCTCTGTCTCCTGTCTTTTCCTCAGTGACACTGTCTCTAGACCAAACAACATCGCTGGTCTCACCACAGTTTTGTACACCTTTCCTTTCATTTTAGCTGAAACTCTTCTATCACACCTGACACTTTTCTCCACCCGTTCCATCCTGCCTGTACACATTTCTTCACCTCTTTTCCACATTGCTCTGGACTGTTGACCCTAAGTACTTGAAATCCTTCACCTTCTTGATCTCTTCTCCCTGTAACCTCACTCTTCCACTTGGATCCTTCTCACTCACACACATGTACTCTGTCTTACTGCGGCTAACCTTCATTCCTCTCCTTTCCAGGACAAACCTCCACCTCTCTAGCTTCTCCTCCACATGGTCTCTGCTCTTACTACAGATCACAATGTCATCTACAAAGATGGGCAGCACGGTGGCACAGTGGGTAGCGCTGTCGCCTCACGAGTCCTGCTCTGTGCGGAGTTTGCATGCTCTCCCCGTGTCTGCATGGGTTCTCCGGCTTCCTCCCACCTCCAAAAGCATGCGTTGATTGGCTGGTCCCAAATTGCGTGTAGGAGTGACTGTGTATGTGTGTGTATGGTCGTCTGTCTTTGTGTGTGGCTCCGCGGTGCACTAGCGTCGTACCCGGAGTGTCCCCTGCCTCACGCCTTCCTATCTGGAAGAAAGTATTCACTATAGCCATTTCCATCATTTTTGCAACGTCAACCACCATCTGTCCTCCTGCATTTCTCTCCTGGATACCAAACCCGCCCATCACCTCATCACCGCTGTCTCATCACCATCACCTTCTTCATCTCTTCTCCCTGTAACCTCACTCTTCCACTTGGGTCCCTCTCATTCACACACATGTACTCTGTCTTACTGCGGCTAACCTTCATTCCTCTCCTTTCCAGGACAAACCTCCACCTCTCTAGCTTCTCCTCCACCTGTTCCCTGCTCTCACTACAGATCACGATGTCATCTGCGAACATCATAGTCCATGGAGATTCCTGTCTAACCTCGTCTGTCAGCCTGTCCATCACCATAGCTCAGAGCTGATCCCTGATGCAGTCCCACCTCCACCTTGGAACTCTTCTGTCACACCTACAGCACACCTCACCACTGTCTTACAGTCCTCATACATGTCCTGCACCGATCAAACATACTTCTCTGCCACTCCAGACTTCCTCATACAATACCACAGTTCCTCTCTGGGCACCCTGTCATAAGCTTTCTCCAGATCTACAAAAACACAATGCAGCTCCGTTTGGCCTTCTCTGTACTTCTCTATCAACATCATCGAGCAAATACTACATCTGTAGTACTCTTTTTTGGAATGAAACCATACTGATACTCACAAATGTTCACTTCTGTCTTTACTATATTCAACTGCTTTTTTCCATAACTTCATTCTATGGCTCATCAGTGATATTCCTCTGTAGTTGCCACAACTCTGCACATCTCCCTTGTTCTTAAAAATGGGCACCAGCACACTTCTCCTCCATTCCTCAGGTATCTTCTAAGGTCCTGTTGAACAAGCCAGTCAGAAACTCTGCCGCCACCTCTCCTAGATACTTCCATACCTCCACAGGTATATCATGAGGACCGAGTGCCTTTCCACTCTCCATCCTCTTCAATGCCCTCCTCACTTCATCCTGACTAATCTTGCTACTTCCTGGTCCACAACAGTCACCTCTTCTAGTCTTTGTTCTCTCTCATTTTCCACGTTCATCAACTCTTCAAAGTACTCTTTCCATCTTCCCATCACACTACTGGCACCTGTCAATACACTTCCATCTCTGTCCTTAATCACCCTAACTTGCTGCACGTCCTTCCCATCTGTCTCTCTATCTTGCCAACTTGTATAGATCAGTCTCTCCCTCCTTACTGTCCAACCTGCTACCTCTACCTTACGCTGCATCTCCCTGTACTCCTGTCAACTCTCCTCAGTCCTCTCAGTGTCCCACTTCTCAGCTAACCTTTGTTTGTATATACTCCTGTACCTCCTCATTCCACCTCCTCATTCCAAACTGACAGCATACAAAAGACAATCCAGTTTATGTAAGATTATTTATTAAAATATGTCTTTATACATGCAGAACATTTATCTATTAATTTATTGATTCCCAAGGGGAAATTATCCCAGGCTATTGGTTTACCTTAAATCGCAATTTATATATTCTTTTCTTAAGCAGAGGAAATTAAAATTATAGATATACCTAGTGTAGTATGTGCCATTTGGAAAAAACTATATTTAAATCCTAGTTTTTTTTGTAGCAAATGAAGCATTAGAAATTACAGCAACAAAATGATTTTGAATTATATTCCATTCCAGAGGGATGGTTGTCGACTGACCTTCTACCCAGCATGACAATGCCTCCTGTCTTTGGGTTGATCTTACAATAGTCTCCATGGGCCCACACCCCTAGAGGGAACAAACACTGTCACATATTCTCTAACTGAACTACTTCACACTAGAAAAATACTCATAAAAATGGACAGGAAACTGTCAAACCAAAAAGGAAGAAAACAAAGAAGAAGAAGTAGATAAATTAAAGTGTAAGGCACTTGATCTGGGACAGACAGACACAAATAGGAGAAAGATAAATGCTT
This sequence comes from Antennarius maculatus, assembly GCA_013358685.1. Taxonomy (NCBI): domain Eukaryota; kingdom Metazoa; phylum Chordata; class Actinopteri; order Lophiiformes; family Antennariidae; genus Antennarius; species Antennarius maculatus. Next base: position 13,143,306 of record CM023608.1, read on the forward strand.
ATTTGCATGCGATTTTTGTTATACTTGGATGTATATATACCAGGATATGTGGAGAAGTATGCTTTGTGATATTTGTTCCCATTCTCATCATTCCAGAAGTGTGTTGGTTGGCAGGGGATTGGCTTTAAGCAGACAAGTTCCCCACTCTCTCCCCATACAGGTTTACCTGTCGACATACAAATACACACAAGCCCAGTGCAAAGGCAAAAGATAAAATTAGGAGCTTTCTGATACACATGGCACCTCACACATACATTTGGGCACACAAACACACAAACCATTCCCTGATGTAAATGTATTGTATCCCACACCTACAGAACCTGACAGACTTTAGTGTGTGGTTTCACACAGAATTTTCCTCCTCCCTCTGGACTGTGTTAAAGACTTAGAGACTGACTAAAATAATCCCAAGATCTTCCTACAAACTGCCTTAAATTATCCCTCAGTCCTCTCTCTTTCCAGGTGGTGGAAACACCAGTGTGGCCTGCAGCAGGGATCAGGAGCTGGGAACAACGGACTAAAAATCAATGAAAAGCCAACAGCTTTAAAGACTCCCAGAGTCTTTTCACCAATTGCTAAAATTAAGTATACCAGTAGCATCATAAAAGGAGCTGCCCAATATAATTTTTTTATATTACCACTCCATCTTTGCACTGAAACTAGCAAATATCTGATATCTGATTCCACTGAAGTTGTCAACATTAATGTTTCAATAAATCATTAGCTCTAATTTTGACGCAATTATCAAGACTTGCCAATGCGCCAGAGCTTACTCCTACCTTCAAGGTTCCAGGCCTCCACTGCCATGCCAAGGTTTCTTGTCTGGATCTCTCCTCGATGCACTGGAACTGTTGGGTTCTGACCCATGAAACACGAAACTATATCAGTCCCACCTGGTTAAAGAGATGAGGTTGGCTGATGAATTTTGAAAGCTGGTGTATGAAGTGAAAAGCCTGCAAGGATAAAATTTGAAGAATCTCAGCTATGCAAGAATTTCCATTCTTTTATTAAAGCCTGTAAAGGAACTGTCCGTGAGGGCCTTTTCTAGAAAGAAGGTTTTTAAAATCTCCAGTTGAACAATGGCAACTGTCACAGAAGTAAAAACAATTGTCTGGTTTAAAAAAAAAATCATCTGAGGAGTGATAATTTTTTAAAGAGCCAAAAAAATAAAAGCTAACGATGACAAAGTGTGATTTGAAATGGATGATAATGTGCATGTGTTTTGAAATGAATGATAATGTCGCTTTGTTGACTAACAATTTGTTTAAATGGGTTGTATTTATTAAAGGATTTATAAAGGTCTATTAAGCAAAGTGCTTTTAAAATTTGTCACTGATTCATGCAAGGTCTCACCCTCTGAATCCATTTAGGATTCAGAGCGGAGTTTTGACTTACAAACCCCACAATTAATGAGCAATTAGTCCTACCGGTGCAGACAAGTGCTCATTGAACCACACTGAATAATTTGCTGTACATTTTTTTGTATTGATTGATTATTAATCCAAAAGCTATTAAATAAACGCTCACCTTCATCTTCCCTCTTAATCCTTACTGATATACTACACTTAGGCATGCAAAAAAACAAAAAAACTATACACTATATTGTAAAAAAAGGTGTAATCACTAAATATCTGCTTTATTAGCCTGAAAACTGTTCTTTCAGAGATTGAGGTTTGTTAGAATGGTTTCCAAGCACAAATGGTAAAACAAAACAGAAAAGTAGCCTAAATGGGGAATATACATTTCCATTTGTAAACTGAGACATATGCTAAAAATAACTTAAGTATCATGAAAACATTATTATGAAAGTTGCTGCCCTGCTTCACCTCCATTGTCCTATATGGGAGTTTTATACTGTTGCAGTTATTCCTAAAACCGTCATGAGCGCACGCACACACACACACACACACACACACACAGCTGCATGATCCATTTGTCTCCTTCTCGCTTCCAATCATCTCCCATCTCTGGTACATTTTATTCATCTCCTCTCTCATTGCTCTATCTCTACCTCCCTATGTCATTCCCTCTCTGTATCACATACTCCGTCCATCCATCTTATTCACGTCCTCTCAACTGCTCCCTGTCTTTCTACATTGCTTTCATTTTTTGCTCTTTACACTTGTTCTCTCCCCCCTCTCTCTCCTTCTGCAGGTTCTTTATTGAGCTTTAATTGGCTCCCTGGAGGAGTTAGAAACTTGGTCTTCTGATTAAACACACACACTTATAGTAGGCAGACATGCAATTATGTTATTATTACACTCACTTTAAAAGGTGGGTACAAACACTGGAACACACACATGTACACAATATATTTTTAGTAAAAAGACACAGCTGCTTTCTTGCTAAGCCTTAACCATCATCCATTTAGTGTGTGTATTCACAAAAAAGAAACCTGTCAGCCTAATCTGATGTCTCTAATGGCATCGAGTACTACTCAACTACTCTGAACGAAGTGAAGTAAAAGATGTCTGTAACTCTCCAATTTGTGTGTATAAATTTGTGTTCATATGTATGCCAAAGTCAACGGTGGACATTTATTCACAGTTCACAAAAGCCACCAAAACGCTTAGGCAATAGCTACTCTACATATGTAAGCATGTGTTTAACAGTGGAGAACAGAACAGAACATACAGACAGTCAGCAGAGTATTCACTCACTCATCCAAATAATCAAACATTACAAACATTTTTGAAAGATTGGATCACTCTCAGGAGCTATAGGATGCCACCTATGCAACAAATCCAGCAGTGACATTTCTTTGCTCCTAAATAGTCAGTCAACTGTCAGCTGTATAATGAGAAAGCGGAAGTCTATGGGAAGGACAGCGAGTTAGCCACAAAGTGACAGGCCACGTAAACTGATGGCACAGGTCAGTGGATGCTGAGGCACGTAGTGCGAAGAGGTCGCCAACTTTGTGCCGAGTCAATCACTACAGACCTCCAAACTTCATGTGGCCTTCAGCTTAAGTTAACAGGGTGCAGAGAGCTACATGGAACGGGTTTCCATGGCCAAGGAGCTGCATCCAAGTGCAGTGAAATGCAAAGCATCAGATGCAGTGGTGTAAAGTATGTTCCCTCTGGATTCTAAAACAGTAGAGATGCATTCTTTGGAGTGATAAATCGCGCTTCTCCATCCGGTAATCTGATGGATGAGTCTGGGTTTGGTGGTTGCCAGGAAAACGATACTTGTCGGACTACATTGCACCAACTGTAGGTTTGTTTTGGGGGGGGTTATGGTGTGGGGTTGTTTTTCAGGAGCTGGGCTTGGCCTCATAGTTCCAGTGAAAGAAAATACTTAAGCATACCAAGAAAATTTGGACAATCCATGCTCCCAACCACTGTATGTGGGAACAGTTTGTGGAAGTGGTCCCTTCCTGTTCCACCATGACTGTGCACCAGTGCGCAAAGCAAGGTCCATAAAGACATGGATGACGGAGTCTGGTGTGGATGAACTTGTCTGGCCTCAACCCGACAGAACACCTTTAGATTGAATTAAAGCGGAGACTGAGAGCCAAGCCTTTTCCTCCAACATCAGTGTGTGAGCTCACAAATGTGCTTTGGGAAGAATGGTCAAAGATTCCCATAAAACACACTCCTAAACGTTGTGGACGGCATTCTGAAAAGAGATGAAGCTGTTATAACTGCAAAGGGTGGACCAACGTCATATTGAACCCTATGGATTAGGAATGGGATGTCAAGTTCATCAAGGCGGCAGTGGTGGTAGAGCAAGTTGTCCAGTGATTGTAGACTGGTGGTTTGAATACCACTCCCCCAGTTATCTTTGTGTCCTTGAACGAGACACTTTGCAATCCTTGACTCCAATGAGGGTATTCGCCCTTGGGCAGAAGGACTGCCATGTTTCCGTCAGTCTGTCCCAGGGCAGCTGTGGCTACACATGTAGTCTAACATCACCAAGTATGAATGAGGAGCAAATGAATCATGGAACCACTGTGAAGCACTTTGACTGTCTAGAAAAGAGCTTTACAAATCTAATTCATTATTATATGCCAGTCAAGGCAGGTGGGTGAATACTTTTGGCAATTTAGTGTATATTAAGTTGGAGGAAATCCAGCACGGAAAATGTTAATTTCCCTCCATGATGATTGACGGGGGTCTGCTGAAATCCCTCAAACAGTATAATACATACGCACGCATGCACACACATACACACACACACACACACACACACACACACGCAGACAGACCCCCCAAAAAACACACTTGCAAACTCAGAGATCCTTAAACACCTTAGGAAACAATTATATAGTAGATAATGCACATTTGTAGGCAGACACACACACACACACACACACACACACACACACACACACACACACACACACACATCGGCACAAGGGGCCCATCACATATGTCACTGTGGCAACCAGTCAGTCACATATGCTATGATAAATCCTCAGAACACACACACACATGCACAGAGCATTGACCTCAGGGGTCAAGGTTAGGTTCAGCTGGCAGCCAACAGGGTAGAAACCTGCTGTTGCCCTTGGCGACAAACAGGAAACTGACTGGGGCAAGACCTGCTGTTCTGCAGAATACACACATGGACACACAAATCTAGTGCCTCATCTTTTTTTTTTTACACGCCTAATGTCCTATTTGTAAAAATAATTGCCTCAAAGAATGATTCCACTTTTTTAAACATGACTCTCTATCTTTCTATTGATCGTGTATTGATCAAAATAACTGATGAACTCTGGGTACCAAGATTAGAACACAGTCTGACATGGTGTGACACACCACGTTGTATTAAAAGGGATAAACAAGTCAGATTTAAACCAAGAGTAAGTCGATTAACTGTGTTTATTAATGGTTCATAAATATTTCTGGTCCAGAGGAGAGATTTGTTGAGTAATAATATAGAGGATCCACATGAACACTATAGCCACAGTATGTTTTGACCTTGGACTGATCAATTGCACTTTGGTAGAACCTCAGGTCTTGCATATATTAGCAAAAAACATCAATTCATTATTTTGTATTATTATTATTATTATTATTTGGAGATAAAGTCAGAGAGGCCAGACTGAGATGGTTTGGAAATGTCCAGAGGAGAGATAGTGAATATGTTGGTAGAAGGATGCTGAGTTTTGAACTGCCAGGCAGGAGGCCTAGAGGAAGACCAAAGAGGAGGTTTATGGATGTATTGAAAGAGGACATGAAGGTAGTTGGTGTGAGAGAAGAGGATGCAGAAGACAGGGTTAGATGGAGGCAACTGATTCGCTTTGGCGAACCCTGAAAGGAAAAGCTGAAAGGAAAAGAAGAAGAAACATTATGGTTGTTAACAAGTGAACAACAACAAACATAACTAAGTAAATATGTAATGATCATGTTGCAGTGTGTTTGCTCTGGATTTTTATCTCCTGCGTGACATTTCAGTTGATGTGTCAGTGCAATCCCCCAGCCTTTCATGTCACTGTGTGAGTTTGCTTTACGCACATCCGTGGCTAACTGCTACGGTTCTTCTCTGCATGTGTGACACTTCAAGCTGATACTCAGTGAGTGTTTGTGTGTCCAAAACACGTCAGTCACCAAGACTGCTCTAAATGTTAAACGTTTCAGGACACTCGGAGAGCGACAGATAGCATTCTATCGACCTGTCAACATAACAATGGGCTGAGAGGGCTGGTGTTTGTGTGTGCAAATGTGTGAAGTGGCATTGTGGGTGGCAAGAAAAATGTTAAATTGTACACAATTTTCCAGAGTTTCGGTTTTACTTGAGTCCTTTTGTGTCGGTGTGTCAGGTTTTTTTTTGTTGCAAGCTTTTATATTTGTGTAGCCGTGACCCATGCAAGCGGATGAAGCGGTCAGGAAAATGAATGAATGAATGTAGCTGCTATTGTTGACACAGCAGAGCCTGACAATATTTGAAATAGCTTCTGTTTTTTGTGTGAGAAAGAAAAAGGAAATAAGTGTCCAAATGTCAGTCAGTCACCTGAGATGGAGCCCAGCAGCACGTTGCTCTTGATGCACCGGTAAACATAGTCATAGCTCTGAGATTTTAGAGGAGATCCGGTTGACAGGATGGTATGGAGGGACTGAAGATTGTGGGTTTCTCCTTAGGTAGAAAGATTGCAGAATAAGAAAAACACATTAAAAAGGGGTAAAATTAATAAATAATTCTATACTATATTGTAATAAACAGTGCCTTGGTATTTTATTTAGATACTGACAATTAATGCATCTCTTTCTCACTCTTCTGTGACATTAATCAGGGAATTGTAACATTTGAGTCTATATTTGAAGAACAGTAGAAAGAAGTTCTTGTCTTGTTCTTTGTGTAAAACAAGTAGCATTTTGTTCAGTAAAACAGGTTTTGGTTCAAAGATATAATCATCTCCAATTATTAGCATTCCACACAAAACCATATGTCAATAGGAGCATGCACCTGTGCACAGCTGTAGCTGCATGCACCCCACATGTTGTATTAATGCAGCGTTCCGCCTGATGTGACAAGAGCTTGCATGTAGAACCACAGGCTCACAAATACACAAACACACACACACACACACACACACACACACACACACACACACACACACACACACACACACACATCCCAAAAGGTCCGTGCTTCCTTGCATTCTGTCTCACACACACATTCCCAATCCACAAGCCAATAACTCCCTGCAAACTAATAAGCTTCCAGCAATGAACCTATCCCCACAAACACACAGGAGCTCTTGCTACCCCCCACCATGTCTCCAGGTGTCCGGTCCAAATGTCAGCCCAGGGAAAAGGCCCCCTCCGCTGGGGCAGCCGGTGAAGAAGCTCTCCCCACCACCACCCACCCACCCTTCTCAGCCCACAGGAGACATGACTGCATACACACATATCTCCAACCACACACATGTAAAGACACGCCCCATCTGCCATTCTCTTTCTCTAATGAGAATCTAAACATGACACACACATGCAAGTGTGCAAACACATAGAAAGAAAATGGTTTCAATGCCAGATTAAGTAAATGAAAAGGGGCACATACACCAACCAAAAACGTTTGCCTTTCATGCTTACATGCTTTATCAGAAAACTGAGGATGTGTTATCCAATTTGAATCCACACTGCAGCCATGAATAATGATTGGAGTTTATCATAATAGCGCTCTAAAAACTAAGGCATACAGTGAGTTTTTATGCAGTAGAAATCATCTACAAGTGGTGCTTTAACATTAGAAGACAGGATTCAATAGAAAGCTCTATTATTGGTGAGAATGAGGCATGAAAGTGGACATGTTATCAAAAGATGAATTGAAGAGTGGGTTTGAATTAGCACTGATTTCAGAAGCAAAACAACAAAGCAGTAATAATTTTAGCATGTGCTTTAAAATTGACAGTTTTTGCCCAACAAATTACAGAGAGAGAACGAGATTTGTGTGGGTTAGCAGTAGGGCTAATAGGCACTGGCAAAACTCTGATTATGTGTAGCGACCTGGTTCTGTCTCTGGAGAGCTGTGATGCCAAAAGCAATTAGTTGGTCCTATCCATGACTAACATGAATTATCATTACAGCATTTTTGTTCATTCAATTTAGTGTCAAAACATCCAGAGCACAGAGCAAACTGTTGACTCATGCAGGAAATGACACTAAGGGCATTCGGAGTCGAAAAGCATCACTATTATAATCATTACCTTGTCCATCTGGTCTCATTGTTCCAAGTTCTATTCTCAAGAAGCACATGTGTGTGTATATGTGTGTGTATGCGTGGGTGAATGGATTTTCCTCTTAGTTGCTGCTCGTTATCTGCGTGCATCCATGTGTGTCTGTGGATGTGTGCGTACTCAAGTAGGTGTGCACACATTTCTGACTGACGACAACTCACCGGGTTTCAGGTTCCTCTCTTGCAGCACAGATAGCCACTTGGCCCCGGTACCCAGAATAGTGATGCTGGAGAGGATAAAAGATAGATATAATTCAAGAAAGATATCAGATGTATCCTGCTGCACAGCTGCGCAGCAAGGCAGTTCCGCATTTGAGTCCCGCTCTGTGCAGAGTTTGCATGTTCTCTCCGTGTCTGCGTTAGTCCTCTCCGGGTTCTCCGGGTTCCTCCCACCTCCAAAAACATGTGCTTCAGGTTAATTGGCCGTTCCAAATTGCCTGTAGGAGTGAGTGTGAGCGTGCATGGTCGTCTGTGGTGCACTGGCGTCGCCTCAGCCCCAAGCCAGCTGGGATAGGCTCCAGCTCCCCGTGACCCACAACGGTGGATAAAGCAGTGAGAAGAAGATGGATGGATGGATGAATATGTAACATGTAAGTAAAGGGTTGTTGAAAAAATAGATCAGTAAAAAGCAAACTAGATAAAATTCTTTTTGACAAAAAAAATTAATGTTAATAACGACTACAATTGAAAAAAGCCTGTTTTCTCCATGAATGTCCTGTATTCTGCATTGTGGTTAAAGAAACTTAAAAAACAAAACAAAAACAAGGCCATATTAGCAAACCTCCCCTCTGGGGATTCTCAGAGCATTGTTGCAAAATTCATGGCAAACTGACTGGTAATTTTTTTCTCCCCAGATATCTTTCTCTACACCAAAGTGTTAGACAGATAATTGGATGGACGGACAGGCTGGCCAACTGTGAGAGCTCATGATCCTCTAGCCTCATTTGCACTAGGAATCCTGGTTTATGTCAATCAAACTGGAACAAGTTACAGCTCCAGCTTACCATACCATCCTCTTTGTATACCATGTTCTGGATGCATCCATGAATTCCTAATATTCAACAACCACTAAGTAGTCCCAGTAAAATAGTCTGTTCATTTTTCTAAATGAATGCACTGCAGTGAAAATAGAAAATACTCAGAGCACAAACCTCCAGCAAAACAGCTCAGGTCCCCATTCTGACATTTTACCCAAAAGCAATAGCCCACAATATTCTGATCATGATAACATGACTTCTTGGCCATACAAACCAACCCATGGAATTAGGGACAAACTTTGCCATTAGTTTGATTGTCCTACAAAATTTTCTTCCATGGCACACACCCCAACCTTTCTACCCTGGTCATACTCTGTCTAGTACTTCATGCAATATTGACGATTACAGTCTCAAAATACACATTCTACATTGATGTTAAATTACTTATCTTATCCATGTCACTTTGTTACCCTAAATCTGTGTGTGACGAAGAATAATAAACAATGCATGTAATTAACAATAAAAAGGGCAACAGCCACTGAATCGCTTTGTTCTTAATTCCATTTACGCCAATGGAGCAACTTGGTGGCTTGGATGTACTAGGAAACCCTTGGGAGAGGAGAGTGACTGGGTAAATGTAAAGCAACGTGATACTGAAATAGAGCTTGTGTGCCAAGTCAAACACCAAAGATAAGAACAATGTAGGGAAAATAAATGATTGGGAATTGATTTTCAGCTGGATGAATAAGGGACACAACACTGGTCAAGCCAAGGAGAGGAGAACAAAACATATCCTTTTCAAAAAAGCAACAGTTCTGAAGAGAAAGTATTGACTGCATGTTTGCAGACAACAAACCAGAAATGCAATGACTTTGAAAGGTAATTTTCTTCTGCGTGAAAGGAAGTTACCCTGACAGCTGACAACAGCGAAACAACGTGTTGAAGTGAAGTGACAAAACATCACGTCCATGTTCCCCTGCAGTTTTAGATTAACAAACAAAAGGAATTTTAAAGTCTGCTTGTGATTGGGTGTGCTTGTAGCTTTGTCTTTTCAAGTTATTTCTGTTGACTTCCAATCAATCACATTGCCTACTATCGCTAAAATAACTATGCCTGCCAATCAAAAAGTGTAAAAGTGCCTCTTACACAACACAACTGACTCAATCTATTGATTTGCAGTAACAGAAGTCATTGATCAGTTGCTCAAGTGAAGCAATGGCTGTAGGTGTATGTGTCTATGAATAGTCAGGGAGGATATCAGAAAAAAAAAAACATTTCTGTCTTAGCTTTAATTTTGTCTACTTTTTGTATGATTTGCTTTGAATCATTTTTAATAATGAAAAACATTAACTTGGCAGAACAAGAAAATGTCACAAAAGCACACATAAAATGGTACTAAACAAACATGAAATTTGTGTAAATCATCATCATCATAATAATAATGGAATAGATTTATATAGCGCTTTCCTGGACACTCAAAGACGCTCGAAATCGGATCCATTATTCATTCACTCCTCATTCATACTTGGTGATGGTAACTACGTGTGTAGCCACAGCTGCCCTGGGGCAGACTGACGGGGGCGTCTACAGCGCAGATTGGCAGCGCAGAATCACTGCGTTTTTGTTGATAGTCCCGTCCTTGTTCTTTTTATGAATAAACTTTCAACCCAAAGGTCCGAGTAGGCTTGCCTCGCTCTCCTGTGTCGCGTCCATCTCTGTTGTCAGTCACCCTGCTTTTGACTAGTGGAGCAGGTACGCAGTGACGTCACTGCAGCCTACGGGTCCCTCAATGGGCCAAATTTAAAATGCTTGCGCATTGATTTGCCACTCGCGATTAATTGCGCTAATTTTTATAGCGCTTTAATTTGCAGCGTAATGAATTAATCAAATTTACGTGTTAAAGTCACAGCCCTACTCTAAACATCTGGTGCCAGTGGTGAGGCCAAAACTACCTTTTTGGTGTGTTTGTGTGTGGGGGGGAGAGGGCGGAGGTCACAGAGACAGAGACAGAAGGACAGAGACAGAGAGAGACAGAGAGACAAACAGGGAGACAGAGAGATTTTTTTAAATCACGTTTATTCATAAAAGCCAAATTACGAGATAATCACGTGAATAGGCGGAGAGTGGGGGAGACGAACACAGACATGCAGCTATTATAATGCAGCTCATATAATAGAAATAACAGTTTGCAGTATTTCTAACCATAATAACGCTGCAGTATTACGTTTTGTAATTTCAGAAGTTATTCTAGTTCTCATGTTCCTCTCGCTGCCTCCTTCCAAGCTTTGAAATTAAAATTCCATTTATAGTTTGTAGGTGAGCAAAAAAAAAAAAAATAGAATTAGAATGAATGAATGAGTGATGAAAAAAAAATGACAGTAGATGTTGCCTATCCAGCCCTTTAACAAGGTTGTGCATGTTCTGCATGACTGGTCGACTTGTTCTCCGTGTTTATTCACATCCACCTGATACAACAAATCTTCTTTTCCTTTCAGCTTTTCCCTTCAGGGGTCGCCACAGTGAATCAATTGCCTCCACCAGCCATAAATTTGAACCCAAGGGCCCCTCTTTTACCCTCTGTTTATCAGCTGCTCTCATCCCCATCCACATCTGCATTTAGGTTGCCGTGGCGAAGTTAACTCTATCCTTATCGGAATCAGGTGGTCCGGTGTGGCTGCTAATTGGATGTTTAGGATGGAGGGGGGGGGTGGAGAAGCTGTGATTTCCTGTGTGTCTGCTTGTGTAAATGTAACTTTGCATCTGCTTCCAGAGAGACATGTCACTGGAAGCCGCTGAGCCAATAAGAGACATTCAAAGCCCACCAGACACAAGAACACCTCTGTGATGTTATCATTATCATTAATGTGCCTCTGTACATGTCATGATGCGGCAATTGAAGTTCCACTTGTGAGCTGCAGTGCACCTTCTAAACACCTCTGGCACTCATCTTTCACTACAGGACGAATCTTGGTATAAACGGGAACCATTGCTCTCCTCCAGAAGCTACAAGGGATATTCTGAAAGGGCTATTTGATGGTGATTTGCAAATAATTGGTGTGAAATTTATTCCAGCACTTCGGTGTTTTGCCTTGTAGACAAGAGGAATTGTTCAGTAGATAGATTCCAAACCACAGCAACAGTATTTCAGTGCTTTTTTTCTAACTCTAAAATCAGTCTGCATCCTGTCGCCTGACAGGGATCTCACAGGGAGGGGAGGAGAGCTAAACATTTTCAGGTGAAATTTAAGGTGAGTGGGAGTCACATCAGTGTGTCACTCCTTTGTTTTGTCTCCTGTGTTATTTCACATCAGGCTGCAGGGTAAACATAATAGAATAAAGACCTACACCTACATATTTTCACTTCCAATATAAACATTTCATAGAAACTGTCCAGTTGATACAAAAAATATGTATAAAACCAATCATTTAAGAAAATCCATATACAGTATTCTAATTTTGTGCGACAATATTCGAAAATATTAGAAAATGGTCAAAAGGGCAGAGTAGAAGCAGACAGTCGCTCAAAATGTACTGTATATGGAAATATAGAACAAATAGATGAGCTGCATTTAGCATTTTGACAGCACGTAGGCATGTTGTTTAGTTTGTGAAGAAAAAAGATTTGAAGACTGGAGTCGCTAGTTTTCAAGACACTCAGATGCAGCTTGAAGACAAGAGGATATTTTAAATCGTCTAAAAGTGTAACCAAGTTGGCAAGATGCAGTCTGCTAAACGGAATTTGTAGCTATGTCCTCCAAAGAGGATAACAGAGCTTTGCTTGGCACTGGCAAAAGAACATTTGCGTGGTTGGTACAAAAGCATGGACAGATTTTCTGACATACAGTATTAGCGAATGCATAACAAAGAAAAGATGGAGGGGACAAGATGATCCTTAGAGAAAGCAGAGCAGTCTCTCAAGTCCCGAGGAGTACATGTCACAAGTATAAATGTTGTAACCTTTCAACTGTTCCCAGTCATGCTGCTTCTTTTGTTTTTACTACAGCCTTGGTGGGGAGTCTCAATAAATGTATTCACAAACACACAAAGTTGTCAGAGAACTTAGAAGATAGGTTTCATTGAATGAAATGTGCCTGTAAGGCAATTTATGCTGAAAAGCCTCCGTTTGCAGTGATGTTAGCATCAGTGCTGTAAATATCACCAACTACTTTTACATATTCTGACAGCAATTTTTTTTTAAATTTGATGATAATAAAGGTGTAGTGCAGTGCAGTGATGTTAGCATCAGTGCTGTAAATATCACTAACTATTTTTACATATTCTGACACAGATTGTTTTTTAATTTGATGATAATAAAGGTGTAGTTTTAAACAAAAAAAGTATATTTTATTCAAATGTTTCACTTCAGGATTGATTTCTCAGTAGGTGTTTATGTTCCATGTTCAGTCACTGCTATGAACTGTGGTCAATGTCACTAACACCAAGGAAAGTGTAATATCATAATGGATAGGAGTTCCTACATTTTGATTCACAAACATATGGGATAAGTGTATATTTCTATTGATAGTAGTGAACAGAGATCAGATTCAGTAGCAATTATTTTATTTTCATTTTTCAAAATAATAAACATTACAGAAGTAGAGACTATGCTGTAACTAACAATATACTATAACAAATAATGAGTCAAGTTATAAGTGCACAGACACATCCTTCCATGCTTCAGTTTCTCATCTTTTGCTTTTTCTTCATTAATAGCTTTCACCATATCAAAAATCTGTCAGGTTAAATTTTATTCCTTAACTATATGTAAAAATGTAATCATACGAAAAATATGAATATGAAGACATTTTGAAACTAAAATATAATATTCAAAGCATGATGAGGCAATGAGTTTCAAAAGGAAAACCTCAATATAAGTTTAAGATTCTCACAACAGTCTGTCAGATGTAGTCCCAATTAAAATGTTCAACTTCTGCAAAATGAGAGTAAAATATTTCATGTCAGCCCCTCCTGAAGTTTTTCAACATAGAACTGGAATCTCGAAAATGTTTCTGTGGCACCATTAGTGCAGAATTCAGAATTCCTCTGAGGTTCTGTCCATTTTCAGTCCTGCCTGCTGCTCTCCAGTAAATGCCATCACAGGGAAATCAAACCAGCATTCCAACTACAAATTCACAATATTGTCTCTTAGTCTATTCAGATCTGTTGTTTTCCAATTTTGAAAAAGTTCATACCTGTTATTTATGCACAGCTGATGTTACGAAAATCTAAGTTCTAGTGAGCACATAGTTTGAGAATTTTTGTTAATATTGTCTGTTCTACATGTCAGTTCCATTTTTTATTATTTCTACCATCAAACACCAACAACAAACCAAATAACACTGTAGATGTAGAAGTCTAAGATGCTGGTGCAATATCTACTCTCGCAGGTACTTTACAAGGATCAGATTATTAACTGATCCTGAATGAATCATTCGCATGACTATTGAATTGTTCGCTGTTTGTGGATCAACTAATGCGTCCGAGTTTCTGCAGCAAAAGCACCTTCATAGTTCACAGTTACAACTTCCCACTTTGCCCTTCTTTGCTGAAGGCAATACGAAACAGCTGATGTAGGATCATATAAATCAGCGGTCCCCAACCTTTTTTGTGCCATGGACCGGTTTCATCTAAGACAAGATTTTCACGGAACGGCCTTCATATGCAAGATAATTGTTAATGACGCCAGGACAGCTGTAGTCTAATAATAAATAATCTGCAGTGCTTTTATGTAAAACGCAGACATTGATAATAATCTTTTTTTTCATAAATTGATAATCAACATCTCTGTAAACAAAATAATTGTAAGAAATAATTATAATAAACTTGATTCAGGTGACTGCACTGATGAGGTTTATTTTGAAATATAGCAACTTACAATCAATGCATTCAGCATAGGAGAAATACTGATCATTTCCAATAAAAGGGTGAACAAGTAAATCAAATAATAATAATTATAATAATGAGAATTAGTGGTTGGGGACCGCTGATCTAGGGGTAACGGAATGACACGTGAAGTGTTTTCCAGACGTCCAGTCTACTCCGCAGTTCGGTTTTCTTTACGGTCACTGCAGAAAATCCCGATTCACAGGAGGTTGGAAATGGAAGCAGGGTTTTCAATACTTTTTGGGCGATTTTAGGATAATCTGCAATGACTTTAATCCAGAACATTGGTGCAATTGTGGGCACTTAATTGAGGGGTAATGGCTGGTAACCGGTCACGCGACCGAGACCTGTCAAGTGGGACAGACGCATGCATTCTTCTGTGTGTCATTCCGCACAGACGTCACTTTTCAAAATAAAAAATCTTTGAACCGGTAATCAATAAAAAAATTTAAAAAAAAGCCGAACTTTCTGTGCCGCCTGGTGGTTGGGGACCACTGACATAGACAGATGTAACAGAGAGTTGGGTATTTTTTTCAAATAAAATATCTTTGACTCCGAAATACAATGGACCCTCACTATTACATGGTTCAACTTACACGGATTCGCTGTTTCACCGATTTTTTTTGGTGCAGTTTTTTAATGCTTTTATTTTTAACAGTGTGTTGTGCTCTGCATCCTGATTGGCTAAAGGACTGACCAACGTGAACAGTCTTGGCGCCTCGTCTCTGTACAGCTTGCAAATTTACTCCATGACAAAACCCACAATGTCAAAGAAACATTCTGCATCGGCAAAAGCACCTGACAATGCGCCCAGAAGGCAGATAAAGATGCTAAATATCGCAGAAAAAGTTAAACTTCTGGACATGCTGAAGGAAGGTAGAAGCTATGCGGCTGCCGGGCGCTATTACGGAATAAATGAATCTTCGGTTCATTGCATAAAGAAGGAGGAAAATAACATAGGGAGGACGGCAGCAATACAAGAATAACAAGAATGCAAAAAGGGTTGTAACTGTCTGCAACAAGACCATTGTAAGGATGGTCTCAAATATAATTGAAGGTGGCATGTCTGTTTATAAAAATCTTATTGTCCAGAAGAAAAAAGAGTGCCAACAATTACCCATAACTATGTTCTTCTCTCGGAAAAAGACATCTGCACCACAGCCTTCAGCAGAAAAAGACGCTACAGCGGAGCGGAGTGAGGAAGACGTAAAGAGGAACTGTGAAAAATGCGTGAATCACACTGTGTCCAACTGACACAGTGAAGTTCCATACTGACTATTAAAAATATTATTTTACAGTAAAAACTATCATAGTTATTTGTTGAAAACGTTTATGTTTTTATTTATTTTTTAATGCTTGGGTCTGAAAATAGGTTTTGGTGTTTGATTTCATTGTATACGTAGTTCAGTATTGTATAATAACTGTAAAAAATAAAGCGGACCACTTCACGGATTTCACTTAGCACGGGTACTTTTTGGAACGTAACCCCCGTGTTAAATGAGGGTCCACTGTAAATAAAAGGGATGTAAATTATTTTTTCTTTATGTGCGGCCCAGTACCGCGGCCCGGTTCCGGTCCACGGCCCAGGGGTTGGGGACCGCTGATATAAATCACCTCACATTTTCAGTGTTTTGTTTTTTTTCCTGATTTTACCATAGGATGGCTGAATCCGCTCAGTAACAGTCAGCCCCAGGAGACAACAACATGGCATGTGTTTAACTGAGAGCTCTTGTGCTGAGGCCGCTCAAAGGAACACTACGCTTGTAATGAAGGTCAGGAGTGCCAGAGTTCAGCATTGTTAAATGTTCATTCCAACGACACATGTTGCTCCCTTTAGAATGATGTGTTTGAAATATCCTCCATGATCATGAAACATGAAGTGGGACCAGGTAAGCATGTGTTCACTCGTGTCTGATGCCAGTAAATGGTATTAAGGCAGTGCGTCTGCTGGTCCGTCTGGTTGCAGTGTTCTTACTTTGTGTCTGACAAAACAGAGTAAAATGGAACTACTTATCACAATTTCTATAAATGCCAACCACCTAGAAACACGTGTTCAAGAAATGTTTGGTTTCCAGCAACTACCGCTGAGAGAACCAGACATTCCAGACTTGTGAGAGTGATGGCATTTCTCAGAGACAAAAAGGAATTATTGCATTAATCCCTTGCTTATTTACGCCTCAAGATACACAGCTTCACTACACCACAGATTTTTAGTAGGTAGTCACGTGACACCATACGCGCATGCTATTGGCTGACAGCATCCGCGTGTGCGCTGTGTTCCATGACTCAAGCAACGCAGTGCACTTCCGTGTATTAAAGAAACACTTTTCTTTGATACAAAAGTGTTTTAAACTGTTTATAAGAATGTGGGAAAAGGTAATACACATAGAAGGTGGTTTAATATCAGTATGGGGAGGGTTCATAAATGTTTACATTACCATAAATAATAAAATAGTTTGTCGCTATATCACGAAATTTTTTTTGCGGGAGATCCTAGAATGCATTAACCGCGAGTAACAAGAGATTACTGTATTTATTCACAGAGCGGTGCTTCAATTACAAAGAGCTCAAAAATACTACAAGGCTGGAAAGCAATGAATTGACTATGATTCTAGCATATTAGCTTATTTTTACATTGTTTATCCTAAGTCACTGTATGGACCCCAATACCTAGGCAGCAGAGCCAAAGATAAGAGTTAAATATTATAGTTTGTGGCATTAAAAAGTTTGATTGTGACCCGTTTACTATTACCTTGTCCAAGGAGATTTTGTTTATGGTTCAGTTTCTGTGTTTGCTGTTTGTTTTTTAGCAATATTATGTAAAAACTAATGGAAGGATTTGCATGAAATTTCCCAAAAGATGTACCCTAGTATACCCTAATAGCTGGTGATCTGAATCAGGATACGAGAACATGAAAATTACCTTACATTAACATTCAGCTCATGTATTCACTTTACTTATAATCCAGGCTCTTATTCTTACAACGTGCATCTGAATGATGCGTTTAACTTATAAATCCCTCCAAAGGATCAGAGGTCTAGAAACAGAGTCCCATGAAACACCGTCCATTCATCATGTTCCAATTAACTGCCTGCCTGCACATACATTCAGTCGCTGCTATGTGTGACTATTTCCTCATTCTTCTTACTGTCCTCACAAGACAATAGAGGATCGATACCTGTGGTAATAGTAGAGTATCTGGACATTTTCCAAGAGGATCATATCCTCTATGTTACTTTGGTCGGAAACGCAGTGTGGACTTACTCCTTCAAAAAGATAGTGCTCATAAAGCGCATACTTTCTCACAATCTGCTGTCATCATGAAATTTTTTCTCAATATTGTTCACACCCATTGTTACTCCTGTTATCGCTTCACATTTTCATTACCTGAAAGTACACCTTCTAAAGCAAACAGAATTGTTGTTTGGAAAATGGGAAATCATTTTCAAAGACAGCTTTTTAGGACATACAGTGTATATAATCTACCCTCTACACATGATGCCATCATAAAATGCGAGCTAACTCTAGACAGGATATCAGCGTCCAGTTTCAGCTGTGTCGGCTGTCTTGTATTTTGACCTGGGTTGTGGGTTCATCCACATTAACATCTCAGTCAATCATAATAACAACAGACTGACCCTGCTGATTTGAAAGAAACAGCGTGGACACTGTAGTAATCATTTAGAAATTGTGGGGTGCCTCTGAGACTGATTATTTGTTGGTGAGAAACCTCATCAACCCTCATTTTCTTCACTTACATTCAATAAATCTCTTGCATGCAATTAGACTTGCGGTTTGATATAACAATTTCAAAAAGTCTCCTTTTATTTTCCATTGTTTTTAACACTATAACACTATACTTGGCATATAAAATGAAGTGGACAAAGCCATCCTCTGTTTCCATTCACTCTTCCCTCTTGAACAAGGACTAATAAATGCGTAAGTAAATAATAAATGTGTGTTGTATGATCAGTTGCAGAAGGTCTCTTTTGTCAGTGCACATTATAATTAGCATAAATCTTTATTCATGGAGTCTGCTCTTGTCTGACTGTGTGTGCAAGTTATCAATTAGGTAAACACATTATCAATTCTGTGTTTAAAAAAAAAAATCTCTCAGGAAAACCTTACCTTCTACTCTCTCACACACCGTCTCCCTTTAAATCAACGCCTTCCTTTCATAGCCTGCTTTTGTCCTGTCTGTCCATCTGCTCTTTATTCACCAGAGTATCATATTAAAACAGAAGAGCCTTCAGTTTCTCTTACAGCAGTTTTACATCAACTGCACCGTTTGCGTCAAAAAATGACCTGTACTAAATTAAGGTTTTCGTAGGTATTGGTAAAAACAGCAAACGGGACAAAGAAGTAACTGTTTGGAAAATCCCTTGTACTGCATGATTCCTCTAGCTCTAACCGTTTCTGTTCTTTTACTCTATTTGTATAAGATTTATGCTGATATTTTGACATGCCTATCTTGAATACTTGGACAGAATTGCGCTTATAGTGAGCCATGTATTTTTCCTGTTTTCTGATGTAACATACACAGTTACCATCCCCTCAATAATTCTGAAAATCTTAACACAAAACCAAATAACTTACACTTTCAAATAGTGATTTAAATTTAGATTTAGAAAATAAAATAAATACCAGTACATAAACAATAAAATAAATACATATACAGCACCGTAGTTCAGTCACTGTTTCCCCCAGTTTTTAGTCTCCCCTTTCCCATGTCTGTGTGCATGTAGCATGGATAACTCACCCCAGCTGGTCCGTCAGGTTCCACAGTACGTTGGGTGTGGGTATTAGTGGTGACCCATCATATAAAACCACAGATGCTCCAACTGCCAAAGCGGAAACCAGCCAGTTCCACATCATCCAACCAGTCTAAAGACACACGCACACACACAGTCAGTTTCACAGATAAACAAAAATCCTTCTTTCATTAACAGATTAATGGCTAGCAAACCTCGTACAGACTGTACATTGTGCACATGACTGCTGAGCTACAATCGGCTCCTTGTTAACTACTGTGTGTGTACTGTCATACACTTGCAATTTCAATTAGACAGTTAATCAATTACATGACTGACACAAAATCAATCAAAAAATATGAATATAGGATAAATCATTGATGTAATTTTTCAAAACATTAAATATTCACTGCATGAAGCATCTTAAATGTGAGGATGTGATGCCATTCTTTTATATTCAAATCATTTTAAACTTGGTGTGTGTGTGAGTCTGACTGCCGGTTGGATAAAACAATAAACTTTGCCACTTTATAGAAAAAAAACTGCTAAATTGCTTCCTCAAAAATTAGGATTTAACACCAATTATGGAAACACCACATACAAATAATAATAAAAAATAAATCACGTTCCTCCACGCCAATCACTAAACGGACTCAGAATCTTGGAGGTGCATGAAAAATTTATCGACAGTTTGACCTTCAATGCCCGATGCTGCTCATTAGACAAGATTGGTTTCTTGTGTGTAAGCATTTGTCCTTGTGATGAGGTTCATGCTTAAAAATACTCCCTAACACTTAACAGCCTACCCCTGCTGGTAGCAGAGATGAAGACAACAAGAGAGCAGTGGAAAGTTTGCCTGGTCTTCAAAATTGAGGCAGCAGGAGCATTTTTTTATTGGGAAAAGGTTATGGACCTACTGTGGTGTAGTAAATGATGACATCACTGCTGGTCATATTGCCATGAAGGATGTGCTCTTTCAAGTGTTGGATGAGCGTGCCCTGCAGAAAAAGCAAGAAAAAAGCACAGTAAGGAAATAGTCTTTTAATGTTTTAAATCACAACATTAATATTGTAATCTATTTTCAAGAAAAACATCACCACACACAACAAAGACAATTTTTAATTTAGGAGTGAATTCACCAACAGTTACTAACATATTTTGGATGGATAATTTGGACTTTGGGGCCTATGTGGATGTTCCAGTTTGCAAAAAAAAAAAAAGGTGTGTGTGTGTGTGTGTGTTTCTGCATGTAAAATGGCAGGATTCAGCTGCCATAGCCATCCTTGGTTCAAGCAATCTTGTGACTGAATGACAACATGTTAACAGAACCGGAACAAAACAGAAAGCACAACAGCACTGGGGATAATTGGTAGAGCCAGGGAGGACTGCCAGTGTCATGATACAAAATGTTTTCACCAATGCATTATTGTCCAATTATAGGCGGGCATGGGGAGAAGGAGAGCTCACATAAGAAAGAGTAAGGGACCTCAAGGGAGATGACAAGAGGAAGAAAAGGGAGATGGAAAAGGGAAGGAATTCATTCATTCATTCATTCATTTTCGTGACCACTTCACCGAAAGCTAGAAAAAGAAGACAAGGTGGGGAAAAGGATTTATGCAAGGATAGAAAATATAATGTGAAAAGTAAAGCATAAAACACATAATACAAAAGTATCAGGGAGAAAAGAGTTAATGTTCTGCAAAAATGTATTAATGCATTTATTTTTGAACCTTTACTCAATTCTGAAAGTCGAATGTTTCAGCTTCCGAAGCAAATGAGTCCTCTTGGAAACACTTACTTACTCAGATGTAGGACGCACCATGAGAAAATGTCATTCATGCACACTTGAGAGCCAATAACCTCTGCAGGATTTGCTGAAGGAGCTTTGCTGCCATCTAATGGTATGAAAATGTACAATGTACTATAATCTAGTTAAAAAGACTGTTAAGAGACAATACATCTTAGGCCTGACCTTAGCTTTAAAATTAATACCAAGGCATTAAATGATTTAAATACAAACATTTACCGTCACCTGGATAAATTCATTGCTATTCATCAAGGTTATTTATTTTATCTTTATTCCAGGTAGATTGACGTGAACAATTTAAAATGCATTTTCTTTTTCATCCACCTTCCCCTCCTTGAGTCGTCACCGTATCGTGGTGGAGGAGTTTGTGTGTCCCAATGATCCTAGGAGCTAAGTTGTCTGGGGCTTTGTGCCACTGGCAGGGTCACCCATGACAAACAGGTCCTAGGTGAGGGACCAGACAAAGGACGGCTCAAAAACCCCTAACGATGAGTACGAACAGTGGAACACGTTTTCCCTTGCCCGGACGTGGGTCACCGGGGCCTCCCTCTGGAGCCAGGCCTGGAGGTGGGGCTCGAAGGCGAACACCTGTGGCCGGGCCTGCACCCATGGGGCCCGTTTGGGCCCAGCCCGAAAAGACAACGTGGGTCCCCCTTCCCATGGGCTCACCACCTGTGGGAGGGGCCATAGGGGTCGGGTGCACTGTGAGCTGGGCGGTGGCCGAAGGCAGGGACCTTGGCGATCCGATCCCCGGCTACAGAAGCTGGCTCTTGGGAAGTGGAATGTCACCTCTCTGGCAGGGAAGGAGCCCGAGCTGGTGTGTGAGGTTGGGAAGTTCCGACTAGATATAGTCGGGCTCACCTCCTCACACAGCTTGGGCTCTGGTACCAGTCCTCCCGAGAGGGAGGACTGGTACCATGGGCAACTTCCACTCTGGAGTTGCCCATGGTGAGAGACGCCGAGCAGGTGTGGGTATATTTATAGCCCCCCGGCTTGGCGCCTGCACGTTGGGGTTCACCCCGGTGGACGAGAGGGTAGCCTCCCTCCGCCTTCAGGTGGGGGGATGGGTCCTGACTGTTGTTTGTGCTTATGCACCAAACAGCAGTTCAGAGTACCCACCATTTTTGGAGTCCTTGGAGGGGGTGCTGGAGAGCGCTCCTACTGTGGACTCCATTGTTCTCCCGGGGGACTTCAACGCTCACGTGGGCAATGACAGTGAGACCTGGAAGGGCGTGATTGGGAGGAACGGCCCCCCCGATCAGAACCCGAGTGGTGTTCAGTTATTGGACTTCTGTGCTCGTCACGGACTGTCCATAATGAACACCATGTTCAGACATAAGGGTGTCCATATGTGCACTTGGCACCAGGACACCCTAGGCCGCAGTTCGATGATCGACTTTGTGGTCGTGTCATCGGACTTGCGGCTGCATGTCTTGGACACTTGGGTGAAGAGAGGGGCGGAGCGGTAAACTGATCACCACCTGGTGGTGTGTTGACTCCGATGGTGGGGGAAGATGCCAGTCTGACCTGGCAGACCCAAACGTATTGTAAGGATCTGCTGGGAACGCCTGGCGTAATCCCCTGTCAGAAGGAGTTTCAACTCCCACCTCCGGCAGAACTTCACCCACGTTCTGGGGGAGGCGGGGGACATTGAGTCTGAGTGGGCCATGTTCCGCGCCTCCATTGTCGAAGTGGCCGACCGCAGCTGTGGCCGTAAGGTGGTCGGTGCCTGTCGTGGCGGCATCCCCAGAACCCGCTGGTGGACATCGGCGGTAAGGGATGCCGTCAAGCTGAAGGAGGAGTCCTATCAGGCCTTTTTGGCCTGTGGGACTCCTGAGGCAGCTGATGGGTACCGACTAGCCAAGCGGAATGCAGCTTTGGTGGTTGCTGAGGCAAAAACTCGGGCGTGGGAGGAGTTCGGTGAGGCCTTGGAGGACGACTTCCAGACGGCTTCGAGGAGATTCTGGACCACCATCAGACGTCTCAGGAGGGGGAAGCAGTACTGCATCAACACTGTGTATAGTGGGGATGGGGCACTGCTGACCTCAACTCAGGACATTGTGACACGGTAGGGAGAATACTTCGAAGACCTCCTCAATTCTGGCAGCACGCCTTCCCATGAGGAAGCAGAGTCTGGGTTCTCTGAGACGGGCTCTCCTATCTCTGGGGTTGAGGTCGCCGAGGTGGTTAAAAAGCTCCTCGGTGGCAGGGCTACGGGGGTGGATGAGATCCGCCCGGAGTTCCTAAAGGCTCTGGATGTTGTGGGGCTGTCCTGGTTGACACGCCTCTGCAACATCACATGGACGTCGGGGACAGTGCCTCTGGATTGGCAGACTGGGGTGGTGGTCCCCCTTTTTAAGAAGGGGGACCGGAGGGTGTGTTCCAACTACAGGGGGATCACACTCCTCAGCCTCCCTGGCAAGGTCTATTCAGGGGTTCTGGAGAGGAGGGTCCGTCGGGAAGTCAAATCTCGGATTCAGGAGGAGCAGTGTGGTTTTCGTCCTGGCCGTGGAACAGTGGACCAGCTCTACACCCTCCGCAGGGTACTTGAGGGGGCATGGGGGTTCGCCCAACCAGTCTACATGTGTTTTGTGGACTTGGAGAAGGCGTTCGACTGTGTTCCTCGGGGGGTTCTGTGGGGGGTGCTTCGGGAGTATGGGGTACCGAACCCCTTGATAAGGGCTGTTCGGACCCTGTACGACCGATGTCAGAGTTTGGTCCGCATTGTCGGCAGTAAGTCGGATTCGTTTCCAGCGAGGGTTGGACTCCACCAAGGCTGCCCTTTGTCACCGATTCTGTTCATAACTTTTATGGACAGAATTTCTAGGCGCAGCTAAGGCGTTGAGGGTGTCCGGTTTGTTGGCCTCAGTATTGCGTCTCTGCTTTTTGCAGATGACGTGGTACTGTTGGCTTCATCAAGCCGTGATCTCCAACTCTCATTGGAGCGGTTCACAGCCGAGTGTGAAGCATTTGGGATGAGAATCAGCACCTCCAAGTCTGAGACCATGGTCCTCAGTCGGAAAAGGGTGGAGTGCCCTCTCCGGGTTGGGGATGAGATCCTGCCCCAAGTGGAGGAGTTCTCGGGGTCTCATTCACGAGTGAGGGTACGCTGGAACGGGAGATCGACAGGCGGATCGGTGCAGCGTCTGCAGTGATGCAAAAATATAGCTGACTCCACTGGGGCCACTTCGAAATCTGATTTGCTCTTCCTTGTTATATGCCCAACCCTTCCACCAGGTATCATGAAAACCTATTTATCAGCTTTTATGGAATACTGACAACAAACAAGCCAAGCATATCAACAGATGAAGGCAAGCAGAGTGCCCAGAAAATCTGGTTTTTGACTAGAAGCTGATGTGTTTCTTACCCCAGCAGAGTGGACCATACATTTTGGAGCCCCTGTGGTGCCAGAAGAGTACATGATGAAGAGAGGATGATTGAATGGTAGCTGCTCAAATTCAAGCTGTGGAAACTGCCCAGCGTCACCTCGCCCAGATGACAAGAAATCATCTATAAATACACTGTAGATTAGAAACCAAGCAAAAGTAGTTAAACAAGGAATTCAATAAAAGATTCACACACAATATTTCAAAGAGATACTTCTGCTCTGTTCCATCAACTCTGTATTAATGCTGAAGTGTGGCTGGATTTACACACACACCTGTTAGGAATTTGAGAGAGGTCAGTCTCCTGTCTGGAGCGGGCATAGGGGATGACCACAACCTTCTTCAGATCAGGTAGACCTAGACAGAGTTGGAAAAATGTGCCACACTTGTCAAGAGCACACACTTAAACCACAAAATACAAAACTGTACCGTCAGACATATTGTGTAGATGCAAACCTTTGATGACACTGATGAGCTTTTCCATGTGGTCATGTGTTTTTCCATTGTAAACCACAGCAGCAACGGAGAAAATCAGTTTGGGTTGGATTTGAGAGAACCTGTCAAGAACACCCTGTGGCATAAACGACAGAATAAAAATTATTATATTTTTTATATTTTATACTAAGTGAGAGATAGAGATATAAATCTCTAACGACTTAACTGGACACAACCTGTACCTGTATTTTATGTGTTGTTTTTATGTCCTGTTATTGTTCTGTTAAGTCTTGGGGTACTTTCTTACTTAGTGATAATGAAATTTAGATGATCTCAAATAGCGATCTTAGATTGAAATTTAATAAATATGACTTACAAAAAATTCAGTTAACAAACAGCCATGCGGACCCAATTGTTTTCATATGTTGAGGACTACCTGTATATACTTTATTTCACATGTTTTGCATTTTCACATTACATTCCTCACAAGAAAGATTGTAAAAACTGATCCACTGGAATTAGTAGGTCGGCAGAAAAGGAACATTGTCAGCAGGAATGAGCCTGTGACAAACATTTTTTAAAATTTATCTATTGATTATTTTTTGATGAACCTGTAGATTATTTGGGTCATCGATTTCCATAGCTAGTGTCAACTATGATTAATTCAATGGCTCATGCCAACTTTAATGTGAAAATCCTTTTTTTTACATCCCGCTTCAAAGCGGTGATGTATTGCAATTGTCAGTGTTCGTTTGTTCGTCCATTGGTCCGTTCATTCGTTGGTTCGTTGGTTCGTTCGTTCGTCCACCAAATATCTTCGCAACCGTTGCAGACAGAAAGATGAAACAAAAAACACTTTACTCGAGCGGCAAAGGGGATGAAAGTGAGATGACGACCTTGACCTTGAGAAAAGCAGGTCACTTTCATATTTCAACTTCTGTACACTCAGGAACCGGATAAGATAGACAGACGAGGGAGAAGGCCAGTGTATGACCATAGATCAAAGCTAGTGTTTTGATCTACCTATGCACTAGCTTTGATCTATGGTCAATGCTAGTGCATACTTTTGCCCTACCCTGAAAGGTCAAACCTATGCACTTGTCAGGTATTAATTTCAGGGTACCCTGACATACCCTTTGCAGGATGTTGCAGTCTCTGACTGCCTTGGTTCTTGTTTCATTTTTAAATTGCATACTTTAGTTAGTTAGTTATTCATTTATTTCAGGCAAGGCAAGGAAAAAAAAAAAAGACAAAAAAAAACAAAAAAACAACCAAATAATTAAATAAGCAAATAAATAAGCAAAGATCATAACTCAACAATACAATTTTGCCTGAAAGGGAGTGGGAAGAAGACAACTTATGTAATCCCACCCCAGTTCCTGATTCAGAGATCAACACACTGAGCTTCATTGCTACTTCATTTAAGGACAACCACACAATAATTGCATCCTAATGGCATCACCATGGGCAACAATAATTATCACATTGCAATAGCAATTCCACACAACAAAGTAAGGAAGGCACTATATACCAACAATGGTAATGTACAATATACCAACAATGGTAATGCACAAATGTCAACGATGGTAAAGAAACACTGAGCACATGTTAACAAAACAGAACAGCAGTTTGAGTTAAAGACCATCATCTCTATATTTTGACCAGACATGATGTTTATATAAAATAGTTTGAATTGTTGAGTACTTTGGCACTGCTTGTGCTGTGAGTCCAGATTGTTCCATAGTTTCACTCCGCACACAGACACACAAAAACGTTTACGTGTGGTTTGAGCTCTCAGCAATGAAAAATATCCAAAACCTCTCAAGCTATGAGTACTGACTGGAGTTATAAAAAAATCGTTGGAGGTTTGGTGGTAATAATTTTTTGAATGCTTTATATAAAACTATTGATGTATTATATTGTACAAGATCATGAAATTTTAGCAACTTTGACTGCGTAAACAGGTTATGAGTATGTTCAAGAAAACCAACCTTGTGAATGATCCGCACTGCTCTTTTTTGTAATATGATCAGAGGATTAATTGTGTTCTGATAAGTATTGCCCCAAACTTCAACACAATATGTAAGGAGTGTCTTTCCATCAAGATATAGTTTTGCTTTATTTATAATTGAGAGGGTTTTGGAGATTTTTGTTTTTATGTGTCTGACATGGGGTTTTCATGACAATTTACTATCAATTTATAACTCCTAAAAATGTATTTTCATTTACAATTTCAATTTGAGTGCCATCAATACTTATTTTCTGTTCAGACATTATGTTGCGATTTCCAAACATCATTACCTTGGTTTTATTTATATTCAAAGATAATTTATTTGTGTCCATCCATTCTTTTATTGTGTTTAGTTCCCCGTTTACTGTGTTTACGAACTCAAAATAATCATCACTACTGTACTTTGGTTCTGTTAAATATATAATTTATGTACAGATTAAACAGTTTTGGCCCCAACACTGACCCCTGGGGGACACCACTTTAAACTGGAGTTATGGAAAT
Organism: Antennarius maculatus; assembly: GCA_013358685.1. Lineage (NCBI taxonomy): Eukaryota > Metazoa > Chordata > Actinopteri > Lophiiformes > Antennariidae > Antennarius > Antennarius maculatus. The sequence continues at coordinate 13,170,740 of CM023608.1, forward strand.
GTTCCTCAAACAACACAGAACATAAGACGTGTTAAATAATAATACGCCTGCTTTTCTTTCTCATTGAGACAAAACGTGCCAATCTGATTGGAACAGTAGTCAGACTTCATTTTTGGAGATTTGGGGTGCACTGGACGAAATGCACAGGAAAAACGCAGTTTACATGGGATACCGGATGTTTCAGAGGTCATTATTCTATAACCGCACAATCATCACTTATTTCATATTGACAGATTTTAGCAAAAAACAAAAAACATCACTACTTGAAAATTAAATTTCTAAATGCCTTCTTATATGGAAACTAAATCAATGAATCAATTAAGTTTCAATTACATCAGCCAACAGGATAAAAAAATATATATGATACAATACATGTAAATAAAAAAATACAGGCCATAAAAAATAAAGTGCAGTCCTCACATTGACTCCAAAGTCGACAGACGTGGAGCTCCAAATGGCTCCAATGCTAGCTGCTGCTAACATGGCCTCCACTGCATGAATGCCATTGGGTAAGTAGCCTAAATGTGAGAAAGGATGGAAAGAATGTCAGTGTGAGTTTAAGCAGCAATTTAACAATTTCACAGAGGAGATCTCCTGAACTTGACACTTGATTTTGGGTGAACAACAATCACCTCCAACAACACAACTGATTTGTGAAGCTGCACCGTGTGTTCAGTGACAAATTGCTCAAGTAATTTCATTCCACCTTTGTTTGCATTGTTTTTCTGTTAATCAGCTCCATTTAACTTCCGCTCTCCTTACCGCCTGACAAACCAGATTTTCAACCTCATTGCTGCCTCTAAACTTAAACAATGCTGCTGCTTACCCTCATTGTCTCTTGTGCAATCAAACCATGCCAAATCACACTGATTATTTGTTCACTGCCCCATTCCTTAGAAAAGCAGGAGCTCTTCCTTTTCTTTTGTCTGATGGGACATTTTACTCTATTGCTTGAGGATTAGAGAGACCTGATGATGTCACAAAATACTGACACTGAAGCCTTCACTCTATATGGAAGCTTCGTTCAGAAATGACATTTGGTGCAACACATGACAGCACATCTGCCAACAAAGTTATGTTTCACAGGAAAAAGCTGTAATTAACGTAAAACATGGCAATTCACACTACAAATTTAAAAAGTTATTTAAAAAAAACTAATACGCATGGAAGTGATCAAAGCAGCAGCAAAAAATGTATTTATTTTTGAGCTGTAATTTTTCTTCATTAGTTCCCATCTAGAATTAAACTCAACCAGCTATCAGCCACTATCGAAGCGATACAGACATCCCACTGAGCCGATTAATGGTCAAAGTATATTCTGAAAATTGGGAATGATCAGATGTATCTGGGATTACTCTAATATTTCAGTTACCTACATCACTGTGAGATACAGTCTGGCAGCAAAATGAGAGCAATTCAATTTATGACAGTCTCTGTTGAGCATACACTATACGCAGAACACCATCCCTCTGATAGAAAACCAGAGGATGATAAAGAGGAAGGAATGAACAGAGAGAAATCTACTGGGCAAAACATTAAAATTAGAAAAATGAGAATGCAAATAGAAGGATGGCTGAAGAGATGGTATGAATATTAATGAGGACACTGAGCATATTTCATCCTTAACAGGAAGAGCTTAGATCATAACTACTCTCCTGCTGTGATAAATTTCTTGGTCAATAAGGGATATTACACCCAAGGACACCACACTCCTTTTACCAATCAGCACAGAATACTAAGTTCTTAATATCTCTGATTTACTACCGCTTTAATTTCAGTCAAAATCAATAAACACGATTTATCTTTCAGCAATACCCAAAGTGTGAATGAGGAATTCATATTTCCCAAAAGTTCTGTGAAGAGGGAAATATATATTAGAGGTACTGAATGTAAAATCACTCTCTTTGTTCACTACATACGAGCAGTCTAACAGTCTGTTATCAATCATGGTCATGTTTATCGGCTGAAAGAACACACTCAAATTACAGACCCCACAATATACTGGGAAAAAATTATAATATAGCTACTAATTCTTCTTATTCTTCTTTTCCATTCGGCTTTTCCCTTCAGGGGTCGCCACAGCTAATCAATTGCCTCCATCTAACCCTGTCCTTTGCATCCAATTTCCACCGGCGCCCTGTAGGTCAACAGCGCCGATGGCGGCCGTTGTTAACCCGGGCCTCGACCGATCCGGTATAATATAGCTACCAATTCTGACCAAGCAAAAGTGGTCAGAGGTAAAAGACAAAAGGTCACTTTCTATGAATCATGTCTAAACATGGCATCATGGACTTCTTCTAAATCAGTGCTTCTCAGTTATTTTCTGTAAGGACCCCCTAACAAGAAGAAAACAATTTGCGTCCCCCCACTCTCCTCCACGACAATAAATAATATCAATTGTCTATAAAATTGATAAGTACACCTCTGCATATCCTTATTAACGTTTAAGAAAACAAGAAAAAAAGACATAGCTCAATTTAAAATAAAGAATAATTTTATTAACATTATTTTTTAGTCGATAATAGAAAAATTTTAAGTGCAACAATTTGCCTGAAATTAAAAAACCCTGTTTAAACTGTAAACATTTTTGACCAACTTATTGCACCATTTGATCCTGAAAAATAAAATTAAATCAAATCAAATTTTTAAAAAAAATCAAATTCAGCTCAGCAACATTAACTGAGGAGCACAATATATAGAACACCTTAGCCTACAGAACAAAAATGAACAAAACAATTTGTGCTGATTTTTTTTTTTTTTAATCAAAATGAGGAAGTCAGGATTAATGGCTACAATGAGCACAGATTTTTGGGTTTGAAGCATAAAACTGAACTCTCAGCTCTCGGCTTTTTCCACGGAGCAGTTTTGTATGCCTCATATGATGCAAACAGAGCTCGCTGGTTTGCTGAAGTAGAATTCACAAAGCGGGATGATTTCTGGCAATATTCGGTATGTTTTCACTGAAAAAACTCCAGCGGCTTATCAGCGTGATTGGGGTGTAATGTTTTTAAGTTCTGCCTTAATTTATTAAGCTTCATGCTGTCCGCTGCCAGAATTATTAGACACCGTAAACACACCGGTCTCTCCTCGTCTCCCACTGTAGTCACAGTGAAGCCCAGCGCTGCAGATGGTTCTTCATAGTTCCTCGAGCTAATACTCCCTGCGCACATCTGACAATGAGAGCGCCACCACGAACTACTGTAGCAGATGTGCAATTACACTTTAGTACGGCAAAAAAAGCATGTTCCCCAGGGTCACACGCACGCCCCCTGGCATCGCACCCTAGGTAGGTGCGCCCCACTATTTGAGAAAAGCTGTACTAAATGCACCTCTCATTCCAAGTAAAGTCATTCATTGATATGAGTCTGAATGAGTGTCAAGAATCAAGAATCACTTAAATTGTCTTTCTTAAATCCATCAAAAAATTGGGTGCTCTCATTAGGCGCAGAAACATTAAAAAAGAACAGATACAAAACAGAAAAAAGGAGCTAGATAAAAAAGATAAAAATAGACAAGAACACAAAGGAAACAAGGCAAAAGGGTCATCGGGTTGTATGAGTCGTTGGTTGCGTTTTCTGACAATAATATTGGTCATTCCCTCCAAATTCAATAAGAAATCGACACCCACTCCCCCCAACCACAGTTGCATCAGAACTGTCCATATAATTTAAAAATTTCTTCGCTGGATGGAAGGTGGGAGTGAAGGCTGGACACAATCTTCTTAACAGGGGAGTGTGATGGTGTGTGTGTGTGTGTGTGTGTGTGTGTGTGTGTGTGTGTGTGTGTGTGTGTGTGTGTCTCTTGTTGTAAAGCTCACATGCCTTCATAAGCTAAGTGCTTGTACATCTTCCGACTACTGACAAGACATTTTAGCTACAGAAAGACAAGAACATCTATCACAAAACACAAACACAAATGAGCACTAATACGAAAACACACAAACGCAAGTTTGTGTCAGAAAATAACAGGAACAAAACTGCTCAAGGAGACAAAAAGTAGGTGGTGCCTCTCCCTTTCTAACTCCCCCTCATGTCTGTCTTCTTCACTCATCCCTTCAGTGTTTCTAATGGGATTCCCACAGCGCTTAAGTCATTTAGTTAATGGATTGCCCCACCGCAATATCCATCTTTCCTCTGGGACAGCGCACACACATACACTTTCATATATACAGTAGTACCTTGAGATACAAGTTCAATTTATTCCGTGACTGAGCTCCTAAGTCAAACAGCTCATAACTCAAACAAATGTTCCCTCTTTTAACTAAAAGCCTTTTAATTCGTTACAGCCTTGTAATGAAGCCCCAAATCCCTTACATTCTGGAAAAAAAACATTTTTATCAACCAATAGACAGGCATACTTTACCTGTGCTTAATTATTTTAAGTACTTAGGGTCAACAGTGCAGAGCAATGGGGAGTCCATTGTCATGATCGCTTTATCTGCTGCTGCTAGTCACCTGGCTATTCCAGCCAGCTCAGGGTGTGAGGCGGGGGAAACTCCGGGCTAGTGCACTGCGGAGCCACACAGACACAGACAACTACGCACACACTCTATCCTACGGTCAATTTGGGACCGGTCAATTAACCTGAAGCACATATTTTTGGGGGTGCGAGGAGGCCGGAGAACCCGGAAAGAACCCACGCAGACCCGGGGAGAACATGCAAACTCCGCACGGAGCTGGACGCAAACCCGAAACCACCTTTTTGTGCAGCAACGGCGCTACCCACTGCGCCACCGTGCCACCCTACTGATAAACCTTCAAACCCAAAACCCCCTTGCTGCGCTGCCGTGACTTCCACTACTGTTTCATTGTGGAGAATGCAGTTTTGGTGCGTGTAAAACACTAAGCGGGCCGATGTGGCCTGCGGGCCAGTTCTAAAAGTGATTAAAAATCATTCAGCGGGCCATAAATAATTCGCCACGGGGCCAGATCTGACCTGCAGGCCTTTACTTTGACATATGTGCTCTATCAGACAAACTATGTATGAATGATGTTTGTCAAACAACAGAAAACACACTGAAGTGTCAGAAATGTTATCCTAAATTTTTTTGTTATTTGGATAAAACTCTAAAATGATCTGTTTATTACTAAAGTGAATTATATTGTTACTTACTGGGGGACGGGAATTTCACAAGCCTATTGGCTTCTACCAATCAGCCCTTTTTTTCCGGATGTGATGTTGTAAATGTGATGGAAGTGTGAAGTGTGTTATACTGACGTGTCTGGAAAAATTTTTTTTTAAAATAAATATATAAATAAAACTTTAACAGGCTACATTAGTTTCTCCTTTTTGACATATTCAGGATAGAATTGACTGTAGTTTGACTAGTAATAAATAACAAAATCATGATAAATATGCTTGGATAGCAATTAAAGTTACAATGCGAAGCTTTTGGAAGTATCCGTCACCGAAATTCTTTTCAAAAACTGTACCGACCACACGCTGCAGTGAATAAATGTACATTCGTTTGCAGGTTCAAATGTGTGGATCTGGATGAATGTGCTGTGCAGTGGAGCTCTGCAGGAAAACATTCCAGCCAAACCTCTCCTGCACAAACATAAATGGTAAAGAAGAAACAGTGACTTTCAGAGAGAGCTGCAACTTGTGCCAAGATGGTCAGCCCTCCTGACCAGTGAGCTCAAACACACATACATACACACAAATACCCTAGTATTCTGACAAAATATGTAGGCTTGGGATTCAAGAAAGGCCCTCTTCTCAGTCTAAGCTACAAATTCTGGATGTCATTCTACAGATATTTGAGGGTTCTCAGGTAAATTTGATGAGTAGCACTTGAAAAATATAATGTAGTAATTGCAACCAGTTTCAAAAGATTTACCCATCTTTTAATGTCTCATTTGCCACTTGTGTGATGGGGATAAAAAAAAACAATAAAGACTTACCCACAACTCTGTCCCCAGCCTGGACACCCATCTTTCTCATGGCAGCAGCAAACACTGCCACATCACGTCTCAGCTCACCAAAGGTCACCTTCACAATGTCTTCATCGGCCTCCGCTGGTCGACAGACAGAGAGAAAGTGAGACATGCAAAGAAACAGATATAAAAACAAGACTGTTAAGTTCACAGCAACTCTTCAAAAAAAAAAAAAGGGGGGGGGGGCAACAGATGCACCCGTAAATAACAACGTTCCTTTAGTAAGTCTGGAGCAACAAATAACTTTTGGGATACACGCTATGAAAAAGATGAGCATCCTGCTGAACATAATACTTCCATGGACAACTCAATGCATTTGCAGAAATCCAATATATCAAGGCATATTATTTTATCAGGTTTAATGTATGGCATGTTTAAAGTTAAGCTTAAAGTACGTACATGCAATTAAATTCTTTTATTTTAGGCTCTCATAATGTTTGTGGAATATTTAGGTTAGATTTGGGGTTAGTGAATGTTGTTTTCTGCAGATAGAGATGGCCTATAAGGCAAAGCAGACAGGAGCAGTCGTCTTGACTCATTAAGTATGTACTGTTGCAAGGACAACACAACATTATGACCAATGGGCTTTCTTGTAATCACATTAAAGTTCTTGTGGAAGGTTGTGTGCTTATGTATTTGTATTCATAACTGACCCGCTGTCCCTCGCATTCATACAGATGGGAATACACAAAGCCTCGTCCTCAGAGACAGACCAATAAAGCGCTGGCTAATCTCATAACAAAGTGATATTTGCGACCTTGCGCTCACCGCTGCATTGTTTTTTCCAAAGCACCTTCACATCTATTTGTTCATGTCTTCCTTACTTTGCTTCTGCGTGTCATTTAAAAATGTGTCGTGCTAGGAAGACTAGCACAGAAAGGGAGTGCTGTGTTATACAGTATGATTTTCTGCATGTACACTACTTGCCCTGCATTGAATTAACACTGCAGAGATTTGGTCCTTGATTCCTGCTGGATAACACTGATGTTAACAAACAAGGTGCAGCACCGCTTCACACATATCACTGCACATCACAATGCTTTCAGGGTTGTGTACTTACTGGCAGCATAGAGAGCAACTTTGTCCTGGTCTGCATGCTTGAGCAAGTTCTCAGCGTAGTTGAGTCGAGCTCCTTTAAACCACTCTGGAGCATCTGAGATCCGTTTGGATACATCCACAACCTGGTACACACCCATAAAGCACACATCACTGTGATAGTCAAACACTGCAGTGCAAACTCAGATGCTTATGCTAACACTGAAATAAGGCTTGGTACTGATAAACTGGCTAGTACTTAGAAAATACAACAATATATTTGTAAAACAAACTTTGACAGAAGTTGCATTTTATGTTGCTGAAATACCAAACTGATTCAGTCCTCTCATCAAATTGGATTCAGAAGCAGAAATGGGATGTTTGCTCAGCATAGTTTAAGGTAGTAGAACAGGTAGACTGAAATATTCATGTGAGTTTGACTCTAAATGTGTCATCCCTGACACATCAAATAGTTGTTTAACTTGAGGATCTTTTCAGTTTACAAACGTCTCCTTTTACCACTACATTTTCTCACGATTTTATTCAATTAATGTATTACCTGCTGCTTATCTCCATTTTAAATTATTTCAAGTATAAACCATATTCCCAAAAATCATTTTTTGTCTTTAAGGTTTCCAACCAAAGTGATAATGTCTTTTGAAGGGGGCTTGAAAACGGAGTGAATATGTCAGAAAATACATAGTTTATATAAGAGCAAGTGGTCAATAAGATGTGGAATGTGCTATCTGTCTGTACCTAAGGGGTGTTTCAACAACACTGCGAAGCACTTCAAGCTCAGTTCATTATTTCCCACACCCAAATAGCTACTGTGTTCTCTGGCATCAAGCCACATTAGGCAACACCTAAACGAACAGAAAATTAAAATATTTCAGTGAAAGTTCTTTTATCAACCAGCAATAGTAATACAATCATGTAGCCTTGATAAAACTGTCACTATAAGTTAAACAATGGGTTGCTGATAAGAAACCTCACCAAAGGAATCTAAAAACAGTGAGAACTGATCACACTATCATTTAAAAATGCACTATTTGCCAAATGGACTACTTTAGAATCATTCTCCTCAATTTTGCCTCAAAAATAGAGAAGTTAAAGGCATTCATTTATCTACTAATGTTTGATGAATAATATAACATGGCCCTGATGTGAAAATCTTTATTTTCCCCTGCAGGCAGTGAAAGAAATTACACAAACATTGGAACACATCGGCTGTTCCAGCAAGTGGCCTTGGAATATAACTAGCCACCCCCTTTTTCTGTCCTTTGATTGGCTGTCTACCCAGTCAAAGGCCAGACTTTGCCATCTGGCAAATTTAACCAGGTGTAATTCATTCTTGAATTCGAGTGGCAGTAAAGTACAGGCATAAGTTCTATCCTGCAAAAACAAACAAGAAATAAGTTCAAGCAAAGATAAGAAGGTGCTGTAATAATGTTGTAGCAGAGAACCTGAAATCCAGTGGGCTACAGGTGTTTAGAGCCTTGATATAGTATAGTTAAAAATGTTCTAACTATAATAATCTAAACTTCTTAACAAAAAGTTTTATGATAACATGTTTGAACAAGTCATCATCTCAGTAAACCTCTTACGTTTAAGAAAAGGAAATTAATTATGCATTTTGTGAATTTTGTGGCCATGAATAAGTTTGCATGCTCTACCCATTCCTGCATATATGCATTTTTCAAGATATCATTACTATAATACTCAAACAAGAACCGATGCAGTCACAGACTGCAATATCCAGTGACACCCCTGAATTCGAAATTTTACCCTGACCTACTTGCATAGGTCAAAGATCAAAGCTAGTGCTCTGACCTACAGTCACTGATCAAAGCTCTAGCTCTGATCTATGGTCTTACTCACACTGGCTTTCTCCCTTGTCTTTCTATCCTATCCGGCTCCTGAGTGTACAAAAGTTTAAATTTGACCTTGACCTACTTTTCTCAAGGTCAAGGTCCTCATCTCACTTTCATCTCCTTTGCTGCCCGAGTAATGTGCTTTACGTTTAATCTTTCTATCTGCAACGGTTGTGAAGATATTTGGTGTACAAATGAACGAACGAACGCACGAACAATCGCAATACTTCACCGCTTTGAAGCGTGATATAACAAAGGAATCAAAGGAATGTGGTACAATAATTAAACTTGACCATATGTCATGTGTGGATACACTGGGATCCATTACATAAGGGTGTGATTTATTTCTAAAAAGCACGATTAAAAAGTTGATAAATTATTTTCAGAGCCATACAAATGCATCAAACAGCCAATTTTAATTTTTTTAACTATAGATATGGTGAATAGAATATTGTGATTTTTTTCTTTAGCCTGCAGTTGCAGCACAATTTAAAAAAAACGAATACATCTAATTCCCAGTGGCAGGAATAGTATCCCAGAACTGGACTCACCTCTTCATACTGTTTGGAGCTGACGACTCCACAAAAGCGCCACACCTCTCCCCAGAACTCTGAGTAGCTGTCCACCGACCACTGGTACAGGTCACTGTAGTTGACTAGTAAGCAAAGCGACACCAATCAATAACAGCTTAAAACAGAAAGCAAAATCACAACTAATACTATCCCTAATTTATGGACTTGTGCAGTTATGAACCTTAACCCTGTCCAATTTATGCTGGCCCGTGTTCATTTCAAGGAAAGGCGCATGGATGAAACGAGCAAATGAAACACTCAAGATCCCCAACTCAGGTGCATTTCACTTAAGAAACGGAGAGAGAAGTTACAATGGCTGCTCCGTTAACTGCAGGTCGGGCTAATTGCATACCTATCCGTTGTTCGATAGGAATGACCACAGAAAAAACCCTGCAGAAAGAAATCACCACCGGTTTATTTAATCACACTGATGAAGAACCAGTGATTTATCTCACGTACTAGGTCAACAGGCTCACTTTTCGTTTTTTTTTCTCGATTTACTGTACATGAATCCTATTGTCTAAAGTAACTTTCGAGTCTGTCCAGATCGACTTCATATCTGTCTCGTCAATCAAAACTCAGCAGATCAAATTTTTCATCATTCCGCTGGACTTGATTGGACCAAACGTACGCAATTTCCAGACTTGGCAGGTAAACAGGGCCACGATCATTTAGTAACAAACACACGAAAATGAGCAAAAATCAAAACCTCAACGTGATAAATCCTATTAAAATTGCAATGGTGGTCAGTTTCGAGGCCGCATTTAATATATTTGAGTCGTAGATATGTCTTTTCTCTAAATCACCACCTCGTTAGGACTACTGTACCCCTTAAATTACCATATGCTGCACACCCCCGCTAGATACTTCGCTTTGAAGAGCAGCTTTGTAATTTAAATTTGATTAGATGTTTTACTCTACATGAAAGAAAAATAATGACACACTACTTGTACACTTTCATTAGGCTAAAAAAATTCCTAAATGTAATATCGCTCCAGCACAACTATTTTCTGTCTGTGCTCGTCAGTCTTCCTCTCTCCTCCGTCTGTACTTACCCAGATTAAGACCATAGTCCACGTTGACATGTGTCCTAAACTCGTCCATCAGTGTGCTCCTCTTGGAGTCCGGGTACCACAACACCTTGCTCTCCATGTCTATAATATTCTCGCGCTTCCCTTCCGTGTCTTTGGACATTTTTATTACGTTCCTTCCAAACACCTGTTAGAGAATATCTAGAAAGCTTTACTAAAGGTAAGGGTCCGTAAAGGTAGAGGAACGTGCTTGAAAAGATGGTCAGTTAGCTGCAACTGTCAAAGGGATTAGCAATGACAGTACTCGACGCAAGCAACTGTTAAAGGGGAGCGTGGTATTGACAGGAAAAACTGTCTGGATACGCCCATTTATCATGACGTCATACCACTGAGCTACATTCAAGAACAAACTACTAAAACTTGCACGTTTGAACCCTCTGCTGTTCCAAGTACCGCAAGAATTACAAATTGCCGTACTCAAGTTATATCACCAAAAAAATTGTAGTGTTTTTATTTTTATTGTTTTGTTTATTTTGTTTTGTCTGTTTTTTTCTGCTGGTTAACTTAAGTAACCATTAAAAGTTACAGGTAAACAAAAAAGGGGAAATAATTTAATGACGCAACCGACCCAAGGAAATTTTCCAGTAACTATCTTACAGTGCACACAGTTGCAACTCAAAATATAAAGCTAAAACGATGACAATCTTGATAAAAACAATAAATTAAGAAAATTACATCCGTTTTTTTATTCCTTTACCAACGCACCAAGATTTGTACTCAGTGGAACTCTTGAACAGCTCCTGAACATGAACGCGACATAGAGTTGATTGGTCGGATCTCTCGTGTACAAGACAAACGTGCCCGTCAACATGAAGGATTTTGATTGGTCCACAGTCCACTGGTTCCACATCAGCCGATACATCGGTCTATGTGGGAGGCGTGCCGGCTGTTGTGGAGTGGCATGTTGATTGAGCAATTGTAAGCTGCGGTTTGGTGTCTCCGGGAGGGAAATTAACCAATCAAGGAGCAAAAATGTGCAGCATTTCAGGGGTGTGCCCAATCAGCGAGAGGAAAGGTCAGTAGTCACTGCTAAGTCATCTCAGGTCTGACTCAACGAAACATTTTTTAGAGTTTGTCCCGTCTTCTCGTTTTCATATCAATTACCTGTATTTGTTATTTACACATCATAGTAATCGGTAATTATACTGGACTCTCATACAAGTACAGATTTTTTCTTAACTAGATGCTAATTTGTCTTCACATTTATCAAATAAACGCAGTGGGAACTATAATCAACCTGTACACACCCTCAAAACTTGCCTTTTCAGACCCAGAGTCTAGACTGTAAACGGTGGCCTTATCTCTTAAACCTGAACTCCTATACCCTGAAAGCTAAGCAAACATGTTTCAATATATAATGTGAAATCCAATGAAGGACACTGAGTAATCACGTTGTGTATTTAATTTGTTGAGTAATAATATAGAGGATCCACATGAACACTATAGCCACAGTATGTTTTGACCTTGGACTGATCAATTGCACTTTGGTAGAACATCAGGTCTTACATATATGAGCAAAAAACATCAATTCATTATTTTATATTATTATTATTATTGTTATTATTATTATTATTATTATTATTATTATTATTATTATTATTATTATTATTTGGAGATAAAGTCAGAGAGGCCAGACTGAAATGGTTTGGACATGTCCAGAGGAGAGATAGTGACTATGTTGGTAGAAGGATGTTGAGTTTTGAACTGCTAAGCAAGAGGCCTAGACGAAGACCAAAGAGGAGGTTTATGGACGTAGTGAAAGAGGACATGAAGGTAGTTGGTATGAGAGAAGATGCAGAAGACAGGGTTAGATGGAGGCAACTGATTCGCTGTGGTGACCCCTGAAGGGAAAATCCGAAAGGAAAAGATTAGTAGTAGTAGTAGTAGTAATAGTAGTAGTAGTAGTAGTAGTAGTAGTGGTGGTGGTGGTGGTGGTGGTGGTGGTAGTAGTAGTGGCATGATTATTATTACAATCAGTGTTGTTACTGAAATAGTTATTATGAACACTACAAACTGCAATTTTTTGTTATGTTTGTTGTAATTGTTATTGTGGTTGTACATGGCTGTGCTCCTGTGTCTCACTCGCGCTCTCATTCCTTGACCTTGGACTGTTGAAATAAAGAGTTGGTCTCGACTCTTTCGGTCTGCTTTTGTTGGGAATACAAATAGGATTTAGTTGACTTGACAATGGAATGAGGATATGATTGCTAATTGCATATAAACTTGCGTGTGCATGTACATGTTCGTGTGTGTGTGTGTGTGCATGTACATGTTCGTGTGTGTGTGTGTGTGTGTGTGTGTGTGTGTGTGTGTGTGTGTGTGTGTGTGTGTGTGTGTGTGTGTGTGTGCGTGTGTGTGTATGGTAAATTGGCTCACATCCTTTTCCAAACTTGAATAACACATTTTATTCATAACTTGTGGACAAAGATTAATCTGGTTTGGCTGGATAATGCAGGATACATCTTGAAAAATTATTATTTTGACACAGGCTGTGTAGAATTGAGCTGTGTTTGTACAAAAACATTCAGTGGAATCCCAGTCCCATCACCTACCAGGGTGTCAAACTCATTTTCACCAAGGACCACATCAGCATAATGGCTGTCCTCAAAGGGCCAGATGTAACAAATAAATGTAACTAAATGTAAGTCACTGCAATGTAAAATAAAAGGCGGTTGCCGTGGTAACAACGTCGGGGTGGAGTTGTCATTCAGTGCGTGTAATGTGTGAGGTCATATGATTGCGACAGCGGCAACAACAACAACGCCAAACATGAAGTTTTGTAACCTTAGCGTATTGGTGCTATCACTGTCTGGTAGAGTTGGAGAAAACACACACACACCCGACATCGTCCATTTCTTCTTCCGTTTTTTACTGTTCCATAATGCGCAACGCTCTTCCTTCTGACACCTAGCTCTCGTTTCGCGAATATGACGTTGCGGTCCGCCATATCCGATAGGAGTGTTGGGAGCTGTTCGGACTGCAGACGCCTCTGTCCCTATCCGACACGAAACGAACTCCCGAATGTGGTTTCAATCCGTCCCGCAAAAATCCGATTGGGACTGTTCAGACTACACACGAGATATACGACATCAATCTGGATGGGCTAAAAATTGAATGTAGGCGACTAGTCTGAACAAGGCCATAATGGGTGGGAGTGGGAATTGAACATCCGATCTCAGATCATTGGATGACCTGCTGTACCGCATGCTCTACCACTGAGCCACTGCCGCCCCATAATAGATCCTTTTAATTCGTCAGATTCTTAAACCCACAGAACTCCATCCACCAAGGATCCAACTATCCAAGAGAATAAAGAAAAATAACATCAAAGACAAGTTAGGACATCAACTTTGTTCACAACATTTTTGTCCAAGTTAAAATGCAGTATTGGAAATGTAGTTTTTGGTCAAAGCACACTTTCGACTTATTTATTTTTAGATATTCTGACCTTTTATGCTCTTGCGAGCCACATAGAACTATATGGTGGGCCACATTTGGCCCTCGGGCCTTTGAGTTTGGCACATGTGACCGAGACTGTGGCTACAGCAATCTTACATGCAACAATTTTCATTGAACAACAGAAAGCTGATGATGTATATTGTGAATTCTTGCAGGTATAACTTAGAAATTTTAGATTGTAAATTTACTTACACTTTCTGCAAATGAATGTTTTGCAAAACAAATCTTTGATCTATATTTGGTTAGTTGGTTTCAGGTTAACTTTTTTAATTTAATTTTTTAAATTTTATTAACTGTTTTAATCCCCAAAGTTAAATTAGGAGTCCACTCTACACACAGATTAGTAGGTACATACATCTATATCTATTGTACAGGCCCGTAACAAACACACACACACGCACACGCACACACACACACACACACACACACACACACACACACACACACACGCACGCACACACACACACACACACACACACACACACACACACACACACACACAAGGGGCCTGTGGGCATGCAGGTGAGTGGGAGGCAGCTTCCTTCCTCCAATGAGCAACTTGTACAGGGGACGGTGCCTTGCTCAAGGGCGCCTCGGCAACGCACGGGAGGTGAGCTGACGCCTCCCCCTGTCAGCTCACACTGCAAAGTGACTGGGCGGTAGCAGGAATCGAACTTTGAAACACTGGACGCTCCACCGCTGAGCCACTGCCGCCCCTCACAAAGAGAGAAATCAATCACAAGTCAGTGTTGCATGCTTTGGATGTCGCGTGTGAAAAATTTGGTACATTTTCTCCTTGAATCTTCCATACAAGTCTGCATCCACAATGTCAGGTCAATTTGCCAACCAACATTGTTTTTCTCTGTTTTCAGGTTTGGTCAGATCAGCCATAATAATCATAACTTTTCTGAGCTGCACTGCAGACCTAAATGTTACGTAAACTTGGGGTGGAGAATGTTTTTATATACTTATGATGATCCCTGAAGGGAAATTTTTTAGATCATGATAATTTGCTTCATGGAAATACAACATTTCAATGTCTTATCAGGTAATGAAATGAATGTTGAACTGTAATCTATTGACTTCTTGTGTCTATCTGTATACCCCCCTTTGAGTTTTAGATAAGCGATCATATTTTTGCAAAATTTTCACTGGTCCTCAGAGACAAAATTCCAAATGGCTGCATAAGAGTTTTGTTTCAAATTGAAGGAAATTATGGGTGAACTGTTGAATTTGTGTTTCTAAATTCTGTGAATGTGTTCATAAAATTTGTCTTTTAGTTTCCTAAGCGTAAATAGTTACTGAAAATGATGAAAGGTGGCTTAGTGGATAGCACTGCTGCTTCACAGGAACCAGGTCCTGTGTTTAAAGTTGTTGTTCTCTGCATGTTCTCCCTGGCGTCCTCCCACCACTTAAATTATGCAATGTCCAGTAATATTAAATTTGTTACTCTTAATAGTCCACAAATAAGACTGTGTGTGATTAGTCATTTGTCTTTTATGTGGACTGGCAATAAACTGGCAATTTGAATTTCATTAATAAGCAGTGTGGGTTCGATGGGAACGGTGAAAACATTATGCCTGGCTACTTCATTGTTGGTTGGTATTGGATGTTTTATGCTTGAAAACCAGTGAAGAACGTTGTTGCATGTGTGCGTCTCTGTTTTTGGATCTTATCTTGCCTACAATCAGTGAGTTTACCATATCTTTGCATATCCTGGCTTCTTCTTTTTTTTAATGTTATCCTTGAATAATGACTCGTTTAATATGTTTCTTTTCTTTTAAGTGTTACTTTGTAGACAATTCAATTCTGTTTCTTATACGATCACCTTTACTTTACTATTCAGACTATTTGAATGACAACAAATAGCTTGTTTTTTCAATGGAAAGGCGATCACTGATTATATAAAGTTGTCTCTACAGGCTTGTTTTTAATAAAGTTTTTTGTGGGCTTACAAACCGTTGAAAGTATTGCAAATGCAAACATTTAACCCTAACCCTAACCCATTGATATAAGTGAGAAATTTACAGTTATCCAAAATTCAATCCACTGGACTTTAAGTCCAGACATCGAAATTTAAAGTACTACATTTGACTAGAACTCTTATTAAGCACATTTGGTACTGTACTACTCTTAAGTCACTGATGGTGGAGCTGGATCGTAAACCGAACTCATGAATTTGACATGTACAGTATGTGGCCATCAGATGGGGTAGTCAGCTTGTGTTTTACCAGTATAGACGTACGTGAGCGCTCCTACTGCCCTATGCATGACCAACAGGTCCAAACATCCAGACTACTGAACGGTGGAGACTCTAGAGTTTTTTTTAAATATTTTACAACGAACCATGTTTTCCTGTAATCATACAACATCATACTTGAAATTTTTTTTGAATAATGTATGTTAACTACTGTTAAATAGCCAAACATCATTTAACAACATAATATAATATTTTCATGTAAAGATACTTGCATTTGGGGTTTATTTATTTAATACGTATTTACGTTGTGAACATAAACAAAACCTTTTCTTATTCTATGTTGGGCACACCTAGATTTTAATATTTATATTTAATATTTATGACCACTGACCGACATACAATACTGTACATGCAGCATTTTTTGATTCAGTTTTTTTAACGTCACGTGACTGAAACGCTTTCTGACGTCACAAACCTTCGCGGAAGTCACCGCAGACTATGGTGGCGGCCTCGTCAGCCTAGCAGCAGGAAGAGGCTGTTTCCTCTCAGTTTATGATAGTATCACCTGATCGTAGTCCTCTGTACCAGAGTCTAGGGACGTCGAGTCTTTTTCTGCGGAGCCGGCGGTGATTTAGACTGGGCGTTCCCTCACCTGGAGCCGGCCTCTGTGAGTCTGAAGCAGAGCGCTGCTTTAAAATGTCCCTCTTCCAGTCGGCACTGGATTTCCTAGCCGGGCCCGGTTCGTCCGGCGCGGCCAGTCGAGACCAGAATGATTTCGTCGGACAGGTGGTTGAACTCGGTGACATGAAACTGAGGATCAAGAGGGTTATCGCTGAAGGTGAGATGGTTTAACATGTTGAGAGATATTCATGTAATGCGCTTTTAGGCTTGCTATCATACTGAACTTGCTAACAGGCTAGCATTGATTCAATGACTATATTGATAATATTGCAACTCCAGAACAAATACATCATTAAATTAACACCAGTTGATACATGATTTTCGTGTGTATCTAAGAAGTACAAAACATTTTCCATATGTTCGGGTATAACGCTAACTTTCAGTCCCTGTGTGTGACACCGTCCCAGCGACATTCATTTATGTACGCACACCTGCATTCTAGTAGTCAACCAACTCCCTGCCGAAACTCGCTTTGATACCAGAAAAACGTGTTTAAATGAAGGTACAGAAAGGACTGAAAAACACACTGTGGTTAAATTACACTATAAATGTTGTCATTACACCTGTTACTAAAATAGAATAGAAAAACTTCAGGTTAATACATGTTAACTGCTCAAACACCCAAGGAAAACATCGTAATAGCATTGCAAGATTCGTCAATATGAAGGTAAATTTTTGTTACTGCATTCTTTCTCAGAAAGAATGCATGGTCATGTATTCATTTGGTGAAGAGGTGAGTTTGAATTGCAATTAGAAACTTCTATTTGTTTATTATAAGAGTTCATGTCCTAATGCAAAGTAGCAAGACACTTTTTTAAATGTATTTATTTGAAATGTTTTACTTTTTTAATTATTTAAAAACAAAGCTGACCATTTTAGATGAGTCATCTAAATAATTGATTTTCTGCTAATATACTCTAGTTGTAAACAAAGATATTTCATGATCAATTACAATGGGGCACTAGGTCTTGGCTGGGGTTAGGGTTAACCGGAAGGTGGCAGATGGCATGGACCAAAAAGTACAGACTGTGGACTGATAGCTGGTGTCAGTTCACCTCCTGAACACTGCGGAGTGCTCAGGAGCTTTACTTCTTTTTTTTATATTCCACTTTTCATACACAAAAAGTAGCACACAGTGCTTTACATACCAAGCAATACATTTCCTCATAATAGGTAAGACAACAAACAAATGAGTAAAAATCAGTATTCATCTTTCCCTCAACAATCCCCCACAATTCACATTCACACAGGTAAAAACCTTAACCGGTTCTGAGGAAATACTACCACACATCTTCGGAAATACACTTAGGAATAATAGCAGTCATCTTTGATTGAGCTGAGATTCATTGTACACTCTGTTCGCTTCAAGTTAGTTGGCTAGACAGATTTTCAGGAACAGTGCTGCATTACTGTACTTTTTTTCCTGTTGGCTTAAATAGCCAGTTTTGAGCAGGTGAAATGGTAGATGAGAGACCTCTATTCAGATTGATTGGATAAGATCTACTCTATTCCTCATGTATGTGTCTAAATTTTTAACTCAAGCATAAGTGGTGTACCCAAGTAAGACCTAACACTTATTTTCTTTGGGATTAGTAA
The DNA here is from genome assembly GCA_013358685.1 of Antennarius maculatus. Classification (NCBI taxonomy): domain Eukaryota; kingdom Metazoa; phylum Chordata; class Actinopteri; order Lophiiformes; family Antennariidae; genus Antennarius; species Antennarius maculatus. The sequence continues at coordinate 13,189,181 of CM023608.1, forward strand.
TTAGTGCTAATCCTCTCCAAGGAACTATCACCTTATCATGGTGGAGAGGTTTGTGTGCCCTAAGGATCCTGGGAGCTATGTTGTCGGGAGTCTTGTGTTTCTGTTAGGGTCTCCCAGGGCATACAGGTCTCAGTGAAGGGCCAGACAAAGAATGGTTCAGAAGACTCCATGAAAAACCAAAAAGGGAAAAATGTGACCCTGCCCGGCGGAAGCCCACGGCCCATATCTGGAGCCTGACGTGGACAGAGGGCCCGTCAGCAAGCGCCTGGTTGCGGGTCTGCCATGGGGCCCGGCCGGGCTCAGCCTGAAAAGGCAACATGGATTTTTCCCACCCCTGTGGACCCACCACCCGCAATCTGAGGTCATGGTCCTTAGCAGGAAGCCGATGGATTGCTTTCTCCAAGTGGGGAATGAGGTCCTTCTACAAGTGAAGGAGTTAAAGTATCTTGGGGTCCTGTTCACGAGTGAGGGAACAATGGAGTGTGAGATTGGACCGAGAATTGGGGCAGCAGGAGCGGTATTGCAGTCGCTTACTGCACTGTTGCCACAAAGAGGGAGCTAAGCCGAGAGGCAAAGCTCTCCATCTAACATTCAATCTTCGTTCCTATCCCCAGCTACAGTCATCAGGGCTCGAAATTAACTTTTTTCTTGGGTAGCACTGGTGCTCCCAAATTTAGAAGTTAGCTGGTTAGCACCAGCAAAGACTTTAGGAGCACCTACCCAAAAGCAAGACAGTGACGGAGTGATAGAGACTGCTCCGTCCATCTCCGTTCTGCGCGCCTCTCTACCTCAACCCAGGAGAGCAGCCGCAGCTTCACTCTCATTGTTTCCTGGCAGGACCAGGGTCCTGCTCAGACTGTTTCGCGCACATTCTCCAGCAGGTCCACACTCACTTGTCCGCATAAAACAAACTGTCACGGTAGTGCGTTCGAGGGTGCACACTCGGCGCCTACGCATTTTCCCCCCTATCCACACAAAACTGTATGAGAGACGCTCACCTGAGGATGCTGCGTTGGTCCACCTCCGGGTCAGGGGCCAAACTGAGGCACTACCTGGGTGTGGCTTAAATAGCGCATTGTGGCGTGCTGTCAGGCCAGCCCGGTACCTGGACTAAACCATTTTGGTTATTATTGGATTATTTTGTATTTTAAAACATCACTAAAAGATGTTTTATGTTGCCCCAAACTCCACCATGCCTTTAGTGAACATTCGTTTTGCATTTTTCTCGGTCATTTTGCCCTCAGCTCGGACTTATAGATATACTAGATAGATAAATATACTTTATTTATCCCAAACTGGGAAATGTAGAACTTCAGGGGATAATTCTGCGCAAAAGATATGTGCTTTGTTTCGTAGTGGCGCTTCATGTTACCATTTTTAATTCATGCTACGTGTTCAGACCATATGAGGTAAAATGGGGTTTTTTTTGTTTTGTTTTTTTGTTTTTTTAAGTGGTTTTGAACTGCCTGACGGAGGAATAAACATAAATTTCGTCCACTCAGTGTTAACCAGCGGTTTTCCTCGTTAACCTCCCTTTGTTTGGAGCTATGCTGTCTCCCTTCTTCTGTGCTCCGCTGTAGCGGTAAAATCACAGCGGCAGCGAGCTGTCTCACTTCCTGGTACGCTGACAGCCAGGGTAGACAAATAATCTGATTGGCTGAACTGAGCGGCGCTATTACCGTATTAACTGGAGGAGCAGCGCCGGCCATCTGTATCCACGAACTGTAAGTAAAAATGCGGCAATAAAATCTACTCTCGTGAATTTATCATGGAGTGGTCACGGGTCTGGACAGAACCATCACCCGGACCGTGGTCCACCATTCGGTGACCCCTGCTCTATGGAGAGAGAGAAAGAGCGTGAGAGAAGAAGAAAAAAAAGGCCCACCAGATTGTTTTCCCTAGTCGCACCGGTGCTCCCAATATATTTAATAGTCGCACTGATAAAAATTTGGGTGCATATACGACCAAAATGGTCGCAATTTCGAGCCCTGCTCATGATTGATGGGTCATGACCGAAAGAACAATATCATGGATACAAGTGGCGGAAATGGGCTTTCTCAGGTAGATAGCTGGTGTCTCCCTTAGAGATAGGGCGAGAAACACTGCTATTCGCGAGGGGTTCAGAATAGAGTCGCTGCTCATTCTCATTGAAAGGAGTTAGCTGAGGTGGTTTTGGCATCTGGTGTGGATGCATCCGGGGCACCTCCCCAGGGAAGTGTTTCTGGCAAGTCCAGCTGGGGGGGACCTCGGGGCACCAGGACCAGGTGGAGGGATTTTATCTCAACGCTGGCCTGGGAACTTGGGATCCCCTAGTCACAGCTGGTGGATTTGACCGGGGAAAGGGAGGTTTGGGGTTCCCTGTTGAAGCTGCTGCCCCTGCGACCCGATTCTGGATAAGTGGTGGAAGATGGATGGATGGAATTAATGCTAATGAAGTGGGCCTTTAAGGTTGTAGCAGTTTCCTTTTCCAGCAATACACATTTTATAGCATTTGCTCCACAGGGAATGGTGTTTTGTCTTCAAGCTAACTTTCTATCATTATACTTATAAGTTGCTGTAAATGACTGAATCCCAGTAAAGGATATACTCACTTGATAGCTGGCCATTCTTTGGTCCAAGTGTTTGAAGTCAGTTGTAGTGTGCATTATGTGCAAGGATATATTCAAAATGCAGTTAAACATGCCATTGCACCATCCTTCGGACGTGAGGTTGTGTCCACAGTGGGTGGTACAAATTTTAATACCCAATAAGGCTGAAAAAAGTAAGACCACCAAAATAAAAGTCAGTGAACCAGAAGTCTGACCATCCTTGCCTTTTGTAGACAAAGTGTGAACCCCTAGTTTATTTTACAATGTACAATGCAAAGCAACGTTAGTTGCTGATTTACCCATTGCTATGGTAACCTGTCTTTGGTCTGGTTTGGACTACGTCATGTTCACTGCATTGGTCAGTGAAGAAGAAATATTGTGGTGTATGGATGTACAAATTTTATGTATTTGTAGTAATCATGGATCCAGTCGGGAAGAGTCTTTCATGGCTTGTTTTCCAACTAGAGATTGGGAAATATCTTGAGGAAAAGCTGATCCTCCTTCCTTCTTAATAACAAATTAAGTGTTCAGTCAGCTTTGGCCACACATCTCCAGTTGAGGATGCGGCCACACTGTCAGTGAAATTGTGTAACCAGAAAGTGATTAGTGGTGGCCCAAAGGTTATGGAAGTGAGCTGGTGGCAAAACGATTGCTTGAGTTGACCTTGTCTTAATGTCCAACTTCTGAGATGTGGCTATTTAGTGCCTGGCAGATAAGGCTGTCACAAGTTGACTGTTTAAGTGTGTGAAGCAAGGTGTGGCTGGAAGGGTTTGGATATTGTTATTTTTAAGTATCACCACTTACAAAGGAAACTCATAAAACAGATACATTTACAAGATGAACTTTTACATGCATTTGTAGAGAAAATCTGAAATAATAATTTTGGAATCATAGCCATCTAAATTTAAATGTAGATGATCTTGCTTCACAGATCAGCTTAATGCTCAACGGAATACTATTGGGTAATTCTTCGATCCTAAAAATATATCCCCATCACTTAAAAGTGTGTTTATCATCAGCTGTCTTGTTTACTTCTCATCTTGGTATACTGGGATTGCAGTAGGAGGTAGTATGACTGAGCCACTATGGCTCAGTGTAAAAGCATTGAGTAAGCCACAAAGAGCCACATTCTGTGTCCAAGATAGCGGCACCGAGAGCAATGGGGGGTGTGGGGGGACACCTCCCCAGAGGGTGGGTCCGGGGGGGGACCTCCCCTGTGAAATTTTTTAGAATCTGGGTTTGTTTTCCTGCATTCTGGTGTTTTCTGATGGCAAAATCTTCTGTTCAGTTTACTTACAAAAATACACGAAAGTCAACAGTTCAAGCTTAACTATCTTTATTTCTATCCTACTTTATGCAGGTATAAATGTAAGATTCAACAATTGAAAACTTGCATTCACTTTGTGAAGATACAGTCATACAAAATATTACTCAAAGTTTACTTGTAAATTTTACTTAAACTAGAAGACATTTTAACTTTGAGTTCGACACTTTGATTTTAATAAATTTGATTCTTGGTATTACTCAATATTTAAACCACCAACACCATTGGTATGCCATAGTTTAGTTTATTTTTTTTCAATTTGATAATATGAAGTTTCATTTCAATTTAAAAAGGCATGAAAAATAGCAGGCAAGGTAAATACACATTTACATGCATCGCCGGTTATTCCTGTCGGTCATAGGGATCAAAAGTCAAAGACTATAAAAAAGTATTGATAATATCTTTCATTTACCTTCTGATCGGTCTGTCACCACTCGTACCCCCTCTCAGCATTCACCATTTGTTGTTCAATTAGAGTTGTAACACAAAATCCACTATAAAACACTATTCTCATTTTCTTTTGATCGATCATCCTCGCCCTGTCGTACACCAGTTTGCGGGTTTAGCTTGTAAAAATAGAATCCTTTTTTTTCATTGGACGAGAGGAGGTCATGACCCGAGTGCATATTTAATGTTCGGGAGCCTTCGGGTCACTTCGGCTGTTTCCGTCGGCATGCGGAAATAGCTGCATGCCGACGGCGAGAGAAAAAGTTTGTCTTCTTATGTTATCGCTCAGGGATTTTCGCAAGTCCAAAAAAGTTTTACCCTTTTTTTCCTAAAAATAAGAACGCCACTGTGGCTACACAGGCTAAAAACCTTGTAGCCACTCTGGAATTTACTTTGCCTATGGCGTAGTGGCGATCGGCTAAGTGCAAGCCCAGGTATAGCATCTTGCCTTTCACAGATCAATTTAACTCTTCATTTGTCCAAGTTCCCCCCTTATCATGTAAATCCAAAATTCCATATCCTGCATGAAAAAGAATTGGTTGTATGGTGTGCTGTTGCGATGTCCCTCTTAAAAACTCTTAAAAAGTCAACTAAAGATGAGAGAAGTCCCCCTTTTTTTTCCTTTTGTTTTTCAACAAATAAAACAATATTTCCAGAGCAAATCGGACATGGAAGTGTGACAATTTAAGACAGCTGTTGCACTGTTGTACTGGACGTCACACTGACTGAACCTCAACATTAACTGATTATATTAGCTTCAGCATCCATGTATTATTCATTCATTCATTTTCTGACCGCTTTGTCCACTTGCGTGGGTCACGGGGAGTTGGAGCCTAAACCAGCTGGCTTAGGGCGTGAGGCGGGTCAAACTCTGGGTGCCACACCTCGCCCAGAGCTCCACAGAGACATACAAACACACACTCACTCCTACCTGAAGTGCATGTTTTTGGAGGTCGGAGAACCCACGCAGACACGGGGAGAACATGTAAACTCTGCACAGAGCGGGACTCGAACCCGGACCCGCCTTGCTGTGCAGCGACAGCGCTACCCACTTAGCCACCGTGCTGCCCATCCATGTACTAATCAGTGTTCAATTAAGGTTCTTTTTGCACTTTTTTTCTCAGGTGGATTTGCATTTGTATATGAAGCCCAGGACATGAGCAGTGGTAAAGATTATGCCCTCAAGGTGAGAGTTTTCCTACCTCTTACATCTTATGTTTATGATATGCAGTTTTCATGCCCATGCATAAAGTGTACATATTAAATCAATCCCACAGTATACAGTATTAGGATTGTAGGAAAATATACCGTTTATCTGCAGCTTGCAATAACCAAATTAAAATAACAAGTTTAGGAGCTCTGCAAACAATCTAACGTATTGTTTTTCACATTCACACAGTTGCATTATTGACCACTGTAGTCTCACATTTGTTCAACACTCTGGAAAGAATTAAGATGATGAAACACTCTACCAACTTTCCTAAACTCACTATAGGAGCAGAATCACAAAGCTTGTGCTTTTTGAGGTGAATGGCCAACCTATAAGAGAAGAATCAGCTTGAGCAGCTCAGACCCTCCAGATATGACAGGAGTTTTGGGACGTTGTTCTGTGGCGCAATGACACACATATAATTTTTTGGGTTAATGGATCAGTGGCTCAGTGGTGCTTTGAGACTGCTTCCCTTCCTATGGCAGAAGAAACCTGCAGAGTATAGATGCCAAGATGGATTTTAAGAAAATTATAGGAGAAAAAATCTTGGTATCTATGAGGAAGCTGAAGTTTCATCCTAAGCATACCTCAAAATCTTAAAAAAAAAATTGCAATAGAAAGATTGTTGTTCTTTTTAAACAATGAGATGAGACACTGTTGTAATAAAAAATTATTGTGAGAAAAACAAATTACAAATGTGCACTACAGAAAGAGGCAAAGCATTCTGTTACACTAAGATTGTTCTCTCAAAAACGAAAATATTGATGTGCTTCAGTGTGCTGTTGGGACTTCAAACTGAGGTTGTTTACTTGTAACAATCATAATCAGGTGGAGATCTCGAATCTTAATTTGTTATCCTGGATAGCTTGGCTTAAAATTCAGTCCTGTTATTAAAGCAGATGTTCTGTTGATGAACAGTGTAATATGTTAGTTTGCTCTGAGGCATTCATTCATTTATCTTGAAGACAAAACAATCTGTAATTGTCTTGTCTTCAGCCACTTATCCGAGTCATGGGTTTACTGGAGCCTATCCCACCATGGTGAAAGGAAAGTTGAGCGACTTGGTCACGGAGCAACAACAAACTGATGGTCTGTGTGTTCACTTTTGTTTCAGAGATTGCTGTCAAATGAAGAAGAGAAGAACAAGGAAATCATACAGGAAGTCTGCTTCATGGTATCCTTTATCATTTCCAGACCATCATGAAGACAATTCTTATCTTATGACTTGTGTTCTATCACAAAGAGTGACAAGCGCAAGTTTGGCTGCAACGCATGACTTAACAAGAATACGGAATATACCTCCACCATATTTATGAAGTGCACTTTGTTGGCAGTGCCACACTTCTGCTGCTACAATGTAATAATATACATTCCAGGTGCTGACATATATTTACAGGACTTAACATTGTGGTTTCACAAACATAGCTTGCTGTACAATGCATGACTTTGTCCTCACAAAGTCTTCATTTGTGAATCTTTAGTCATTCATTGGGTTTCTTCCTTTCAATGAGTGGTTACTAGGAGGAATATTTTCGGGGCAGTGAGACACCTGTTATAATTGAACGACTGGATGTTTTGTTTTGTGTCATTCCAGTTTTTGTGAATGAACTATCAGTGGAGGGACCAAACAATGACAAATGGGCAACACTTGTTCACTGCAGTGTGACGCATTATGGAATCCTGAGACAGTTTTTGATGAAACGTTATGTTCTGTTGCAGCACTGTTTTGGAACTGCTGCCTTGAATGCTGACGAAGCAGAAAAAAGTCAGCAGTGAATTCCTCCCACCACCGCTCTTTGATCATGAAGTTACATAACAGTTTTAAATAGAAATAGCATATTTTCGTTTTTCTGCTGTGAAATACAGTGGATGAGTTGGTCAATCATAAATTGTTAGAAATATCTTCTGAAATCAGTTAATGATGAATTTTATTGTACAAACCACAGACAGAATGGTCAGTAGTTTCAACAGACTACCAATAAATCCTGCTAACTTCATCACCCGAGGCCAGGCTTGACATCACGTAGCATTCTTTGACCTGTGTGCTCTCTAGAAAAAGCTGTCTGGTCACCCCAACGTGGTTCAGTTCTGCTCTGCTGCCTCCATCAGTAAGGAGGAGTCAGACACCGGACAAGCTGAGTTCCTGATCCTCACTGAGTTGTGTAAAGGTGAACCAACGTATTTCAACACACTTGTGTTGTGTGCTTGTGCTTTGTCTTCTGTTTCCTGCTTTCTACCTTCACCACTGACTCATTGCCTGCTCATTCTTCAGACTGAATTCCAGTAAATTTGTCATTCAAAGAATTTCTCAATGAATTTCACTGACACGGGCCCCTGAAAAAATGGTTTCTCATCAGCATCGGCTTTCCTCAGTACTTTCCAGGTTGCTCGTTTACAGCAGACCTTGTTTCATTTTGTCATTTTTTTTAGGCTTTCATTGGAACTTATGCAACTCAAGCCTTTCATCTGCGCTACCTTGTAATTTCTGGAAATTCTTTGGAAAAAAAACTTCTAAATATGAGTCGTGAAAGTCAGGTGTAGATTGGCTGGTGATTCTTTCACAAATGTGTTCCAAAGTGTCATTTGTTTGGATTTCTCCTCCCCAGGTCAGCTGGTGGACTTTATTAAGCGAGTCGAGCTGAGGGCTCCCCTGTCATGTGACACTGTATTGAAAATCCTGTATCAAACGTGCCGTGCCGTTCAGCACATGCACAAACAGAAGCCTCCAGTCATACACAGAGACCTCAAGGTGAGTCATTGCCTGGTTTTTGGGGTGAATCACAAATCTCCTGAAGGATGAAGCATCCACAATAGTCAGAGCCAAAGAATTAAACCCCTCTCGCCAAGGACTGCATGTTGCATCATATGAGTGAGACACTGCAATTGGAAACATGATTTAAAGTACTCAGGCTAATCGATGAGCTGTTGTTACTTCAGTGTATTCTAATTAGCATGCTAATCCAACGTGTTCTCAATGTGATGCAGATTGAGAACCTCTTGATTAGTAACCAGGGCACCATCAAGCTATGTGACTTTGGCAGTGCTACAACAGTGTCACATTACCCAGACTACAGCTGGTCAGCACAGAAGAGGTCAATGGTGGAAGATGAGGTACACACAAACACACACAACCTCAAGCATTAGTTTGACTGGCTTTTTCTCTTTTTCAAAACAATGACTTTTTATTTTTTTTCCATTAATGTTGAGGTAGTCTATGCAATTCAGGTATTTCACACTAATTTTTATCTTGTTAATATATATTCAAAAATGGTACAATATTTCGCTAACTTTCTTCATCTCTCTGATTTTTATCTGCAATACATTATATCAAGTGACTCAGTTACATTTTTAGTTTGTAGAATAAAGTAACTTACAGGATGTGCAGTATTTAGATAAATATATTTTCTTTTAGAGAGAAAAAAAAATCACATTCAGATTGGCATTGACTCAGTGGCAACAAATGGTGTCATTAATGCTGAGCAGGAACCAGAAATCACTGATTCAATTAACAGGAAGAGGTCCAGGAAGCACTGTTCCATCAGGTTAATCGTATTTATACCATACATACACACACACACACAGATGCAGGAGCTTCACCACAGATAATTTATGTATTTGTAAATGTTATAACTTTTGTAACAGCTTTTTTTCCATGTTAATTTGTTTCTTAAAATTTTGTTTCACTGAATTGTGTAATTTTCATGGATAATAATCACATTTTGAGTGTTCTCTGAAGAATGACTTGGATGAAAATTATTCAAAGATATATGTTTTAACACTTAAAACCACTCATGCGGTTTCGTGGGGACGAAATTTTTTAAAAAAATTATGTCGTGTGGATGCAAATTTCTTTCTAAGCAGAGGGAAAAAAGATAGATTTTTAAAAATACCTGGCTACATGTGGACATGGCCTGAGTTTATTTATAGTTTTCCTCTTTATGTGTAGATCACAAGGAACACGACTCCAGCGTACCGGACCCCAGAGATGATTGATCTCTACTCCAACTTCCCCATCAATGAGAAGCAAGACATTTGGGTTAGCTGGTACCTTTTTTTTACTTCCTATTCATTAGTTTCAATGGAATCATTGCTGCAGCCAAGGGAATCATTAAGTGCTGTGTTAGAAAAAAGAAAGAATGCAATTCACTTTATTAATCACATGGAGAAATTTTTTTTTTCACTCTTTATATACAGTATGTTCTCCACATTTCCAAACCACAAGTGCACACAGACACACACACAGACACACACAGACACACACACACACACACACACACACACACACACACACACACACACACACACACACACACACACACACACACACACACACAAAGGGCCTGTAAGCATGAAAATTATGGAGAGAGTTGGTAGAGTGACGGGCGGCCACGTACCACCCTAAGAGCAGCTTGTGGAGTATGGTGCCTTGCTCAAGGGTAGTGCTCAGAGGTGAACTGGCATCTCTCCAGCTACCTCTGTACACTACATATATTTTTTGGCCCACACTGGTCTTGAACCGGCCACCCTCCGGTCCCCAAGCCAAGACGGAGCGGACTGAGCTAAAACAGCATCATTTACTTAATTTTGTTTTGGTCACTTCTTATTAGGTAAAAATCCATCATTCTTATAATTCCACAGTTTTTACGGTTGTATTGTTTTATTTCATTTCATATACATGGAATAAATGCCTTATTGTGACAAGAAACACAACAGAAACAGAGTTTTCAACTGTAATTATTGAATTAGTTATCCTCTCTATTTTGTGATTTGTTTTCCTCTCATTCAGAAAGGTGGTTTCAAGGTTCTTGTTGTCATCATTACTTCCTCTCTCCCATGTAGGCCCTTGGATGCATCCTCTACCTGTTGTGTTTCAAGCAACACCCTTTTGAGGACGGGGCCAAGCTTCAGATTGTCAATGGAAAATACTCCATCCCTCAGAATGACACCAAATACACTGTTTATCATGACCTCATACGTAAGAATGTTTGTTCTGTGTCCACTGGTTTCTGTCGGTCTATTTATTCATCCAATGTTCTGTTTTACTCTTATCACCTACAAGTCTGATGAAAAGCTGACCATGAGGTAGAACAGCGCCGCCTGCTCGTGAATTTTGTCCTTTTACCTGGGAAATTTTCAGAAATTGCTCGGAAATAAATGCACTTTTTTGTTGTTGTGTTCAACTTAAACTTTTGTACATGTGGGTTATGATACTTTTCTACAAATTAGTCATATTCAATTTCTTGCTTTACCAAATTTTGGATACCATGGCACTTCAAATAAGTCTGTGTTTTTTATAAATCTTTTCATCACAAACCACCTGATTGGATCGTTGTCCTCTTCCTCCCCCACCTCCTCGTTCTCCTTGACCTCTTCCACCTTCTGCTGCTGCCCAGGTTCCATGTTGAAGATCAACCCGGAGGAGCGTCTGTCCATCACAGAGTTAGTCAACCAACTCCAGGAAATAGCAGCAGCACGTAACGTCAACTCCAAGTCTCCTATTACAGAGGTATATGTGAACATGATTTTATTTTGTGCTGTGTATGGTATTATGATCATAATGATATTGTGAGTTTTGGCAAATTGCAGTACAGGGGAGAAAACTTGGCAATCTTTTGCCCATTCTACAGTGTAGGGCTGCTGTTTTGATTACCATCAAAACAGCAGCACATAATCCTAAAAGAAAGAGCCATTTGTTTGTGGATTAAGTAAATGGACATTTATGTTTTCACCAATTATCACCAATGAAATGGAGCAAATTAGTCTTTTTAGCCACAAGACAAGACATGCATCCAAAGAAGGCTTATGCATCGAGGATTTGATATGCCCTTTCTTTTGGAAATTGATTTTGATTGAGGGATGGTGTGTGTGATGATTAAGTCTTATCTTTAGCTTTGAGTGGCTTCTGTTTTGCTTAGCAGTTTTGATAAAGTGACAACTTCTAGTTATTGTATTTTCATGTTAAGAAGTTGATTGGCTGAGTTGCAGGTGCCCATCATCATCGATGGCAGCCAGCCTGTGAAGAGGCTATTGACAGGCCGACCACACTGCTTCTTCCGCTGTGTGTGCGGACTTGTGCTCAAATTGCTGATGTTGGTACACTTGCTTACTGTCACACACACACCAGCACAGTGTAGTCTGTATACTCTCTCCCAGGCTCCTGCATGTGCAGCTGGCGTTGTCCAATGGGGGGGGGGGGGGGGTGGAAAATGGATGAGACTAAAACTATAAACAAGTTCAATGTGATGCCAACACTGCTGTAGTAAACCATTAATTTTGGTGGTGTTAATAGCAGAAAACATTATTTGTCAACCACCTACACCTGCTAATTCAACACACTCTGATTTAAGAGGTAGCTGTGGTTTTAGAATTGAGCAGCTTTTCGCTGCGCTGTGGTTGGTCATGACCGACTAAGCATCCACAGCCTCTTACGATTCTTACCACAAATCCTGATACTTATCTCCAAATCCTAAGCCTTGGTTGTGTTTTATACTATATAAATCTGATTGTAGAGATCCAAAGGTTTTACAGAGATTATTATTTCTTTTAACAACTTTCTGCTGTCACCATGACTGATTTCAGGGTGAGCTAGTGTAATAATCCGGAGTAATGTTTTTATTTCAGATTTAAAGATGAATGTGTTTGAAATATTTTTGAGAGGAATGTAAGGTGCCTGAGAGCTCAGGAGTTTTTCTTTTTTCCAACTCATTTCTTATCAAACTGAGCCATAATGAAGCCGATAAAGATGTGCAGAGTGAGGGCAGATTTGGTGATTGCTGATCTGATTAGGGTTAAGAAGGGGTCTCCCTGCTGGGCATAAGGAACGTAATCCTCCTCCTCTCTCTGTTGCTTCACACTACAGACATATGGAGAGGCAGACTGAGGAGACGAGAAAGAAAAGAGGTCTTGTGAAAGAAGGAAGGGTCAGAGATGGAAGTGAAACACTGTGAGGGAAATATGGTGGATCTCCAGGAGGGGAAGCGAGATGCTGTGATTGTCTGGCTGCATTAGTGCCGACCCAGACATTCAAAATTTTATCTAAAAATCTTTTTATTTTGCTCAATTCTTTCAACAATTGTGTTTTACTGTACTGGAATTATTTTAAATTCATATAGAAACAGACCAAACCTGTTGCTCGGCATCGAGGATGTTGAGATGTCTTTTTTTGTAAATATTTTTTTTTTCTTTTAAGTGCTTTCTTGGGGACCTTTGTCTTTTTGGGTGGTTCCTCTGTTTTCTGTTTACCACTCTTTGGTTTCTGCTTTAATTTTTGGGGGGGTTTTGGGTTCTGCAAATTGTTTCGATTTTCCGGCATTTTGCAGACATTTTTTTTTTGTTAGCTTAGTGTTGGTTTTTGTTGACCTACCTGTTGCGATGTTGAGTTCGTACTACTGTTGGCGCCCAGTATATGACGGCTATGAATGTCTGCAGTTGCTGGAGCAGAACGGAGGTTTTGGCAACAGTGGAGCCCAGCCACCCATGCAGATCCACAACACACACAACAGTGCAGGTAAATGTTTATTTGGATAACTATGTTGTTGTTGTGTCTAGTGACGTGTCATCACATCAGTGTGTGGTTTAACCACACAAGACCCTGTGCATATTTGTTTTTTTTTTCTACTTGTCTTTGACAATAATAATAATATTCCTGTTTATTGGGCATAGTGGACCAAACATTTTTCATTACATACACCCAAACCACCACATACCTACATTCAGAAAAGACGTGTAATAGATGTGCAGCATCCATTAAGAGGATTTCTGCACAGCCAGTCAGCCATCTGTCCAAAGGCACAATATGTTAGCTGGTTTCCTTGAGGAGTGCCTCCTGCCTTCTTGTCCATCAGTGACAAAAAATGATGCTGAGTCAGTGTGATGTCATAATTTCAGCCCCAACATAGATTCTACAAACTGATGTTATACAGTGCGAAGTAAAGCAAATTTTGCAGTTTAGCTTCTATTTAATGCCATTAAATATTTTCGTAAGTTGTGTGTCATACAAAATGCAGTGAATAGACCATTTTCTTACTTCATTCCCACTTCACAGAGCTATAGATTCTACATTTTAGTAGTGCCTAAGTATTTTTTCTGTTTCATTCAGCATTAAAACTGTGACAATGATTGTAACTGTGTCATATTTGGATCAATAGGCATGTATGATCCTGATCAGTCGGCCAGTGGCCTCTTTGATATCCTAAGGGGTGGGACAGAGCGCTTCTTGACCAACATAAAAGACACTTCCTCCAAAGTCATCCAATCAGTAGCCAGGTAATTTATTTTCACCTTTATTATCAGCATTATTCATGTAAAAAGTGTTATGTCAATGTTTCAGTTAATGTTTGTCATTCCGGGACAGTTCACGCTGATTTTTTCACTTCTGTAGGATGACTTGGGCACGTGTTGTTCCATTGATCTCATGATTCTCATCATGTTTCTGTTTGTAACCGACATAGTTGCTTGAATACTCGAACATTTCACATTTTGCACTCTGTTATAAAGGAACATATTCACACTTGTTGGTTATTTATTCTAATCTCTCCCACCACTTTGGTAAACATTTACTATGAATTCGAAGACTGACTAATTCTGCTGTACATAAAATTTGAAATTACTGTACTTAAAGATTTCACTTAATGATCATCCATCATCCATCCATCCATCTTCAACTGCTAAATCCAGAGCCCGGTCACAGAGTGAGCAATCTCAAATGGGATTCCCATACTTTCCTCTCTCCAAACACTTCATCTAGCTCTTCTGGGAGAATCCCAAGGCATTCCCAGGCCAGCTGAGAGACAAAGTCTCTCCAGCGTGTCCTGCGCCTTGTCCAAGGCCGCATCCTGGTAGGACATGTCCGGAACTCCGCCTCAGGGAGGAGTCCGGGAGGCGTCTGAAATGGATGCCCAAGCCACCTCAGCTGGCTCTGCTCAGTATGAAGGAGTAGCGGCTCTACTTAGAGTTCTACTTAGAGCAAACCGCTCCAAGTTTGATGAGGCCAACAGGACAACATCATTCGAAAGAAACAGAGATGAAATCCTTTTGTCCTCAAAATGGACTCGTTCCGGCTCCTGGCTGCCTCTAGAAATTCTCTCCATAAAGATTATGAACAGAACCAGCGATAAAGAGCAGCCCTACCAAAGTCCAAAAATGCACCTGTAACAGGTGTGACTTACTGCCGGCAAAGCAAACCAAGTTCCGGCTTCAGTCATACAGGGATCAGACAGCCCTTCGCAGAGCCTCGAACCCATACTCCCAGACATGACAAGATACACTGTGGAACGCCTCCTCCAAATCTACAAAGCACATATGGACTGGTTGGGAAAACTCCCATGAACTCCCAAGCACTCGATGGAGAGTGTAGGGCTGGTCCAGTGTTCTTCAACCTGGATGAAAACCTTGTTGTTCCTCCTGAATCTAAATTTTGCCTATCTGTCCAATCCTCTGTACCTGTTATCTGCCTCCGGAGTCCCACAGTTAACAAGACTCGGACTTCTCATTCAGTTTCACGGTATCCATTACTTCCGACGTCCACCACCGGGTTCTGGAGTTACCACCGAGACAGGCACTGGAGACTTTCTGACCACAGCTCTGAGTAGCAATGGTGGTAGAGAACATGGTCCCCTCTGACCCAATGTTCCCTGCGGGGTCTCCTGGAGGTGGGAGTGGAAGACCTCATTGACAGAGGGTTCCTCCAGATATTCCCAACAGATCCTCAAGACACATTTGGGCCTGTTGAGTCTGTGGGCTCTTGCCCTTCCTGCCGATCACAACCAGGTGGGGATTATTGGACAGCTCTTGCCCTCTCTTTACCTTAGTCTCTAAGACACACGGTTGGAGATATGATATGACAAAGTCGATTATTGACCTTCAGCTAAGGGTGTCCTTTTACCACGTGTACCTATGGACATCCCTGTGTTTGAACAAGATGTTTGTTATGAACAAACTGTCACTAGCACAAGTCCAATAACAGAACACCACCCGTGTTTAGACCAGTGAGGCAATTGATCTAACTCACCCCTTTCCAGTTCTCACTGTCATTGCCCACCTCACAACCTTCCTAGCAAGCTATGGCTCTTTTCCCCTCAGCGAGGTGACATTCCATGTCCCAAGAGTCAGTATCTTTGTCCTGGGATTGGGTCATCACTCCCCCCACACAATGGGGGCTGCCCTTAAACTGCCCTTGAACTGCATGATCCCTTAAATTTTATTTCAACCACAAAATGGCATAACGGTTTTCTGAACAATACTGCTCTTCTAATGTAAGACATCAGCATGAAGTCTAGAAAATTGTACATCTGCATCTTCATGTCACATTACATCTGGCCCCAAATTTCTGTTTTAAAGGAACATTTTACTGCTTGGCTTTCTGAAACATGCTTTTCCACTCTAGAATCAATAAGCTATATTTCAGTTTATCTTCCCCTGTGGTTTTGTCAACACCCACTAGTATAAGATTGAGTCACTACTTAGCATCTGTCTTTGACACCGCAGAAGTGACTCAGTGTTTGCTAATTTCAAATATAGGTGGGTTCTTTGACAATTTTCTACCTCACCAATTGCATCCTTTTCATTAAAGTTTTTATATTTCATTAGGTTATTCCATCATGAATTCCTTTAGTTTGTTTGGTCATTTTGTTTATTTTTTTTTGTCTTTTCTCTGTCCCGATCCCTCATGCCCCCTGTATGTGTCCATCACCTAGCAACCCAAGGTAAATATGGGTCTTGAAGTGCGTCAACTCATACATTGCTTTGTGTGCTCCTGTAGTCCGTGTTTAGAAGGAAAAAAAGCTAAAAGGCCATTTGCTGTGCTGCATCTGTGATCACAGCTTGCTGTTCCTAACATCACACATTCAATAATTCACTGGAATGATTGCAGCGTGTGACGTAAATGGACTACTGCCTGTAATTTTCTAAATGAACGGAAGGATCAAATGATTAGAAAATAAAATGAGTAAAATGTACGTTCAGTGCATGGTAGAGGAAATAGTCTGGGTAATCTAACAAATTGAGATTGGGATTCAAGTCAAAAGTTTAATAATGGTTCAATTCCAACATCAAAATTAGACCTGTTGGAATATTAATCCAGGCTGGCATTAGGTAAGACTTTATAGAGCGCTAAATACCAGAGAACAGCAAAATAAATCAATTTTGACAATTTTTTTTCAAAAACCTACCGAGTAAAGGAACAAAGTAGACTTAAATTAAAGTATTTTATCTGTTTTTGCTACTTACCAAATCACCTCTGCCCTAACAACATCATCCTTCTGTCCTAACAACATACAATTGAATATCATCAGCATAAATAGATTTGGGGATTTTTGCCTACCACTTGATAATGTGTTCTAAATTTCAATTTTCAATGGGAATCATTGCTATATTTTCGTCATTGTCATTATTCTTCTATATTGAATTTCTAGATGTACAACATCAAAAACTCAGGGCACAGGTAAACCCAAAATTTAGGGTAATATGTGTATTTGTCAGAAGATTGTACACTACTGGTTAAAAGTTTGAAAGCGCCCCAATTTTTCTAGTTTTGCCATGAAATTCAAGCATTTGAAGTCCATTGAACAACTTGAAATGGTACAAAGGTTAAGTGGTGAACTACAGAGATAAAAAAAGAAGATAAAGTTTAAAAAAAACTGAAAGATAATGTACATTAATGTACGGCTTCATATAGAAAGGTGGATAAGAAATGAGTTAATAGCTTCAAGCAGTTTTGCTGCAAAGGAGGTTGATTGAGCCTCGAAAGTCGGTGCTACCAATTCCAACAGGTATCCCAATGTTAATTACTCACAGCCCCTCCTGCGTAAAAGTGGTTTTGGAACACATTTTGGTATCATACCATTGTAAGCATTATATGAACAGTGTTGTACTACAGAAAGTACAGTGCGCATTTGAGCATCAACACTTTTGACTTCCCCTCATCGTAGGTCTTTCCCACAGAGAAATTGCCAAAAATGTCAAGGTATCAGTAAATAGTGTCCTCAATCAAAAGGCAAGAAAAAGAGGCTTGCCTGGGCCATTAAACACCGCCAGTGGACTACTGAAGACTGGCAGAAGGTGTTATGGACTGATGAATCAAAATTTGAAATCTCTGGATCATCCTGCAGGACTTATGTACGCCGTCGAGTGGGTGAAAGGAGTGTTACTCAGTGTGTGACATCAACTGTCAAACATGGAGGAGGAAGTGTGATGGTCTGAGGCTGTTTTGTTGGATCCAGAGTCGGTAACTTGTACAGAGTGAAAGGCACCCTGAACCAAAATGGCTAGCACAGCATTCTGCAGTTCCCTCTGGGATGTTCCTAGTTGGTCATGGGTTCATCATACTGCAAGTGAATGACCCAATACATAGGTCCAAGCTATGCCAGAACTACTTTAAGACAAATAACAAAATTTTACATTTGAAAACATAGAGTGGCCAGCACAGTCTCCTTATTTAAACCCCATCGAGATGCTTTGGGATGAACTGGACAGAAGAGTGAAAGCAAATCCACTGACAAGTGCTACAAATGTATGGGAACTTCTGCAACAGGACTGGGAAGAACCTTCTGAAAAATATATGATTTCCGTTGTAGAAAGAATACCACAAGTGTGTTCAACTGTTGTATTTGCCAAAGGTAGCTACTTTGATGATTCGAAAGGTTAGAATATATTTTGGTTTCTAAATTATTCCATTGTTTCTTTTTTACCTAAATTGTTTATTCTATGCTTTGTTCTATGCTGAGACTTTAAACTGGACCATTTTCAATGAAATTCTGGGAAAATTGAGGTGTTTTGAAACTTTTTACCAGTAATGTGTATCAAACCACACAATAGAAATTCTGGTGTGGTGTCATAAGTCAGGCAGAGGTGTACATTCAGGTATTGATTAGGAACTTCATTTTGAAACCTTGCACCATTGATATGTTGTGACATAAAGCTTTGTTTTGGAATCAGAACCGGGGGCAAACCGATTATTTTGTATTGATTTAGTACACTTCTTGCCCCTCCTAATTCTTGCGTATACCTCTACTTATAACTGTATTTTTTTTTTTCAGCTATGCTAAAGGTGATCTGGATATTTCCTACATCACATCCAGAATAGCAGGTAATGATAGTACCTTTTATATATTTTCATAACCTTTTGTTATTTTGGGGATATTGTTCTGTTTGCATGATCAAAATTACCCTCATTCCATACTGTTACACACATCATTGTATTTGTGTGTTTGTAGTCATGTCTTTTCCAGCTGAAGGGGTGGAATCGGCAATAAAGAACAACATCGAGGACGTCCGGCTGTTCTTGGATTCACGCCATGCTGGACACTATGCTGTCTACAACCTCTCCAAACGATCATACAGGCCTTCGCGATTCCACAACAGGGTGTGTTTGTGTGTGTGTGCGTGCTTTTGTTTGGTGGATGTGTGTCATACTGGGACTCTGTGTGGGTGATTGTTTTTATTTGTTCTGCTTATTACTGCCATACGTAGGTTTATTTTTAATGCAGTATTTTCTTTTTTGAGAAACCACTGTTTCACTGGTGTGCAGCTTTTTATGGTCATTGTTGTGTTCAAGAATTTCTTTTTTGTATATTTAGGTTTCAGAGTGTAATTGGCAGGTTCGTCGTGCCCCCAACCTGCGTAGCCTCTACAGTGTATGTAAGAGCATGCATTTATGGCTCAAACAGGACCAGAGGAACATCTGCATAGTTCACTGTCTGGTGAGTACCCTCTCATCACTAACTAGAGAGCAATGTGAACTTTTAACTCAGTCCTTTACACATGTTCGCTTGGTATGAGGACTTCAAAGAAGTCTGTGTGACATAAGTAGTTGGCAAGAAGAACATTTAGACAGTAACAATTAGTTTTGACTATTTTTTTCTTTCTATAGGATGGCAGGGCGGCATCGGCAGTGGCAGTCTGCTCCTTCCTGTGTTTTTGTCGACTGTTTACAACAGCTGAGGCCGCTGTCTACATGTTCTCAATGAAGCGCTGCCCTCCTGGCATATCGCCCTCACACAAGAGGTATATAGACAATCACAATTGACTGAACAGATGCACAAAAGGAAATGGCTTTGGGAGTTAATGGATTCAACCTTGCAATAAATAGATCCTCAACAGACCATAAATAATTCATTCAGATGTTTTAGTTATTTTAGATACAAATTAACAAAACTATCAAGATCACATTGTGTGCAATGACCAAGCTGAAGCAGCAGCAATGTAGTTGTTTTTCTTAATAAAGATAACGGTGCCATAACATCTAGTAAAAGTATTGTGTTGCTGCAGAAATGCTCTGGATGACTAATATAATGTTCTAGACATAAGAAATGTTTGTCATGGAAACCTTGGCAAAAATCATGATGATCACATTTTTTTAAAACTTTTTTTTATTGTTGTAGGTATATAGAGTATATGTGTGATATGATGGCAGAGGAACCCATCATCCCCCACAGCAAGCCCATAATAATTCACTCCATTGTCATGACACCTGTGCCACTGTTCAACAAACAGCGTAATGGCTGTAGACCCTTCTGTGAAGTTTACGTAGGAGACGAAAGAGTTCTTACCACATCACAAGAGTACGACAAGATGAAGTAAGTTTTTCCAGCGGGTATTCCCACAGTTCGATTAATTAAAAAGTTTCTACTTAAGTTATTTACACTCACTCTTTTATACTTTCCAGAGATTTCCGGATGGAGGATGGAAGAGCAGAGATTCCTCTTAATGTGATGGTCCAAGGAGATGTGCTTGTGGTCATCTATCATGCAAGATCTACACTGGGAGGACGTCTACAGGCAAAGGTACACACAGACAATTAAATGCAACACACCGTCAATTTTAGAACAGAAGAAAAAAATGCTATTTATGAACAAAAGTAAAGTGTGATTTACTTTTTTCTGTTTTAGATGGCATCCATGAAGATGTTTCAGATCCAATTCCATACAGGTTTTGTTCCTAGAAATGCAACCACTGTCAAATTTGCAAAGTATGTACACGATTTTGACAAATGCTTTACATCCGAATACAGGAAATCAGTGTCTCTCGAAGATTCAAATTTAGATTTTTACACCACTACATCTAACACAACAGATTTATTTTAATACATTCTTCCTCAATCACTTGCTCTTTCCCATCTGCCGTCTTACAAGGTATGACTTGGATGCCTGTGACATCCAGGAGAAGTACCCAGATTTGTTCCAAGTCAACTTGGACATTGAAGTGGAACCCCGGGACAGACCCAGTGCCAAGACCCCTCCTTGGGAGGCTTTCCAAACCAAGGGCCTCAACCCAAAAATCCTTTTCTCCTCTCGTGATGAACAGCAGGAGATCCTCAGCAAATTTGGTAAGTAAGATAAGATATACTTAATTGATCCCAAACTGGGAAGTTTCAGCTTTTTGCTAACATCAGGCTTTGGGATAACAACAAAGATTTTGGATGAGTTCACTTCACACTTTTCTTCCTTTTTGGCTCGCCAGCCCATAGGAAGCATGTTTTGTAAAGGTAAATATAGATTTGAAGAACATCAATATCTATACAGGTAAACCAGAGCTGCCTCGACAGCCAGGTTCCTCAGCATTTTATGACTCAGAATCTACCCAGTCAGCTGAGGCCCCGGAAGGCTCCAGTGCACCAGAACCAGAATCTCCTGGGAGCAGTGATAGCAATTCCAACAACTTCTTCCAGACATTGGATTGGGAAGGTACAGGACTTGGGTTCTCACTTTACTAATTCAGCCTCAAGATTTTCCAGATCTTTCAGATATCTTTCCCTGGTTGTTTATAGAATAGTAGATGAACTCTCAATTTGTTTTCTGTCCTAATTTTCAAAGGCAAACCTTAAAACATTCTCTGTCCTTGATAAACATGTTATTTTATACTAACCCATATAGAGGATCGTCATGCTGTAAGATTTCATCTAACCAACTGCTTGTTTTTGTAGATGTGCAAGGCCCTCAGGAAGTGACAGACAGTCAAGGGGGATCCATCAATGACCAGGAAGACCTGAGTGATCAATCAGAAGGAGAGTCATACTCGTACTCTGCCCCCAATGAGGAGCCACTGTCTCGTGATCCCAGTGAACCATTGTTTGATGCTGATTTCCAGGTGGGGAAACTCTTGGATGGCTGATTATATCATTAACTCATCAATGAAGATGAATTTTTATATTGCAGCCAAAATATTTTTTTTCCTCTTTGATCATTCTGTTAAAATTTTGTTGGTGTCCCTGAACCAGAACCCCCCACCTGCTGCCCAAGATTCTCCTGATGGTGATACAGCTGATCTCTTGGGGTTGAACTCTGATTCTAAACCTCAGTCTATGTCCACAACCACCTCAGCTGCTTCTCAAGGTGTCCAGGGAGGAATTAAAGCTGCATCCAGCAACAGTGACCTCCTCAACGATCTGTTTGCACCCCCTACTGGTCAGACAGGACCATTGCAGGAAGACTTATTCTTCAGTGTTCCAACCAGTGGGACAACACCAGATCCAAAACGTATGAATAGAAACTTTAATACATGACTGCTCCATAAAAAATAAACAATACTTTCCAGTTTTCAGTTATATCTAATGATTGTTTTCTGTCTGTCGTAGCCATAGGTGACATCTTTGATCCATTTCGGATGAGGTCTGGTTCTGGTGTTGGCTCAAGCCTGGGTTCATCTCGGCAAGCCTCTGGACCGGACCTGTTTGGGGAGTTATTGGGCTCTGACAGTTCAGCTACCAGTGGGTTCAGTTCAGCTCACAGTAATCCCACACCTGCTTCCAACACGAGCCTCTTCAACCTCAGTAAATGCATCTGCTACTTTAACATTACTGTGTATTACCTTTTAAATGTTCATCTGCTGCCTCATCACATCTCCTGAAATATGATGAGATGATGGTAGTTACTTAATTGGCAGAGGGAAGTTATCTCTATAGTATCTTAACTGTTTTCAACGCTTGACGAAAAACCTTTTTCTAAGTTATGTCACATTTTGTTCTTCTGTTGGCATTCAGTGCAAGCTTTCAGTAATTTACTAATGTGATTAAAAAAAACTTTGGCGGTGATACTTTGGATGTGGGTGTCTTCACAGATAAGCTTGTAAATGATACACCTAAGATGACATCATCAGCCAGCCAGCCAGACCTGCTGGGTGGTTGGGACAGCTGGGCACCTGGCACCACTGCTGGTATGAGTGCTACCACCAGTAAATCCAAATACACAAACACAGGTGGGTGAAGGAACAGTATGTGAGGGTTGCGGCTGACTAAACTATTGTTTACTTTTATGTATCCAGCCCAGCACATTCCGACTCACTTTACTATTGTGATTTTAGCTTCTGCTGTGCCGTTGATGTCAAAGGCCAAGTCTCAAACCTTTGATCCTTTTGCAGACCTAGGAAACTTGGGATCCAATTTACCAGGTAAGAGACCTGGTTATATATCCAATATCTGTTCATTATTATATCATTAATTGAGATATACTCTGAAATTAGTAATTCATACATTTATCTCAAGTAAATTTTCCTCCAACATGATTCTTGCAGGATCCTCTGGGCCTTCTTTGAGCTCAAAGTCGTCTTCTTCCACTGCTAAGCCTCAAGCCCCATCCTGGCAGTCTGGAATACCCACCTCAACCCAGAATAAACCTTGGATTCACAAGTCTGGATCTGGGCCTACACCCAAGGCATCCTCAGCATCTCAGTCTTCGAACAGCAAACCTAACTACAACCTCAACTTCTCAAGTGTCATTGGTGGGAGAGAGGAGAGAGGAGTTCGTGGACCAGGATTTGGTAAGAGTACGTGTCTGTCAGTGTAAAGGAAAGCCAGCTGTATAAAATGGAAGATCGTAAAAAGTTGACATGAATGGGTTTAAGTTCTTTATATTTGTGAAAACTCAGGGAATCCAGCTCAAGCGCAGAAATATTTAGGCTTGCATTTCATAGAATCAAATGATTTTAGAATTTGTCCAATCTCCTTGCATCTTTTTGTCCCCAAAACTTTTGTATCAAACCTAAATTTGGCTTCACTTTGTTGCAACACAGGCCCAAAGCCAAAGGTCAAGGAGGATGATTTTGAGGACCTGCTGTCAACACAGGGCTTTGCCTCTAGGCCTGATAGGAAGGGACCAAGGACCATTGCTGAAATGAGGCGACAGGAGATCACAAAAGAAATGGATCCCCTGAAATTACAGGTAATAAATGAAATACATACGTGAAGAACTTGTTACAAATTGACAAAAACAGAACTCTCTTCAAAATGGATTGTAGAATGGAATCCATGTGAACAGCTCTAAGTGTTTTAGGCGCTTAGGGGAATGTTTTAGATGCACTGAATAAATTGTCTTTGTGCACAAACTCATGCTATATATAATTTTATTGCAAATGTTTTGTTTTTTTTCTGAAGTACTTAATCAGTCCTTTTTGTTACTTGCCAAAAGGGCTAAGTTGATCGGTACAATATGGCTTCTTTTGTCAGGTGATATTCTTGAGTGTTGCCTCTATAATTAGGCTTGAAATGTTGACCAGTGTTTGTGCAATCATTCCTGCTGAAAGCGGAAATGTTTGTTTTATTTACTTGCTACAGATTTTGGATTGGATTGAAGGGAAAGAGCGAAACATTCGAGCTCTGCTGTCAACTCTGAACACAGTGCTGTGGGAGGGTGAAACCCGCTGGAAGCCTGTCAGCATGGCTGACCTGGTGACACCCGATCAGGTGAAGAAGTACTACAGGAAAGCCGTGCTGATCGTCCATCCTGATAAGGTACAGTAATACATTCAGCACTTCCATTTAACCGGGGTGGGAGTAAAATAAAGTTCCTTGATAATTATAATGCATAAAAGGTATTTTCAACTAAATTTGCAAACATTTCAACTTTCATTTGTATGAATTATTTCTCTATCTTTCAATTCATTTAAAAAAAAAAATCATTTATCTCCATCTTCCCACAGGCGACAGGAAAACCATACGAACAATATGCTAAGATGATCTTCATGGAGTTGAATGACGCTTGGTCAGAATTCGAGAACCAGGGATCCAAAGCACTCTTCTAAAAAGCTAGGTCTAGCTCAAAGACCAGACCAAACCAGACCAGACTGAACTGGATTTGACCTAACTATTAAAAAAAAGGTCAGACAGGACAAAGCCCACATTGGGCCTTGAGAGGCACAGATCCTCTAAGAGGTGTATCATTCCTTTCACTCCCTTTATTCTCCTTTAATTTCATCCGTTTCTGTGGTTGAGGAAAAAAGACTGTAGTGCAGATTCCTGCTGGTTTGTGTGGAGCCAGACAATGTGAGATTCTTGAACTCACTGCCTACCTGTAAGACTGCGTGGTGCTGCAAACATTGAGAGGGAGAAATAGGTGACAATCATAAGAAGATGATAAAATGGGAAGAAGAATCTGATGATGCAAAGACTTTTTGAAATCATTCATTCCAATATATTATCTTGAAACAGGTATTTAACGAACAATGTATTCGCCCTACATGAAGGAAATGCTGGTAAATTTTAGCTGTGGCTGGTACGTTTGACTTGTCTCCATGTCCGACACTTTTTTGCAAACAGCCAACAATTAAGCTGAGCGGTGGGGGAAAAAAAATGAACATGTCTATAAATTTTTAAGCATGCAGGCTAACATTTTTCACAACATCATTTGAATCTTATGTTTGTAAGCTTAGTTGCCTCAACATGGCTGATGAATGTTGGAACATACCAGCCACAGCAAATAATGGACCCCTGCCTCTAAAGCAGGAGCAGATTTAATCCTCCCCTGGATTTTGAATCCATGAAGACCTTTCGGTCAGACCTATTAATACTTTGAAGTTGTGTGAACAGTACGTGAGTTTGCTCTTGAGCCATTTCCTCGCCAGAAAGACTATTGCCTGTGGAACACTACTAGTGCTGCATCTACAATCGCCATTACTGCTACACACACACACACACACACACACACACACACACACACACACACACACACACACACACACACACACACACACACACACACACACACACACACACACCTCAGATTACAGGTAATGTTTAACCTACATCCTGAAATTCTCTCTTCCAACAAATGAGCTCAAATTGTGAACCTTGTGCAAACACAACAAGTAGTTGTTTTTGAAGTGCTCTTTTTTAATCCCACCCACTCAGGCTGTACTGTGTAACTAACTGCATGCTGTCACACACACCACACCTGTAAACACAGGAGGTGGGTGTGTCTCATCAATCAGGGTAGACCAAGTGGATGGGGGAGCTTTTTTATTGAAGTGCTCTTTTTCTTGTAGCAGAGATGTGGAGACTATCTGGCTTCAGCACTGTCATAGCTCCATCATCATTCCCTTAATTAACCTTCTTCCTTTGTCTTTGTACGCCCCAAACACACACCAAGCCCCCGACTTCTGTCAGCATTGTTTCATCTGTGCTAAGAACATCAAAAAGTGAAGGAATGAACAGAGAATGTGGTGACTAAATGCAGTCTCCCCTCATCTTTTTTTTTCATGTATTTTTTGGGGTTCTTGCTGAGCTTTGAGTGCTTTTGTTGTCTTAACATCATGGCAGTGTAAATATAGAAATATCATCTATTAAGTGACTTTGTTAAGATGAACTTTTTTCATGGTTTTTTTGTGACACAAGTATGAATGGTCTTTTTAAAAAAAAATTCCTTTTTTTTTTTTTTTAATTTCACATTTACCTCACGGACCAATCCAATCACTATTTTTTTTTATTTATTATTCTTTTTTTTTTTGAGAGTCAGGGGTTGTGATGACGTATTGATACTTAGTAACAGCACAAAGAAAAAAATCAGATAATATATTAAGTGGAATGTGATGGATGGAACAGTTGTTGCTGGACCACAGTGAGCCTCTTCGTTGCCGTTTTCATTCCAAAGCATTGATTATAAATACGAATGTCCTTTTACAAATATATATCCTCTCTGTTGTTAAGTTGTTGTTGAGCTGTTTGTGTGTCAGTTTAGTCTGTTCTTTGGTTGTTACTTTGTTTTTCCTCTTCAAGCTGACCTGAGCTTGTTGCTTCTATTTTGCATTTTGACATTTTGTTAAAATTCCAATGCAATGGGCCAGTAAAGCTTAGTAAGAAAAAAAATACACTGATGCTGGAAATTCAGTTGAAACTCTTCGTCAGTATGATGATAGTGTCAACAGGGAGTATTGCAAAACCACACATTAGCAGTGTTTACTGTACCAAATTACATACTAATATGAATGTACATTACATTTCAATTAAAATGTTTTAATCTGTTTTCCTCTTTTCAGTTCTGCTTTTAACCATCTTCAGGTGCCATTTTCTTTTAGACAAATGAGTGATTCTTTGAATAAGCGACGACTTTTAAAATATCAGTTAATTGAATAAATAATACCAAACCAGCGGGTGCTACCACAATTTAATGTTATAAATGACTTAAAAGAAGAAAAAAGCTTGGTCTCAATGATGGGTAACTTAATAGCCTTCTTAATTCTATACCTATGTTCCTCCAAATAGCGTAGTTCAAAATATCTGACTGGACAGACAATCTGATGGGTTTAAATGAAGAGTTTTGGTGAGTTACTGTATATTCTATATTTGAAGTCAACTGACATTTTTGTACATTTTTTTTCTCATTTGGATGCAAATTTCTGATCTTTTCCTAGTTTGGTCTTTGCCTCATTCAGCTACAGTCACAATTGAAAATAAAACAAAAACCAAACAATCTCAATTATAATTCACAGGAGTAAGATAATACGCAGTATCTTACTTTGGAATTGTTTTAATTGCCAATGTTAAACCCCTGGAAAGTCAGTATCATCATTATTATGTATCCCCCCTTCTGTTTTCCATGGACAAACTGGGTCATAAAAACTCAAAACGTCTTTATCTTGATGAGTTACAGCTTTATTTCAAAGTTGGATCAAGTTAGCCAATGGCAATATTACTGTAAATCACAAGTCAGTTCCCCTGCAGATTTTGAAAAAAACAAAACAAAAAAAAACTAGCACAACATATGGTCTATAAAAAGGAATTAAAAAAGTGACCTTTTTCCAAGTTCCCAGTGGCTGTAAAATTTAAAAATGTGTTTTAATATCATCCTCTCCTGAGAATTGGCACTTGATGGAGACTGAGAGGAAAACTGGTGGACAGAGAAGAGGACCAAAATGAAGGCAAAGAAGGAAGTACCTAAATGTGTACCACTGATAGTAAAAAGAGCCTGACAAACAAAAATGACCTTGCCTCTCCCACCTCTGTGAACATAGACTCCCAAACCTTACCAGTGTGTAAGGAGTGATAGAGTACAACAATGCTTCGATACATCAGGCACTGCTACTTACTGTAAGAAAATCATCTCTCCGCAATTTTGCTTGTACTTTTAATACTAATTTTAGTGTCTGGGGACAAAATACAGTCACAATATGTTTGTATTCGTTTCCACACACACACGACAACAGACTATTGTGCTTCCTTGAATGTAATGGTGTTGGCATGTTCACATCTGAATTGGAGTCTTGACAGGAACAAGGGCCAGAAAGGCACTGAGAAGTGTAATGTCTTTGATTGCCTGGTAGTTCTGTTGTAAGACCAAAAACAACAACGAAAGAAAAAGTCAGTTTGTGGTCCTTCTCTAAAGCTTCAAGTCCGCCAGCTGAACAAAGGGGGAAACTGAAAGAGAAGACAGGTCTAGTTAGTGGCTGCTGGAAGTAGTGTGAAGGGTAACAACAGGAACAGAGAGTAACCAAATAGCTTACGAAGATTAAATGTCTTCCAACCTGTGTGATGTGTGTCTAGCTCTCAATGGAGACCTGTACAACGTGTCCGTTCACCGGTGTCTCAGCTAGCATTTCCACAGACTCTACAGCTTGCTGCGTCTGACACGGCATGTCACAGATTTCTGGCTTAGGCTCTTCTGATGGCATGTCCGCACATTTTTGCTCAGGAGTGACCTGCTGGATATGATAGAAGGATAGAGAAAGAAGAGAGAAGATAATGCAAATAAAAAAAAACAACCTCCAGCAGTAGTACTCACAATGACCATTTCCTCTGCAGGGGCAGCAGCATGGTCGTGCTCAGTGATCAGCACAGCAGTAGAATCTGACTGGGTGCCGAGGACATTGCTCACTTCTACAATTTCCTAATTTGGGAAGTAAAGAGGTCTACAATTTTAAAAATGTGACCATCAAAAATGGAATCATAGTTTTTAAAAAATGCTGTTTTGGCTTTGAGTTGAAAAGTTGCAGCATCATGATTTTTTGATTTTAGTCAAATTGAAACAGTAACACTATTGTTACTGTTTTGTCAAAAAGTGAACAGTAACACACTATTAGGCTCTCACATTTACTGCATTACCTCAAATCAAAAACTTGATTTATCACAAAGAAACCTAGAGTATCCAGCAAAACAGTGGTTAAATTGTTTAACACAATTATGAGAAGTAACTGCAACTAAATGTAAAACACTATTTGTGCTGTGCACTTCAAAGAAAACTTCAAACATCAATGTTATCAAAACTTAAAGAGAAGGTGAATAATATTGAAATATAATATTGTGACATATAAACAGGCATACTCTTCTCACTTTTTGAATGACAGTCTCTTTGCTTTGTTGCTTTTTCGATGACAGATTTAATGAAAAGCATAATTTCTTGTGCTTAAAATGTTGTCCATTCACTTTATAAGTTGTAATAAGACATTTTATTATGATTCTCACCGACTGAATAGCAGCAGACTCAGAAACGGCGACCTCCACTGCTGAGGCAGATTCTGTCACTACAAAGTCATCAACCAGGCTGTCAGCAATGTCCTTGTTGGCAGGACGCTAGAGAGAGACAGAGATTAAGAACGAGTGTGAAGACTTTCCAGATACCAACACACATGTATGGAATGACATACTCCCAATACAATCCCAAAGACTAGTAAGCACATTTTTTTTTTGAAGTTTTTATATCAATTATACATGGAACAACTTGGCAACATAAATAATACTAATATTTGTAGAATTACTTACAGTATGAACAATTTCAACCACTCCTGACTTCAGAGTAATAAAAATGCAGTCCTTCCAGTTGCCGCTGTATTTTGGTGGATGACTTTAAATGCCTGAATAATTCTCTGACATACAGAATATTGTATGGGTTTTTATTGCGAGCCACCCCCACTTAGTGTCTGTTTGATGAGTTCCCATTGAACCAAAAGTTTGCTTTACTATACATTTGGGTATAGTAAAGCACATCCAACTTTCTCAGAGTCTTTGGATTGGATGCTGAGAAAAGCCGTCAACACTCACATGGGCAATGTAGTCTGACCTGCTGGGGCAGGTTAACCATTGTTAACTGAGGCCATTAAGCTAATGGAGGAGTCCCACATTTAAGAGTGAGGGACTGCTGACAAGTACCAACTGCTAGAGCAGAGTTCAGCGTTTGCTGTGGTTGACACCAAAATGTGGGTGTGGGAGGAGATTGTGGTGGTGGTTCCCCTTTAAAGGAAGCACCAGAGAGTGTATTCCAACTATCAGGATCACACTTCTCAGCCTCCTTGGGACAATCTCTGCCAAAGTATTGGAGAAAAGGATCTGTCCATTAGTCAAACCTCAGGATACAGGAGGAACCATGTGGTTTGCATCCTGGCCTTGGTTGAGGCTGCCCTTGGTCACCTCGCTAGGTCCAGTTCAGAGGATATCCACTTTTGGTGGCTCCTGCAGATCAGGAGTAGACAGTTGGGCATTTGGTTAGGTCTCACTACACCCTGGGATATCCAGGAGGCACTGTAGGAATTATATCCACCAGATGGTTTGGGAGTGCCTTGGTGTCACCCCAGAGCAGCCGGACTAGGTGACTGAGGAAAGGGAAGTTGCTTCTGTAACTCTAACCCAGATGTGTGAAATAAAATGACTGAATGAAAATAAAAAGAATACAGTCATTCAAAATGTAGATTAAACTACAGTTTTAAGGTTTTACCTCTTTGTCTTCAGTTACATGATTTTCGGTCTCTTCTGCAGGAGCCACAGGAATGGTGAAAGGCACCTGGAGAACCGACACATTCAAAAATGACACATGCAAATTCGTTAAATTTCAGCTTCTGAAGTTAACTGTCGATTAAGAACTGGGAGACAAGCAGTTGTCCCATTGGCTAAACTAAAAAGGAAAATACGCCACTTGATTGGGAAAACAGAAATAATGCTCACCTCTGGGCTTTCAATAGATTGAACAACAGCCTCCTGCAGTACATAAAACAAGTAGCAGGTCAGAGTACGCGAATAGTCTTTTGCTGTGATCTTTACATTTAAAGGAAATGGTAATGGAAATAATGTCACTGAAGTCACTAAAGAGCTCTAAATATGTCCACATGCTTGACAACCCAACCCAAAACAATCTCATCTTCATCAATCATCCAGTCCAATCATCTCATCGCCCTTTTGAGCTGCCAGATGGTAAAAGGAGAAGACTTTATGATACTCAGAAAAGCATTTATAGGAACACCAGTGAATGACAAAGAAATGATGGGGGCTTCACATCAACAGAATAACCTTTTCTGAGCTAAACGATACACACAACAAACATGCAATTAAAACAAGATGCAAACCCAAAAACTTGTCAAAGTGCACTCTATATTATTTTTTGTCTTTGGTAGAAAGTAGAAAAGACTTCAGCAGAAAAAGGAAAATGTAATTAAGGTGGCACCTCTGTCGTAAAGGGCGCAGCAGGGATATCTGGTGCTTCTTCAGCCAATGGTTCTGCTTCAGCGTCATCTTCTGAGGCTACAGGACTAAAGACTTCATTCACCTGTTCTGGCTCAGGTACCTCTGTGACATCTGTTTCCACCGTGTGTTCTGTAGCCCCCGTATCTGCTGCAGGTTCTGCTTCATTAGACACTTGTTCACTCAGCCGTGCTTCTACAACTGGGTCTTCTGTAGCTTCTGTGACGGACTCCTCCACTGATTCTCCCACTGATTCTGTAACCACCTCATCCGCTGCAGGTTCGGTTTCATTAGAATCTTGTTCACACATCTGTGCTTCTACAAGTGGTACTTCTGTAGTTTCAGTGACAGCGTCTTCATCCGATTGCTTACTCATTTGTGCTTCTACCTTCAGTTTTTCAGCAGTTTCTGTATCGAGCATTTCTACGCCAGCCTCAGCGGCCGCATCTTCGTCCATCAAGGCATCAGATGCCGCTTCAGTCTCTGGCTCGCACCCATTACTCGTCTTCTCATGCAAAATCAACACAGCACACATTAAATCAGCATGCAACATGCGACGAGAGAACGGACAGACAGCAACTCATCCATTTGAATTTTAGATTGATCTGGTTTTTCTTTGAGGTTAAACATAAATATAACCAAATGGAAAATACATACAAAATCACAATGACCTATGTCATGCATGATCAAGACATTACTGTGTAATGATGTAACTATGATATCGAACCATGCTGTCCATAAGGAAGTCAATGTTACCTGCTCAGTCTCTATTGTTACAATTGTAGTCTTCGTCGTGTGAATCTGAAAAATGAGACAAAAGACTAAGCAAGTTCATAAACTGATCAATAGATACAGGGACAGATGGAAAAAGAATAATAATATATGCCAATACCTAGCTGTGTCCTTCATGAAGACTGGTTGCCTAATTGTCACTTTATAAGACCTCATGTCACATTTAAATCCTGTTAACTGCACTTTTTATGTTGTAGTCATTTCATGAAACTGAACACAAGCCTGTTTCTTATTTTCTCTGGAATTACTTTGACTAAGAAAGCCACTAAGTTGTGTATTATATAAGAAAAAGCGGTCTGAAGAAAAGTGTGGTTGTTATTCACAAGGTGTGAAACTTATGTCAGAGAAACTTTTACATTGAATGAGTTGTCTTTTGTTCACTTACTGCTGCTGAAACTGTGAGTAACCAGAGTTTCATGTAACCCGTCTTTTCATTGACTGTTAGGGTATGATGCATGAGACGCAGGTTTGACAACTTTAAAGGAGTGTTTCATACTCAATTAATGGGTTATGCTTTAAACAAGGGTGGACTCATTATCCTGAATACCTGCCAATCAGTTAGATTATGAGGACCTAATGGAACATTTCTACATCAATGGTTTTGTAAAAGATAAAGATCTTCAGTGCAATTGCAGTTCTATATCATATATTTACATAGAATTAAAAATATGTTTATGCATATACTGTATGACTTTACAACTTCAATTAAGTAACCTGTATTATATTTGAAAATTTGAATAACAGAGTCATGCATTGTACTCAGTGTCACAAAACTACCATGGAGAAAGAACGTACCTCTTAAGTCGTTCTGCTTTCCTCTATCCTTCTATCCTTCAGCATGCAGCTGCACCGGTTTCACTGCACAATGTTATTTCAGTAATAGCACTATCCTATTTTTTAAGATGTTTCACTCTGTTTGCTCTGCAATAAGCTGCTCAAAAATCACAGTAAATGTAAGAGAAAAGGGATTCTGTGTGTGTGTGTGTGTGTGTGTGTGTGTGTGTGTGTGTGTGTGTGTGTGTGTGTGTGTGTGTGTGTGTGTGTGTGAGTGTGAGTGTATGTTATTAAAAGCAGGTTTGTTTTACCTCAGTCGCAGCAGACGTCTCCATTGACACATCAGCTGGAGGTTTGACCTGTGAAGGAACAGAAAATAATAAATCATGAAAGAAGAGTGATGGCAAACATTGCATCTCATTAATGAGAGTAACAGGAATATACTAAAAAGCATTTCCAGGTTGTTATTTTGTTTTCTTTGTTCATTTTTTATTTATTTATTCATTTTAGGCCTTACGTTGGGTGGGGCACACTTATCTGCCCTACAAATGTGCCCAGAGCAAAAGGACCTTCTGTTTAAAAGTTGGTTAGCAAAACTCTGGCTGGAACAGCCTCGAGGTGTTTAACAGAGGAAAAACAGTTACGGGCTGAGCAATTTTCCAGCAGACACACTGAATTCAGGTAATCAGAGGTGAGGAACCTGATCATTTACACCAACAACCGCTGGTGTAACCCCAGTTTACACCATGTTTCAGTGAAGGTGGTTGTATGTTGCCCAAATCTAGAGCTGCTAGCCGTCAGCCAGCTCAGTGGTCGGGATGAAGCTGGACCCTCTGGAAACGGTGGCAGAGAGAAGAACTTTGGACAAACTGCTGCAAACACTACAAACACTTTACTTTCCCATGCCTATTTATGCCTTTTTATTTGTATATTCTTGGTGGGTTATTTTTTATTCTTTCTAGGTGTTGGTACTACTTTCTGTGTGCTTTTTCTGAGTGGTTTTGTGTGCTCACTGTGCTGTGTGTAGTGCGACGGAGAAGTTAATCGATGTGCAAAGGTGTTCTATAAATCTACACAAAAAAAAATCCACACATTTGTCTTTTATCTGAATTTAACCCTTGCTCCAGAGAAGTGAAGGAATATTAATCTTGTCCAGGAATTTAATGACCAACTGCATAATGGCAAGCTTGTACAGGCTGCTAATTCTGTTCAGTCTTATAAAATGGAAATACTGACCTTGTTAACCTATCTTCATCATCATGTCTCTATGAAGAAAAACCCCATAAAACTCAGGCACATTATTCCATAGTATATCTATTTCCTTTGACAAATGCTGTTAGATACCATAAGCCCTTTTGTAGCCATGCCACTGATTTGCTGAGAAACTTATCAGTAACATTTGGTGCAGCAATCACTGTGCATCCACGTGTGTTGATGCACAGTGGCAATCACAATGAACAACATATAAATATTGCAAGCCCCCATAGTCAGACAATAAATTATGTAAGCCATCTTGTACCAGACCATCTTTAATGTAGGGCAACCCTGATGCATGCAGATTCCTACTGTTTGTCAGCAGCATGATGCTGCTTTTTTGAAAATATTAACTATCTCACTACGTTCAAAAGTAATACCAAATTGGAAACTCTTGACAGAGACAAACATCTGTGGTTACACTCATGCTATTCAATTATCTCCATTTCTTGCTCGGTGTTCATGGGAGGTGACGAACTGCTCCCTCCTGGATGTTAACAACTTATGAGTACAAGCCAAGTTGGCAAAAATGCAGGTCACCTATAGCTGAAGACGGTAAACACACACTGCACTTCACAGCCTTGGACGTATGTTATAGAGAGTGACAAGCAGAGGGATGGAAAAGGGGAGGGAGATGCACTAAAAGCTGACATGAAGTGAGCACATGCCTTCCATTTGTCCTAGCATTAGAACACTATGTACCTTGTAACACTATGTGTCTTTTCCAAACCCAGAAAGAGACTAATTCTTAATTGTGCTCTCAATGCAATTATCATGATGTAGAAACCAACTCTGCCTACTCATCTACTCTGATTGTGTTTTTTCAACATCCCTAACAAAAAACACAGTTAGAAAGCAGTTTTAAAGCCTGTCAGATCTAATCTGTTAAAAAAAAGTGAAGCTTTTGACTGTTACCTACACAAAAATGTATTTAGTTAATAAAGCCCAGCAGTGTCCCTGAAAACACACCAAAAAAGCTCCAAGTAAACATTCATGTGTGTGAAATACGACAGGACACAAGTGGGAGAAAGGTTAAGTGCCCCCATGTGCTTTGCCAGAAAGATGATACTTCTTCCAAGTAAGTGTAAAAACACTGAAAAGATCACTTTGCACATCTTTCACACTATTTCCTCTTTCTGGTAATAATTTCAAATATGAAAACAGAATAAACATAATAAAATGACTTGAAAACACATTATTAATGTTAGCATGTGAGCAAACTGTAAGCATCTGTGCCAGAAATAATCCCTTCAGTCGAAATTTCTTGCATACTTTAAAGGGCTGTGACAGCTGTCTGTAAGCTCCTCTTCAACACACCAAATACCAAAGGCTAAACTGCACAACTTCATACACACACACACACACACACACACACACACACACACACACACACACACACACACACACACACAGACAGATGCACCTTTGAAACCCTGTCAACTCCTATTTCTTTCCAATTATGAAACTGGGATACGTGGATGGACATGCGCATGTGCTGAGTGGACAAGTTGACGGAGGCCAGCAGGTTGCCATAGGATAGAAGAGAAGAAGCAGCCACAAAAGTGTTAAAGCGAGGCTTGAAAGTAGGAGGGAAGAGGGTGAAAATAGTGAACATGTGGTGGGAGGGAACCACAGGGAGGGAAAGTGAATTTACAAGGAGTGGGTGACTGCAGGGGGTGGACTGCAGGAGAACAGAAGGAGCAAGTTGGTACAAAATGTTCAACTTTGGTAGTAGCCACACCCTCCCTCGCTTCAGGTCAAACCAGAAGTAAACCCACTCAATGGGTCTGTGTTCATTTGGCTCATTGATTTATATTCACCTGAGTCACTTTCTCATAGGTCACCAGGCTGACCGAGTGCTCCAGAGTATTTGCAAGCATCTAACTTGAATCCGCCACATCTGCAAGCAGTGAAAAGGCTGAGGAAAGTGAGGCACGAGACTGGGAAACTTAATATTGGTGAGTGGGAGGGAACCAGAAAGGTGGGGACAGGTTTGGGGGGTTGGTGGAGTAGCTTGAGGGTATGTCCTCTTACACACATTCTCCAGGGAGCATCATAAACTCACATGCACATCAGCACACATTTGAGCATATACTGTACATGTGCACCATATGTGGTTACAGCTCAGTGCAGTAGATCATGTGTGTTTTTGGAGACACACACACACACACACACAAACACACACACACAGCCTAGAGTGTGTGTGTGTGTTTAAGAAACAGAACATCCTGTTCCTAAAAGTGTGTATGATAGCTACACAATATAACAAGGATATGTCATATTGTCATCTTACAAATGAAAATGCATTTAGTCACTTAATCTTTGCATATGTCTCTGTGTGCCATAAAAAAATGTTTTAAAAGCTGCAATTCTGCAAAGCCTCCAACATCTAGGGCATTTTCAATGTCTGACATCAGCAAATATTTTCATCCCATATAGAAATACCAACGTCTTCACTCATACAGTGCATGCATGAGTTTTGTGAGCAAACTTTCTAACACTCCTATCAGTCAGTCTATGCACAAAGTAAAAATCCAAAGACATAAATGTGTTGGAAAGCACAGAAATTAGGTGATTTTGAGGCATGATGACTGCCGTGCCCATTTTCAGACTGATCTAACTTACAGTCTCTCTCCTGCTCTCCATCTTCTCCCTGAATAGACCATTCACCTCCTATCCCCCACCTTTTTCATTTCCGATTTTGATCCAGAAGCATTTAAACAAAACCCAACCTTACTGTATTCCAAAAACAACACGTCAAATGTGTCTCAAGCGGACTGCATTCAAAATGGTGCCTACACAACACACATCCAGGACATTACATGCACTTTTAATGAGAGTACATGCTGCTGAACCATTTGCAGCTCATTGCCTAAAGGGGAACTCAGTGTGATGTTGAAGTAGATTCACC
Source organism: Antennarius maculatus (assembly GCA_013358685.1). NCBI lineage: Eukaryota > Metazoa > Chordata > Actinopteri > Lophiiformes > Antennariidae > Antennarius > Antennarius maculatus. The sequence continues at coordinate 13,226,129 of CM023608.1, forward strand.
AAAGAATAAAAGGCAATTGTTTTTCAAAATCTATTTACCTTACAGGTGTCAGATAAATTGCCATGACTTATTGAGTCTTAATCTCCTGCTGAAGTCTAGATTAATACAGTAAATGGCCTTCGAGGAGCCATCACCACCAGACCGGAAGAACCTACACAAATCATCACGAGTCACTCCTGTGTCATGAATGATTACCTCAGTTTCTGGTTTTGTTTCAGGAATGTTTGGTTCAGCCTCCTTTGCGGTCTCAGCTGCAGCTACAGAAGCTGGCTCAGGTAGGGCTTTCTCAGCGACAGGAACCGGGACTTCTTGGACATCCTGAAGTTGCGCTGAAGTCTTTTCTAACACAAGAGCCTCAGGTTCTGGTGCCTCAATCTTGACTGGGACGGGCTCTGCGACTGGTTCTTTCACCACTGCTTTTACTTCTATTGGAGGGGTCTCCGCAATGGGGGCAGCAGTGGGAGTGGGCTGTTGGACCTTTTCGTGAGCTGGCAGCGGAGTTTTAGTGACTTTCTTTTGCGCAGCTTTAGACGGTACGGTCACCGAAATGCATGGAGTTGCTTTCACTGGTGACTTTGCTGCAAGTTCTTCAAGGGCTCTTTTCTGGGCTTGCTGTATGAGGGAAATAAACAAAAGCAGTCGGGGTTATTGATGACTGTACATTCATCCTGATGCCATGGCTCCTATTTTTGTTCAGTTACATAAATTTACAATGTCAGGGTTACAGAAGCTTTAAAAATTACATGAATACATAGCTGATGTATAATGAAGATGGACTGCAAAACACAGATGTAAAAAGAGTTTGACGGGTTTGAATGCTTCTGGTTATGGTCAAGATGTCTTCATTGTGTTTAGATACTCGCGTGGCTCTCTGTTCAGATCTTATATGACATTTCTGTCTGAGGGAATACTGGTTATGCCATTCTCGACAAAACTAACATTTAAATCTGAATCAACTCCCTGGACTTTAATAGAAGGTGGGGGTAGATAACTGAGAGTGATCCCAAAAAACTTTGATACTGGGGGCTAATTAGTTGAATCAGAGCTGTCCTGACAGGTCTGGTGAAGTGAGATGGGAAATTGTGCGAGTCAGCAGCATCGCTGGGTGCCCTGCGGGCCAGACAGCGGGTCTAATCTCATCATAATCAGGTTATAATCAGGTTACAATGACTCTCTGAAAATGCTTTTGTTAGGCCTACAGTGAGTTAGGCATTCGCAGACCGATGCTGTAAGCCAGTGTGGCGTGTGTGTGTGTGTGTTCTGTCTGTCCATTTGGTCGACGTCAAAACAACCCCTCCCTCATCTTCTTTGCCCAGTCACTCACTGTGTAGGAAATCACACCTCAACTGTATGGTCATATATAAATTTTAACACACTGGAAGTGGTTAATAGGAGTTAAATGCCAGGTTTGTTTACAAACAAAGGTATGTGTGGTCAAGGAGAAGCACTAAAACTTGACTTCTTTAAGAGTCCAGCAGCTCCTTCCATCCCTGTGCTGTGTTATCTGAGGAAACTGGTGATAACATCGAGCAGTAATGGATCAATTTTAGCTCTCACGCGGCTCTCTGGGAGAATCAGACAGATTGTGCAGATTCCAATCTGGCAGAAGTGAGGCAAGCCATTCCTCTGGTCAACACATTACCAAATACAGTTGTGTGGTGCTGAGAGGGGAGAGCCAGCCAGCAGGAGGTTTAAGGAGCGGGGGTTTGGAGGGGTGAGAAAGAATCCAACTATGCTCTGAGAAGTCTACCTTAACCCTGGCCAAACGGCACTGAAGCAAGTAATTATATTTAAGAATATCTAGAGAGAGACAGCAATGATTCAAACAATTACTATGATCACAAAACTGACAATAAAACTGACAAATAGGAGCTGCCTTATTACTTTCTTCAGTCACATCATCTTCCTGTTCGGGCATCCCACTTCTGTTAGGTAACTAGGAGAAATTTTACTTGGGCACCAAATGGTCAGACGTAAAATTTCTCCTAGTTACCTAACCAGAAGTGGGGTGGGGCCAGAGTCAAATACACCAATCATTATGCCCCTGGTGCAGCTGTTTCAGCGTACAGAAATATGTAAAGTGTAATATCATAAGCAAACGTGGCGCTTCTCATTAACACACACGCAAATATACATTTATATATACATATACATATATATACATACACACACACATATACATTTATATATACATATTTATATGCAGTATATATATGTATATATATATACACAAATATATATAATTTTATACAAACAATAAATAATATAGTACAGTATCCTGTAATCTCGGTTACATTTACGCGCAGTTATCATGCAACTTTGTTAGGTTTTACGCACAGAGCATGACGCGCTCTTTTTCGACTAACAAGTGAAGATAAAATGCGGATGCATGCATCCAAATTAAGAAATTGTGTATCAGCAGAAACGAAAGACTAAAAATGCAATAAAAATAAAAAACATCTTCGGTTTTGACTTTGTGTTAATAAACTGCATACATGGAATCATAATAATGTTTTTGCATAACCAGTAATTATAAGGCTTTATCTTTAGGGGGGAAATGGTAGCAGAGATGAAATAACCATTATTTATTTACCAAACAAACCACACACACACTGAAACTCAAAAAACAACTCACCGCTTTTTTGCAGCGACGCTTGTTCTTCTTAAAGTTGCTGGGCATTTTTGCGTTTGGCAGTGGAAAACGGAGCGCTCTGGATAACTGGACCGGGCAGGGTGGAGCGACAGTCAAACTGGACCTTTATAGAGCCCCCGTCCCTCCCTTTTACCTTTGAACTGAACCAATGGGAGGACTGGGACGAAAGATGGGGGGGGGGTGCGTGGAGAGACAGACACCCAAACACATCCCCCACCTGACACATGCGTGTGCGCCACAGCCCCAGAGAGATGATTGTATCGGGGTTGGTTCACCTATTGGCTGGATGGGGGGGGGGGTATTATGCAACCACTTCATCACTTACAGAGACTGGGGGGGGCTTTAGAGCCACACCCCTTTGTCGGATCAGACATAAATACTTTTGGAGCACATGGCAGATGTGTGCGCGCTCCAAAGGGGACGTTATCCTCCACCCCCAACAATGTAGACATTGTGAACTTAGCTTGTTATTCATCATATATCCCTGAAACGTAAAGAATGCGTCACAATACACGTTTGATCCAGATGATGATCTGGATCGCCACCAAAATCTAATGGATTCTTTTTCTGCATTCCACCTCTCCAACATATTTAATCATAATCATTCATTCTTCTGTTTACACGGACAAATAAAGCAACAACAGCCAAAGCACAACCTCCATGGGGGGAGAAAAAATTAACATGAGTGCTCACGATCAGCCTTTCGTGTACTCATGCCTCTGTCACTACTGTATTTTGAAAACGAATGAAGCCAGAGAGCAGTTGTCTTTGTCCTGCGTCTCTTGTGACCACTCATTGTTTCCAGCTCCCCGGACACAGCACTGGAGAAAAAGACATCACTGCATCATTTGTTGCCACCATTGCGTAAAAGAGCATCAAATATTTATATAGATATTTCTGTACTTAGGTTGTGCGCCAGGGAGGAAGGGGAGGGTAGAGTAGAGTTTCTCAGCTCATGTAAACAGAACAGTCCAACCTTCCTTGATGGTTTGCAACTTGATTTATATCCTCATCAATGTGACTGCAGATGGATGACATGCATGCTTCTGGATGTGACCATATACTGCACATGCTCACCGGCAGATCTTTGTGATATAGTAACTGTCAGTCAGGCTGTCAGACATTCTTAACCTGACTTCAGCTTCACAGTTACTCTGAATTATAACTTAAAGCAGAACAAGACAGAAAGTTTATTCAGTGAGAACGGAGTAGTTGTTGAGTCCACCAGGAGCCTGTAACCCTGATTCTCTGTGGGCCACCTGTGAAATTTCTTGAATCTCTGTTATTCTTTTAATTTAATTTGTTTTTTATATTTAAATGAAATAAAAGAAGTGTGTTATTTTATTTGTTAGTCAGTTACTGTGCATCAGGATCCAATTTGGGTTTGGTTTGAAAGCATTCAGGAGATTACTTTGATTATGGTGACAGAAAACGAACAAAGAAATTATCAGTTTATTCATGTGCTTATTTTTATCACATATTATGAAATATGCTGAAAATACCAAAGTCCGGTGTGTGCGTGTGTGCGTGCGTGTGTGTGTGTGTGTGTGTGTGTGTGTGTGTGTGTGTGTGTGTTTCTCCATCCAGCTCTGAGACTCTAGCTGCTGCTAAGCTGAGTCAATAAAGCAGGTTTGCCAGGACCTAAAAATTCATCCAACCATCCTTGATCTTCAACTTATTCAGTGTTGAGTCATGGTGGCAGAAGGTCAAGCCTTCTAAAAAAATTAATTATTAATAATGTTCCCAATGGAAAAATGTACCTGGAGAAGCAGTTTTCTAATTGGTCAAACAGGAGGTTTTATCATCAATGAGGATGAACCTCTTCACATCCAACCCTGAAAAACAAAGAAGCACATTGTCATTTAAACATAAAAAAACATGAGCTAATTGTGTTTAGAAGCGTATTGGTACTGTGGATTCAATACAAGGTGCTTTGCTGTAACCTTATTTACAGCGTTGTTTACTATAACAATATCCAAACAATGGTGGAAAAGTCTCTAGCAAACAACAGTGTGGTGATTCAGATCATGCTGCCCGATGAAGGTTCCCAGCCTGGCTGGCTTGTGTGACGTGTTGCCCACTGTGGCTCGGTCACTTGTGAGTGTGAAAAATGCACTCAGGCACAACAATAGCTTCTGCAATTGGGAGAGACTAAATAAATGTACATGATGCAACTCTTGAAAAAAATACTGTCACCCTCGTTGTGATTCGATCTGTTTGTTTTTCTTTATATATAAAAAGTGTGTGTCCACCGAGTGCATCTAGCATCCAGGCAGAATAGCAGTCAGACCGCACAGTCCTACAGACTGAATCAGCTGCTCACAGCAGGATTATCATCTACAAATAGACACATGAGGTGTACCTGTGTGGACTGGATTTTCACACACACACAAACACACACACACACATACGCACACACACACACACACACACACACTCACACACACACACACACACACACACACACACACACACGCTGGAATGTTGTTTGTCAAAGAGCGCCCTTCGCGAAGACCTTCTATGGTTATCACCTCTATCCCGGCATTGCAAACACACAAACACTGTCTAAATAAATAGTTTAATTTCTAAGGTTTTCAAACTAATTGTCTTCCGAATGTCTTTGTCCGCCGTAGCGGGTCACGGGGAGCTGGAGCCTATCCCAGCTGTTTTAGGGAGTGAGGCGCAGCGACTCCAAGAGCGACGACAGTGCACCGCGGTTCAGTTGGCATCCATATTAATGACGTATTAATAAAATACTATGAAAATACAGTTAGTATTCAACTTAAAAACATTCAATTTGCGTACATTCATAGATAAAAAATAAATGTGCACCCTTATTAATATCCGACTATTGTACTGCAATTCCATCTTCTGCCACAATCCCCACCGAGCAACACCGCTACCTTCACACATCTTTAATACTCTAAAGAAAAGCTATTGAAGAAGTAGAGCTTTATCTTCAAGTACAAATTGCAGCAACTTGTGTCCATAATCTTGAAGTTTTCCAGCCAGCTTGGCCAGCTCATACCAGCAAACACCTAACCAGTCACACAGACTGGTTGATTATATAGGGATTGATCAGTGTGAATGGTTTTTCCTGGGATATATTCATAGTTTTCTCAAACAGATACACTGCACAAGCTGACATTAGAGAGTTTAGGTCACAGAGGTGATAAAGGCTGGACAAAGATAGCCGTGAAGGGATAGTTTCACAGTGTGTGTGTGTGTGTGTGTGTGTGTGGAGGGGACTCCCCAGAGTTTATTCATATCACAAAGTAGTGAGGTAGAGAGAGAGAGAGAGAGAGGGAGAAAGAGAGACAGGTCATCCTGGTAATAAAAGCAACAACGGTCAGCTATCACACAGCAAAAATAGCACAGGCCAACAATCACTTTGTCTTAGTGCTCTGTCTGCAGCTCTGAATCCAACACACGCAGACACAAAACTTTCCCATTCCATTCCTTATTGTATTGTATGTGCTTCTCAGTCTGCGTGACCCTCAGGGGGTTCTTCTCACTAAATCTATTCCAGGATGCCACATGGCTCTCTAAGTTCAGTGGAATTCACATTCAAACTCATCTGAGGAGTCAGACAGTCCAATTCCTCTCGTTCTCCTCCTGCTCACCTCCTCTTTCTAAAAAAAAACCCTATTGATTCCTTCAGGATCAATAGAGTATTTATCTATCTATTTATTCACCTGTCTATGCACTTACACTGTACAGCTCTTCCCCTGTTAGTTTCTGGAAATGCAGACGTGATTGTCTGCCAGCATCTGCTCATTTTCTATAGCTGCTTATTATTTATGGGATGGTCATACTTAGACCTTATCCCTGCTGACATTTGACTTTCTGAGCTATATTTTCTTAAATCGGTATCTTTTAAACTTTTGAAATCATGAAGCTGTTAAAAAATGATTCCCAGAAGCAGTAAAATACAAACTGTTTGAAATAACCTAAAAAAAAACAAAGACCAAATTCCCCTCCACTCCACAAGGTGGTGGAAGCTCTTCCTGTCTGTCATTGCCTCCCCTATAAATACAGGCAAGCTGCACTGAAGTTGGTGATGTATGCTGTATGTCTTTTGATATTTCATTGTAAGTTGAGTTTGTCTCTATAGAATACAGTTTATTGTGCATTTAAGTTGAATTTTGACTAATGTTAATTTAATCATGCATTTTACTCACTTCATGTTTGAACCTACTGTTTATTGGACAATAGTATGGTAATTGTTTGCCTGTTTCACAGAACCACTGGCATACATCACTGGCACTCATTCAGAATGTCACCAATAAAGGACTTGAACACAACCTTTGCTTCCTGTGTGGTCAGTGTGGCTGCCAGCTAGAACCTTAATTCCCAACACAAACACAGTTTCATACACATGGCTATCATCACAAGTTGACAAAGGCAGCCACCCCTCAGGTGGACTATGGTTGTACTAAACTACAACCATAGTACACTTATCAATTTATTCCTGTTTCCACTGCATGTTAAGGTTGTATTGACAATAAAACATGGTATTCTGACTATACAGACAATAGGCATGGCTTCCAACTGTACAACTGATAGAATAGCTCTGTGTGAACTTGCGTAAGGAGGAGACTTTTTCTGCAGCTACCAACAGACAAGACTCATATTACTTCAGAAACAGACAAATCACACATCCAAGGCCTCCTGTCACCTATAGCAGTGGTCCCCAACCCCCGGGCTGTGGACCGGTACTGGTCCGTGGGTCATTTGGTACTGGGCCGCACAGTTTTATTTCTGAGTTTGAAAGATGTTTTATTTTGAAAAGTGACATCCGTGCGGAATGACGCACAGACGAATACATGCGTTTGTCCCGCTTGACAGGTTTCGGTCACGTGAGAGGTTATCAGCCCACACAATTAAGCACCCACAACTGTGCAAGTGTTCTGGATTAAAGTCAAGGCAGATAATCCTGAGATCGCCCAAAAAGTAAACCCTGTTTCCATTTGCAACCTCCTGTTTTTGTGAAGCCGGATTTTCTGCAGTGACCGTAAAGAAAACCAAATTGTGGAGTAGACCAGACATCCGGAACACACTTCAGGTGTCATTGTCTCCTGTTACCCCTAGATCAGCGGTCCACAACCACTAATTCTCATTATTGTAATTATTATTTGATTGACTTGTTCACTCTTTTCATTATTTCTCCTACGTTGAATGCACTGATTGTAAGTCACTATATTTCAAAATAAACCATCAGTGCAGTCACTTGAATCGAGTTTTTTTATATAATTATTCCTTACAATTATTTCCTTTACAGAAATGTTGATTATCAATTTATGAAAAAAAGGTTGTTTACTGTCTGTTGATGTCTGCATTTTACATAAAACCACTGCAGAGGATTTATTATTAGACTACAGCTGTCCTGGCATCATTAACGGTTATGGAGCAACTGAAGGCCGGTCCGTGAAAACATTGTCTTAGATGTAATAACAAAGTTTTTTTTAATCAAATGTGCCTATTTATGTGTTAAAGTTTGTGTGTGTAAATAATTCTGCTCTGAGACTTTACCCATTCACTGTTGATAATTAAATGATTAATAAGCTACACTGTAGGTTCATATTTTTGTAAATCTAATGATGATGAAGTCAGTGCCTCACATGCCACGAATCTCACCGCACATTACTGACACACACACACACACACATACACACACACACACACACACACACACACACACACACACACACACCGCAGAGGTGGACAGTGTTGTGTTCGGTCTTGAATGGATTGCCCCCACCCCCACCCATCACCCAGGAAAATCTGAGAAGTAAACTCCTGTATGAAATTCATATCTTATTTAATTTTTCTATTAGAGTATTAATGCATTTAATTCAGTGTAATCAATGTTTAAGTAAAGCTCATAATAAACTTCAGACATCTTCAGAAATATCACCAATTTTGGTTCCAACACTGGTCTCTGATCAGGATTTTCTACATTCACAGCACGTTGGAGAAACTCATACACATTCAACTAAACCTCTGATCTGAAAACACTGCTCATAGATTTCAAGTTGATGCAATCAGACCACAGCACTGTATAGAATTACAAAACAGAAAATAAGAACAATAAAAAAAATACAACTCAATCTGACCAGTGACAAGACACAATCATGTTAAACTCTACAAAATGCGTCAATCAGCGTTGACAAACAGGCAGCAAGAGATCATCAAGTCTTTCTCATAAGTGCTGTTGATTTGAATGAAACAAGAATACATCATTCAGTCACTCAAAAAAACTGTCTCGTAAAAAAAAATAAATTTGTTAGAGCACACGTTATTGCAATGTTATTTACAGCAGCAGGTGTCTGAGCTTTGACCTCGTCACTCCCTACTGATATATTTACGGAGACTCTTGAGGGAGTGTTGGGCAAACCACTTTAAACCGTTAACAGGCGATGACGTATGGGTGCAGGTGACTGCAAGAGAAGGCAGCAATATGGAGGTGAGCAGCAGCGGCATTGACAGGCAGAGGGAAACATGGGAAACCTTCCTGCCAATCTCAGAAGGTGCATTTTTATGGTGATTAAGGAGACTGAGTTACGTCATATGAGCACGCGCGACAGTGAAGCTCCAGATGACTGCCTCATGTGGCGTGCAGGCTTTGCTCTGTTTCACACACATCCTGTATATCATTGCTTTTATGTCGAAGAATTTTTTCACTGAGCGACACTGAAAAAATTCTTAATGTTTCACATATATTAACTGTATGTGAAACTATACAGTACTCAGTGAGGCTGAACAATCCCTTATCCTCGGCAAAACAAAACATCTATTCTCTGGACCAGGATCATTAAAGGGAAATTATACAGGTCACCGAAAGTGTCTGATTTTTGTGAAATATCTATTTCATTCATTCGTTCGTTCGTTCATTCAGTCATCTACGTGTCCGCTTCTTCCACTTTTTAGAAGATCCAGAAAATCAGTGATGAAATCAAACTGAAAATATGTGCTCTGCTTATCGGGGTTGCTGGAGCCTATCCCAGCTGAGTTATGGGCCAGAGGCAGGGGGCATCCCAAGCACAATGCCGGTGCACTGCGTAGACACGTGTAAGACAAACAAGCACTCAGGCACACATTCAAACCTACGGACAATTTGGAAAGATCAATTCATCTAGGCTTCGTGTTTTTGTAGATGGGAGAAAGCCGGAGAACCTGGAGAGAACCCACACAGACACGGTGAGAACATACAAACTCCGCACAGAAAGGACTCGAACCCAGAAATGTCTAGCTGTGAGGTGACAGCGCTACCCACTGCACCACTGTGACGCCCAAACATCTAAATCCTGAAAATAAATATTTGGATAAATTGCACCAAGAAATTCAATTAAATCCGTCACATCACTGTTATAAAAAATAAAATTGCAATATTAAATTTTCACTATCTAAATTTGTCATCACATCTTTTTAAGTAGTAGAGCTGCTTTGTGTTAATATTCAGATTTTAGAAGATCCAGTAAATCAGTGATGAAATCATGCTGAAAATCTGGGCTGTGCTGCGATGCATATAGGGAAGAAATGACTTAATTCTCATGATTCAGGAACACAGAGTGCTTTTGGCCCCATTGTGGGACCACTAGTCTCATCTGAACTATTCGACTTATGTTGTTAACGTATATTACTTTTAGTATTTTAAGATTCCTTTCTCATCAAACAGACATTCGAACAGACTGAAGGCACAGACTTATTGTCAGAAATAATAACATTTAGAGAAGAACAAATGCAACCAGATCCTATTTTAACTTCCATCACTCATGGGGTGAAAATCTGTTTTGGGTCTTAAAAGTTTTAGTGGCTCAGGCAATATCCTGTATGTGTCACTGCAGTTATAAACCAGCTGTCATTTTATTCTAATCTTTACCAGCGGGAATCCATGGAAATTCCACGATAAAACAATAATGTCAGACTTCGTTTGTTTTCTTTTCTTTGCCTTCACAAGAAAACAAACCGCTGTGTCCGACGAAGCCGTAACGGCTCCGTGTGTGTGGGACGAACGAACGCGATGACGAAGGCCGCTTCGGCATTACGGTCCGACCATCAGGGTAGAGGCCGGAAGTGTGACAGAGTGAGGTTTTCAAGTGAGCTTTTTCAAATATATAGGTGGGGAGATTCTCTTCACTACCAACATTGCATTCATTACTACAACAATAAAACACTCCCACGATAAAAAATAATCTTTGACACATTCTTTACTCAAGTACCAGCTTGTCAAGTTCCTTGAGGCAGTCCAGTAACCAGGACTGTCCATAGCATCAACAGAAACACAGCCTGATGGTCCCGGCTCACTGCTGTGTCTGTGTCTGTGTTTGTGGTTGCACCATGTCTGTGTGAGGTGGGGGTGTGATGGGATACACAGGAGCGCTGTATTCTGTGTAAGCAGGGGGAAGATCCTCAGGCTTAATTCCTAGCTGAAATAAAGAGATCAAGATATAAAGTTAGATTTCAAATAGCAGTTAAGTTTGTATTCCTCATTGAGAGGTTTGGGTTTAGAGTCACCTCATTATAGGACGGTGGGGGCCCACAGTAGGCAGCTGTGTTATACTGTGGTGGTGACTGGAACTCTTGGCTGTATCGAGGAACCCTGACATGATCTTCACCATCCTGCTGTGAGATGCTTCCAGGGAACGGGATGAAATATATGGGAGGAGGACGTCCCTCCTGCTCACTGCGTCGCCACGCCTCCCGCTCAATCTGCTCCTCCCTGTAGCGACTGCAAGCTCTGCAGAAGGTGGTGCAAAACATGATGGTGAGACCGAAGCCCAGGATGCCCAGGAAGATCCTTGAAGAAGAGGAAAAGAGGATGAGTGAGAGGAAGCATGAACGCCAGATGAAGATAGAGCATGGGCAGTGGTTTAAAATGTGAGATGTAGATTCAGGATTAACATAACGATATGTGAGAGGCGACGCGTAGTTAGGGGAGACGCTTTGTGAACAACACTCATCTTTATTTAAATGGTTTTCCTCTCATGTGTCAGTTTTTTTTTTGTTTTTTGTTTTTTAATAAGAATCATGGCCTTCCTAGGTTTTGGAGTAAAGGGCAAAAACTATTTTTCTTTTTCAAAAAGTAAAAAGATCCATCCACCCATCCATTTTCTGTCACCGCTTTATCCACTGTGGCGGGTCACAGGGAGCTGAAGCCTATCCCAGCTGGCTTAGGGCAAAAGGTGGGGGAAACTACGGGTGAGACGCCAGTGCACCGCGGAGCCACACAGAGACACAGGCAACCACGCATGCAAACACTCACACCTACGGTCAATTTGGGACGGGTCAATTAAACTAAAGCGCATGTTTTTTGGAGGTGGGAGGAAGCCGGAGAACCCGGAGAAAACCCACGAAGACACAGGGAGAACATGCGAACTCCACACAGAGCAGGACACGAACCCGGAACCGCCTTGCTGTGCGGCGACAGCGCTACCCACTGTGCCACCGTGCCGCCCAAGTAAAAAATATAAACATTTAAAAGAACATAGTTCTATACAGTACAAACACTACCCAACAAATAACTTCAGTCAGTCATCAGAACAAAATGGTTGAAATAGCTCCAAAAACTATTTATAACAAAAGATATCTTACTCTAGAAAGGGAAGTTGTTCAACATCCATTCTTGATGCTGTATGAACAAAACTGTTGTTGGAAAATCAGAGACCACAGTCTGCACCTGAGGAGGAAACAGACAGGAGTTCAATGTTGCCAACTGTCAATTCATTTCTCCTCCTGGATGTCTTCCAGGAAAATATACTTTGAACTTAAGACCCATAAATGTTTTATCCAGAACACCATCAAGATTTTATTGCCCACCTCTACTTGTAGGCATAGATAAAGTAGACATCTTTCTGCAGTAACCTCATTTGGTTTACAATCATTAACTGGACCTGATGGTTGCTGTTGTGACGCAAGGATCAGATGATTACATTTGTTCCAATATGCCTGGACACTGAGCAGGTGATCATCATGACTGTCGAGTCAATAGTGTATAGAGATATGAATATCATGTCCAAGTATGACGACACAAAATATGATCTGAATCATCATTAATCATCAGGCCTTTCAAAGAGGATTTTGTTTGTATTTTTCAGATAAACTCAGTTTAGAGGATTTATATTTTTTTTGTTTGTTTTTAAACATTGAATTTCCTGATAATTGTGATGAGAAATGGTAGTTTTAATCCTGCTGATCAAGTCGTCAATCACTGGAGCTATAGTCATACTGGCACATATTTTAAACAAAGGATTATAATGATGATAATGGAATGAATAATACTATTAAAATGTGATGTTTAGGACAAAGGTTGTGTTAGAATGATGCCCAAAAAAGTGCTCCATAAAGAGTTATTATGCTTCCTTTTATAAGTCTAGCGCTAAGACTCATTAACGTTGATGAATAGATACCACTGAGTGGCTAACACTAACGCACTAACTAATATAACAAGTCATTGTTAACAAACCAGAAGCACTGACACACTTTTCACACAATACTGAAGCTAGCATTGGCTACAGAATCAATACTGACCTTTCACCTTTTGCCACCTGTTCTCAGTCCAGATCAGATCTGTCCAATTTGTGCTCATGGGAAAAAAAAAACACTATATAGTCTACGTACTGAGGTGGTCCAACATCACAATGTATTATATGTACTATAGGCTCAAGAGATTGTCATAAAAACTCAAACTACACCCGAATCGCAAGCGTTAGGTGAGGTCAAAATTCACCACACGATCAGTGCGCACGTTGGAACCAGGGCCAAGTTGGCTAACTGAACAAATAAACAGCTCCTAATGTGGTTTATTTCAAATGAGATTCCATTTAACTGTTCCGAAGTAATTGAGCAAACAGGAAGCAGAATCAGAGATCAGCTTACCTCCAAACCAGATACGTGTCCTCAGGTGTGTGACTGCCAGCGACAAGTCACTGGAGCAGAGTACAGACTCTATTGTGGGTGTGCTGATGAGGGGGCGGTGTGAGTGTGTGTCTGTCTTCGTGTGCATACATACTAGTCCAAGGCTCACCATTTATATCAGCTCCATAACACACCACCAGACTCTGAGATATTCTTTGTCATTTCACCTTGTGTTTATGTTGTAAAGGCAGGTATTACAGTACAGATGTATGACACATAATAATATACCACGCAAATGTGTTTTTATCAGTTAGACCTTAAGGCCCATCTGAAGAACTCGTGGTGGCATCAGAGGATTTAAAACAAAAGCCAAAATACTTTACAATTTAAATGATCTTTAAAAAAAGAGACACAGCAGAGGAAGAGGAAATTCATTTTTAGAGAAATCAGTAGAAGATTAGTCCTCCTGTGCAAAGAATCATTTGCAGGAAACAAAGGGAAGGTTACACACCTGCCTCATAAACCAGGACCACCTTTACTGAGGTTCTTTAATGTTTACATGAGCAGTGCTGGTCCTTCAGGGTCGACGAGACAGGTCACGCTTATCTCAAACGACTGCTGAGGCACTTCCTTCAAAAATTCAATGAAAGACGAGTTCTAGCCTTGTGAGTCTGTAAGCTCTGATAACGTCAGAGGTTGTTTTTTTTTTTTTACATATTTAAATAGTTACATTACAGAATGTATGATGCAACTGTTGTCACAAGCCAAACATGTTTGTGCCTTTCAATCTGACTTGCTTGTAGTCCAAGCATATTACCTGAAGAAAAAGAGAATAGAATACAAAACAAAAAATACACACAAAAAAAAGTCTGAATCAACGTTTTTCGTCCTACTTAATCTGCCTTATATGGGAGAGAATTAACAATGGAATAAAACACTACCATGTTCACAATGACGTGCGGTGAGGTTCGTGGCTGGTGAGGCACTGGTTTCATCATAATTAGATTTACAAACATGAACCTACAGTGTAGCTTATTCACCATTTAATAAGCAACAGTGAGTGGTTTATTTTTAGTCTCATAGCAGAATTATTTACACATACAAACTGTTAAACACAGAGTTGTCATTGGTGCAGACTTCAATGGACATGTTGGTGCAGGTAACAGAGGTGACGAGGAAGTGATGGGCAGGTTTGGTATCCAGGAGAGGAACGCAGAAGGACAGATGGTAGTTGACTTCGCAAAAAGGATGGAAATGGCTGTAGTGAATACTTTCTTCCAGAAGAGGCAGGAACATAGGGTGACCTATAAGAGTGGTGGTAGGAGCACACAGGTAGACTACATCTTGTGTAGACGATGTAACCTGAAGGAGATCAGTGACTGCAAAGTAGTGGTAGGCGAGAGTGTAGCCAAACAGCATAGGATGGTGGTGTGTAGGATGACTCTGGTGGTGAGGAAGATGAAGAAGACAAAGGCAGAGCAGAGGACAAAATGGTGGAAGCTAAAAAAGGAAGGGTATTGCATGACCTTTAGGAAGGAGTTAAGACAGGCTCTGGGTGGTCAGGAGGTGCTTCCAGATGACTGGACAACTACAGCTTATGTGATCAGGGAGACAGGTAGGAGAGTATTTGGTGTGTCATCTGGAAGGAAAGCAGATAAGGAGACTTGGTGGTGGAATGAGGAGGTACAGGAGTGTATACAAAGAAAGAGGTTAGCTAAGAAGAAGTGGGACACTGAGAGGACTGAGGAGAGTAGACAGGAGTACAGGGAGATACAGCGTAAGGTGAAGGTAGAGGTAGCAAAGGCCAAACAAGAAGCTTATGATGACTTGTATGCTCGGTTGGACAGTAAGGAGGGAGAGACTGATCTGCACAGGTTGGCAAGACAGAGAGATAGAGATGGGAAGGACGTGCGGCAGGTTAGGGTGATTAAGGATAGGGATGGAAGTCTATTGACAGGTGCCAGCAGTGTGATGGGAAGATGGAAAGAGTACTTTGAAGAGTTGATGAACGTGGAAAATGAGAGAGAACAAAGACTAGAAGAGGTGACTGCTGTAGACCAGGATGTAGCAAAGATTAGTCAGGATGAAGTGAGGAGAGCACTGAATAGGATGTAGAGTGGAAAGGCAGTCGGTCCTGATGATATACCTGTAGAGGTTTGGAAGTGTCCAGGAGAGGTGGCAGTAGACTTTCTGACTGGGTTGTTCAACAGGATCTTAGATAGTGAGAAGATGCCTGAGGAGTGGAGGAGAAGTGTGCTGGTGCCCATTTTTAAAAACAAGGGAGATGTGCAGAGTTGTGGCAACTACCGAGGAATAAAGCTGATGAGCCATACAATGAAGTCATGGGAAAGAGTAGTGGAAGCTAGACTAAGGGCAGAAGTGAGCATTTGTGAGCAGCAGTATGGTTTCATGCCAAAAAAGAGTACTACAGATGCAGTATTTGCTTTGAGGATGTTGATAGAGAAGTACAGAGAAGGCCAGAGGGAGCTGCATTGTGTTTTTGTAGATCTGGAGAAAGCTTATGACAGGGTGCCCAGAGAGGAACTGTGGTATTGTATGAGGAAGTCTTGAGTGGTAGAGAAGTATGTTAGAGCGGTGCAGGACATGTATGAGGACTGTAAGACAGTGGTGAGGTGTGCTGTAGGTGTGACAGAGGAGTTCAAGGTGGAGGTGGGACTGCATCAGGGATCAGCTCTGAGCCCCTTCGTGTTCGCTATGGTGATGGACAGGCTGACAGACGAGGTTAGACAGGAATCTCCATGGACTATGATGTTTGCAGATGACATTGTGATCTGCAGTGAGAGTAGGGAAGAGGTGGAGGAGAAGCTAGAGAGGTGGAGGTTTGTCCTGGAAAGGAGAGGGATGAAGGTTAGCCGCAGTAAGACAGAGTACATGTGTGTGAATGAGAGGGACCCAAGTGGAAGAGTGAGGTTACAGGGAGAAGAGATCAAGAAGGTGGAGGATTTTAAGTACTTAGGGTCAACAGTCCAGAGCAATGGAGAGTGTGGAAAAGAGGTGAAGAAACGTGTGCAGGCAGGATGGAATGGATGGAGAAAAGTGTCAGGTGTGATGTGTGATAGAAGAGTTTCAGCGAAAATGAAAGGTGTACAAAACTGTGGTGAGACCAGCGATGTTGTTTGGTCTAGAGACAGTGTCACTGAGGAAAAGACAGGAGGCAGAGCTGGAGGTAGCAGAGATGAAGATGTTGAGGTTCTCTCTGGGAGTGACCAGGAAGGATAGGATCAGGAATGAGTACATCAGAGGGACAGCACATGTTAGAGGTTTTGGAGATAAAGTCAGAGAGGCCAGACTGAGATGGTTTGGACATGTCCAGAGGAGAGATAGTGAATATATTGGTAGAAGGATGCTGAGTTTTGAACTGCCAGGCAGGAGGCCTAGAGGAAGACCAAAGAGGAGGTTTATGGATATAGTGAAAGAGGACATGAAGGTAGTTGGTGTGAGAGAAGAGGATGCAAAGGACAGGGTTAGATGGAGGCAATTGATTCGCTGTGGCGACCCCTGAAAGGAAAAGCCGAAAGGAAAAGAAGAAGAAACTGTTAAACACAAATGAGCACATTTGATTAAAAAAAAACCTACACGTTTGTTTATATGTTACGTTTACTTATAAATGAAGTCCATGCACAGCTCCTTCTGAACAAAAGCAGCGAAAACTTTTTGAGTTGAGATATGTAATCCACCATTTTTATAGTAAGGCAAGGCGAGTGGAAAACACAATGAATGGCTATACTTAATGCACTGACTATAGATTGTAGTTTACTGTCACTTCTTCTACGGTCGAGGAAGAAGAATCCTCAGACGAATCCCTGGGATCACCAGCGCCCCCTACCATGAGGAACGAGAACTGCATGTCTCACTTCTCACCTTTTCCCAGTCGTTTCAGGACCGCTCAACTCAACAAAGACGTTACACTCATGCAGTTGTTGACAAAAAGACACTGTACATTATAAATATTTGCTACATTATGGAAATTTAGTTCATAGAGCAAACGTGTTTGAACATTTTAATGGCAACATAGAGAGAGATAGCATTACGGTCTCACTGTATAGCACGCTCGCAGTCAAGCCATTGATCAATCCATGGTGAGGCTCAGCTGGCTGGTGCCTCACCACAGGTCTCTTCTCAGTATCTCAGCGGTAAATGTGAAAATTCAGCGATTTTGAGTAAAATTATCCTAAATTTGGTGACATTAAACAGAAAATAACTTTATAATACACATCACTGGATAAGTATAACCATTTAATTTATTTCATCCATTTTTCAGTTTTTTCTTTCATGATAGCAGGTGAGGCCGTGACTCACCTGCACGTCACTCCATGTTTAATAATTAAAAAAAAAATCTCTGACATTTGACATCAATATGAGAATTTCACACAAGTTTTTAAAATGCTACCTTTAAGTGTGACCAATGCTATCAGAACATTTATGTTCCCGACATTACCTAAACATTACTTGGATTATGGTAACTTTTGTGCCAACAGGTATTGCAAAATTCTAAATATCATATTTTTTGTATTGTCTTGTGTTTGTGTTACCTGAGCAGTGGTCCAGCACTTAATCACAATGTACTTCACAAAAAAAACCCCAGAACTCTATGACAACTTTTCGACCATTTTGAATGTTCAGGTAAAACTTTCATAACCCAATACACCCAACACAAACCCATACCCTAACAAATACATACAAACACGCACAAACTATCAGGTGAGGAAGAATTGATGTAAAAAACCACAACCCTGTGGGGGTACTTTGAAGCCGAGAACCTGAACCTCTATGGAGCTTTTAGCTCCAAAACAGTCCGTTGTTTGATTGTTCTCTGGAGTTAAAGATCTTCATGTGTGACTTTGTGGCTGCGTTTGTCCAACCAGGCCTGCAGCAGCGGTAGGTTGGTGTCCATCCAGCGGATGTTATCCTCAACCGTCTCATACGTCTGTCGGATGCACCTCATCTCTGAGCCCGTCTCCTCAGTCAGAGAGCTGAAGAAGCTTTTCACCTGAGTGCAGAGTAAAGGATAGGAAGATTTAAAACAGCTTCAGGTAGCGACTTCAAAGAAGAGGAAAATTAATTGTCTCCATCTTGGAGAGAGGGCATGAGCTGCAATCAGACTGGAATATGTGCTGCAATGAAACGGAAACGTAATTATTCTTGTTTACCATGCTATGATGTTTACATCACAAGTAAAACGTCAAAATAGACTTTCCGCCTCTTCTGCTTGAGGACAACCTACTTTCTATTTAAAGGGCTGGATGGTTTTGTTTCATGTAAACAGAGTTGGCAAAGAGAAATGTTGTAGCGAAGGGCTTGAGTTTGTTTTTCAGCATTTTTTGCATTTCATTTAAATTCAATGCAAAACCACAGATAAAAGTAAAAGGAGGGTAAAAGGAAAATGTGTCCGATATTCACTAAAGGTTTACGCGTATTTCCATAGAAATAAATAATGATAAATAATGAAATTTAGAATTAAGAAGCCTGGTTCTTGGAGAGTATACACAACACTTTTCTTACCTCATCCAGCATCTCCCTGGTAGAGTACCGGTTGGTCACCCCAGTCACCATGTGTGATATTGTACTAGAGCCCAGGTCAAACCTGTGGCATTAAAGCAAATGAGGCATAATTCAAAATCAGGAAACGAAAACATTTTACAGCTCAACAGATGAAAGCTGCTAGATAGCACCACGTTTTGATGTTCTAAAATAAGACACAAAGATCATTTGGGTCTTTTAAAATGACCAATGTGAAGGGAAGTTATTTCACAGAGGAACATAGTTTGAGTAAATATTTGATTGGCTTTCACATAGTTGACATGGAGGAATGATTCATATATGCGTGATGGTGCAAACTGACTTGTTAATCAGTGCGTTCCAATTGGCTCGGAGGAAGTCCCATGCCAGATCACCACCGTGGACATTCCTGCTGACAGTGATGATCACTTCTGGGAGGTCTTGAACCTTCATCACTTCACCCTGGAGGCTCTGCTCCATCATCCTGCAGATATACAGAAAGAAATAGAAACACTAATCAGAGGAGAGCTGGATAAATAAATATAAATATATATAAATAAATATAAATAAAATAAATAAATAAAATGGAAAACAAAATGCATGCAGATGAATGATGGAATTTACCCACCAGCTGAGCTTGTCCTGCATAGGGCTCAATGCCATTGCTGTCTTTAGACGGCTCCTCACAGACATCTGAAGTGAATTGCGGTACTGCTCAAAAAGGAAGTCCCACCCCTTTAGTGTTTGAGCTCCAGTCACAAAAACAGCCATGGTGGTGTCAACAGGGACGCTGAAAGCAGAGAAGAATTTTGGTTCAGTAACAGCTATCGGAATACTTTTAATAAAAATAATAATCAATATTAAAATATGATCACTGAACACAGGCAAAATGTATACAATACAATTATAACAGACTGTTGGTGTGCTCTTTCAGCATGACGACCTCTGACCTCATGTTGCCGTCAGAGTCCCTCCATTTGTTAAAAAGCTGAGTGGCTTTGGTCACACAGGGAGAGTATTTCTGGATGCAGCTGAACACCAGCAGGTAGCTCCTCAGCATTCGCTCAGACACTGACCCGGTGTCAGCCCACTGCTGCCCATCGATCAGGCCCCGGAACAGATCCACAATGTAGCCCTGAGTGGAGAAACCACAGAGCTGGACAATTAGTAAATAATCAATAGGCTTCAGATTTAACCGGAATTTACCCAAAGAGTCCCATCTCTCTCCAGAGGCACACTGGCCTTTAATCATCTGAAGTTCATAAGTGGACTTTAATTGTAAGAATAAAATTTCATTTTATGCCATTCTAGCATTAAATCATTTAGAGACAATGCATGTGACATCTGTTCAAGCCAAATTAATCAATTCATAAAACAAATGTTGAAAATAAATAGAAGTTTCTTCCACACATCTATCCTTAATGTTACAATAATATGTGAAAAATAACAACACAAAAATAAATAATACAGTTTAGGTAGAGCAAACTATATAAGTTACCAGCAGGTCCTATTGTGACGTTCGAGCTGTAAGCTTCAGGTCTTATTTGACTAACCATCCGCCTCGGATCCTCATAAACTACTACTAACAAATTATTCCTAATTCTAACAGCAGATTTTTTTTAGAGCAAAGCAGTCTCTTCATGGTGGCATCATAAAAGCGTGCTATGCTTGGTGTATAATGATTAAACAATTAGAGACAGCGGTGATGTGTCAGGTTCACGTATTCTTGCACAACAGAAAGCAGATTCTACGTAAACTTGCACTGTCTGTAATTTTAGTTTTGTCACCACTGAATGATGGTGTCTTACGGTCCGTTGCTCAGAGGTGTCTTTGTGTCTCCTGCTGTTTCAATTGTCAGTACAGTCAAGCCACATAAAGTTTTGTTCTTGGTGAATATTATATTGATTAGCCAGATGGAATTACAACGGACAGCCTCTCTGTTAGCATGAACATATGCTGACCTTCATTTTCTTCTCCAGAGCTGCCATGTCTCTCTTTTCCATCAGTTTGTAGAGAGGAACAAGCTCTCCGAAGCCCTGAGTGACTGCCATTATCTCCGTCTCTCTGGAGAGGTACAGCGACAGCTCCAGAGCCGTGTCCAGCCTCACCTTCCTGATGCTGAACAGCAAACACAGGACAGCCTTCCAATAAACACCACGCAACAACTTTTTTTTTTCAATTATTTTATAAACTAAGAAAATCTACAGTACATGGACAACGGTTAATAAAATTAACAAGCTATACCTTCAGCAAAAACACCTCCCTGTCTTATCATGTGTTCTTCATGAGAACTATAAGTATGACTAAAATTAAACTTTAACAGATTATTCGTTAAATCTAGCTGTCATGTGACAAACGGATCACACCTGACCAGCTGGAAGACGTCGTGGATGAGGCTGGCGCGGTCGTTGCTGGTCAAGGCGGTGTGATTGTGTTGCAGCAGTTTGATGATGGAGTTCCATCCATTGCCTTCGTAGTGAACCATGTAGAAGCCACTCATGTCCACATTGAACTTCACCCAGTCCACCTCCTGTGGCAGGTACAGGATATCTGCAGGCAGCAGAAGTGAAAGCTTTGTCGTGAAATTTATGCACACGACGAAAGAAAAAGATTCAAATGTGGCCCCCTAAAAAAAACATCCGCATCACATAAAGCCCCATCCTCACCTGCCTTCGTCTTCAGCAGGAAGCGCTGGACGGTGCTGGAAGCGCTGGTCACGTAGGTCAGGGGGATCTGCCACAGGAATCTATAAATACACAAAGCTCAGCTAAAAACTAAACTATAAATGAATTATAACTATTTTAAGTGATAAACTGAAAAACTGAATGAAATATGTAATTAAAATAGAATAAACACTGAAAGTACAATGGTACCTGTCAGTGAGGGAGGGGTCATCAGTCCTCAAATAGCGCTTCTGACTGACTCTAACCTCACGACCTCTGACCTCCACTGTGACCAATGGGAAGCCCTCCTGCAGTGTCCACGTGTCCATGATGGCCTTGACGTCCAGCTCATCATCAGAGTGCCACTTCTATGTATGCGCGCGTGCACACACGCACACACGCACACACACACACACACACACACACACAGAGATCATCATTCATAAAAGTGGTGTTGACTAAGGTGATGCGTTCCAACATTTTTGTCTGCGAGCAAAACATTCATTTTCAAACATATTCATTCCTGTCATAAAGAACTAAAGAAACCAGGAGTTTATTCATATTCATAAATAGTAGGTGATTGAAAAAGAGTCTTTCATTATCCAAATATTTGTTGAGTAGTGCAGTAGTTCGTTAACCAACTGGTCTTGCAGCTTTAAATTAAACTACCCAATAGACAGCAACAGATCCAAGCTGTCGTCTCATGGCCTCAAGTATAGAAATCTTTTAGAATTCTACACATACTGACATTGTGGGAAAAGCACAACATCCTGCATGAAAAGTAAAAAACAGTATAAAATGCAGTGAAAACTAGATCAATTTGTGCTTTCCTGGACTTTGCTACAACAGAGAATGAAAACATACTGAGGCTCCAGACTGCTGGCAGCGCTTGGAGCAAAATGCTTTGTGTTTCTTATGATCGTCTTTCAGATTATCAGAGCTGCAGATCTGGTAAGGAGGCAAACACAAATTTAACATAAAGTTTTTACGGTCCCAACACTTTCTCAACAGTTTCAACACACCAGGCCTAAAATGATGCATCTCCAACTGTACTACAGGGTTACACAAGCAAGAAGAAATGAAAAATTTGTTCCAAAAAAAGGTGAAAAACATTCAACAATCGATTTTTAAACTTTATGTAAGTTTAAATAACTGGACCACGTCAAGTTGTGTACTGTTAGCATAAATGCATCATCATGCTGAGGTAACCTGGCCAACAGCATCACTACTTTTCTTGTGACACACATCGCTCACCTTGGTCAGGCTCTCCCACAGGTGGCTGTTGATAGTGTTCTGGTAGCTGTAGCGTTTCAGGTATCGGATGATGCCGATTTCAAATACCTCAGGAGTGAGGAAGTCCCGCAGCATATTCAGAATACACGCACCCTAAGAAACATAAAAAACAAACAAACAAATGAAATGCTAAAATACGCTATAGATGGTTTATGGAGACCAAATAAATATGAGATTAAGAGTTTAACCTTCTTACTTCACAAGGAGCGAGCTGAGAATGTGGTTATCTTTCACTTAGACCACTGACCTTGTCATACGACACGTCATCAAACATCTCCAGGATCTGTGCCGGGTTTTCCACGGGGTTAGAGATGGGGTGGGAAGAGCTGAGGGAGTCCACCTCCATGGCCTCAAAACATTTCCCCAAGAAGACGTCATCCTGGAGAACCAGAGTGTGATTAAAATCATCAAATGTTTAAACAATGATGTAATATTCCTGTCTTTTAAACATATATTAAGAAAAAATTGATTGCTAACATGAATAAAAACAGTCTACTGCAGTGCAGCAGTCAGTTCTAATGAGATTCTGATCTGTTTCCTGCGCTCTCCTCTCACCACTTGCAGCTCTGGATAGGTGATGTTGACTGAAATAAACTCCATGAACTTGGCGAAGCCCTCATTGAGCCAGAGGTCGTTCCACCACTCCATCGTCACCAAGTTGCCAAACCACTGGACGGAAGAACGGTCTTTATCAAATAAATGCATCCAAGCATGAAACAGCAGCTTCTAGCTTAAAAAATTTAACCCTTCAATCAGCTTTTCTTGTTTCAAACGCATTTTTTCACCAGACAGGCTACCTGGTGTGCCAGCTCGTGTGCGATGACCATAGTGATCATCAGTTTATCCGAAGCCGAGGATTTGTCAGGGTCGAAGAGGAGGCCCGTCTCTCTGTAGGTGGAGAGACCCCAGTTCTCCATCGCACCCGACTGGAAGTCAGGAACAGCAGCCAGGTCTGCAGGAAATCACACCCAGATGATGACTTCTGTCAGATTACATGTAGCGTAGCAGGTTTGTAGTCTGCAGACTACAAAATAATCAATCAAATGATGTGCACATCGATGCCACTGCCATTCCAATGGCTTCATAACAAAATAATAAAATAACAAATGCAGAAGTGGTGACTAGAAAGCAACCGGAATTCCGTTTTATTTTAAAGG
This sequence comes from Antennarius maculatus, assembly GCA_013358685.1. NCBI lineage: Eukaryota > Metazoa > Chordata > Actinopteri > Lophiiformes > Antennariidae > Antennarius > Antennarius maculatus. Next base: position 13,250,272 of record CM023608.1, read on the forward strand.
TGTTTCCCCTCTCATCCAAGAGGAACTCCCATCCCACCACACCATTCTGACCTTACGTCAAATGACCAAAAGGATTCAGGTATGTGATCAACCCACCTGTAAACACAACATCCTAAAAACTCAAGATGGAGCTTGGCATTTAATGGCACACATGAACTCCATGACAACTTTCTGACCATGAACTAGAAGCGTGAGGATTTTTTTAAATTTATATACTCAATTAGAGGCACACTCTAGTGTTAGTAACATGCATATATTAGTGTGCACAGGCCCTGAACACACAAACACACACATAAGGGGCCTGTATGCATGCAGGGGGAGGTAGAGTGGCGGGTAGCTCCTTTGTGGGGCGCCCAAATGAGCAACTTGTAAGGGGGACGGCGCCTTGCTCAAGGATGCCTCGGCAGTGCTCCAGAGGGGAGCTGACACCTCCCACTGTCAGCTCACACTCCGGGTATTTTTGGGCAGGAGCGGGAATTTAACTGCCAATCTTGGAACATGGGACAACCCGCTCTACAGCCCGCTCTACCACTGAGCCACAGCCGCCCCTAGTATTTGCACAAATTAAATAACAACAAAATGGAACCACAAAACTTCCATCTTACCATGTTTTGGAAGTGGGTAAGGAATATCAAAGTAGTCGTCGTAGAAGTCCAGCAGGTTGGCAGCAGCTTCCAAAGGGAAGGCTGTTTGCTTGATCTTCTCAGGCACAGAGTAGACTGATATCTGACAGCACAGGAGAAACTCCTGTGTTAATGTTGGAGCAACACCCTTTATTTGTGTGTAATGTTTTATCTATGGATGAATTTAATAAATATACTGTATAAGATACAGGACAGAAAATTCAAAACTGTTCGTGACTAAGCAGGAACGCTGATAGGAGAGGTAAATGAAGGCATGGCTAGCGTCCGCTGTCCTCCTCACCTTGACACCATGCTTGGAGGTCCTGCTCACAGACATGAAGTCAGAGATGATGTATGCCACCAGGTAAGTGCTCATTTTTACTGAGGTGTCAAAGTGATCCTCCAGCAACCCGCCTGGCAACGCCACAGATTTTATCTGAGAAACACAGAAGTGTGGAGGAGGAAAGAAAGAAGCGGTCAACACGCCTGTAACAGAGCAGCGAGTCATTACTGACTTAAAATCTTACTGCTTCAGCACTGTGTTATATTTCATGTTGATGGTTCGACAGTAAAAAACCAAGGCAGAAGTTGACTCCATGAGCCATTTATTTTGTTCTGTATTAATTTTTTCGCTCACATTTGAGTAAAGTAAACCAATGCATGCGTGTACCTTGGGCATGTTTGATATAGCTGTGTGCCGTGGTTCTCGAATGATACTGATGGTGAAGTTAGATTTGAAGGCTGGCTCATCAAAACAGGGGAAGGCCGCACGGGCAGAGGTGGGTTCAAACTGCGTGGACGCCAGAAACCTAACAACAAAGTAAAAGATGTGAAACGTTTAAGATGACACACTTGGTGGGAATCGGGATCGTTGATACTTCAGTGCTGGAAAAATACATTAAATAAATCCTGGACGCAGGCTAATACTTATGATGCTTATTCAGGGTTTGATTAGGATGCTGTCTCTTAATGCCCTTACCGGACGTCTCCACTTCTGGTGCGGTAGCTGCTTTTGTAGAATCCATGGAAGCTGTCAGACAGGTTGGCGGCATACTCCAGGTGAACTTCATACCTCCTATCTTTAGTCAGCACCGAGTCCGACAGCAGAGCCAGCTGGTGGAAACGTGGATGCTCCAGAACCTGCAGAGGCGTCACGCCTTCCGGGGCGAGGAGCAGCGCGTTGGACACCTGTAGCTGCTTGGAGTGGAGGACGATGGTGCTGGTGTCCCTGTGAACGTCCAGCTGGATCCGAACCGTACCGGTGAAGTCCAGGGAGGTCAGGTTGGGATGGATGGTCAGGTGATAGTGGACAGGGGTGATGGTGGTAGGAAGCCTCGTGTGTTTCCATGGGAACGGTCTGTCGGTGGTGGCTGAGGGAATGTCCCTGGATGGAGACTGATTTGAGAGCAGGGCTCCGGATGTCCCGGGGAAGGGAAGGATCGGCAGCAGGAGAAGAGCAACAAACATCGTCATCCTCTCACCTGGAGTTAAAAAAAAAACCCAAAACACAGGAAATAAATCATTTATAAAACATAGCATCTACTTTCCATTAAAACTCAGGAGCAGATGATTGTAAAAGGACTCCACAGACTTCGTCCCTTAATAACATTTCACATCACATTTTTTCGGTACACTTAAAATCATTCAAATGTTTCTTTGGAAAATTCAAAGAGATATTTGATTTCAACTCGAAGACGAAGACAGTGTGATTCAGACAATGGTGACAAAAACAGACAGCAGGAAGTACGACACTTTCGATTTAGGTTTCCATTCATACATAGACACGAACCCCTATGGAGACATTTTACTCATATGTTAAATAAAATATATTTACACCTGTTTAGACTCAGTTTGGTTTAACCAGCTGTGTTCTACTCACTCTTCTGTCCTCTCCGGACTGTGCTGACATCAGTTTATTCAAAAGTGAAAGTGAAAGAGGGAGGTGTAAGTTGCATGATCGGAGAAAACGGAGTAAAACCGCACATACGAACCATATTTTTTGTTCTTAGTTGTAAAATAATAAGACTATTTTGTAAGATGGCATCAAAATGATGGTGAAACGCCATGAGAGTAGGACAGGACAGAGGGAAACATTTGTCGTCAAAGCATGGTTCCGTGTTGTGTCTGCCTGCAATGAAACATTTTGTCCTCTAGGTGGCGCCATGGTTTCTTGATCTTCTCGCGTTCACGTCTCATGATGGTTTTATTCCATATACGTAATCAAGTAATCAAGAATCAAGAATCACTTTAATTCTCGTTGTTAAATCGAAAAATGAAATCGGATACATTAACAAAGAACAGATACGAGAAAGATAATAAATAAAGAAATAGATTTAAAAAAATAGATAAGAACACAATGGCAACATTTGGCAAAAAGGGCAAGATGACGGCTATCAAACGTTCTAACACCCCTTCACAGTACGAAATGACACACAATAGCGGTAATGTATGTTAAATTGTACATAGACACTGATATTTTACACAGGGTAAAACATTTTATACACAATGTACACATTACATTAATAAACCTAATTAATAACTTTATATTTGCCATGCCAGGGTATTATTATTATTATTATTGTTAATATTTTTGATATTATTATTGTTATTATTATTATTATTCCCTTTCTCCTTATGTCTTAATTTTCTTCAATGTACAGTGTATTCTCCCTGTTTCTGTTCGTCTGAATGCTGCTGCAACATTTAAATTTCCCAGTTTGGGATCAATGAAGTATATCCTATCTTATCTTATCTTATCTTATCTTATCTTATCTTATCTTATCTTATCTTATCTTACCTTGTCTTGTCTTGTCTTGTCTTGTCTTATCTTATCTTATCTTTCAGAGGAGAATAACATGAAATATGTCGTTTTTGGACATGACTGTAGCTACAGATACAACTGGAGAATGTTAATATGTAGAACTATATAAAAGCTATTTAATTAACAAATACGATGAACATTCTTAACATTTTTTAAGATGCTCTGATGAAGTTTTATTTATATAAAAAACCAAAAAAATTTATAATGATTGACATACTCAAAAAAGTTAAATCTAAAAGGAATCGTGCATACTGATATCATTTTTTGTATAGATAATTGCTTTTTTGTATTTTTAATCCACCAACATGAACAGTTTCATCAAATTCACGTAATCTGTCTGGTTTACAGGTTAGGGGTTATAATACCAAAGTAAGATCACATTTTGCATTGTATTCTTTAAAACCTTTCCATAGTTGAATTGTGTTTTATTAAACTGTAAGAACCCACACCCAAGTATCCTTAAAGGAAAATTATGTGGGTTACAACAAAAACTAAGTGGATCACATAGAACTGGAACATTTAATGTGTGTGTTACACTGGTGTCACTATGTCCACATTCACACTTAATTAGAGGTATTTGATAGATAACGTTCACCTGTACTATTATTGAACTGCTGAAGAAAGTCAGAGAATGAGGAGGAACCAATGCAGATTCTGAGATATTGTACATGTAAATGCAGCTTGAATATATTTGCTGAGAGTTAATTTTTCATGGAGAACTTTATGCTTAAATATCAATTTTCCAAATCCCTGAGTATCACCAGAAAGATTTACTCCATGGTCACACAGTGTTTGTTAACATTCCGAAAAAAAAAAAAAAAAAAAAAATATTTATACCCTCCTCTCACACATACGTACGCCGAAGGATAAAGTCCATCCCATCTGCAAACATTAATAAGTAAACTTTACAATGAGCATGTCTTTTTTCGCACTGATGTTGAAGTGGTCGTTTGGGGAACCTGACAAGATTTTCTCTCCCATACATCTGGATTGATAAACACCAAAGCGTTCCAGGTTTTGGGGGAAAAAACTTAGTCAGGAAGATTTAGGTTGAATTTATTTTAGAAAAGACAGAATTCCTGTGAGGAGAATGGGAAAGGTGGTGTTGATTTCCATTGCTTGTGGTACTGTAGCGCTGGCGGCAGGTCTCCTGATTGGTCACTTCGGCATCAGCTCGGGACCCTCCTGGGTGAAGGATGTGGCGAAGGATGTGGAAGAGAGCTTTGTTGAGAAGTTCATGTCTGAAATTGACAACATCCGGATTCAGGAGAATCTTAAGTGAGTTGATAAATGTCAAATCTACATTTTTTTCCAATAGACCTTCATGACTCTTTAATTAATTATTTTTTTCTCCACAGGGAGTTGACAAAAGTGCCCCATTTGGCCACTACAGCTGGAGATGAGCAGACAGCCCGTTTCATTCTTGAGAGATGGCAGGACCCAGAGAATGGCCTGGATCAGGCCTGGACAGAGGAGTTCATGGTCTACCTGTCCTTCCCTGACCGCAGCAATCTCAACAAGGTCACTGTAGGTGAGGCAACAAGAGGGAATGTGGTAAAAACATTCATCTCCCCATTTTTCCATCTTCTTTGACTGCAATTTAGCATATTTAATGAATGGCAATCAACAGCGAGCACGGTTATAAGATGGAATGAGTGATCTACAGAGCTTACTGTGAGTAGGGAACTGAAGCAAAGAGGAGTTGTATGATGACTTAAACATAATGCAGCTTCATGCATCAAGAGGAATTAAAGATGAGTTCAAGTACCATCGACTGAATTGTAGAAGCATCTTGAGCAAATCTGAACCGTCTTCCTGAAATGGGTGTGAATCTGGGTCATGTTCCTGTATCATGTCAATGACCGCAGTGCTTATAGAATTTACCCACATGCTCGCTAAATGTACTTATTCTAATGGATACTGAAAAACAAAATAATGATATTATTAAAATATCATCTCTATATGTTGAACTAAACTATCTAAACCAACATTTCCAATTACTATTTTTGTCTTTTAAATAACATTAATCATCCGTATTTGAACCAAATAGAACTGTGATCAATCTTTGTCCCCAGTTATAAATCATTTTCCACCAGACCAGCCAATCTGAGTCTGTCATTTCAGTGAGCCCACTTGATGCTGTGCTGCACACCGCCAGGGAAAAAGAGAAGACTTATACTTCAGACCAAGATGATCCTGATGTGGTTCAGCCATATGCAGCATACTCCCCTGCTGGACACCCAAAGGTGAAAAGCTGTGTCCATACTTATACAGCTTAAGGCTCTGCATGAAAATTATCTTTAAGTTAAACACTGTAATGAGACTAATTTGAAATTCAAAAGTTCTCTAAATCACTATATAATTTTATGAAAGGAAGTCTGAGTTCCTCTGAAGTGAATTCATGTTGTTTTTTTATACTTTTACACAAAATGGTGATTTCCACCATTGAGCACTATTTATAGGAAACAAAAAGTCAAATAAGGTTTTACAACAATAAAAGCCTTATAATCTTCTGCAGCACTTATCTTATGAGGACATAAAGTTACATCTATGTACTGCATCACACCATAAATCATAGAATCACATGAGTGTCCCATCACTGTATCTCACCTTATTTCTCTTAACATTTGAGGCTCCTTTGTCATTTAAAAGAGATAAGAAGCATTTAGATAAGAAGCTGCATGTCAAATTGCACCACAACTTGGGCAAGATGAACTGAGCTTCAATATACTGTATATGAATAGAATAGACAAAATACAAAAAGGACCAAAAGGATGTGGCACAGTATTGTCGTGTGTGAACAGAAATAGCTAAAAGGGATGCCATGTATTAATTACAAACAGTGAAATACACTTGGTGACATCCTTAAAGGTAAGGTCTTTTGCATGTTTTGAAAGAACAGATAAGAGAAGTTATTATGTAGACTGAGTTCATAAAACAACACGAGCCCATCTGTTAATAGTGACCCAGACTAATTGATCTGTAAAATCACGTCTGTGAGATCCATATTAAAGGCAGAAGTGGGAAATATAGAAAAAGTTCAGTCATTCACTTTCTTTCTTTCTTTTACTGCTGCTGTCGACACCGAGTTGATTTGTCTGCTGGTTTTAGGGGAAACTGGTTTACGCCAACCAAGGGAAACCTACTGACTATGAACGGTTAAACCAGACAGTGGACCTAAGAGGAACCATCGCCATCACCAGATATGGTGGAGCAGGAAGAGCTGCTAAAGTGAGAAGCACTTTGTATGTAACATAATATGCTGTTGGTGTTTCTTTGTGATTCCTAAAATTGATCGGAAAACATTTATTAGGGGCAAAGGCTTGCGAGTGTTTCAGTGAGTCCACCAATGAAGCTGCTTTCTAATCTTCAGATGATGCCTTTTATTGACATAATAAAAGGTGTGGAGAACAATGTCACTGATTCACACTGTCCTGAGGACAAAGATAAAAGGTGTACCGACTTTAAGGAAAGGGTTTTACTATCTCTACTATTAATTTGTAAAGCTATAACCCCTAAAGTAGACATTACATGATAATATGTTATTTATGTTACCGAATCATGCAGTTAAAATATAGTTCAACTGTAAAAGTCAAAAATCAATCAAGTATATCCTAAATATTAATAATTTGGTATCTTTGTTCAGAATATTGACAGACTCAATTTAATAGCAAAGCTTTTGCCTCCTGAGGCACTCAGTTTGTAGAAAATCAAACATTGTAGATCATTTCTTGTATGTAATATTCAGTGGTGTCTGTCGTCCAGGCCATCAATGCTGCACCCTATGGTGTCATAGGCGTGCTTGTTTACACCGACCCTCTGGACATCAACGACGGCCTCATGTCAGACAGTAATGAGACGTATCCTCACTCCTGGTACCTGCCGCCGTCTGGCGTGGAGAGAGGTTCCTTCAAAACCCACTATGGAGACCCACTAACGCCCTACCTGGCTGCTAAAGGTAAGCAGGGGCTGATGGAATAACGGTACACAAGGTTCACGTACAATAGTGTTTTCCCTTTTATCACGTTTTCTGTACCGCTGCTGCACTTTGACTCCACTACTGTTTGAGGGTGAGTTTTTACAACAGCAACATAACAAAGATAGGCATATAAAGATAAAATGTTTTAATGTGTAACTTCCTTTTAAATTCTTCAGAATGCAATATTATTTTGCAGAGGAAACCTACAGAATTCCTACTGAGAACATCACAGGTATCCCACCCATTCCGATTCAACCAATTGGATTTGAAGACGCCTACATACTCATCTGGTTTGTGATGAAACAAGGTCTCCATTTAATGAATCAAATTTATCCATTTAATGCAGATCAAAATAGCAGTTGGTCATGAACTGATTTTTAATTTATTCCGACTGATCATTTCAGTGAGCTGGGTGGAGATGAGGCTCCACCTGAATGGCAGGGAGCATTCAACTGTACCTACAACTATGGAGGCCCAGGATTCAAACCAACCTCTGTTTTTGCCAACAGGTAGTCAACTGTCATACAGTAAACCTGATCTAGGAGTAATGCCTAATGTTTAAGGCGAATAATCAAAGCTTTCCTATTTACGTCATACATTTTTTCAAAGCTAATCATTTTAAATAAATAAGTGTAAATTAAATACAACTAAAAACTAATATTATCATATCCAAAGCTGTTTAAGTCAATCCACTGGACTTTAAGATAGTTCTTGAAGACGTTTCAGAACTGAAGAAGTCTCTTGGATGAGAGACAAAACGTCTTCAAGGACTTTTTAAAGTCCAGTGGATTGACTTAAACAGCTCTGGATAACCATGACCTGGATAACAGAGAACCTACGATGACATCTAATATTATCGTAGAAACTCTAAGGTTCTTCCTAAAAAGCTGTCACGATGCAATCATGTTAAATTTTGAAAGCAAAGCCTGACCTATTTTTGCATCTAGCCGTCCTTAGGGAGTTGTGGAGATCCCATGGAAAATGAACCTTAAATAGTGGTGATAACCAAAGAGAATTGTCCACTTTCATAGGCATATGTAGGAGAGTGACTAAAAAACGTACAGAAACGTACAAAATGAACTCACTCCGAGCCATGACTCTATGTAATGTGTATGAAGGTAGATGATTCTCGTTGGTTATTTCACTTTTAAAGCTCTTTTTCCCAAGAGGCGTGTTTGACCACCTGAAGAAGGCCGGTTACCAGAATGCGTTAACGTTTGTTTTCAAGGTCTATTGTGATCACACCATAACAAGGTTTCATTGTTTAAAAGACACTACCTCGGAGTTATATTGTGATTCTCTTGCCTACATGTTTCCCAACCCAAAAAGCACCTCCAACAAAATCAGCTTGATCCAGGACGTCCTCCTACTTTGCGCACATGAGCAAATATACCATATATATAATACTGTAGACCAGAGAGAAAGAACAGTTAGATTTTTTAATTGCGTCCCGTTTCGGAGGCAGGTTTGTAGTGTCAGATCTTTTTTTTTTTTAATCTCTTGTTGCCTCATTCTTCTGTCGCTCTGTATCAGTGACGTGAAACTGGACATCTTTAACCACGGCAAACTGAAGAACTCTTCCAATGTAATGGGAGTTATCAGAGGGAGTGTTGAACCAGGTGACACATAAGACTTATTCTGCCACTGCTTTTCAAGCTGTTTTCATCTGGAATTTAATCTTTGTGCTATGTGTGAATTCATGTCCACAGATAGATATATAATCTATGGGAACCACAGGGATAGCTGGGTCCATGGTGCCATAGACCCGAGCAGTGGGACAGCGGTAATGATGGAAGTGACCAGAGTGCTGGGCATGATGGTCAAACAGGGTAAGGCCGCTTACAGCTGAACGAGTGTCTGAACGTTTCAATCGGAGTTCTGGGTAAAGAGTTTGCTCTGCTCCTCTTTGCAACAGGCAAGTGGAGGCCTCGCAGGTCTATAATATTTGGAAGCTGGGGAGCAGAAGAGTTCGGTCTGATTGGTTCTGCAGAATACACAGAAGTATGTTGATGTCACTCCATGAAAACAGGCATCATTTTAGTGTAATTACATATCCAATAAAGCAGATCTGTGTTTCTATTTTACAAAAGAAATGTTTGTTTCTTGGTCTGAGATGAAGTTTATGTCAGCTAAGGACAGATTGAATTCATAAATCTAAGAAAGTTTAACAAATATCTTACTGCTGAATTAAATACATGTCTACTTTTCTCCTGTCACACACACTATCTTTGTTCAGTATTTAAAGATTCTGTACTAAATAGTCTCACTTGAAGAACTGCTTGTGTGCTGTTAGAAACAAATGTGAGATGCACGTGTCTTTTATTTTCCAGCAATACTTCACCAAACTCAGTGAGCGAACTGTTGCTTACATCAATGTGGATATAGCTGTCTTTGGTAAGGATCTCCAGATTAAAATTATCTAATGGTATCAGTCTTTGGATTTGTCTGCATAAATCCAGGCAATATAGAAGTAGGATTAATAAATGTAGATGTAGATCTACAAGTCTTGTAATTTGGAATGGATCAATAGTGATGATGGTGCTCCACTAATAGATCTTCTCCTCTTCAGCTAATGACACTTTCAGAGCTTCGGGGATGCCATCATTACAAAATGTCATCTTCAAAGCTACAAAACAGGTGAAGTGTGTCAAATACTAACCTATAACTTCAGCAATTCTTCTTCAGCTTGAATAAAACAAATTTTGACACATCTCCAGGAAGCTGACACATGAAATAACTCTACTCTAGGTCGATGCTCCTGGACTGGAATCCATGTCCGTGTACGATAACTGGTTCCAATATTCCAACAGGGTCAGTCCGGCACACGGACCCATTCCCAAGTAATTAGCCCATCTCATATTCCCACATCTTGTATTTTATACTAGAAGAACAGATATTGAGCTTTTCACATTTGAATTACCAAGAAAGCTTTCAAAACTGTATTTCCCATTTTGATCAAAAATCAAAAAACCTAATTCATCATCTGCAGTGCACAAGCCAGTGTCTCATTGTGCCAGTCCCAAGCTCGGTTAAATACAGAGGGTGGTGTCAGGAAGGGCATCCGACATAAAACTTTTGCCAAATCAAACATGCGAATCGAATCTATGACTTCCATACCGGATCGGTTGAGGCCCAGGTTAACAACGACAGCCATCGGTGCTGTTAATCTACAGGGTGTTGGTGGAAATTGGACTACTGTTGGCTGAAGAAGGAGAGAAGGAAAGGAAAATGCGTTCGTAGGAAGAGAGAAAAGAGGAACGCCAAGAGTATAGGACTGAGAATAGAGACGTTGAATGCTGGAACTATGACAGGAAAAGGTAGAGAGTTGGCTGACATGATGCAGACGAGGAAGGTAGACATATCATGTGTACCAGGTGGAAAGGTAGCAAGGTTAGAAGTTTAGGAGCAAGGTTCAAGTTGTTCTATCATGGTGTAGATGGGAAGAGAAATGGAGTAGGAGTTATCTTGAAGGAGTTTGTTAGGAATGTCCTGGAGGTAAAAAGAGTGTCAGATAGAGCGACAAGTTTGAAGCTAGAAATCAAAGGTGTGATGTTCAGCGTTCTTAGTGGGTATGCTCCACAGGTAGGATGTGAACTGGAGGAGAAGGAGAAATTCTGGTTGGACTTTGATGAAGTGATGCAGAGCATACCTAGAAGTGAGAGAGTTGTCATTGGCGCAGACTTCAATGGACATGTTGGTGCAGTAAAACAGAGGTGATGAGGAGGTGATGGGCAGGTTTGGTATACAGGAGAGGAATGCAGAAGGACAGATGGTGGTTGACTTTGCAAGAATGATGGAAATGGCTATAGTAAATCATTTCTTTCAAAAGAGGCAGGAACATAGAGTGACCTATAAGAGTGGAGGTAGGAGCACACAGGTAGACTACATCTTGTGTGGATGGTGTAATCTGAAGGAGATCAGTGACTGCAAAGTAGTGGTAGTTGAGAGTGTTGCCAACCAGCATTGGATGGTGGTGTGTAGGATGACTCTGGTGGTGAGGAAGATGAAGAGGGCAAAGGCAGAGCAGAGGACGAAATGGTGGAAGCTGAAAAAGGAAGAGTGTTGAGTGACTTTTAGGAAGGTGTTAAGACAGGCTCTGGGTCAGGAGGCGCTTCCAGGTGACTGGACAACTACAGCTTATGTGATCAGGGAGACAGGTAAGGGAGTACTTGGTGTGTCATCTGGAAGGAAAGCAGATAAGGAGACTTGGTGGTGGAATGAGGAGGTACAGGAGTGTATACAGAGAAAGAGGTTAGCTAAGAAGAAGTGGGACACTGAGAGAACTGAGGAGAGTAAACAGGAGTACAGGGAGATGCAGCGTAAGGTGAAGGTAGAGGTAGCAAAGGCCAAACAAGGGGCTTCTGATGACTTGTATGCTATGTTAGACAGTAAGGAGGGAGAGACTGATTTGTACAGGTTGGCAAGACAGAGACAGAGATGGGAAGGATTTGCAGCCGGTTAGGGTGATTAAGGATAGGAATGTAAGTCTATTGACAGGTGCCAGTAGTGTGATGGGAAGATGGAAAGAGTACTTTGAAAAGTTGATGAACGTGGAAAATGAGAGAGAACAAAGACTAGAATAAGTGGCTGTTGTGGACCAGCAAGTAGCAAAGATTAGTCAGAATGAAGTGAGGAGGGCATTGAAGAGGATGAAGAGTGAAAAGGCAGTCGGTCCTGATGACCTGTGAAGGTATGGAAGTGTCTAGGAGAGGTGGCAGTAGAGTTTCTGACTGGGTTGTTCAACAGGATCTTAGATAGTGAGAAGATGCCTGAGGAATGGAGGAGTGTGCTGGTGCCCATTTTCAAGAACAAGGGAGATGTGCGGAGTTGTGGCAACTACAGAGGAATAAAGCTGATGAGCCATACAATGAAGTTATGGGAAAGAGTAGTTGAAGCTAGACCAAGGGCAGAAGTGAGCATATGTGAGCAGCAGTATGGTTTCATGCCAAAAAAAAGAGTACTACAGATGCAGTATTTGCTTTGAGGATGTTGATAGAGAAGTACAGAGAAGGCCTGAGGGAGCTGCATTGTGTTTTTTGTAAATCTGGAGAAAGCTTATGACAGGGTGCCCAGAGAGGAACTGTGGTATTGTATGAGGAACTTTGGAGTGGCAGAGAAGTATGTTAGAGCGGTGCAGGACATGTATGAGGACTGTAAGACAGTGGTGAGGTGTACTGTAGGTGTGAAAGAGGAGTTCAAGGTGGAGGTGGGACTGCATCAGGGATCAGCTCTGAGCCGACAGACGAGGTTAGACAGGAATCTCCATGATGGACTATGATCTTTGCAGATGATATTGTGATCTGTAGTGAGAGCAGGGAACAGGTGGAGGAAAAGCTAGAGAGGTGGAGGTTTGTCCTGGAAAGGAGAGGGATGAAGGTTAGCCGCAGTAAGACAGAGTACATGTGTGTGAATGAGAGGGACCCAAGTGGAAGAGTGAGGTTACAGGGAGAAGAGATCAAGAAGGTGGGGGATTTTAAGTACTTAGGGTCAACAGTCCAGAGCAATGGAGAGTGTGGAAAAGAGGTGAAGAAGCGTGTACAGGCAGGATGGAACGGGTGGAGAAAAGTGTCAGGTGTGATGTGTGATAGAAGAGTTTCAGCTAAAATGAAAGGAAAGGTGTACAAAACTGTGGTGAGACCAGCGATGTTGTTTGGTCTGGAGACAGTGTCACTGAGAATAAGACAGGAAACAGAGCTGGAGGTAGCAGAGATGAAAATGCTGAGGTTCTCTTTAGGAGTAACCAGGATGGATATGATCAGGAATGAGTACATCAGAGGGACAGCACATGTTAGAGGTTTTGGAGATAAAGTCAGAGAGGCCAGACTGAGATGGTTTGGACATGTCCAGAGGAGAGATAGTGAATATATTGGTAGAAGGATGCTGAGTTTTGAACTACCAGGCAGGAGGCCTAGAGAACACCAAAGAACACCAATGAGGGAGGACATGAAGGTAGTTGGTGTGAGAGAAGAGGATGCAGGAGACAGGGTTACATGGAGGCAACTGATTCGCTGTGGCAACCCCTGAAGGGAAAAGCTGAAAGGAGAAGATTTTAATACATTTATGTTTTTATTGTTTAAAGAACTACAGGGCTGCAAGTTCGTATTTTAAACATTTGGATTATCATGGTTAATGCTAGGATGGTATTTAACTATTTAAAAAAATATCTTCAGTAGCAGCTGAAGGTTAAGACAATATATTTAATCTTGGTTACTTTTCCAATGTAGAATGAGGTAAGGAGTTCCTTTGTTGTGTGGTGTCTCTCATTGTGTGTCTCCTTACTCTTGTTTCCTGTGGTCCTCTAACAGAATGGGATACCTGTCGGGAGCAGGGAGTGATTACGCTGCCTTCGTCCACTACCTGGGAATTACTTCCTTGGACATGTCATACACCTACGACAAGGTATTAAAGAAATGTGTGTCTTTTTTTTTCTCAACTCATTTACAGTTTGATTTTTTTTCCTCTTAAATATTTAGGCCAAGGACAACAACATTATCAACAAACTACTTGATATTCTGAGTTGTACTTTCCTATCACACTATATTTCCTAAGGAGTAAATATTTAAGGAGTAAATATCATATTCATTTTAACTTCAGTTTGAAGTCACTCAAAAACATTTTTTTTTCATTTTGTTACTTGTGCGATGAGAGGTTCGAGGTCATCTAACTCATATAATTTTATTCAAATAGAATAAAACTAAAGCTCGGATTTACCCTGCTTACCACACGGCATATGACACCTTTGACTATGCCGCAAGATTCATTGATCCTGGTGAGTGACGTTTATTTTGTGTCACTTGTTTGGTTTTTTCATTAATCCAACCTTATGTGTATGTCTGTGGTGGTAATTCAGATCATGCTCTCTTTTGAGTCAGATCAGTGGATGGTGTGAGATGTGTTACCTTCATCTATGTTTGCAGCTAAAACGAGCATCATTCATCATCTGTCTGCCGCCTCTTCCTCTCAGGGTTCGTCAGTCATCAGGCCATTGCCAAGACATCAGGGAACATTTTGGTTCGGTTAGCTGACAGCCTCGTGTTGCCACTGAACTCCAGCGACTATGCTGAAACTCTGGAATCCTACCTTAACACAGCAGTGAACCTCTATCAGAATCAGCTGCAAATGAGGAATATCTCTATGGGTAATCACAGCTACAGATGTTTGGGGAGAGGGGAAATCATTTTAATAATTTTTGTTTGTATGTGGGGACTGGGGAGTTTACTGAATGTTCTGATTTTAAGTTTTCAATTTGTGCTTCCATAAATCACCTACTATTGTACGCTCCTTCTAATTGTCAGAACTAAACAAGGTATTTCTCACAGTGCATCAGCCTTCCTCAAAATCTGCCCTGTAGCAAACACATAAATGCCATCAGCTGCATTCAGATTGACTTCAAGAATAGAACAACTAAAAATCCTCTGCCCCTCCATGCACACAGTATTATAAATCTGTTTCTTCTTTCAGAGCCACTAAAACGAGCTGTGTTGACATTTCGCAGCGCCTCAGCGCAGTTGGATCGGCTGATTCTTGATTCAGATCTGGCAAATGAAACGTAAACACACAGACATACAGACATGTATTTGCTGCCCTCATCAAAATGAATGAATGAATGCCTCCCATCTGTGCCTCTCTCCTGCCTCAGCCCGCTGAAGGTCAGGAGGATCAATGACCAGCTCATGCTGCTTGACCGAGCTTTCCTGGACCCTCTGGCTTTCCCTCATAAATATGCTTTCAGGTAAGAAAAGAATTGTCAGTCTAAAATTAAGCAGACCATTTAAAATCTAGTATAATAATAAATTCTTATCCAATGTAATTTTTATCTGCATGGCTGTGTTGTGTTTTGTGCTAATTAAAAAAAAATCTCAGAATACGACCTCACTTGAAGATGAACACAATGACCGTAATACTTGTTTAACATTAGCACGCCATGAGTGTGAGCATGTTATCTTTGATATTTAACTCAAATCCTGACTAATTTTCCAGCAGCCTATCACTGGTGAATCATTTTTATTTTCCTGTGTGACATGCAGGCATCTTATCTGGGCTTCAAGCAGTGCAGGACAGCCAACCTTCCCAGGCCTGGCTGATGCATATGCCAATGCTGACTCATCAGGACAGTCTAGCGACTGGGACAAAGTGCATCACCACCTGTCAGTCCTGAGCCAGGCCATTGAGGGTGCTGCCAACACACTGGCTGATGTTATCTAGAGGAGGAGGAGGAGGAAGAGGAAGGAGGAACTGTAATTGCTCAGTGCTTACAGGCAGGGATATCCCTGCCTATAAGCACTGAGCAATTTGGCTGTGATGGGACTATATATGGATATTATTCAGTTAGAGAGTCAGGAATCAGTGAAAAAAGCACAATAACCAGAGTGATATTTTCACCTGCATATTTGTTGCAGTATTTAAAGAATTGATGAAACTTTTTCATTACAGTGTTTCAATATAGAGGATCAATATTCAAGAGCCATGAAATGAATGAAAGGCAAATTCAATTAAGGCACTCATGATAAAGGCAAAAATATTCTCTCAATGAAGCAGAACACAGGCCATGATCAAATTTTTAGAAGTGATTTAAGAATCTGTTTTCCTTTTTGAAATTATAGCCAGTTTGGATCTCAACCTTTTAAACCCTTTTATCCAAATATTAGCGATGACAGCCTAACTGAATACGTCAAAGTAAATGTTAGTACTAAATGTGTAGAATTATTTTAAACAAGGTTTTTAATTGTGCTGATGTATTCACTTATTCAATATAAACTTATAACTTTATTAAATGCAGGCCTTTAAAGAGCGAAGTAAAAGTACTAAGTTTGAAGGAATTTCTTTATATTTAAATTGTCAAGTCACATTTTAAGATTTTGTGCTGTTATGGAATTAGTGTGTTTTCTGAATTACACAGAGATGACCCTGCAGACTCGATGCAGCTGAAACATCTTCTGGTGTACACATTCATAATGACATTGGGTGGAATAAAATTTACGTTAGACAATAAGTCAAAGTCATTTAAAGACGTTTACAGCGTTGTTCCAAAGAGGAACCCTAACCATAAGCGCAAAAATGTTTTGTTTCACACATCAAGTGTTTTTTGTTTTTCCCAGCAGTCCTCTATGAGTGGAAACTTCCATCTATGAGCCTCGACTTGGCTGCTGTTGCCTTCATGCACGGAGTGCTGTAGTACCGACGTCAGACACTAGGGGTCAGAAAATGTCTGTAGACTTGTCACTGTACCAAGTCACTGTTTGGAACGAGACGAATGTAGGAAGGGTTTTAATTTCACCATAGATATGGAAATGAAGTTCATGGGTCCACCTTGCGATAACGTTAAGTATCATGACAAAATGTGAAGACAGAGAAACAAACATGTGGGTAAGATGACAAATATTAAAGAAAAGCATTCTTGATTTTCTTTCCTGTTCAGGCCGTTCTATTAATACAAGTCTTTCAAGGACTGTTGGTTTTATCCAGGCTCCTCCTCTCTGCTCAAAGCCTGCAGTGTTAGTCACACCCAAGCAAGGTGCTGTAGTAGAAAACACAATTTAGGCTCAGCAGCAGCAGTGTGTCAATGAATGTGGGTGGTGAATGGTTGGTTTGTGGTGGTGAATGGTTTGATATATTTATGCTCAACTCTCCTTAAGAGACTGGCTCCTTTTATTATAGATGTACTACTACCAAAATACTAGATCTACTGAGGTGAAATTTTACTTAGCAGCATGGTACAATTTGAAAGATGCCTTCGAAGAACCTCAAAAGATTTCTACAAGCATTCTGTAGGTGCATCAGTCATAAAAGTGCAAAGTCTGCTTCTAAAGTCAAACAATGTGGGAAAGAAGATATCAGTGATAGGAAGTGGCACGCAGGGGCTTGTGTTGCAGAGATACCAGCTGACAAATGATTTGACACGTTTGAAGCAGTATTTTACATTTTCTTTTCTAAATGAGTTTGTGTGACATTCTGTATGCTACAAAAAAACCCAAACGAAAAACTAAAAACTTGGAAAACATTTTTAAAAAATGTTGCACAAACTACACCAGTGCAATTTTAGGGTCACACTTTAATCATCATTATCATTTTACTTGAAGAAACTCTTGATATTTGAATTGCATATTGCAGAAAATGTGTTAGATGGTCTCCCTTAGCAATACTGTTTTTGACATTAACCCAGTATGACAAGTATTTCAGAACTGGAAAGAACAACCAAAGCCTGTCTTGCTGAGCTTCTTAGCAGTTTCTGCTGCAGCAGAAAGGGGGGAGGAAGCACATTTGAGCTTAAAGGCTCTTCTCATGCAGATTTCTTAACATCTGTACGAATGAATGAACTGGAATCTCCATTTGGATTGGCCAGCTGTTTGCCATTATTGATATAAGATTTATAATGAAGGAACTGGACTTGATATAGAAAAGTAGCATGATCGGTGTGTTGAGCTACTATTTGAAAAGCCAACTGCTGGAACATCAGTGATAAGTGGAAAAAAGTACTGTATTATTTCTTTGGCATGGAATAAAAACAAACACAGATGTTACTCGCCAGTCGCAGAGTTTATTCTTTTAAATATTCATAGACTTTTTCCCTATATTAAATACCCCACCGCCCACCCCTCCCTCATCATCCCCTCTTTCAAATTTCGTCCCTCACTTAAACTCTGCCCTGTTCATTGCCCCCTCCATAGAGAAAGCTTGCCCAGCTGAAAAATACACTCTACTTTGTGCAGCATATTGCTTATTAAGACATTTGCAAAAACAAATTCAAAATACTACAGCTTGTTTTTTTTTCATTTTCTGTGCCAACAGCAGATAGTGCTGAACAGACTTTAAAAAAGAAAAAAAAAGCACAGTGTCCCTCAGTCTGCTACATAAAATATAACTCCCATTTTTTCTTGACATGGTGTGGCCCTCCTGGCTAAAAGAGTACAAAGTGGTCTGTTCCATCAAAGTGAAAGGGGAGAAATTTGTTCTTAAAAATATGTGCCCGGTCTGATCAGTTGATGTCAGCATGTTTTATAACGTGTTATACATCCTGGATCATTTACCCTATGCTTTCACATTCACTCGTAATTCTGTCCTTCCCCATCTCCTTTCTACAGGTCAGAAAGTATGAATGTTTGGAACATGTGTAGAGAGAGTTCTAATATTTATTCTCCATGCTCCCTGTATTGATTTGTGTCCAATCAGAAGTCGTGCAAAAAAAATAAAAAATTGGTCCAATGAGGAGTTGGGAGCTGCAGACAGAGTGAAGGACAGTGTGACACGGCACTAGAGAAAAAATTCAGTTGTTTAGGTCACAAGGCATGCATGTTAACACTGAACTCAGAGTCGCAACAAGAAATGTTTTCGCTTTGAGGAGTATGTGCTATGGATGAGTCTTGTCGGTCTCTTTTGCAGTGCATCAATGTTAGAACGGATGACGATGTTTGTAAAAGTCCTGCTTTTGGCTGCCTACATGTTCCACTGCTCCTACACTAACATCATTTTGTATGTTCTGAAAATGGAAGGTACAAGAAATGCTGTGTCTGATGAGTGGTTCTCCATCACCAACTGTTTCTGACTTTCAGTGAATGAATGACAATAAAAGGCAGAAAACCAGAATTTCTACTGTCTTCACTGTAACATATGTGCACCTTTGTCTTGTGTGCATGTGATGTGTAGTTTTGTGTCCATCTTTCGAGCAGTCTTTGTTTCTCCCCTCTTTAAGAAATACAGGCAAAGCTGTGTTGGGGAGGGCCACAGGGTCAAGCTTGGGTTACACACGGGGGGAGTATTTAGGGTTTCTTGGCACCTCGGTGAAAGATTTCAGCTCATAAGGGATCCCTGTGTCCACTTCGATGGATTTGCGGGAGAATAGCAGCCGGATATCATTGTGCAAGTAGATTTTCCCAGATTTGGAGCTCTGGAATCTTAAAAAAAAACACAAACAAAAAACTGTATGAGCAAAACAGTTTGTTAGTAACATTAGAGATGTTGTTTATTTTTTTGGCATTTTAATTATTGTGTAGTGATGTTAGGCCTTGGCAGACATGACGGTCAACAGAACATAATAGTCAGATGAACACTAGATGTAAACGTAACGCGTGAACTTTAGACATACCTGAGATGCATTAGGTAGCAAAGAATCTTCTTCCTTTCAAGCACTATGTCACCTGGAGACGCCTCGCCTTTCCCCTCAACCGCCTCTTCGACAGGCACCAGGAAGATGCGGTGGCGCAGGAAGGTCATGTGATTGACGGGCATGTCATCAAAGTTGTAGGTCACCAGGAACATCTTCACCACAGTTTTGTTGGGATTAAATAAGGTCTAAGAGCAGATGCCAGATTACAGTCAGTATTTAAAAACAGCAAAAAATGTAATTATCGGCAATAGTTTTAAAGCAATAAACTGCTATTGGAAGTGTTTTATTCTGAGCAGCGACAGGTGTGTGAGCATTCTAGTATGAATTACATGCCATCAACATATTTCATTTCATTATTTAAATATTACGCTAGCATAGATGAGTTGTTATAGGCCACCCAGCTTTTCTCTGTGCAAAAAAATGAGTTGAGGATGAAAGAGAACTTACCACTTGAATGGTCCCTGCTTTGGGTATGTTGTATCCTTTCTTTCCAAGAGGCTCGAGGGATATCACCCCCTGTGAAATACAAAGACAGACACACAGCAATGATTAAAAAACTAGGCTTTAAAATGTGTGAAATAGCGGGGTCATAATCTGCCTTAATGTATTAAAACTAATTCAGCATCAATAAAGACAACAACCATTGCAGTCACAGACGGCAACATCCCGTGACACCCCTGAATTCAAAATTTTACCATAACCTACTTGAATAGGTCAAAGATCAAAGCTAGTTCTCTGATCTACTTTTATAGATCAAAAGAATAGCTTTGATCTACGGTCTTACTCACACTGGCCTTCTCCCTCGTCTTTCTATGTTATCCAATTCCTGAGTGTACAAAAGTTAAAATTTGACCTTGACCTAGTTTTCACAAGGTCAAGATCATCATCATCTCATTTTCATCCCCTTTGCCGCCCAAGTAATATGCTTTTTGTTTCATCTTTCTATCAGCAACTGTTGCAAAGATATTTGGTGGACTAACGGATGGACGTACGAACTAACGGACGAACACACAAACGCTGACAATTACAATACATCACCACTTTGAAGCGGGATGTGACAAGCAAAAACCATAAAATTAAAAGTAAACTAGTTATCTAATAAATACATCAAAGTTGTCATACTGAATAATGGATCAAAGAGCTGAATATTTCACCACTTTTGTTGACAATAATGCAAAGGCAACAGGAAAAATGAAGACAGCTAGTTTCTAAATGCTCCAGTTTAACTGCAGACACAGGTCGGTACTTGTTGCAAGCAGGGTTAGGTGATCTACTTATATGATTATATATGTGACAAATGCACAGCATCCAGTACTTGTATGAACAAACGCAGGAAAAGGCTGAATGACCAATATACCACCTAGTTTTTACTTATGCATTTATTTTTCTTTGATAAAAAAATTTTGAAGCCCATTTTAGATTTTTTAGCTCTTGAGTCGGTGATCTGTATCTTTATTTTTTGTATTTTTATTAATGATGTACTTTCATGTTAGTGTTGTTTCTTTGAATTTACCCAAGCACAAACACAACCAAACTCACAAACACACACACTGACCAGGAAGGGTGAGGGTGCACTTTGCTCTGAGATGTCGTAGTATGTAACCTGGACAGGCAGGGTGACGTGCTGAGGGCAGTAGGAGCCACTGGCACCGATTTCAGCAGTGAAGCCCTCTATCCGGCCTGATGGTGAGAATCGTCCCTTCAATATAGACTCCTGGAACACACACACACACCATGAAAAGGATCCATTTAAAATTATACCATAAAACTTGAGACTTATAAAGGATATGATTTACTGCTCCACCCTCCATTTTAGACCTTAGAATCAGAAAAAAAAACTTGCTTTGACTGTGAAAGCGACATAAAAACAATATTTCTAACATTTTAACTGAAATTAAATTGAACACATGAAATAATTGTACAACTTAAAACCAAAACCTGGAATTTTGAATGCATTGAAGGAAAAGCTCATATGATTACATACAGTATATTGCTGGTGTGGACTCATTCATCCAGGTCACTACAGTCCTGGGAGGTTGAATCTGAAGCAACTGGACTTCTATTTAGGGATGTATAAATATAACGTACACATATAGCAGTAAAGCTGCTTCACATTCAACCTCCAATGGTTATGACATTTTCATTTTCAATATTCCACTTCTAATTATAAACAACATCAGTGAAGAACATTATTTAAATTCTGTTATCGGTCGCAATGTTTAAAAAATTAATCAAATTCATTTGATTTCATTTGTTACTTTATATATTTAAGTACTATTATAATATTTTAGTGGTATACTTCATATTACATTCCAATTATCTGCATCCCTCATGTACATAAATGCAAAGGCCAAAGAGCACAAAAAATTCTATAGTTTAGTGCAATAGCAATCTCTCCAACAACCTCAGTCAAAAAAGTAGAATTAAATCCACTAATTTCAAACAATGTCACCAAAATCAGAAAAATTCTATACTTTAGGATTTAATTTATCGCTGAATGTAAGAAACAAGACTGTCTTGACTCCACCTAAGATGGGTTTACAGGATCTTCAGCTGGACACCGGTACCATCTGTGACCTGCAGTTATTTGTATCTCAGAGTTATTGAAAAATGTGTAGAATTTGTACCTCAAAGTTGCCGAGTAGTGATCTGCTGATGGAGGATGAAGGCCAACCTGAACGCGTGGAGCGGCTGCTGTCTGCTTGTCTGCCACTGCGCAGCTGGCGACTGATTATATGACCACAAACACACACAAAACGTTAGTGGTGGTTAGTGGTCAACTATACACAAATTTTGTCTTAACCAAGATATTATACAGACATAAAAACCTTCAATTTAGAATAACATACAATTACAACAATTTCCACCATCCTGCCCCTGTTGACTTCACTAAAATCACAATATCATTCTCTTGTCGCGAATAAGATAGAGCTCTCACCTTTTCAACCGCAGTCCACTTTTTAGCCGTCTCCCTGATCTTGTGCAGTCTGTGGCAGTCTGAACAGGACAAAAGGAAGAAATTTAAATCGATTTTTTTTCTATCAATATCCTGAAATATGTCAGCATAGCTCTATAAACTATTGCTCAAACAAATACAGATACTCAAAGAGTATGTATGCATGATTCTATGTTTTTATTACAAATTTGCATTTATTCCAGGTACCCGCTTACTTACAGAGTGCTGACTAACTGCATTTGCATCACAAGTAAAAAGATTCCCTACTTCGAGGCTGGTGTTCATCATGAGGGCCCCCTGGCTGTCAGGTGATTTATCAGTGGCCAAACCTATGTTAACTTTTGGCATTTTATTCACAGCAAGCTTTTCACTGATGATTAGCTCATTGGAAATAGCTGACCATTGGTTACAATGGCTCTTTACAGAGCGTCAAAGTTTTGGTCAGCTAGTCTTGTCATTGTTGCGCTCAATCAAAACTAAAGATTTCATTTTAGAAAATTTTTCTTTTGGACCTTTATTTCCTGAAATAGCACCTACTGACAGCACAGTCCCATCTCTTTTCTTTAACGCTCCCTGTCACTGTCCTCCTCTCTGGCCCTTATTTGTCGACTTGAGTCTGTCATTTGTCCATCAGATTCTCTATGTACACATGCACTAAAACACCTCCGTGAACAGAGATCCCACTACTGCATGAGCCTTGCTACACACTCCCCATCCCACAAATCCATCATTGAAAGCCCTTTTTGGCCTTCCAATGTGAAAAAAAAAAAAAAAGGCAATTCACTTCCAGAACCATTTGAAGCACATTGTATTTATGTATGCGTGTTTGTGTTTGCGTATGAGAGATGCAGTACACACGTGGATGAACAATGGACCCCCCCCCTCAATGGGCTTTATTCTGGAGCTACTCGGCCTGTTCCAGTTTGTCACGATAATGAGCTGGATATCCCTTCGTTCTTTCAAATGTACACCTTCACTTAGTTTCCCTTTATTTATGCTGCTGCAACCTATTTTTAAGACTTTTGTGATTTAATAATCATTCTGATGTATTCAAAATTTATAGCCTCTATATATGTGATCTTAAGGTTTTTAGTCCAAAAAAACTGCAAATGTCTAACACAAATAATGCAATGTAAATATTCACCTGTTTGTTTTTTTTGTGTATGCTGCAGTAAAATCCGTTTCTATGTAGTACTTCCAGTTTACTACAGCTGGGACCCTGTAGGATCTGGGAAAATTGTTTTCATGAACTCTAATTTACTTGAATCAAAGCTTCTTAATGAATTCATTACTTGTCTTTTACACTATTCTTATTATTACATCAAAGTTTCATCACTACACTGGCAGATAAAAGCGAAGGCGATGTAAAAGTCAATACCAGAAGCATTACCAGAAAACACATTAAAACAATCGTTCAATTGATTAAACTTAATGAAAAATAAAAAAAACATTATAGTCGCCAGAAAATTGAGAAAAAATTTGTATTTGCTAACATTAAAAAAGCAAAACAAACTCAGAAAATCCCAAACTCATTTCAGCTGATAGTACAACTGTTTTGTTGCCAAATTAATATTTATTTTCTGATTTGCATGAATTGATTCAACTCCCAGAAACATTTCTGTTGTGTTGTGGCTTTTGCAACCCTTTTTAATTATGTGTTGTAATGTGGTATTGGCACCGTCTCCTTCAAACACTGTGCATGTGATGTTAAATTAAGATGTTTACTTAGTTTGCATAAAATATAGCATAGTTGCCACTGCTTGCCGCAGAACATACCAGTGAAAATGTGCGATTAGCTAAACAAATAATTTAGAATTTCAAGGTTAATTTTTAGTAGATGGCAGTATGATGTGTGTTTGTGTATCAAAGTGTGCTGACCTTAGGCCGGTCCCAAACAGAAGGTAGCAGGTGGTTCCAGTAAGGGGCAGCTTTAGCATCAGTACTGCGACAAGACGCTGGACCAAGTCCTGGAGTCAGTAGCGACAGTCTACTTTTCTTAGATGTGGAAGGTCCTTCATCTTCTGAGCATGACTCTGCTGTGTCGCTTGGAGACAACAGCCTTTTTTTGGCCGGCCAGTGGCCTCCAGAGGAGAGACGGTGGCTGTTTGTGTTGGGAGTTTTCTCCCAGGAAGCCAGACCATTAGAGGAGGAAGAAGCAGCCTGGGTGGCACTTCGCTCCGGTGGGGAGGATTCAAGACCAACTTCCCATTCTGTGGCTTCCCCTGGTTCCTGCAACTCTGTGTGGTGTGGGGGAGAGAATGGGCCTGGGGGGCTGGTGGGACTGGCTGGGTTGGGAGTCTCATATGTGGACATTTCATAAAAGTAGGAACCAAGCTGACCTCCAGATGAGCCATTACTACAGCTCTCATTTCCAGGGCTAGCTAGTGAGTAGGTGGGTGTGTGGCCCCCATTAGGTGACTCAGTTCTTGCTGAGGTGCCATTGGAATGGCCCTGGTCACAGGCATGGCCATGTGGGTCAGACATTGGGGGGGATTTAGGTGAAAGAGGAGCAAACACATCAGGAATGGGTCTGTCATGATTGTGCTGAGTAGGGCGTCGGGAGGGATTGTGACTCGGGGAAAGTGGAGGAGATCTAGGGGACAGTCCCCCCTCAGAGTCTCTGTGCTCTATCTGTGTGCAAGAATATGCAGAAGCAGCCCCACCAGGGCCCATGGCTACACCCAACCCAACACCTTGAGCTGGCCCACATGGCACCACTCCCTCAAACACTTCCTTATCTGAGGACGCCCCCAAGTGAGGGCGTTTATGAGTCAACTGGGCCTCCTCTAGGCCCCTTTTCACACCCAACCGGACAGGTCTCTGCTGGGTATCAGCGTGGGATTCTGTGGAGGTAGAAAATCCACCCAGCTGGGAGAAAATGGAGAGCTGGTAGACCTTTTGAAGCCGCAACTCCTCCTGTCCAAAATGCCTGGGTGTGCCTGGCCTAATCCCAGGGTCCAGGCCCTGGGTTGGTGTTGTAGGTGGAGGCAGGTCACCTTCCTGGGCTGGAAGATCTAATGGAGACTTTTTGTGGGCTAACTCCACATGAATGTGCCGCATGGTTTCTATGTTGGAGGCTAGTTTTTTGCAACAGGGTCAAGTAGGTCCTCACAAGAGCCAGAGCAATATGTTTGAAAGGAATAGGAAGACCTATATTTATTGCCCTGATGCCGTCAAATAGTGTGAATCAGGACGGTGAGCCACACAGCACCTGGAAAAGAGCGAAATACAGTATTCCGTTTTATTTAATCGGTTCAACATGGCATTAGTGATAGCCATGTGTAATGATATCTTCAATTCAGTCTTTGCCTCTAAAACAACAACAGTCACAAGATTAAACAATTTCAGCAAATTGTATCATAAAATAAGCCATATTACCATCTCACCTCTGTGCACGTCCTTGTCTAATTCTACCCGAGTGAACAACAACATCTGGACCTTGTGTCTAAAACTGCATACTAAAGGAACCAATCCATCTCCACGGCAGATGCAATGAAATGCCAACATCCCAAGATGGCTGATCAGGGTACAGAAAGGATGTCGAAGGAAGCAGGAGCGAAAAGCTTGAGCACAGGAGCTACTAGAGAAACAGAAATAAAATGATTATTAATCAGCAAAAAAAGAACATCATGATATAATACTTCTGCATTATATGAGTTTGACTTTCTAGAGTTACTTTTAATATACCATTGAAAGAGAACTTAAGACATTTTTATCTTATGATTACATATTGTAAAATGTACTACAATTCTTTTGAGTGTTGATCAGTGTCAACACATGTAAAAGAAAAAAAAAGATTTAATTTGTTTTAACCACTACAAGTTATGTGAAACATTGTCAGCATAATATGTCAATACAGATGTTTGTCCAAGAATAACGTTTAAATTAGAACAGCCTGAAATAATAAGTCATCATACTGAGGACCAAAACATACCAGTGGGGTGGAGTGTCAGTTAATTTGAAGACTGAGAGGAACTGAACTGGAATCTGAAGTAACTCTATTGGGGCTTCCTGTGTGAATGGCTGATAGCCAGACACGCCCTCCTTGGTCACTTGGGCGTAGGGTGTGGCTCGGCTGTAGCATCATGACATTCCACCCAGAATCACTGAGGAAACCAAATAAACAAATTAATGGTTAGTGAGAAGCACTGTCAATGTCCACGAAGAGAGTTAGTATTTTGGTCTGTTACAGAACAAAGACTTCTTTTAAAAAAAAAAATAAAAAAAAAAAATCACAAAATCTTTCATTATTTTAGTGCTCAACATTAAATTTAAACTCATTCTATATTTAGATGGTGAAATAACCCTTTGCAAGGAGGATCAGTCAAATCATGGTGAACTGAGCCAATATTTCCATTTCCTACTTGGCTCTATGTGATGCGAGGCCAAAAAGAAGTGGACATTTCCCGACCCAGTTGGATCAGAACTTGGGAATGTGGAGGGGGGTGGGGTGGTATGGTGGGCCACAGTAAGCTATCTCCATGGCAACTGGTAGCCCAAGGATAACGGCTCCTTTGTGCTTGGCCACAAAGAGGAAGAAAGAGAAGCAGGGCTAGAAAGGCAGAGTTGATGGCGAGGGGTGCAGGGGGACAGGGGCAGACTGGCAAAGATGAGACAGAAAATATCCACCAACACAACTCGATTCAGAGCTACATAAAAGCAACACGTTACTACACTTTCTTGTATTCTTTTGAGGCAAAATGATGAAACTGTAATTACACATGAAGACATCTATAACACGTACAAAACAATGGCACAAGCCTGAAGACTGAGCAAGAGGAAAGTGACACTTTTGGAAAGACTAGATCAAATATCCACCAACACAACTCGATTCAGAGCTACATAAAAGCAACACGTTACTACACTTTCTTGTATTCTTTTGAGGCAAAATGATGAAACTGTAATTACACATGAAGACATCTATAACACGTACAAAACAATGGCACAAGCCTGAAGACTGAGCAAGAGGAAAGTGACACTTTTGGAAAGACTAGATCATGCAAATTACAGGAGTTGTTCATGTGCATGCCACGCAAGAAGGACAGGCAGGGTGGGGACATAAGAGGAAAGAGATGCCATTACTCCCTCAAATCTTACAACTTTACATGTACATTAGCAGTGCAGTGGTGTGTCATCCGGTAACGCTTTCCTATTACCACACAAAGAATCATTTGGTGATGACATAAACCGTGAAGTCTCCGTGACCTGCAATTATTCACATGACATAGGGTCTATGTGAATTGTACAAAACAACTTCATGCATGCCATTAAGTTGTCTCTGCTATAACTCATTGTTTTTATGCTGGATGGATGCCAATATAAACAAGCAGGTACAGGACAATGTTATGGGATCTGATAACATTTAACAGTCCCACATCAATGTTCTAAAGCCAGAGCAATTTGAGGACAACTGTCTTTACAGCAGGGTAATTTATTATTTTGCCAATGCTCTTGTGATTGAGGAAACTCCAGGGTGAAACTAGAACTGCCCCAGTCAAACACGGATGTCTGGGTAATTTCTACTAAAAGTCAAATGACAAATGAATGAATGACAGAGTTTGAAAAACAAGCTGTAATACAAGGAATCACCTCCTCTTGTTTTGTCTCCCCCTGAGGACAAGTGGAGTCTCCAGGGTGAGCAACCAGGGGCAGATATAGTGAGTGTGTGTGTGTGTGTGTGTGTGTGTGTGTGTGTGTGTGTGTGTGTGTGTGTGTGTGTGTGTGTGTGTGTGTGTGTGTGTGTGTGTGTGTGTGTGTGTTAGTGTGTGTGTGGGGGGGGGGGGACAACAGAAGTCAGCAATGATTTTTTAATAGTCACTGCCTACAGTATGGGAGAGCCCACTTGGTGTACCCAGAGGCTCTGTGCTCGGTCCCACATGATTTCTGACCTTGTTTTGAACTAGCTATGCCGGAGGTTGGCAGACGCTGCAAAACCTTTTTCAGGCGCGATCCGGGGGCCAGTAGAGGAGTAAGAAACACCCTGGCTTCATGTCAAGTAAGGCATCTGTTTCAGGATGTGTGTCCAAACTCAGACTTGAGAGGCAGTAACTGGACCACTCGGTACTACATTTGTTTTATTAACTCTCGTTATCACTTGCCCTTTCAGATCACATTTCCACATTTACCTCATATCTTCTGATATATTCACCTCAAACCCTTAATGAGCGTCACTGATTGATCCAGTGACGCTCATGAAATAAATTTCTTCACAAGGTCAGTCATTTTCATGTTACCACCGTTATATACGCCGCAGCGGGTCACGGGGAGCTGGAGCCTATCCCAGTGGCATAGGGCGTGAGGCGGGGGACAGTAAAGGTAATAAAGATTATTATTTTATCTTGAGGTTTATCTTATTTTAATAGCTACTGCCATCGCTACCAGTGAAAAAGTGAAATGATAATAAAAGTGTTTTTCATATTTCACTGACAGAAGGATGCTAATCACATAGCATGAGGATGACATTAGCATGACATTACAAATCAGTGGCCATCTAGGTATGATCTCACCTGTACAGCAGTGAGCAATGAGAGAGAGACAGAGCAGAAATGGTGAGGTGACAGACAAAAGAATGAGAACTGGCTGACAAGGAGAAGGCAGCCAGATAGAGAGAGTTTATTTACAGCAGGAGAAGGTACAAACTATATCATCCCCTGTGTCATGAAAATCTCAGCAGATTGCTTATGGCTGAACCAAAATGCATCCAGTGCACCTTTTACTTGCAGAAAGGAGATAAAATTCATTTAAAGAGGTATAGTTTACATCAGCCCACACACAGATTTGGATCAAACTGAGACAAGACAGCTACAGCTGGGATCTGCAGCAGATAATAAGGACAGCCTTATTATGACGACAAAAACATTACCATAACCACTAATACCTGTAGATTCTGAATGCAGGTTAAAATCTGATTTAACTTCTCAGTGCTCTTCTGGAATAAACTTGAAGTTTGTCCATTTGACCTGAGTAAGGACTCAGGTAAAATGGTCGGCATATTTTCTATTCCGTTTAATTTTTGAGATGCAGTGTAAAATTGTTGTTTTGTTGGTTAGTTTGTTTGAGCAGAGGGCCAAATCCTATTTGGAGGACATTAAATATTCGGTGGGTTAAAGTCTCTGCACATCATTGTGCAGAGACTTTGTGCTTCTTTTTGGCAAGACAACTGTGATGAAGAGGTCGAAGGCAAATCAACCTGTCAGGTCAGAAGACCCAGAGGCATTAGATTTCATGTTAGGGGATAACGCAGTCCTGCAGCAGCGCTACACACAGCATTGTGCATGTTGAATGAAACATCTACTTTCACATAGGTGAAATTAGAGACACTTTCAAAAATTTAACATTCGCAAATTTGTCATTAGGAGGTTTGTTGACAGTCTTGACCTAGAAACCAGCTCTTATAGGAAATGCAAATAAAAGTAGGAAAAGCTGACATCCAGTGCCTACCCTCAGAAAACACCCTGATATTTGGGCTGTGTACACCACAGCACTCTGTTCCATGCATGTCTAAACACTCAAACTAACAGAAACACACAGAGACAAACCGCCAACATGTTTGCTCTCTGAAAACCCAAAACCTAAGGAGAAATAAAAATAAGTGTTAAAATTAACTCAATCATTCTAAGCGTTTTTGTTTGTGTTGTATTATACTTTAAACAAGTACTTTGGTATTGTACTGTACAACATTCAACAACAAAGATGTCAACCTATTTTTTCCTCACAAGTCTGAATATTGTGATAACAATGATTAATTATTTGTATACATTTCAATGCAGTGGGAAGTTTAAATCAGAAACTTACATTTGGACAACTGATGACATAATTTTTCACTGAAGAGTTTTTAGTGTTATGTCCTTCAGAGAGATACTGTGCACAAATCAGTAATCCATCCAAGGAAACCTTTCAGCATTTGCACTTTTATTAAAGGATTGAGTTTTCTATCTCAATAAAGACCATCTGATTGGACTTATTTTATATTACCACCCCAATCCAAACATCTTGAATAGGCTTTTTTGTGAAAACTCTAGTCTCCAGCTTCTCAGGTCATCACTTATCAGAAGAAGTGTGATAGAATTGCATTAAACCTTGAGAAGAACTACACCCAGCTACTCCCAGATCTGTGCTGTGCCTTAAGGCTAAAAAACACTCAACACTCAAGCATATCCTCCAAAACAAAGAAGCTGCTCATGCAAACAATCACCTGTTGATTAGCTCAGAGGGGCCACTGAGTTTTGGAAATTATACTTTTTTGTGTGTGAAGAAAAGGGATGACTGTGTGTGTGTGTGTGTGTGTGTGTGTGTGTGTGTGTGTGTGTGTGTGTGTGTGTGTGTTTGAGACAGTGACAACAGAAAACAGGAAGTCACAAAAAAATATTGGCAGGTTATGTTGATGCGAACTGATAACTGACACGGGGTTATACCGACTCAGTACTCTGTAGTCATGCTAGCAAGTCAGGGCAGTCTGAACTAATCTGACTCTGTGACATAGTTGCTGAGAATGCCGTTTGACACGGGGTCCCTTTCTGTCTCTCCCGCTCTCCCTCCCTCCATCTGTACGTCTGCTTTTCATGTGACCATTTTAGGAGACATTGAGTCACCCTGGTGCAGCTGACAATGCCACAGCGGCAACTAACCTACATCGAATTGACAGAAGGAGAACTTGTGACACTCACCCTGTTTGAAAGACGGGGTTTTTCTGACTGTCACTCTGCCTGTCGTTCCTTCCTCTCTTCAAGAATGCCTTCTTTTTTCTCTTGACACAAGTTTGTTGCCTCGCTTTGCTTCCTTCTTACCGAATGAGGTGTTCAGAAAGTCAGACAAGTCTAGTTGCTTTGCCCTCCTCTTGTGTCAGAAGAGCTGCAAGTCAGCTGCAGATCACCCTCTGTCTCCCTCTTGTTTTCTTCCTGTATCTCTCTCCACCCTCATGCACACAAATCAAAAAAACATCAGCATCCCCCACCCACCC
Organism: Antennarius maculatus; assembly: GCA_013358685.1. Taxonomy (NCBI): domain Eukaryota; kingdom Metazoa; phylum Chordata; class Actinopteri; order Lophiiformes; family Antennariidae; genus Antennarius; species Antennarius maculatus. The sequence goes on from CM023608.1 coordinate 13,281,713, forward strand.
ATTCGCCCCTTTCCGCCCTCTCCATGTTTCTCTCAAGCCCCCCGCTGCCCTCTTCTTTCTTTTCTCTCATTTGTGCCCCGCCAAAAAGTCTTGAATACAAAAGCTTCTCCTCATGTTAGCATTCCACCTTCCATCTCCTCCTATTCCACCTCCTGTCTCTTCCTCCATTTACTCTCAGACCCCTCCTTTCAACCCTCGCTGTCCAGCCTTCCTGCTCTCTTTTCTCTGTTTTCTGTCCGTTTCCTTCCAGATGATAAAAGTAGGTATGCTTTGCTCACTCAGCAGAGAAAGCACACAGGCCAAAGACAAAAAAAATTGGGGAGGGGATACCGAAAGATGATTGGCTTGAGAAAAGTGGGTGGAGTTGGCAGAAATGGCTGAGGTGCTGATTGGTCATGGGGAGTGAAAAGACAGTGAAGTTAGTGAAGTCCAGCTAGATCACAGTGAACTCAAAAACAGTGAAAGGAAATGACATTAGAAAATGTAACTCTTAATTGAAAGCAAATGTAAAACACTAACATATAAAATGGACATCAGTAAAACTCAAAGATAGATGTACTGTATGTTGAAAAGAGATTCAAAGAAAATAAATTATCTTGGAATCCATTTTCATTCCACCCAAAATTGTGGAAAGAATTTACCAAGATAGACAGACCTGACAGTCCTGGAACACAGATAAATCATCTTTTCTTAATTTCAAACACTCAACAGCATCAAATGTGTCTTTGTCAGTGGCTTTTTAACAGGCATCAACAGAGTCCATAAATTTTTAGGATGTAGAGTTTGACATGTGTTAACGAAGGTGATGTCTTGATTCATGATGCCTCTACGATAGGTTGGCAAGTCTGATTATAACAAAGCCAAGTAGTCAAACATGAATGATAAAGAATGGTACAAACACCTTCACTGAGACCCAAGATCGGTATGTGGCCAGACTGTGATATTAAGTTTGCTCTGGATTCTACACCAGCATTTCATCTTGGCACGGTTACATAGTGGTTAGCACTGTTGCCTCACAGCAAGAAGGTCATGGGTTCAAACCCCAGCATTCCCAACATGGCCCTTCTGTGTACAGTTTGCATGATATCTCAGTGTCTTAATTTTGTTTCTTTTCGTGTCTTAACGTATGCATCTTAAGAACATTAAGTTACGTTGGCCTGTAATGACGGCACGCTCAGGGTGTAGCAGCTCAGAACCAGCTCTCCACACTAACCCTTGTAATTTACGATTGCATGATGACAAATAAAAAAAATGATTCTTCTAATGCAAATGCAACATAGTATGAGTGAGTTTAGCATTACAAATTTAATGTCAAGCAAAAACATAAAATGCGGATTGAAAAGGAAACATCTATTGAAATATTTAAAGTTGTGGCAGCATTTCGAGTGATATCAAGGAAGCTGAGCTTTAGGTGTGTGTGAAATTTGTCTTTATTGAGCAAAACAGGTAACTTTATTAGTGACAAATATTTGTTTCGTTGACAAAACAACCATTAAATGCAGATGTTTAAATGTCAGTTTTTCCCTTTCCATTGTGGGCTTAATTCCAAGGGAGTCACAACTCTGTTCACCAGCTTTGCCCGCAGAGGAAATACCAAAGTTCACAAACTCTGTGTGTGTGTGTGTGTGTGTGTGTGTGTGTGTGTGTGTGTGTGTGTGTGGGGTCCATTGCAGTTTTAACCCTGTGTTCTGTCCAGTTAATTAGTTCAGTATTTTCTTTCCATAGCACGCCAGTTACATGGATGACTGTATGTATGTTAAGGAAATTTAATAAGTTACTGCTTCAAAGAATATAGATGAAAATATGAGTCAATTTACACAGCCCTGCACCTTTTTTACTGTGTGTTGTTTGCACTAGTCCATAGCCTACACATGCTTAAAAAAGCAGAAAGCTTATCTGCTGCTGGGGTGCAGGCAGAGAATGAAGTGCATGTAAAAAACTTTATCATCTGTTCAGCAGAGGCAGCCCTCCGATCGGGGTGTGTGTGTGTGTGTGTGTGTGTGTTTATGCATTTTACCATCTGTTAGCTAATAAGGAACAGCATGTTGACTTGGCAAAAACTATTTCTAACAGAGTGGTGTGATTAATCTACACACAGGGAGTGAGCAAGTGTACCCTGCACTTGTGCGTATGCTCTTTCACCTCTCACACACTGTGACACTGTGGGTGGAAACAAGTTGAAGGTATTGTACACAAAACATAGTGGAAGCTGTCAAGAAGACATATTTAGTGCACTACATTGCCTGCTCCTCCTACTATACCCAGTATAAACACGCATATGCTTTGCACTTACACTTTATTCTTATTTAGGAAACCAAGATTGTTTCAAATCAGATGTTTAGTCAAGAGAAACCTTTTTTGTAAAATAAAGAACAGTAAATTCATGTGACATCTAATTCACAAGATGCAAAAAAAAAAGGGTAGATCCAGGAATTATTTTTCTATATTTTTCAATGTCAAGTTTGGACTACACAATATCAACCTGGTCAGATTGGGCAGTCACAGCGCCATAAATTATTGCTGGTAACCTGGCAACACGAGAGGGTTTGATGCTGACCATTTGGTCATGTCATGAAATGTGACATTGATGAGGCAGGTCAAGCACAGCTACAGGGCGCTCTGTTTTATGCTAGAGGTTGTCCATTCAGAGGAAAAAGACAAACAGTAACTGTGGCATGGGTGCTTCCATAGGTGGGGGCAAGGTTGGCGCTCGACAAGCTGCAATCTGATTGGCCCATGATGTGCACCTGTCCTATCGATCTTTTTTTTTTTTGGTCGAGTAGCAAATTATACAACTATTTACATGTTGTATTTACAGTAAGTAATGTGTGTGTCGCTTAGAACCAGAGGGATTTCCTGTTTGTGATTTTTGGTGCAATGGAGTTTTATTCATGAATGATGATTAATAATTCTGATGTAACCTGACCAAGGCAGAGGTGGAAAACTGGTAAACTTGATTTGACTGGAAACTGGCATGAGATTGCGCAAGTTTGTGGCGTTTCCATCCTCAAGAGGAGCTTCATGCAGAGTTCTGATCCCAACATTAGTTTTTGTTAACATGTGAAAGAGTGCCGACTTTCTTTTGTCTCTGAACATACTTCACTAGTTCTGTTTAATGTTGTTGAGGTAAGTTTTGGTTTGTTACATGCAAACTAATGCTTGCCGGTTAGGTGAAATGATAAATCCATTGTCCAAAGTAGCTGCTAATTAATTATCCTGCCTGTGCATTTGAACATTAAAAGTAAAATATATGAGGTTTGAAAACAAGAAGCAGCTTTGGATACAAAGCTCCAAATATAGCGATGTGGGGTTAGGAGAAAGAGGGGAGGGGGAGGTAAAGACCTTAATGACTAAGACAACAGACTGCCACAGAAGATAACTCAAGAGCGACCGAGGACAGACTGTGATGATGCAGTTTCTGTTGTGAAAGAGGCACTGCTGCTTTTGACAGCACATCCTGTAAAACACCCGTGTAGGATTTCTTCTGTCCATAAACTGAAACGCTGAGATATTTGGTTTAGACATACAAAGACCTGCACAAAGACCTGCACCCTTCTGTCCCTTTAAGAGTCCATGTTGCCTTCCATATTTGGCAAGAAAAAGGTGTCTTCTTTCTGAAGACCCTCCTGATGAGGAGGAACTGAGGAGAAAGAGGCATTGAAAAAGACACACATTCCATCACACACAAGCATTGACGCAACCCCAACATTTGGGCACATTAAATGTGATATACTGTACTGCATTTGTACACACAGACATACACCTTGTTCATGTGGGCCTCTCAAACAGACACCATCAGGACCCAACGATCTTGGAAACCTAATAAGCCACCAAATTAGGCTTCATTGACCTGAACCCCCATTGACTAAACCGGTTAGTAGCAGGTTTAAGTGAGCAAAGCCCATCACACACAGAAGAACAGAACCAAACAGAATCAGTAACACTTGTAAAATGATAGATGAAATTAATCAATATAACACCCTTTCCATTTTCAGAGCACCACCACTGACTGAATAAAAATCTGACTTGCCCACTTTTATAATCTTAAAAATAGCATTTACTGTACACTGTAAATTCTAACACATGCTTTTCTTAAAAATTTCGAGTCATCTCTAGCTCGTCAATGAGATTTTTAATTGTATGTTAGCATTGGGCTAAACGCTTGTATTCCACCATTATGTTTTGTGCAGTAACTTTCGGTTGTGTGTGCGCGCTCGCGCGCATGTGTGTAATACGTGTAAATCCTTATTGTACGTGTTGGTCCGACCACCTTTTTTTAAACATTTTTTAATGAAGGGATTAGTCACAAGTGGACTGTGTAGCGTGATCACCTGCAGCCAATGAGAGCAAGCAGGAAGCGTCATCACAAATGCTACGTGTCAGGTGTGTATTTTAACCTCAGCCGAATAACCCCCGAGACTGACTGTCCAACTCAGTCAGGTTAATAGCCACCGACTGCGAATGTATATGAATAAATATTATTTATATTCAACTTCATAATCATTTTCATGGGCAGCGCTTCTCTTCCTCAGTGCAGTTTTGGTTGTGCTGGAGGAGGACGAGTCTGTTAAGTGCTCTGGCTAACTATAGTCTTATCGACATTGGTATATTCAGTCTCCTATGTTATTCCTTATGTCACTCATGTCAAGTGAATGACTATTTACAATAAAAAAGAAAAGGAACTTGACTGTGTGCTAAATCAGCCTGTGTCATATTGTTTCCGTTTCATCTGGCAGAACATGTGAGATGGTGATGTGGTCATGTTTGAGATTGCATTTCTGTTTAAGTATAAATCTGTACTTTGTGTTTTAAAAAGTGTCTTTATATTTTTGCATTCTTCCCTCCCCATTCAGGCTCAAGTGGACTTTTTACCAGATCACTTCTTCCATCAGTGTACAAGGTACGTACAAATAGCATTATATAACACAAAATAAACTGCACTGTGTTTATAGTTATTTTATGTCTACCTATTTTCTATGTTTTTTGGGAGGTAGGGGCTTATCATTGCATGAGTGCGGTTTTAAACTGTCTACAGCTGATGACAAAAGATCCATTTGTTTTTATTTGATGTCATCCATCAATTGTGTATTTTGTTGCATTTCTATTTGTTTTTTAAATATTACCACTATTGAATAACAACAAAATTAAATCCATTTGATAAATTTTAAAGAAATGCATTAAAAAATTCCTTGAGGCCCCCCTCCCCCCAACATAAATTCTGTGCAGAATTCAGCTAAATAATCCTCTCACTGAAATTAAAATGTTCATGTTCCAAAACAAGATGCTGTACATCTTGTTATCGGGGAAGTGGTTTTATTGTTCTCAGTACTTGCATTTTTTATGTCTGGGGGAAAAAAATTGTATCAAAAACTTCCCGTGCAGTGGGCCTGTAAGTATTGCGCACTTACGAGGCTACTTACTAAAGCATTACCGCCTAAAACATGGGTCCCATACTCTGATCTCACCACTCCCTTGCCTTCATGGAGAAAGCTTGTGCACCTTTAAATACTTTAACGCACTCAAGGTACACTTATCAACTTCAATTCACACCTCCAAAGGAGTTTCTCCTGCATCCCTGTGGAGGCTGGGGGCATCGAACCTGAATGGTTGATGTTCAAAGCTTCCATTGCTGAAGCTGCAACTGAGAGCTGTGGTCTCAAGGTCTTGGGTGCCTCAAGGGGCGGTAACCCTCGAACACCGTGGTGGACCCCGGTGGTCAGGGAAGCTGTCCGACTGAAGAAGGAGGCCTTCAGGGGCATGTTGTCCCTGGGGACTCCTGAAGTAGTTGCAGGGTACTGATTGGCCAGGAGGACTATACAGCCTCGGCTGTGATGGAGGCAAAACAGAGGGTGTGGGAGAAGTTTGGAGAGGCTATGAAGAAGGAATTTTGGACAGCACCAAAGTCGTTCTGGAGGACTGTCCGACACCTCAGGAGGGGAAAACGGAACCATCCAAGCCGTTTACGGCAAGGATGGGACGCTGTTGACCTCGACTGAGGAGTTTGTTGGTCGGTGGAAGGAACACTTTGAGGAACTCCTGAATCCAACTACCCCAACTGACCCACCCTCTGTTGCAGAGCTGGAGGACAATGGGGGATTCGAGTCAATCTCTCGGGGTGAAGTCACCGAGGTAGTTAAACAGCTACACGGTGGCAAAGCCCCGGGTTTTGATGAGATTCGCCCAGAAATGCAGAAGGCTCTGGGTGTTGAGGGGCTGTCATGGATGACACGCCTCTTTAACATTGCGTGGAAGTCTGGGACAGTGCCGAAAGAGTGGCAGACTGGGGTGGTGGTTCCTCTTTTTAAAAAGGGGGACCAGAGGGTGTGTGCCAACTGCAGGGGCATCACACTCCTCAGCCTCCCTGGGAAAGTTTACTCCCAGGTGCTGGAAATGAGGGTCTGGTCAATTGTCAAACCTCAGATTGAGGAGGAACAATATGGGTTCCATCATGGTCGTGGAACAACGGACCAGCTCTTTACTCTCGCAGGGATCCTAGAGGGGGCTTGGGAGTATGCCCATCCGGTCTACATGCGTTTTGTGGGACTTGGAGAAGGCATACGATCGGGTCCCCAGGGATATACTGTGGGAGGTACTGCGGGAGTATGGGGTGAGGGGGCCTCTACTCAGGGCCATCCAATCCCTGTACGCCCAAAGTGAGAGCTGCATTCGGTTCTCGGCTATAAGTCGGACTTGTTCCAAGTAGCTGTTGGCCTTCGCCAGGGCTGCGCTTTATCACCAATTCTGTTCGTGATTTTCATGGACAGGATATCGAGGTGTAGTCATGGTGAGGAGGGGTTACAGTTTGGTGGCCTGAGGATTGCATTGCTGCTTTTTGCAGATGATGTGGTCTTGTTTGTGTCATCAGTCTGACCTGCAGCACTCACTGGTACGGTTTGCAGCAGAGCAGTGACGTGGCGGGGATGAGAATTAGCACCTCCAAATCTGAGGCCATGGTCCTCAGCAGGAAACCAGTGGACTGCCTTCTCCGAGTGGGGAATGAGGTCCTTCCGCAAGTGAAGGAGTTTTAAGTATCTTGGGGTCCTGTTCACGAGTGAGGGAACAATGGAGCATGAGATTGGACGGAGAATTGGGGCAGCAGGAGCGGTATTGTAGTCACTTTACCGCACTATTGTCACAAAGAGGGAGCTAAGCCAAGAGGCAAAGCTCTCAATCTACTGGTCAATCTTCGTTCCTACCCTCACCTGTGGTCATGAGCGATGGATCATGACCGAAAGAATGAGATTGCGGATACAAGCGGCTGAAATGGGCTTTCTCAGGCGGATAGCTAGTGTCTCCCTTAGAGATAGGGTGAGAAACACTGCTGTTCACAAGGGGCTCAGAGTAGAGCCGCTGCTCCTTCACGTGGAAAATAGTCAGCTGAGGAGGTTTGGGCATCTTGTGCGGATGCCTCCGGGGCGCCTCCCTAGAGAGGTGTTTCTGGCACGTCCAGCTGGGACGAGACCTCGGGACAGACCCAGAACTAGGTGGAGGGATTATCAACACTGGCCTGGGAACGCCTTGAGATCCCCCAGTCAGAGTTGGTGGATGTGGCTGGGGAAAGGGAAGTTTGGGGCACCTTGTTGAAGCTGCTGCGCCAGCGACCCGACTCTGGATGAGCGGTGGAAGATGGATGGACGGATGGACAAAAAAAGTTAATCTTAAAAGACAACATAGTTTCATGTTGTCAATGATTTTTTGCAGGGCTGATACCTTCTGTACCTTCACTCAGGGCGACATGCTTAATTGCTTTTGGAAAAATACATATTTCAGATTTGTATGACAACTACAATTACACCTTTTAAGAAACTTTAAATTTTGCTTAAAAATGTTATGTTTTTGTTGTAAGTGAAATTTCTTTGTTGTAAATTACTCCACACCCTCTCTACTATTTCCAGATATTTGCTGAATTCAAAAGAAGTGCCAGTCAGAATCTTGAGGGAGATTCTGCATACGGCACGTTTCATTGAACTCTTCAAATCCAAACAGGGAACCACTGGGCAGAAACTGACAGAGTTACTGCAGCAGGTCAACTTGGAGGTAATTTTATTCACCATATTTCAAGGAATTCTTAATGTCATAAACACATTGCCTCTTCTTCCAGAGACTTTACAAAATTAAAGATTTCCCACCCAGATTATTCAACCGATTTCATTCACTGTATGACATAAATTTTTCTTATAATAAAGACAAAGAAAATTTTTTATTTTATTTCAGACCACAGATGAGACTGCACTGTGCTCTGTTGTACTTAAAGGCATTCCCATTTTACTTGGTGATGACTCCAGTGGATTGTACATGACATGCTTTGTAAGTACTTGCACATAAAAAAAACTTATTTTTAGAAAAACATAACCAGTACTCATGTGAATGGAAAGTCACCTTGCTGAGGGAAAGGAGCTGGAGCTTGTGAGGAAGTGTGAGAGATATGGTTTAGATGTAGTTGTCAATGTTTGTGTGTTTGTCCGTCTGTCCACCAAATATCTGCACAACCATTGCAGATAGAAAGATGAAACAAAAAGCACATTACTAGAGCGGCAAAGGGGATGAAAATGATGACCTTGAGAAAACTAGGTCAAGGTCAAGTTTCAACTTTTGTACATTTTTTTGCACATATTTCAGGAACAAGATAGGATGGAAAGTTGAAATAAAAGACCTTATATTCAGGGAGGTAAGGGGATGAAAAATAGGTCTCAACCTTGACCATGAAAAACTACGTCAAGGTCAAATTTTCACTTTTATACCTTTTTAGGTACACATCTCTGAAACCTGATGAGATATAATCACAAACCAAAAAGCAACATTTAGGAAGCCAGAGGTACAAAAATGTGGTGATAACCTTCACCTATGGAATACTATGTCAATGTCATGCTTAATAGTACAATATAGTATTCATTGCTGCAACCATTATGAAAGTAGGTCAGAGTAAAATTTTGAATTCAGGGGTGTTGCGGGATGTTGCAGTCTCTGACTGCCTTGTTGCCTCTGCAACCAAACTTCGGATAAGAGGATGGATGGATGAATAGATGGATGGATGAATGTATGGGTGGAATTTGTGTTTACAAGAAAAGCATAACCACAATGATGACATTATTTGCTGTTCTACATTCTTTCTCTCTTTGCAGGATACAGCAACAGATGAGGTCCTGGCGTCTGTCACAGTCGCCATACCAAGTGTTCTCAGTGAAGACAGTCCTCTGGAGGGTTCCGTGCATCTTCAGCCCATCTCAACTGCCATTGTACTTGAGGGAGGTATAGTTGTCAACAATATTAAAGACTTCCCTCGTGCAGTTTGCTTGTTGTTTGGACTTACATATACTTTGCATTTGGATTATCCAAAATGTATGGCAAATACATTCAAATTCATCCAGACTGTGATGCTTGGATTGGGGAACAAAACCCTCCCACCAAAACTGCTCACTCTAAAAAACAAGCTTTTGAAGCCGTAAAGTGTCATGAGGCATAAATTAATATGAGGTAGCGTTGAGAGACCAGTTAGAAGCTGTTGTTGAGAGTAATGTTAAAATAGTATGCACTTTGTTATTAAAAAAAAATAAATTTGAGCCCGGTTTTGAAATGTCCTCGAGGGCTACTTCGTTGAGTTTTTTTGAAATGGTGCAGCTTACTTTTTAGTTTCAGTGGAATTATTTTACAGTGGTTACAATAAGATGTCCCTGTGGCTGCGGTTATTTTCTCATTGTATTTTTGTTGTTAAAGTAAAAAATGAAAAAGTACTTTTTTGCCAGTTTGAAAATACATGCTACAATCCTTATCTTTTTTGGATTATTATACGTAACACAATATGTTTACAAAATGTTATAATTGTTTATTGAAATATTTTTTTTAAATTACACGTGTTTCTTATTTAGGCATGCCTTAAAAATGAAGTTAACCCAGCCCTAGTGCCCATGCTTTAAGCTCGCAAGTGTTGCTATGTGCACATATGGTTCATAACAGTAGTCAGCTGAAATATGTGCTCTGTTGTGTTGGCATTTTTTAGCACATGTTTGAGGAGTTATGGTATTGAAAAGAAATGTAACAATGTTGCGGTACTTGATGGCGTTTCGCCTTGAATGTCATTTACACATGGTTGCGACTGTAATGAACTGTATACCCACACTTGGCAGCTAGCGAGGCCATATAGGTAAAGGGTTGAACATAGGCTGGGATAACTTAGAAAATTTATGCAAACTCATTGCCTTAAAAGAACTAAGCTAAGTCAACTTAAAATGTACTTAGATTATTTTAAGTCAACAGGGCTTAAAATTTGTTAAATTGCATGAGCTTAAAGGTTTTAAGTATTGGTCACTTAAAATGACCAAGCTAAGGTTGCTTAATTTTTTAAGTTGCATAGCTTAAAGGTTTTAACCATTGGTCACTTACAATGATCAAGTTAAGGTTGCTCAACTATCTTTAATTGACTTAGCTTAAGTCATTTAAGGCAATGAGTTTGCATAAATTTTTTAAGCTAAGTCAGCATATTTTATTTTACAGTGTACAGTTATTGTATGCTGCATCTGTCAGTAATTATTTTTTTCCCTGTGTTTTGTACATCCTACGCTCTTCTTTCAGGCCACCTTACAGTCGACCCAGACACCTTGAATAAGATGGTAACCTGCAGGTTTGAGTGCTGCATATTCCTGAAATGTTTCATAAGCAGAGCTATTCCTGTGGTTTCATTCAAAGTGGGTTCTTTCTATTTACATGGCTTGAGCACTGTAACAACTCAGTGAGATGAACTCTCTCTAGAGGCTATGTTTGACCAGCTGTGTGTTAAGTGAGATCACAAAGCAGTGGAGAGACATGCCTTTTTATGCATTAGCATTTCATTTTGCTGCCCAAGGAGAAAGTTGGCTTGTTGCTCCAATTAGCTGAATATATTTGAAAAAGAAAATCTATTGAGTGATATAATAGTTTCTTTTTGGAATTAAATTGGGGGGGGGGGTGAGTTTATGCTAGGCAGATGTAGCAAATAAACTGATCATAGACTTCAAGTTGATTTGTAAATATCTGATTATCCGCATAAAACATCCCTGAAATGACTTCTGGCAATTTTTCAGCTACTAGCTATGCAGTCAAACCTAATCTAATTATTGACCCAATGAACAGCAGGACTATAAAATTACTAGATTCTTCAAGTGTGAAAATATTTCTGTTGTGTATCCAATACTTGGCTGTTGTAATCCAATAATTTGGTGACAAAAGAAGAGATGACTAGTTTGATGTAATACAGAATAGTCAAGTCTTCCACTAATCCATTAAAAACATCCTGTATATATTTTCTGACTGATGCCACAAACCTGAATGAGTGGGGGTTCCCTTTGTGATACAGATCAGTAGTTGGTCACAGTTTACATATTAGTGACTGACATGCAAATGGAGAAAAAGACAGTGTAAAGTGAAGACACTGAGCAATTGGGAGGAGTGTGGCACCCTGAGTCTTGGTGACAGGCTGGGCCAGCTCAGAGGATGGAATGTTCCACAGAAATATGTTGTCTATTCATGGAGGACAGGAAATAAAGCACTCTCCACATCTCCTCCCTTCGTCACCCTGAATTCAGCTGCTTGACTTTTTGTTTCACCCCTCTTTGTTTGCTCTCCCAATTCTACATGGGTTTCTTTAATGCCTCCTTCTCCGCAGCCTTCAGGCATTTTTTTCCTGTCCATCCTCTCTCGGTTTAAATTAAATCCTTTTCTTCTTTTCATGCTTGGGGAATTCTCACAGCATGGTGGCGTTACCCACTCAAGACTGGTAGGAGCTGAATATAGTCCAGCCTGCCATCTGGGCAGTGAAATAAAAATAAAACCACTTTGTCACATTTCTCACGAATAACTGACCGTAGCATACTGCCACTATTTATGTGACCTGATTGGTTACCAGCCAAAGAGGAAATTGGTGAAGATTATGATGGTCATAATGATTATGATGCTATCTACTGTTCTGAAATTGCGATGTGCTGGAATTTCAGAACAGTAGAAAAATTGAATTAGTGAATGGCAACTTCACAAGGAACATGATCATAAACACAGTTTTATTTCTACACATATCCAAGCTTCACATTATGAAGTACTGCTTAACGGGTGTGTGTTTGTGCAGGACTGATCTCAGGATTAACCCTTGCCAGGCCTCCTTTTGCCCTTCACACTGTAATGCCCCCCCCCCCCCCCACACACACACACACACACACCAAGAAGAGTGAGCAGCTCTCCATGTATGAGTGCTACGTGCATGTTAGATTCATCAAAAGGTCTTTAAAATATAAATATATCAAGCCCTTTGACAGGGTAGTGATCTATCGTATGCCTTCAGAAAATACAGAATTACCACTTTATTATGAAGAATTGACTCTTGCCTGACTTCAACTGAAGCCATTATATTTCCAGTTTAGGTTTCCAAACTGCAAACATCAATACAAATCCAATATGTGAAAAAAAATTAATGAATTTCCAAGAGTATCAGTATGAGTTCTCCATGCAAGGACAAGTCACACAAGAGAGATGGGGGGCATCGATGCTACAGGCGAGGCAAATGAACGATGATTTACTGGAGAGTAATGGACTAAGGGAACATGACAAGGACAAAGGGAGAAGGGCAGAGAGCGAACAGGTTTTAGCTTGATAAGCTCTGCGTTGACCTATATAATGTATAGAGATGCATCTGCCTTCCAACCTCCACTCATTGATTCTGCAGCCTCTATGAAAGTCATGATATAACCAACACATATACATGTATATTTATGTAGGTATATGTATGTATATATATACACACATTATATATATATACATATACATTATACAGTATGTGTAGATATAATACTGTATATACATATATATACACATACATATACATATATACATACAGACATATACATATACATGCATATATACAGTACATATACACATTCATTCATTCATTGTCATGTACCGCCGCTGTATCTGCCGTAGCGGGTCACGGGAAGCTGGAGCCTATCCCAGCTGACATAGGGCGTGAGGCGGGGGACACTCCGGGCACAACGCCAGTGCACCGCGGAGCCACATACAAAGGACATACAAACACACACTCACTCCTACGGGACCGGCCAATCAACCTGAAGCGACATACATATATATATATATATATATACACATACATACATACACATACTGTACATACATACACATTTTTATACAGTATGTGTATGTATATATAATACATGCCTCTAAATAAGGAAACATCAATAGCAAGACGCCAACAGGCTTTTCCTTTTAAAGGGTAAGCTAATGTTCAACTCTGTGTCCTTGACATGTTTTGCATTTAAATGATACGTTAGGCTGGAGCTGCTTCGGTAATATGAAAATTTTCTTTTACGAAAGGTACAAATAATAATAATAATGATAATAATGGATTAGAGTTACATAGCGCTTTTCTGGACTCTCAAAGACTCTCTACATCGGATCCATTATTCATTCACTCCTCATTCATACTTGGTGATGGTAAGCTACGTGTGTAGCTACAGCTGCCCTGGGGCAGACTGACTGAGGCATCTACAGCGTAGATTGGCAGCGCAGAATCACTGCGTTTTTGTTGATAGTCCCGTCTTTAGTCCCGCCCAAAGGTCCGAGTGGGCTTGCTTCGCTCTCCTGTGTAGCGTCCATCTCTGTCGTCAGTCACCCTGCTTTTGACGAGTGGTGCCGGTACAAAGTGACGTCACTGCAGCCTACGGGTCCCTCAATGGGTAAAATTTAAAATGCTTGCACATTGATTTGTTACTCGTGATTATTGCGTTAATTTTTATAGCGCTTTAATTTGCAGTGTAATTAACTAAACTAATTAACGCGCTAAAGTGACAGCCCTAGTATATACATATACATATATATACACACACACACAGACATATATACATTATATATACGCACACGTGCACATACAGTATGTATAATATATATACACACACATATATACATATACAGTATATGTATAAATATACATGCATATATACATTCACAGTATATTATATATATATAAACACAGTATATATATATACATGCATATATACATTCACATATAGGAAACGGATAACATTGTTTACTTATAATTTAAATGCTTTGACAGAAAATTATAAATATTGTCCAATCCCAGAAGCCCAGGCAACATTTTCAAATGGTTCATTTCGCTCAACCAGTAGTGCTAAATGTAACGATATTTAGGTCAAAATTATTTTAAATAAAGAAACTCTTTAAATACTTCAAATAAAGTCTTCAAATAAATTATGGCTGTTGATAATTATTTTGCAAAATGGCAGTGTCCTGAAAATAATGAAGTATTTCTGCATCTCTATCCATCTAGTAATCCTTTCATGAACTTCTAATGCCATAAAATTGTTATGACCACAAGTTAAAGCTTTAAAATTAGTTTCCTACTGGGTGCGACAAAAAATAACCATTGACGGAAGCAAGGGAATGTTGAGCACTTGATCAAAAAATGACTCAAAACCATTCAGCAATTATCTTTCTATTTACTCTGTATTTGGTCTTCTGACTTCTAGCGCAGTTCTACAGTAAATTGAAATTGCTTGACAAACGACCAAAATGTACAGTCATAAGAACTGTTTGTAAAGAATGACTCAGATACCCACAATGTATAGAGCTGGATATCACATCTCTGTCTTAGGGTGTAATGTCAAACCACACTGATTTATTCAACAGGTGTTAGTGTCGCTTTAACTGACTCCTCTTTCTCTGGATGTCTATTGTCACATGGATTTCAATAAAGGTTCGCAGGTGCAAAAGGACAATGTAGCCGCAAGAGGACAAATGTTGCCGCAAGAGGACAATGTAGCCGCAAGAGGACAATGTAGCAGCAAGAGGACACAAGCCAGTGTCTTATTGTGCCAGTCCCAAGCCCGGATAAATACAGAGGGTTGTGTCAGGAAGGGCATCCGACATAAAACTTTTGCCAAAATCAAACATGCTAATCGAATCTATGACTTCCATACTGGATCGGTCGAGGCCCAGGTTAACAACGACAGCCATCGGTGCTGTTCATCTACAGGGTGTCGGTGGAAATTGGACTACTGTCGATTGAAGAAGGAGAGAAGGAAAGGAAAATGCGTTCATAGGAAGAGAGAAGAGGAACGCCAAGAGTATAGGACTGAGAGTAGGGACGTTGAAAGCTGGAACTATGACAGGAAAAGGTAGAGCTGGTTGACATTATGCAGACGAGGAAGGTAGACATACCGTGTGTCCAGGAGACCAGGTGGAAAGGTAGCAAGGTTAGAAGTTTAGGAGCAGGGTTCAAGTTGTTCTATCATGGTGTAGATAGGAAGAGAAATGGAGTAGGAGTTATCTTGAAGGAGGAGTGTGTTAGGATAGGATAGGATCAGGAATGAGTACATCAGAGGGACAGCACATGTTCGAAGGTTTGGAGATAAAGTCAGAGAGGCCAGACTGAGATGGTTTGGACATGTCCAGAGGAGAGATAGTGAATATATTGGTAGAAGGATGCTGAGTTTTGAACTGCCAGGCAGGAGGCCTACAGGAAGACCAAAGAGGAGGTTTATGGATGTAGTGAAATAGGACATGAAAGTAGATGGTGTGAGAGAAGAGGATGCAGAAGACGGGGTTAGATGGAGGCAATTGATTCGCTGTGGCAACCCCTGAAGGGAAAAGCCGAAAGAAAAAGGAGGAGTCCATCCATCCATCCATCCATCTTCCTCCGCTTATCCGGGGTCGGGTCGCGGGGGCAGCAGCTTAAGCAGGGAAGCCCAGACTTCCCTCTCCCTAGCCACTTCATCCAGAAGTGTGTGCCAATATTTTTAAAAAAGTCACTGTACAATAAATAAGAAGAAAAACACAAGATATATACGTATAGCTCCAATACCATTAAGGGGAGTTATTGATGGTGAGTGGCAGAGTTGTCATCAGGAAGATCTTCACCACTTCCACCATCATCACTAGCCTTTGCTTTATCATCCATGATAAACAGTCAGTTATCCAAGGTATGAAACAAGATGCTGTGAGATGCTCACAGAGACAACAACAAACAACAACAAGAGAGGGAGTTGAGGTGTGCGAATGCAGTGGTGCTGCTCAGCGGAGGTGACTGCTGGTCCACAGCAGTCACCTCTTCTAGTCTTTGTTCCCTCTCATTTTCCACGTTCATAAAGTCTTCAAAGTACTCTTTCCATCTTCCCATCACACTACTGGCACCTGTCTATAGACTTCCATGCCTATCTTTAATCACCCTAACCTGCTGCACGTCCTTCCCATCTCTGTCTCTGTCTTGCTAACCTGTATAGATCAGTCTCTTCCTCCTTACTGTCCAACCTAGTATACAAGTCATCATAAGTCATCGTAAGCATACAAGTCATCATAAGTGGCGCACTCTAATTGAATCAATCATGCATATATACATATGTGTGTGTACAGGCCCTGAACACACAAACACACACGCAAGGGGCCTGTACGCATTCGAGGTAGAGTGGCGGGCAGCTCCTTTGTGGGGCGCCCAAATGAGCAACTTGTAAAGGGGAACGGCGCCTTGCTCAAGGGTGCCTTGGCAGTTTTTCAGAGGTGAATGGACACCTCCCACTGTCAGCTCACACTCCAGGCATTTTTGGGGGGGCGTGAGTGGGAATCGAACCGACGATCTTGGAACATTGGACGACCACCTCTACCACTGAACACTGCCGTCCCCAAAGAAGTCATCACGAACAGGATTTGAACCTGTGTGGGGAAACCCCACTGGATTTAGAGTCCAACGCCTTAACCTCTCGGCCACTGTGACTCTATAAAGTTGATAGATTTGATATTGTGACTTGTGTTAATGCAGACCGTTATTTTGATGAAGCCCTGATCTGTAGGCTGCGCATGTGTTGGGCTATGGGAGGTTCGCCAGACTTGGGAAAATGGAACAAGAGATATTCGGTTAGTTATGAGCGGGAGTTGTATCTCTGCTCAGAGTTCCAGGGTAAAGAGATAAAGCCCGACAAAGCCTGTGTCTGCGAGTTCCATTTCTATAGTTATAGTTAAATCCAGGGTTAAGACAGTATTATGTGGTTTTAATGGTTTTGTAGTAATTTGACAGACGTTAATTTGAGTGAAATGACGTAAACTTGATTTTTATTTTTCCATTTTTCTTTAGAAAACCAACATATAATCGAGAACGACTTAAGATACAGGTGCGGGTCGTTTTGAATTTATGTGTTGTTTTCATGTCCTGTTATTCTTTCTGCTAAGTCTTAAGGAATAGTATTTAGAGTACTAAATACTTTAGAGTAATATCATTTGTATAACCTCAAATGGTGATTATAGATTGAAATGTAATAAATAACGACACAATGAACATTCAGCTTAGGAACAACCTCTCCGAACCTAGATTGAGGACTACCTGTATTATGCAAAAATTACTGGCTGGATTTGCGCATAACTTGAAAGATTATGTATTGCTAGAAAATACAATTTTACAATATACAGTGTTGGTGGAGGACTATGCTCCACGAAGAGCCATTCTACTTCAAGAGGTAATTTCTCACTCACTCACACACACACACACACACACACACACACACACACACACACACACACACACACACACACACACACACACACACACACACACACACACACACACACACACACACACACACACACACACACACACACACACACACACACACACACACACACACACACACACACAGAGATCAATATAACCCCACAGCAGTGTTGAGTACTGGATCAAACTCACAATCATTTGTAATCGCCGACGTCAAATCCTGTAAAAATGCAATCGAGGGCTGACAACAAGCCTTCATCAACTTTGTGTTTAACAGCCAACCCCTCTCTCTGCCCCTCCGAGTGCTGCTAGGTCTAGTTGCTTATTAAACCATAACTAGTCAGCATCAAAAGACAGCTATTGTGCTCAATAGCTGGGTGAGCAGAACCACAAGATGAAAGTTGCCCTTAATGTCATGGATTATCAGATGAAGTCCGCATGAATAAAAACAGTACACTACAGTCCAGGTAAGAAGAGCTACTTTCAGGCCAATGCTTAACAGAGTTCAGCCTCTGTCTGTGACCATTATTGACCATAATGTACTTTACTAAATAGCCTGAACAAAGCCTGATGTCTCTATATGGAAAAATACATTGCTACTCATGACCACTGAGCATCAAATATAGCGAGGTTAAATATGCTGGTATGTATCGATTTACAAGTAAGCAAGCAAAAAAATTAATGAATGAAAAATGAAGTAATCACGGGGATTCCTGGTATTGTTTTTCATCCAAGCTAAAAATAAAATCAGTCATTCGCTGGCTTTTAAATCTCGTCCCCTCTCTGTAGCTCATCTTTTGATGAGAAGAATTTCCAAAAGTTTGTTTATTTAAATAGAAGAGATGGAATTTATGGGTCCTCTCCCAGTGCGTTTTAGAATTTGAGAACTTAAAGTTGAGGAATCAAAAAGTGATTGTGCACAGGACAAGCCTAGACACAGGACCCAGGTACAGTACATAGCCTTCAGCATTGTTACAGTGAAGATGTGCATGATGTCACACTCAACTGAGGACAAAGCCCATTGGTTTCTCCCAGACAGGGAGGTGTAGTGGGTGGGGGTGGCAGTTGTGGTGGCGGTGGTGGTGGTGGGGAGGGTCTGTCAGTGAAAAGCAAGGACATGCAGAGAGAAGAAATGTTGACTTTAAACAGATTTGTTGCAGTACGCTGTGCATGTGTGTGTGTGATTGAGAGAGTGCAGAATAATTCTCTTCACATTCATATGAGGCAAGCAGGTCGATTTCCTCCACATGCATATACGTACTGTATACTCTATGGGTGATGCAGACTGAGGGCCAGTGCAGACATGTGCCTCAGGTGTACGTCAAAGCCATCATGCCCTGCTGGACAATCGGAGGTAATGGCAGTTCGAACACACAACATATTTGAATGCTGCAACCAAATGCAATGCAGAGATTCCATACGCCAGCTGCAATAAGTGATACATTCCTTGGAGTGATCATCATTGCTCCAATCGTTCAGCTGCAGTATTAATTGCAGTGCAACTTTAACATGTATAATGTCAAAACATTTTCAATATTTTCCATCACTATTTTCTAACCACCGTAGATTTCACGCACGCATTCATGCACATAAAGAAAGAGTGAAGAAAGCAGACAAAGCAGGGAACGCCCCCTACACCAAGATACTGTCAGGTCATCAGCTTATATATAACTATATTCCACTCATTATTTGCTCATATTTACAGATTAATCACGGAAAATTATGTTAGCGAAGACTTAGACGTTCACAACGCAAATATCCAACAGCAACCATTCAGAAATAACCAAATTATTCTCCCAACCTTTGTTCAATTCCCATACATGGCAATCATTAAGGCTCACACAAAGCAGAAGATTAAAGATATGGGTAGCAAACAAAAGACAGGCTTTGGAAGCCCACTCACCTAATATGAAAGGTGGACTCAAGAAGAAGAACCGACTGGCAGCCTGAATTGACGTGTCCCTGTCGTTTGGGAGTTCTGGCCTGTTTGCTTTACCTCTGCCTTGTTGACTGCTGCGTCGTCGGATTCCTGATTGCTAACGTAAAACGTTTAGCATTAAAGAACGATAAGCTAGCAGCGTTTTTGTTGGATGTCTGGTACCTAACTAGTCGGACAGCTTCAGGCTCTTCCTCCCCAATCTGTCGTGCCACATTTCTCGCTAGCTCGCTGACCACGTCTCTGCTTGTCTTTGCTTTTTTTGTGCTCGCAGCTGTTTTCGTTGTTCCAACCTTTGCTTGGAATTCCTCCTCTGTCCCTTTAAACGACGTTTCCGGGGCTTTGCTGCTTGATATATACAGGAGGCGGGACTTGTGTCCAGCTGAGCTCCTGTCATTTAAGCGATTGGGTACTTTTGTTTGCTGCAACCAATCAGAGTTCACAGATGACTCCTTTCTGGAAAATCATGCAGATTTATTCAGCAGTCGCGCTTCACGATTGGACAATGGGTTAGCTAATGAACCGCCCAGTACACGTGCTTTTTCTCCCCCCTCCTAGTCAGGGCAAGGCATGGCTGGCAGATACTGTATTCTGGAATCACGGCCGTAGAGATATAGGACAAAAAACCCGACAAACTATGCAGCATGAGCCGATAAGAAGTAAAATTTATTAGTTGTACCACATCGACATAATTTTGGTAAAACTGTTTTCGTTTTAGCACAATGATTACATGTCAAATGTACACATGCTAATAATCTAATCTTCCATTGCAGAATCCGCCACAGACAGAAGCAAAGCTAAGAATAGATCAGCCACACGCTGTATTCCCATACTGCCTTGCAGTTCCACTAAACTCCACGCCCATCTATCCAGGCTACACTGCAGCCTCATTATACTTTGCAGCGAAGAGGAGGCCTATACAGATGGAACCTCGGGTATTGCATCTTTTGCCCTTGGTTGTTCATCCATCCATCGTTGTACCGATGATGATCCCCTTTAGCAAAACGATCCTTTCACAAAGTAATGGTGATTGGAAAATCACATTCTCTTCTTTAAAAATTTGCTAGAGTCTGCATTATTACATTAAATAATTCAGGTTTAAGTCACTTCCAAGCGCATGGTGATTTTTAAGCAGACATCTCATGCAAACCAAACTGTATCGGAAATTCCAAAAATAATTAGTGGTTTTCATCATTTTGCAATCTTAGTTCAGGCATATGAACATGTCCTTCCACCCCATGGCCATTGGAATGTCCCAATCTATGAACAACACTAATTTGATACCTTAGTATGTTAAATTTGAATTCTGAGAACAAGTGCACCTTATGCTTTACTGACACGTCCACACCCTTTCTCCGCTCCATAAAGAATTAGAAAAGACTAAGCTTTCCTTCATTGACAACTGAATCCTAAAAGGACGTCGTAGTAAGTACAACAAATATAAGACACGTTTGATCATAACATATTTTCATACAATATTTTCAAAAGGGAAATGTTCGCTGTACTGAAGTACAGTACTATAAGAGGTCTTAGAAAGAAAAAAAAACTGCTGATAATCTTTTTTTATTTACAAAAACGTATTTCCCTATCCGTTTTGTTCTTTAAAAATATATACAGTACTGTACCTCATTCGACTGATGTCTCATTAATCCAGTGACTTGTGCCCCCTGCTGTTTATTTCCAGAATAGCACACTGTCTAAGGACTCGGTGCTGAAAGTCTAACCAGTATATCACACAGATCATAATCAAAATAAATGATTAACCATTACAAATATCAAATACAGGCACAGCTATAAATACTATGGTATCATTTTTATTCAATGTTTATATATCCAAATAAAGTTGGTAAGATGTCTGCATCCAATTTCCAATGTATACACACAAACTCATGATCTGCCAATAGCTCGGTGTCAAGTCATATGTATAAACCTGGTATTAAAGCTCAGTCGCTTTATGCAAAGTATAAACCATTCTCATACACACTCAGTTTTAAGTGATGTCAGAATTTGTCATCTGTTCAGTCGCTTTTGCTTTCATCAATTCTTCTTTCCCATGTTCCCTCTTCCTCTTCTGTCTGCTCTTCTGCCCTTCCTCTTGTCGAAACTGGTGCCTATTGGAAAAGTCATATTTGTGTGCAGAGACCAGTTAAGTTAATCAGCTTGACTGAACAGTTTGTTCCCTGTCAATATTTAGCCAAGTATAACAGATGAAAATTTGTCTTTAAGGCAACCCTTGGCTCATTCACAAGTAAAATACTATATCTATATATGTATCTATATATCAATATCTATATATCTATATATCTATATATATATATATAAAGTGATTCAGTAATTACATGTAGACAATTTTACAGCTTTACTAACAATCATCATCAGCAAACAAATTACTGTGCTAATGCCATGCCAAGTCAAACCTGCAGAGTACAGATGATAAATGTGTTTTAAATGGCTATAAAATTTGAGTGCATCCCTTTTAAAAATGTATGCATTGTTTTTAAAAATGTGTGAATTAAATATCATTCTCCAGAGTATCCATGTGCACTGGTATTCACTGAAATGGCTGACAGATACACTGTGTTCCCACAGCATTTGTGCCTTTGTTCAGGTTTTCCAATTACTTCAGTGGCCACAGGTGTATAAAATCCAGCACCAAGGTGTGTAGATTACTGTGCTTCTACACAGTAATCTGTCAGGAGTTCAGTGAATAACTGTGTGGTAAAGTCATAGGATGTGCAATAAGGCCAGCCATGACATTCGTCACTACTGAATATTATCTGTTAGTAGTACTATAACCTCGTGAAAGTGATTGGGAACAACAGTAAATTAACCACAAAGAGGGAGACCACATAATATCACAGAGCAGGGTCAGGAGATGCTGAGACTTGTAGGGTCACCAACTTTCTGTGGAGTCAATAGCTCCAGATGTCCAAACTTCATGTCATCTTCAGATTAGCTCAAGAACAGTGTGTAGAAAGCTTCATGAGATGATTTGTGAAGCATTTCATCACCAAACTCAATGCAAAGCGTCAGATGCATTGGTGTAAAGCATGTCGCTTCTGGACTCGAGAGCATTGTAAACGTGTTCTTTCACGAATCACACATCTCCACCTGGCAATCTGATGGACAGGTCTGGGTTTAGCTGTTGCCAGGAGAAAAGTACTTGTCTGACTGCACTGGGTCAAGTCTAAATTTGTTGAGTCAGTCAGTAGGGCTCTTGCGAAGGGGCGTTGAGCCAACCAGATGAGCCAGTTTTTTCCAGCACTGGGGGTCTTGTGCCAGCTGCTCTGCATCCTCCACAGCGACTCCCTGTTGTCAGAGGTCGCCTGCAATGACGTCAAGCCATCGGGTGCGGGGCTTGTCTCGACATCGTTTCCAGCCTGCCAGCCTAAAAGGCCATGTTTCCGAGCCGTAGAGCAGGATGGAAAGTAGGGCAGAGTTGTAAGTTTGGAGCTTCGTCTTGCGTGAGATGGTCTGATGCCTCCAGAGTGGCTTCCAAAGAGAATGCAGAGCTGAAGCTGACAGAGCTCTTCTGCAGACAATCTCTGGTTTAAGGTTCCCATTGTCTGTCAATATGGACCCCAGATACATAAAGCTCTTGACAGATTCTACAATGTCATTACCGAGCTGCAAGGGAGGTGGATCTGGTCCGTCACCGACATGCATGAACTTGGTTTTAATCCAGCTCACTTGAAGGCCGAGCTTCTCTGCCTCTTTGCTGTACGTCTCTCAGCTGGCTGTAGGATGTGCTGAGCAGGATGGTGTCGTCAGCATACTCCAGGTCAGTCAAGTGGTAGTTGCCGAGGGACAAAAATTTGGTGAAGGGGGGGATTATCTTTTAACCCTCAGTTTCAGTAGAACTAAGGGTTAGGGTTGTAATCTAGGGTTAGTGCTTTAGCAGACTAAGACAATTTGGGCTATTTCATACGTCAACATCATGGGAACAATTTAGAGTTGGTCTCTTTGTGTTCCTACATGACTGCACACCAGTATACAAAACAAGGTCTGTGAATGAGAGTTTGTGGTTAAAGAACTTGACTGGCCTGACTTCAACCAAACAGAACACGTTTAGGATGAATTAGATGGAGACTACGACCCAGTTCCTTCTAGTCCAACGTCAGTGTCTGACTTCACAAATGACAATACGTACTTCACAAATGCCTTTCTGGAAGAATAGTCAAACATTCCCCTAAACACACTCCTGAACTCTGTGGAAAGCATCCTAGAAGAGTTGAAGCTGTATTAGCTGCAAAGGGTGAACCGACATTGTTTTAAATCATAAAGTTTAAAAATGGGTTGCTACTTAACTTCATATGAGTCTGAAGGCAGGCAAGCGATCGTGTATAACAAGACATAGGGACATAAATTGACTTGTGCGTGCAAAATGTGTGGTGCAGGGTAGGTTTGCAACACTCCTGGGTTATTGCATCAGGTGTTTTGAAGGCTGTTGTCTTCTCACCTGGATTGCCAGCGACGGCCACTGTTCCAGACTCTACCAAAGGAGGGAAGCCAATTTGCATCTGTATGTGAGCTGTGATCAAAGTTGGCTCCCACTCTGCTGGGTGGAAGCTTCCTCAACTTTTCTTGTTCCTCTGGTAAAAAAATAAATGAGACAATTGAAATTATAATCACTCTTTGTGAGACTTTTTAAATGTTTTTTCAAATAAATATTATTATTTTGATGTTATTAAGATTGATTTACAGGTGATTTTTCAGTACACAGGCTAGGAAATTTGTCTACATGATTCTTACTCTGTCTGAGAAAGTCTTGGAGTGAAGGGCCGATCTCTGGATGCGCTGTAGCTCCAGATGACCCCTCTAAAGGATCATCCTGGAGCCAAGGAGGGATGGCACCTGTGACACACATGGGATAATTGCTCTTCATTGATCACATGGTAAATGCTGTCTAAATTTTTACAAAACATGATCACACAGACACACAGAAACTACTGCTCTTTCTGCAGGGACTTCAAATGGTATTTTTGACAGTACCTGTATGAACATTTCCACTGTTTGATGAGTCCTGTAACAGGTAAAATATGTGATCAAGCCTGGTGAACAACCTTGTGTTGGAAATTAGAACAATATAATTATTGAAAACCTTAAATGCTTTCTGTGTGAGTTATTCATTTACCTGATAACCTATGAAAGTCAGGCATTGTCCTGCTGCAGCCCAAGAGGCATCAACCACTGATTCCAACAAGCCATTTTTTGCCAGATGGTCTGGTCCTGGAGGCATAAACTGAGACCTGTTCCCAACACAACATGAACCCCAAAACAACAGTTAAATTTCAAATGCTATTGACGATCGGCTGCAAAAGTAGAAGTTACAGGTGGATAGAATATTACCTGACTGCATCCTTTGCAGACATGTCTGTGCTGTTGGGTTCATTGAACAACTCCAGCTCTGCATCACGCTGATATTGATTCAGGAAAAGCCAACAATGGTTCATAGTGGAAGTCTGAGCTCAAATTGTACTTCAACTTAGCTTCACATGCTGTATAGCCTCAAATGTTACAATATACCCGTTTTCAAGTTTCAGCTTTGTCCTTTGTAAATTTTAGCCAGTTTGGAACTTAAATTCTTTTTGTAAATTTCTCCTTGAATTTATGAAACACCACAGCCACCAAAATTCAAACCTGTTACAGATTAACAGGATGTATTACCTACTTTGGCTCTTATGGTCATGTAGTTATAAAAAGGTGGCACTTGTCAGATTTCATGCTACATGTAAACTTGTGAAAAACAAGTCACAATGATGGATACTGCCACTAAATCCTTGGAAAACAAACCTCTAGAACAGACTGAAGGACCTCTTCGCGATGCTTCTCCTGAGCACGGATGACATCAGCTTGCTGCAGTAGTTAAAAAAAAATTACAAGCCAGTCATCAGTAAATTTCAAGTTTGAAAAACTCCTTAAGACACATTTTAGTCATGCTTGCAACATGAATACAGTCTAATTTCAGTCTATATATGCTAGTTCTGACTGATATATTTAAACTTTTAACTAGTAAAGGGTTGCTATGAAATTTGTGGTTTCTTTTGACATTCAAAGAGCTGGTCAGTGCAATAATAAGGACAAAATTTCTAATTAATAAAACATTTGGTTCATGCCAAAATCTGATGACAGTGATTTTGTGTTTTGTGATACAGATCAAACACTAAGACACTAAACTAAAATTGTGATGCGACATCAATGTGATAGTTTTGTGTCAATATTGTATACTACATAGCAGTTTATAACAGTATTACATGTATATTTGAGTTGAACATTACTTTTAAAGTTCAACTATAGTTGTCATCAAGACCAATTTTATGTTACCTGTTTAATAAATTCATCCTCCTTCTCCACAAACGATTCCAGTGCTTTTGCCACATCAGTTTTAAACCTAAACAAACAAACAAACAAACAAACAAACAAACAAACAAACAGACTCAATGATTTTTTGCAGAGAATTGCTTTCCACACAAATCATTTTTATGTAAACCTTGGGCTCACCGGGCCTACCTTTCATTTTCTTCCTCTGTGATGATGACCTTGTTCCTCAACTTGGGATCAGGCTTATTGTCCCACCAGAATTTGTGAGTATTCTTCCTGTGTTGTGGCCTGAAATCAGGTACTCATTAAATACCAAACCCATAAATAACCAGAAGCAGTTATACTGTATACAGTATATAGAGGAAGAGATATAACAATGTCGTTAAAACTACAGATATTTAGCAAATATCGTTAACTTGAGCAACATAAAACTAAAGTGATGTTTATGCACAAAACATGATTGTCAATACCACAAAAAACGTTTCTGGTGCAGAAATACAGCCTACATAATATCCAAAGCATACCGGTACTTCCTGCATTCAATAGCAGTCAGTATTACACAACATTCTGCATATTACACTTTTACACTACAAAAATGAAAGCTGCTTATGCTTTTCTAAATGAAAGGAATCTTTGATTTTTAATTCTTATGGGACACATATGCTATCACTCCCACAAAAACTACTGCAACTATTCTGTTTGCTAAAGACACTGATTACAGTCTGGAGTGTTGTGAAAGGAACAGCTTATGGTTGCAGTTTGTAGATGTGCAACTGAGCATCAGTGCAAACAAAATAAGCCCAACAAAAGTTGATGAAATAAAACTTACGTGGCCATGTGTTCTATCAAACCTCCATGCATGACAGCTATGTTGCCAACGGTAACATGTCTTTCAATTTCAAGCCCACAGCAGTAGCACCAGAATGTCTGCTTGTGCTGGGTGCAGTCAAACTTTTCTACTTGGGGTTTTTTAAGTGTTCGGCGAGCCTCCTTCACCTAGGAAACCGTGCCGGAAACACAACACATTAAACACAAATATTACAATCTTTTAAACACTCTTTAGGTTATTTTAGAGACTGACTGAACTCAGGAGAATATTTTATGTGATTCAACTTTTAACATCTTTAGATAAGTGACGTGGAACAAAGAAAATTGTATCTCATCTTTTGATAATTACTACAGTTGTAGAATAAAAATAATAATCTCGATAAAAGTAAAAACAAACACATATTTTTAACAATGGAGAATTATTCTGTCTTCATTAACTTGAACGTCGCCGTTTCATTTCCGACAGTCAATTTCGCACATATTAATGTCTCAGCCAGCCAAAATAAATATTTCGAGGTCTGATGTAATTCATTTTACCGAATAAAACCACCGTAAAATAATGTCAACGACAGTCAATTTAGCTTTTAGCTACTAGGCTAAACCTCAACATGAAACCTAAATTGATTTAAGCTTAATAGAATAAAAGCAATGTGAAACCATAGTAAAAAAAATCAGATGAATTATCCACTTACCTTTTCCAAAAATTTAGAAAGGACCACTCTGAGTCTGCTTTGGTGAGTTTTTCCAAAGATATGTCCCTTCCCAGTAAATGACGTCTGTCTGCATATGGCACAGTAATAAGCACCCATTTAAGCAGAGGGTAGCAACCGAAAGATATGTTACAACCGAGATGACATAAAACCCGTGACAGAAACAAACATTTCCATTTCTATTTAGCTCCAAAAGTGTCTACTCGACTGAAACCTTAAGAGTACAGCGGGTAAACTGCTACAGGAAGCTTGCCGTACTCATATATGTCCCTCTGGAAACAAGAGCAGCGGCGACTTGATCGATCAATCCATCAGTCACTCAATTAATCAATCCATCAATGAAGTGCGGTTTCGTTATTTAAATTTCTTGTGTTTAAGTAAGAATAATTTGACTGGTCATGTTTCCCCTAAAAATGTATCGCTAACAAAGGAAAGCAATAAGAGTAATAAGAAATCTAACCTCCATGTTGGCGGAACATAATATTGGGACACCAGCGGAAGTACGTATTACACACGTTATTACCCGAATAACTGCCCAGTTATGAAAACATTATAGATGTAGCATTGATTACCAAATACACTCACCGGCCACTTTATTAGATACACCTGTCCAACTGCACGTTAACACTTAATTTCTAATCAGCCAATCGCATGGCGGCAACTCAGTGCATTTAGGCATGTAGACATGGTCAAGACAATCTCCTGCAGTTCAAACCGAGCATCAGTATGGGGAAGAAAGGTGAGTTGAGTGACTTTGAACGTGGCAAGGTTGTTGGTGCCAGAAGGGCTGGTCTGAGTACTTCAGAAACTGCTGATCTACTGGGATTTTCACGCACAACCATCTCTAGAGTTCACAGAGAATGGTCCGAAAAAGTAAAAATATCCAGTGAGGGGCAGTTCTGTGGGCGGAAATGCCTTGTTGATGCCAGAGGTCAGAGGAGAATGGCCAGACAGGTTCGAGCTGATAGAAAGGCAACAGTGACTCAAATAACCACCCATTACAATCAAGGTAGGCAGGAGAGCATCTCTGAACGCACAGTACGTTGAACTTTGAGGCAGATGGGCTACAGCAGGACCACGCCGGGTGCCACTCCTTTCAGCTAAGAACAGGAAACTGAGGCTACAATTTGCACAAGCTCATCGAAATTGGACAATAGAAGATTGGAAAAAAGTTGCCTGGTCTGATGAGTCTCGATTTCTGCTGCGACATTCGGATGGTAGGGTCAGAATTTGGCGTCAACAACATGAAAGCATGGATCCATCCTGCCTTGTAACAACGGTTCAGGCTGCTGGTGGTGGTGTAATTGTGTGGGGAATATTTTCTTGGCACTCTTTGGGCCCCTTGGTACCAATTGAGCATCGTTGCAACGCCACAGCCTACCTGAGTATTGTTGCAGACCATGTCCATCCCTTTATGACCACAATGTACCCAACTTCTGATGGCTACTTTCAGCAGGATAATGCGCCATGTCATAAAGCTGGAATCATCTCAGACTGGTTTCTTGAACATGACAATGAGTTCACTGTACTCAAATGGCCTCCACAGTCACCAGATCTCAATCCAATAGAGCATCTTTGGGATGTGGTGGAACGGGAGATTCGCATCATGGATGTGCAGCCGACAAATCTGCGCCAACAGTGTGATGCCATCATGTCAATATGGACCAAACTCTCTGAGGAACGCTTCCAGCACCTTGTTGAATCTATGCCACGAAGAATTGAGGCAGTTCTGAAGGCAAAAGGGGGTCCAACCCGTTACTAGCATGGTGTACCTAATAAAGTGGTCTACCTAATAAAGTGTACCTGTAAGTGAACAGCAGTGTCTTCAGCTGAGTATTTTCGAGCACTTTTTGGCGAGTACTGCTGCTCAAGAAATATTCAGAATTTATTAGATATGCATTAACAGGATCTCTTGTCAACGCAGACCTGGCTTTCGCTTGCAAACCACAAATGTAGTTGCACAGATCGCAAAACGGCTGTTAAAAAGACACATTTGCAGAAAATGAACTTTCACTGAAATAAAAAAAATATTTGAGAATGTATATGTCTCTACATTATTCTATGGAGAGATTGGAGACCTGTGGTGACCATATTAAGACAGAAAACAAGAGTGAGCCATTAAAGCCGACCTGTTCACTGTGTGGACAGAACTCTTCTTGTAAAATTTTGGGATTAAACAATACTAATATTCCAAGACAATTGTTTCACAAATCACTGCATTACTAAAAGAAAATGCCGAATAAAGCAGAGACATTTTCGTATGTCAGATGTGAAGAATCAGTGATGAATGAAAGGTAGATGTTTAGATTACTGGATAGTAAAGAGAAGATGGCTTTATTTTTAATGTTAATAAAGATTATTAAATTATGTCATGCAGGAAGGAGCTTCTGATCAAATTAAACTGGCAATTTATAAGGTGGACTGCCTTAAGTCTAGCATGTGATGGCACAATCTTGGTGATGCTGCCCAAGTTATGGTGTTCTTGCAAGTATACTTCTGTCTCCAATCATTCTTCTTAAAAGTTATATAAAAGTGGGTTAGTTTAACAAGACAGTTGTCATTTGATAATAGTTAGATAAAGGCACCATGGTTTTTGCTTAAAAACATCACAGTCAAGACTAGACTCAGTCAAGTGACACCAAGCCACGTGTTTGTATGTGTTTTCTTTTGTATTTCTTTGTTTTAGTGATGTTTTGAGTCCAATTTAATTAATCTGCCATCCACCAGAGCAATAGGTGGCAGTAATTAACCCGAAAGTTCTTTATTTAAATTGCACATGAAACCAAAAGAAGAATGATGTCTGGAAGTACTGCACACAAAAACTAGAATCTCAGGTTCAGTTCCCTCACACAGTGTGATGTGATTCTGTAAGGAAGACTTGTCTCACCTCAGCAATGTCGGTTCAAAGTGTGAGACAGTTCGTCTGTGATCGACTGACTGTGGCAGCTCAGGAAATACTGGGAGTCTTTGAAAAGAAATTGGACGATTATGAAGCAGAAATCATTCGTCAACGAAGAGTGTTGAATTCCATTTTTTCCTCTAAGAACAAGTCACATCAGACAGGTTAGAAAAATTACCAAGTTCTTTTAAAATGCAGTCAGTTCTGTGTCCAACAATGTAAATCGTTGCATTCATGTTATTTATTTATTTATTTTTTTATTGTGGAGCCTCACCTTGCAGATCATACAGGTTTAACAGGTTTCAGTAGGTCTTGTGGTTTGGAGAGAATAATGTGATCAACTGTAATTGTGTCTGGGTAAATACATGTTCTAGATGTTTCTCAGTGGTTGACACACATTAATGTTCTTAAAACCAAGGACTGACTAAACAGATTTTTGAATGTCTCTATAAACTTTTAGATTTGAGTATTTTTTCCTCTACTGACCGAAAATCCAACAAAGTCTGAAAATACAAAAGACAATACAGTATATCAACCTGACAATAAATTATAAATTTTTGTGATTGAGAGGAAACTATATGAATTCCGAGGCATTTTTTTTCTGTCAGCAGCCAATATGATGTCACCTATTACTGTAACAGCTTTTATAGTCTTGATATTTCTAAGAGTTGAAAATCCAGAGCTGGACAGTTTGTTGTAATATGGAATGAAGAACTCCACAAATACTTTTCAAAGGCTATAATATTGTTATTAAGGCTTATAAATTTTATTTTTATTGACGGATGATTAGACAAGGGCAGCTAGGTGGAGCAGTAGATAGCGCTGTTGTCTCACAGCAGTAAGGTTCTGGGTTCAATTCCTTTCTGTGTTTGTTCTCCCTGTGTCTGTGTGGGTTCTCTCCGGGTTCTGTGGCTTACTCCCACCTCTAAAAACATGCAGCGTTGGTGAATTAGTCACTCCAAATTGTCGTTAGGTGTGAATGTGAGTGTGCATAGTTGTATGTCTTTCATGTGGCCCTGCGATTAGCTGGTGCCTTATCTGGGGTGTACTCCACGCTTACCCCCGTAGACAGCTGGGATGGGTTCTAACAGACCTGTGACCTGTAAGGTGGATAGGTGGCTGTAGATCGTCGCAATTGTCTTGTCTACAAAAAAAAAAAAAGGATGGATGGACTGATTTTCTTGCTTCAGAAACAATGAAGCAACTAATAGCAAACATCTAGTGTGACAAAGATATTAAGGTCCAGTTAGACAAGGGCTTTTGGATGTTTCAAAGCAGACTTCTCAGGAGTACAGTCATAGACAACAAAATTGAGGCAGCATGTATGAGTATATGCATAAGTCTAATTAAGTTCAGGAACAGCAAGATCTGAAAATTTTATTGATTTAAAAATTTAACCCTGAAAAAATCTTGTATTCTCAGTCCTAGTTCAAAAAAATGGTTGTGTTTCCAATTCGTACTGTCGGATACAGATTCTCTTCATCACAGCTGTTAAATATACAGTATGTGTGAATATGTGCAGCACCATTGTACCATTTCTTTGTCTATCTCTTTAGAGCTTGCACAGCAGCTGCAGGGGAACCAGGACAGAGACTCCTGTTTGGTCCTGCCCAATCTTGCACATATTAAAGAGGAAAATGAGGACATCTGTATCAGTCAAGAACAACAGCAGGATGCACAGAAACAGAAGTCTAATGTCACTCAGTTGCCTCCGTCCTCTCAGGTAAAGGCCAACAGTGATTCGTTGCAGGCATTGGACTATGCCCTAATGAATGAAGCAAACAAAGATCATCAATACAGCAACTCAAATGAAGATGTATTATCTGTTACCAAGTTACCTACATCCTCAGAAAGTGTCCAGAGTGATCAGTTCAAGGCTTTGGACCTCGACCTACTAGGGAATGGAGACCCTCAATCCAGCATCACAAACAAAGATGTGTTATCTGACATTCAGTTGCCTCCATCTCCAGAGGAAAGTATCTGCCCTGGTCATTTCGAGGCTTTGGACCCTCACCTAATAGCGAAGGAAGATTGTCAATACATTGATTCAAACACATATGACTCCAAAGATACATTATCTGGAAAGAGACCTAAACCAGTCCCACAAAATGATCACCAACTCCTTTATCACACCTCTTGTGCAGCTGAGATCAGATATTATACGAGCAGTCATGGAAAAGCAACAGGAACAAGTTACAATGAGTCAACACCACATGAGAGAAGCAATTATGAGAACAGGTTAGCTACAAGAACTGAGTCAACACCAGTTATGAACTGGAATAAAACTTCAACTGGAACTACTGAGCCAACAGTTAATGAAGAACATACTATTGAAAAGGCATCAAGTAGAAGTGCTGACCCAACACCAGGAAAGGTATCATCCAAAGAAGGCACCAAACTAACACCAAATGAGAAAAGTATTGATAAGGAACCAACATTAAAGGGAAAATCTGAGCTTGCATCAAGCAAGAATAGCCTAAATGAGAGACCAACTCAAGTAAAGAAACATATCTATGAAAAGAAAAGATTACCTGAAAGTACTGTTCTGACAGAAAGTAGACCTCCCAATGTTGGGAAAGCAACATCAAGTACTAAACCGGCACTAAAAGACTGCTGGGATAAGAAAACACTTCCTGGACGGTTTGAGCCAACATTTAATAAAAGTGTGAACCCAACATCAGCTACACGTACTGAGTCACCACCTGAAACAAAATGTATCTCAAACAGAGGCACCAAACTAACATCACTCGAGAAGTATGATGATGAGAACCCAACACCAGAAGGAAATAGCGAGTTGACACTAAATAGAAAAAGTCGAGACAGGAGACCAACCTCAACCTCTGAATATGCTGAATCAACGCTAAAAGATATCCATGAGAAGACAACATCAGCTAAGAGAACTGAGCCAAAACCACATAAGAAACCCAACGACAGGAAAATAACACCAACACCCAGGACTAATGACAAACATAGTGATGGAAGCACTGCATCAACCACAAGCAGGAAGACCAAATTTCATAAGAGACAAAACGAATGGAGCACATCAAAAGAAATCACTGACTCAATGCCAAATAAAACACGTAGGGATGAGGATACCACATTGGACAAAACTACAGAGCAAATGCAAAGTGATAAACATAATGAATGCACAACATCAATCAGCAGTAAGAAGCCAACGCCAATTCAGGAAGGTGGGAACATTTCAAAGGGTAGCGACCCTTTCAAATGTGACATATGCGACAAAGTGACGTCTAATTTCAAGAACTACAGATTTCATATGAAATCGCACACTGTTGAAAAGACTTACAAATGCAACACTTGTGGGAAAATGTTCCGGGAGAGTTGGGATTTGAACAAACATTTAGTAATTCACTCTGACGTAAAGCCTTTCAAATGCAAACACTGTGGCAAAGGATTCAATAGGCAGTATAATCTTGACCTGCACCTCAGGGTCCACACAGGGGAAAAGCCTTTTAAATGTGATACCTGTGAAAAAAGCTTCAGCTCATTGGTGAATATGAAGAAGCACATGAGAATCCACACGGGTGAGAAGCCTTATACCTGCAGCGACTGCAAGAAGGAGTTTGCAGATTCTTCAGCGTTCAAAAACCATCAGCGAGTTCACTCTGGGGAGAAGCCCTTCAAGTGTTCTTTTTGCAAGAGAAAATTTGCCACCGGGACAACTTTGAAAAGGCACATCAGAACGCACACAGGCGAAAAGCCATTTAGGTGCAGTGTGTGTGAGAAGATGTTTAGTCTGAGAACAGACCTGAAAGGACACATGAGGATACACGGGGAGAAACCGTACACATGCAGTAAATGTGGAGAACAGTTCTCCAACCGGGTAAATCTCAACAGACACAAGAGCGTTCACGCCAGCGAAGCCCAAAGCTACTCCAATACTCCTTAAATACATGTCTGCACTTGATGCAATACTTATGATGAAAGAGTGGTGTACAAAAGTGAAAAAAGGAATCCTAAAATAGCATTGTTGCTTCAACTTTTTGAACAATGAGGAGTACTGTTACAAATGAAATCAATTTGTAATTCCACAGTTTTGAGTCTTGCTAAGTTTCGCGATGGTTACTACTGTCTCTTTTTTAATGTCAGTGTAACTGATTGTACTAGGAAGTTTAGAAAAAAGTGTTTTTCCGTCACTATTGGGGTGATAATCAGAGAATAAACTGGATTGTTACATTTTTCAGTTTACTTTTTTTAATAAGGTTATTTCTTTCTGGTTTTAGTTTCATTTAACCCTCTGTACTTCAGTTTGAGGCTCTAACTCTTTATTTCAATAAAGTTGGACAGGTATTCACAAAAAGTGTCTGCATCAATTTTTTCTTAATGAGCACTCTTCCGGCCTGTACATCTATGTAAGATATATGAATGAAGACATTAATTCCCCTCGAGGATCATTAAAGTATTTTAGAAAATACCCAATTAAATGTCTTTTAGCTGCATAATTGTTTTGTTTTTCTCAAATCGTACTTCCTTTCTTTTTTTTTTTTTTTTACTTCCAGCTTGTCATCATCACTCCGCTTCAACACTAACAGGTCCACAAACTGATTTTTAATCCCTGGTTGGCGAAAACACGTCAATTATTAGTCTCGCTTTTGAAGAAATCTCCAACATTCTCAGAACTCACACTGCAGAGATTTACAACCGGATGCAAAATATTTAAAAAGAAAGGACGAACACCAGGGACCATTGGCACCATAATCATTTTAGGCTCCCAGACCTCAAACCTCAAAGTCCCCATCTCTGCCCTAGAGGACAGTGACGTCATAGTTCTGGACTGGCTAGAAATAAACCCCAGTTTAATCCCCTTTTGAACACCCGTGGGTGAGTGTGAACATCCTCAAACGAGAGTAACTCCAGGAACCTTTTATTTTATGTTTAGTTTATTTGAAAGGGGACAATGCAATTTCACAAAACAGATGATTACACATGGATAAAAAAAAAAAACAGAATTAGCCAGAAGGCTAGTTTTCATCTGTAATCCCCTTTAGTGGGATCGACGTCCCACTAAAGGACATCCAGAGGTTGCATCAGTCCATAAGGGTGAGAATTACTGTTATTAACAAAACCGATGGTAACAAATTTCAAGTTGATGGCACTCACATTCTTAGTAATGTGTTCTGTTTGTTGTTGTTTTTGCTACTAATTAAAGTTCAACATTGGATGGTAACACAGACAAAAGCTGGTGGTGCTTTTGAATCCTTTGAGCATGACATGCCTCTGCTTCCAAAACAAACATGTTGGTATTTACTTCTGTTTGAATATGAAATGAAACATTAAAAAAGACACTTGCTGTTTTCACAAGGCAAACAGAACCTGAATCATCAATTTGACAAAAAACAACAAAACACATCGTATCTATTTCAGTTGTAATTCTGTCCACAGTTTCTCACCCCAGTCTAATTATTTATGCATTTATGCATTTATGCAATTACTCTGCTCTGCTCTTTTGACGTGACTACAGACAACTGGCACTTTACTTTCACAGTCCTGTGTCACAAAGAACCTCAAGTGAGAAGCAACATTTTTGTGACATATGTAGGAAACGTTTCAGGGAGACATCTGTTATGACGCAAGAATCAACATTTGGGGCGGTAGTGGCTCAGCGGTAGAGCAATCGTCTTGAAGACAGGATCGCCCATCCATCAGGAACATCCATCAGAGTGTGAGCTGACGGTGGGAGGTGTCGGCTCACCTCCCAACCACTGCCAAGGCGCCCTTGAGCAAGGTGCTGTCCCCCCTACAAGATGCTCATTGGGGCGTGACCCTTGTGCACGACCCGTCACTCCGCCTCCTTTGTACCTCTGTATGTCCTCTCTATACTAATTGCATGCCTACAGGCCCCTAGTGTGTGCTGTGTTCAGGGGCCTGTAACCTGTAACTCCTGTGTGTGTAATTTACACATACTGTACATGTGAAGTGTAAAAAGAATTTCCCCAAGAGGGACAATTAAAGTACTGGTTATTATTATTATTTGTGAAAGTGCCCTATATAAATGCATTTTGTGCAGTAAAAGCTTTTCACTCATGCCAGACAAAAACATAGAATTTGGGGTGGATGATTTTGCAAAAGTAATTTTGTATCATAATTATCATAATCAGTGTGAATTGCAATGTCAAAGCATCAGAAATGCTGTAGATTTATTGACAAATTATTTATTTCTGCCATTAAGACACAGTATCATAATTTTTTTTGGATATAAAACAACTCAAATTAACCAACTGAAGCCATGCTGCTCATCTGTTAATGTAAATGAATTCACTTTTGTAATTTTAAGATTCCTTTCCTTCCTTTCGCTGAATGTCTAGAACTCCCACAATAATATGTCTGCTAGAAAGAGGAGGTTCTCTCAGATCAGCAGCCCTGTGACCATGAGAGGATCTCTGTTCAGGAACCTCCACAAGTTAAAGAGAAAGAGAAGAAACTCCGCACCAGTCAGGAGGGGTTGTACCGAAGCAAGAGACTGACTAGTTGTTTTTTTTTTAGGGAAATGTTGTTCACTTTAGCTCCATCTGGGGATTCCAACTGCATCTTTTCTTTGTTCCTTCTTTAGACACACACACACACACAACACACGCACGCACGCACGCACACACACACACACACACACACACACACACACACACACACAGAGTCATCTTATCCTATAGTGCACTGTACTGTAGATGTGACTCCCAGATATACTGGTAACGTACTTTTAATGTATACAGTTGTTTCTTGGGGATATCCAAACTGAAAAATGATATTTAAACTGGAAGATAAAAGCAGGAGGGGTCTGTCAGACCACCTACCACCTCTTTGTACTGTACATACATCAGTCTGTGTTGCAGCACCTAATCAGCAGTCTGTGGCTCCAGAGCTGCAGAGGGACCTGTATCATTTTGGACCATTAACAGTTCACAGCCGCGTTCATAAATCATCTAGATTGTGTTTGCACAGCTGGTCACAACCCTACAGTATGTTCACCCCTTCCTCCATCACAAATCACTTTCAAACAAGCAAATATTTGTAATCATCCTGGATGACGAGCTGCTTTGTAAAATTTCATTATGTGAATGATAGATTAAATGGAAGTCTGTGGGGAGTAAGTGAAAAACAAAACACTCCTAAAAGCATCTCAAGGAAATGCATTTTCCTTATGTGCAGATATACTATATTACTATTTATATACCCCAGAAAAAAAGATAACTTTTGTCTTCCAGAAATGTTTTTGAAACGGTCAACAGGGTTCTTTCCACACGTCACGTGCTGCAGGCCCCCACATTACCACCAGGGGGAACGGCAGCTTTTCCATTCAGCCTGTCTGCCAAAGGTCAGAAACGTTCCTGTCATAGACGACTCATTACAGTTTTTTTCAGTTGCTAACAAGCCTTTGTCCAAATAGCAGTCACATTTTCAAAACTCTAAACACAATTAGCACAGCATCGGTCTTTTGTGGCCATCCCATTCACACATTTCATGTTGTTTTCACTCAATATGCAGTCAGTGAACATATTTCCATATTGGTTTCATTTTCTTGACAGACAGACTATACCTCCCAACAAAATTACACTTTGTGTCAGGCGTGTTAATTTTCAAATTCTAAATGTCCTTGACTTGGCTACTTTACAAGTGAATTGTTGTGTGAAGGCCTGTGTAGTTTGGTCTGTGTTTTCTGGGCACCTGCCTGAAGTTACTTTCTTTATGCTACAGCCTGTCATCTGTGAGCTCACTGGGTAGCACTAAAGCTACATGTCAGAGTACTGTTTGTAGGATGATGAACAGAACAGAAGGAAGGACTGAGGATGAGGTTTGGTATATGTGGTGTGATTAAGTTAAGTTAGGTTTCCCACTGCCTCGCAGCAAACCTGGCCCTCTTTTATCATCAGTTTGGATGTTTAATATTTTCATGTTTTTAATAGTTGATAATTACCTACTTCTCATGGCTGATATCAACAACATGGTTTTAAATATTAAATGCAAATCTGATGTTGTGAAGACTTAGCTGAATGAGCAATGAATCTCACTTTAACCACGTCCTGCATGAAATACGATACCCTCAGCCAGAATCTTTTTTTCAGTGTCTTGACTTGTCTTCAGCCATAAAAACCAAGGTGTTTTGCTTACAATGTAGACATTTACAAAACCTTTGCGTTAGATTCTAAACACACACAAATTGATCGCCAGCCCCAGAAAGTCCCTTGAGAGGATAAATTTTCAAGAGTTGTTAATTGTAACCTATGAAACCCCCCCATGGCTTGCCACTGGGTTTGGGTGTATTAGATGATGTAACAGTGTCCACTATAGTGTGATTATGACATCAAAACTCATGCTTTTATAGAAAAACACAGCTTTTCAATAGCTGTCCACTGTAGACCTCTATGTAGTTTAGTTTGTTAAAGGTCCTTTTTTAGTTCATGTCATTCAGTTGCCAGATGTCCAACTACAATGTATTTGAAATATATTGCCCTAAAGTGATCCGTGTTCCTCAATATCTTTCAATGAATATTGATAAAATCACTTCCACCCTGAAAAGCTTGGTTTTAATGGGGCGTGGTTCCAACCCCGTCCCCCCTCTGAGTTTCCTCAATCAACAACTCCCTCCTCCCACGCATTCATGGGCGTTTTGTTTTGATCCAGTGTCGGAGCACTGAATCTGAAACTATTTTTTCAGTAACTTCGTTACTACATATTTCGCTCTTATTTTTCTTGTATTTGTCTTTCTTGTTAATAACTGTTGATTTCTCCGCGCTGAGCGTGAAGCTGCTTTCAGCCGAACGTGACTCCGTTGTTCATTATGTAAACACTACATGGGCTGATCCTACTGAGACCATCGGTAAACATTGCGTAGAATTTAAAACACACAATTGTACCGTTTGTCTGCAAATGGTACAAAAATCAGTGGAGACGACAACTGATGTTTGACAGGATGTAATTAAAGCTGTTTCCTGACAATCATCACGGACAATGTGCAATCGCTAGCTAACAGCACGGAGCAGCGAAGCTATCGCCGTGAAGCAGCTAACAGTTGCCTGCAAGTGGTACAGTGCGCTCTCGTTCTTTGCGGTTAATGCGTTCCAGGAACCACACACAATTAAGAAATCCGCGTTCGAGATCACAATCTATTTATCTTATTATTTACAGTAATTTAAACGTTTATAAACCCTCCCCATTCTGATATTAAACCACCTTCTATCTGTATTACCTTTTCCCACACTCTGATAGACTGTTTAAAGCACTTTTGTGTCTCATGGAAGTCCGACACTCACGGAACGTAGCGCACTTCCGGATGCCGTCAGCCAATAGAATGCACTTATGCTATCACGTGACTGCCGACCAAATATCCACGATTAGGTGGAGTCGCGAGTGTTGATGCACGAATGTGTGAGGGCGCACTGCAATACAAAGCGAATGAGTACTGTATATTGAACTGTTGGCTTTTGGGCGCTGTCCCTACTTTATCTGCGTCCACTACCCTACATCTCTCTCTCTCTCTCTCTCTCTCTCTCTCTCTCTCTCTCTCTCTCTCTCTCTCTCTCTCTCTCTCTCTCTCTCTCTCTCTCTCTCTCTCTCTCTCTCTCTCTCTCTCTCTCTCTCTCTCTCTCTCTCTCTCTCTCATATGCTAGCTGACTTCAACAGCTTGTGAGGAACTTTCGGTGTGTAGCTCTGAGCTAGGACATTACCCCACACCGCTACCACAGCTTAAACGAACGCACCCTCGGGGGACATACAATCACCCC
Source organism: Antennarius maculatus (assembly GCA_013358685.1). NCBI lineage: Eukaryota > Metazoa > Chordata > Actinopteri > Lophiiformes > Antennariidae > Antennarius > Antennarius maculatus. Next base: position 13,321,677 of record CM023608.1, read on the forward strand.
GGAGATGATGTAAGGTTCAGGGATTTATGAATGCAATCGTTTTTGATTCTGTCCAGCCAAAAATCCAAAAGATTCCAAATACTGTATCTATTGATGTAGGAAGCATTTCTTTTCCAGATTCTAGGATTTGGTTGGGTTAGGGACAAGCACTACGTATATAGATACCTGAAGAAACGTGTTTTTCATAGTACGACCCTTTTAAAACCCCCAGACTTTGTCCTTTCTGTAGTGTTGAAAATTTTTTTGAGTTCAGAATCTCTGAAATATAACAAAATCCACTCTAGTGATGATATGTTGGACTCAGGTACAAGACTGACATCATAACTCATTACAAGACATAAAAACACTATTGTACAGTATTTTCCATTAAAAAAAATTAAAAATAAGAACACCGAAACAGTTAAATTCATCTTAATCACACACACACACACACACACACACACACACACACACACACACACACACACACACACACACACACACACACACACACACACACACACACACACACACACACACACACACACACAAAACACACACATACAGTGTAGCTTCACATTTAGTCACTGTCAGCGCAGTCCCCCATTCAGAGAGACCTGCACAATTCAGGTTTCGTGAAAAGGAAGTCCAGCTGAACGGGGTCTTCCTCGTCTATATCATATTTTCCAGGAGGACTGCAGCACTGGGTCTAAAATGGACACATAAAAATAATAAAATGGATTTTGTATATTTAACCAAATTACATAAAAGCCTCGAGCTCAAAGACCGTATCTGTGAAATCCATCATGGTTTCTTCAAGCCCTCCCTGGTGATCAGCTCTGGTGGAGCGTCAGCGCGCCTCCAGATCAAACCCGTGTGCGCTCCGGCCCCTCGACAGAAAGTGTCTCAGTTACTAACCCCGTGATTAATGAACGTTTATCTCACCACAGTGGCCAAATCAAAGCTGTGGAGAAAGGGAACAAATTAACAAATAGGTATTTAGCTTTTCTAAGAGATCTAATTTTAAAAACCACAGCATTCATAAAGCCACGGTGCATAATTATGCCTTTATAGCGGCATAAACTAATGTTACTTTGTAATTTCGTGGTTAAATATGTAGCAATTTTGAGACCCCAGTTTTTCTTTGGCTGTGTCTGTTTGCACTTTTTTTTATGAGTTGTGCGTGTTTTTGAAAAGCTGAGCTCTAATTTTCAAGGGATGTGGGACTTTTGTAGATTCAGTTGTGCCTCAGAAAGTGTTCATTTGGAGTCAGCGGGTGTCAGCAGGTAGCTTCCTCTTGTGATCATACAATTTTTGCTACGTGACTTACTGAGCTGGAGAAACAAACCATATCCTCCTGGTTGACTGACAAATTGTTCTTTACTGTCTGGGATGTTCACCTTAGCTGCAATTTAACAACCTGTGTCGCTTGTTGTGAAATGGTGATTTCAGTATATAAAGAAAAATGTGACAAATAATAATCTTTGATAAATACTTTGGATATAAATGCATGGAGGTGAAGATGATTTTCGATCCCAGTTTCAAGTTCTGATTAGATTGTGGTGAGAAATCTTTTAAAAATTTTACCAATAATGATTGTGGTGAAAACTGGAAGAGGGAAGAAGTCCCATTATCTAGCTGTTCAAACACGTGTCAGTTATTAGACTTGTATTCTACTACGTATAAATGCATTCTGAAACGTGGCGTGTCTGACAGACTAAAGCCACCAGACAATTAATCCTCGTTCCTGAGTGAAAAGCTTCCAAATCTGCAAATTCACAAAGATCGATGTCAAAAAATACTAATTATTTTTTCATCATCATCATCATCATTTTCATCATCAGGGGAGTTGATATTTAATTTTGCAGCGAATTACACACAATATTTTCTCATCTTATCGGAAAGAAGCAATCAATTTCTCACCACTTCTAGCTGTCAGGAGTGGTACCAGCATGTTACCAGCAGGGGGCGCCAGTTTATCAGATTACGCGATGTGACTTTTATTTATTTATTTTTATTTATTTATCTGTTTATATATTTATTATTTAATATAGTGATTATATATGTATATATACTGTATGTGTATATATGTATATATATATGTATATGTGTGTGTATATATACAGTATATACAGTATATATATACAGTGTGTATATATATATATAATATTATATATATATATATATATATATATATATATATATATATATATATATATATATATACTGTATACACACACACACACACACACACACACACACACACACACACACACACACACACACACACACACAAATATACCACTGAGCCACTGCTGCCCCAATTCATTCAACCTGAATCTCAGGTTTTCGGGATTACTTAGAGATAACCAAAACATCACTTCACTTTGGTCAGTAGTCAAATCCAGACAGACAGTGACTTCAGATGTTTTTGTGTATCAGAACACTGTTTGATTAAAAACAGACATCTAATCGTAGTTGTGCACAGATATTGTCAACACTGAAGCCAATTGAAGCTTGAATCAGTACTTGTCTGCATTATTTCTCAGGGCTAATGCAACACTCCTCATTCACTTAATCTAAAAGTGGTATTCTTGGTATTTATGGGACCCTATATCAGTTCTCTGGCTGGGCTGTCAGCGATAGATAATGTGAAAGCAGCTGTGGAGAGGAGGGGTTGAGCTGGAGATGCAGCAAATCTTCTTCAACTCACAATAGTGTTTGACTGACTGGGTGACAGCTTCACAGAGAAAACCTGTCTTCAAATGAACTTGTTGTCTTCAGTGATACAGATTTAGCTTAGCCAGATGTTTTCACTGTGTGTGTTTGGAGATTGTAATCAGTGGCCACCAACCAGAAGCAACAATTGACACCTTTTGGTGGAAGTTTATTTGTCTCTGTGTGTGTGTGTGTGTGTGTGTGTGTGTGTGTGTGTGTGTGTGTGTGTGTGTGTGCGTGCGTGTGCGTGTGCGTGTGAAACTTCCAAAGAAAAGCAGTGTTTGTGGGGTTTTTTTTCATTTTATATCTTCCAGGAAGTCCGGGTGTTCATTCATGTCCTTTATAATATAAAAGCTAACTTAGCTGATTAAATAATTAGTCACAAAACAGAAAATTAAGTTCATTAAAGGAGGTTGGGTTTTTTATTAAATTTTTTTCCTTTGTCTCTCTTCCCATATTTTATTTTGGCTGTCTTTCCGTGTCAGAGACTAAGCAAACAGAGTCGTGTGTGAGAGGCCTCATAACTCTACGTTCCTGAGAGACTGGGAGATCTCTGATGAGAACAGCTGTGTCTTCATTTGTCTGCCATGTTTGGCATTCTCCAGATATCTCTTTGCGGCTCCTGGCCCTTTTCTGTGTTCTGGTTTGACCTTGTGCTCCTGTGGAAGGGAAGCAAAGTGGGTCACATTTCAGGTGCAGCTACACGGCACAAAGTAAGGCTGCACAATACTGAAAATGAGGGATATAGCAATATTTTTCTTTCTTTCAGCAGATGAGTTGAACAGCTTTCTTTGTTCAGAATTAGTCACTCCAGAATGTTGTGTGTTTACTCATTTAAAACCATTCTTGCTTGTCCCATACGACAAGCAAGAATTCATCCATCAAACCAACAATATCATAAAGCAAATCATAAGAAGTAAATCAATCTACATGAACCTATTTCAGTTTCCAAAAGATCTGTCACTCTTTCCTTATGTTGGTGTTTGTATAACATACCTAGAACAAAGTGGCTGCAGCTTCTCAGCCTCTCTGAATAAGGTCTTATCAAAAAGAAGACTGCCGTAGGTTCCTTCTGTCAGTAATATTCTAAGTGATGCAGAAATAGGCCAGGGAGCCTTTGAAGTCAGTGAAACTCAAAGGATTTTGTTCACCTGAAACAAAAAAAATATTTCTATGTACATAAATGTCTGTGGTTCTGTATTTCGTGGTGTTACTGTTTCCAACAATACCACACAAATGTCCATTTTTATTAAGATTGACATGAAATATGAAAGAGAACCAGAGAACTAGTAAAATTTTGTCTTTGTATCAAGCAGGAAAACATTTCTTCATGACGTGTGACTTTAATGTATCTCCATGTCTACAATGTAACATGTAATACTGTCCACACGCATAAATGAAACATTATGCATCACGAAGAGAAAGTCATGACTCAAGGAAAAAGCTATATGTACAGTTGGTAGAGGGGGATATGGTTGAAACCATTAATATTTTCTCCTATGTGTATTGTTATATAAAAGTAATCTAAGCTGAGCCGTACGTAACCGGATGAGCGCCACAATCATTTTATCAGAGAATCATTTGATTCCATCTTGATTACAATGACATCATCATCATCATCATGATAATTTCACTGAATAGCAAACAGCATGAGACAGACAGAATACTAAACATGTGAAACCACGCAGAACAGATGGTGTGTGTGTTAGAAAACATGGGAAGAGATGGGAGTGAGCAGAGCCATCCTGCTATCGTGGGAGGCCAACATGTGTTCTTCAGCTCAGCCAGAGGAGGCTTTCACAACCGTTCTTCCTTCTCACTAACTCCTCCTGCCCTCCTTGCCATCCCCTTGACCCCACCCTTTCTTCACCTTTCTGGTGGGAATCATCAGACATCTGTGCATCTTTGTCAACACTCCTCTGTCCTCCCTTGTATCTTGATCCATCTTCCATTGCTTATTCACTCTTTGGGGGTTTCAAAATCCAACTATCCCTCTCGCTCTAGTCTCTCTCTCTCTCTCTCTCTCTCTCTCTCTCTCTCTCTCTTTGTTTGTCTCATCTGTTTTTTTTTGTGCATCTGGTGAACATGAGCTGTGGAAAGACAACAGACGAGTAATGGGAGAAATGTGTGGGCGAGTGTGTGCCTGCGTACATCTGTGTGCGCAAAAGCATGGATGACAACTTCAGCTGTGTGTATTAGCCAAATAAATGCTGTGTTCACATGCTTTTGATTCTGTATCGACGTTGAACTGATGACCTGCAAATACCCCTGACACGTGAGTCAGTGCAGTAAGTGTCCCAACAAGAACTGCAAAAAACACTCAATATGCACCCATCAGCTTATATAACATTGTAAATATACTCTGTGCTCTCTTCTCCTCTCCCCCCTCTCTTCCTCTGTCTAGTACTACTCTCCTCTTTATATCCCTCTCTCCCCCCCCTTCATGATGCTAACCCTCCATTTGCACCACAGCTCTGCACTTGAATAAATAGTTGAGGACTGCAAGGCAGTGTTTTATTTACGTAGGTCTCAATTGTATCGTAGCTAAATTGTGCATCTCAATTGTAAGTTGTGTCTGTTAAATGACTAAATGTAATTTTTTTTAAAGACCTGAGGATTGGAGAGTTAAATCTCTAAGAACAAGAGAATGTCAGATCTGTTACTCTTAATGCTTGATAATAAAAATATACAGTGCGCCCTTGTTACTCGCGGTTAATGCGTTCCAGGAACCACACGCAAATAACGAATTCCACAATATAGCAACAAACTATTTATCTTATTATTTATGGTAATATAAACGATTATGATCCCTCCCCATACTGATATTAAACCTTCTATCTGTATTACCCAGGGCTTTGAACCGGTTCATGGAACAAAAACCGGAAACTTTTGGTATTTTGGCAGGAACGAAAATGAAACCAAAAACTTTATATTTTTTAATGTTCCGGAACAGAATCGGAACAGAAAATAATTGTAAACCGGTTAATAACATTTTTTTTTTGTTCTTGAAAAAAATATTTGACCTCATGTTTCACTTCCTGTCATTCACTTGACGCGGGATGAGAGCAGAGAGAAGTAGCGGCTATCAGCAGCAGTTAAGAAAAGGACAGTCTCCCAGTCACAATTTAATCATAACAGCTAAAAACTGCAGTATGTCAATCTTAAAAATTTATGATTTAGACATTAACTCATTGGCTGCAGTTATTTTCAGAGCAGTGTGTTTCTGTATTGCCAGCGCTTTGTAGCAATGTTGAGCTATGGGAGAAGCACAATGAATATCTGTTGTTCAGCAATAAATGACATGGTGGAAGTTATTCTTGTCTTATTTCATGTAGTGTCAAAGTAGGAGGCATAAGCCTTAACTACATTGATATAACTTGCATAAAGCAGTGGTGTAGTGCTGTGGTACTGTTTACTGTAGGGTAGGGATATATCTATAATTATAGTCTATAGTATATAAACTAATTGCTTTAGTTGCCAATTTAAAAGTCCTTAAATTACCATATTTTGCGCACCATTCGGCGCATTGTATAAAGAGGCGCAATCTAAATTGCGGAGTTTATTTCTGTACTTCGATGTGCTATTTTCTATGTGCTGGTGCTTTCTGTGTGCTTTTTCTGTGTTTTGTGTACTTACTATGCTGTGTGCGATGGAGAAATCAATTTCCCTGACTGAACCTCCTTAAGGGATAAAGTTATACTCTACTCTCTACTTTTACACACGGCGCACCATATTGTTCGGTGCATGCTAGCTAACGGAAGCAAAAAGGTGACTGTGCTTGAACTGTGTTGTACTACGTATTTAAATTTCAAAAAATACACCAACATTATTTTTTAAATATGTTTTTATTTATTTATTTTTTGATAAATCTGTGCTCTTCTTCTTTTCCTTTCGGCTTTTCCCTTCAGGGGTCGCCACAGCGAATCAATTGCCTCCATCTAACCCTGTCTTCTGCATCCTCTTCTCCTTTAAAGTCCTCATCTTCGGTCTGCATTGAATAGCTCGGTAATTTCACTATCGCTGACCGTCTGTTTTCCGGGTGGCTGTCCAGTAATGATGCTGGCTTTTGCGAAACATCGGACAGAAGTCGAAGCAGACACATTAGTCCAGGCATCCGCAATCCACACATATATTGTGGGGATGTAACTCGCGGTGTAACTCGTTCGGCACTGCCTCCAGTCCTGGCAAACGTGTGTTCACGTCTCTCATCCATCACTACACGACGCATGCAGCTTAACTTTAAAGGCTGTTTACACTGATGTCCAGCGGTTGGAGTTCTTTCGTTAATCCTCCCGGGATGATGGCAAGCTCCGAATTCAGCCGCTTGAGGTGGTTTTTTACAGAAGCAGTGGTATGGGCGTGCATGGAGTCACAGATCAAGAGAGATGGCGAAGCGTGAAAAAAGCCACCCAGTCTCTTTACTTGAACCGGAACAACCAGAACTGATAGTCTGGAGTTTACATGTTGCGTCATAAGAGTGTCTCTTCGCTGACGCCATTGTCGGGGGTCTTTAGCCAAACAAATGTGGTTAACAGCATACCTGCGGTACAGTACCGGCATACACTGTACTGCATACCGGGTACCTACCGGAGATGTGCCGGACGTAGCCTTGCGTCATGTTCTCTGATTGGTCCATCGCTCCCGGCGTACTTAGTGACGTAATATGTCCTATGTCGGCGGACAATGGCCGATCTAATGGATCGCTGACTAAAGTCACACAAAAACATTTTTACAGATTTTGGAACTCAGTGTACACATAAGACGCTTAATGTTAAAAGGCGCAGATTTTTGAGAAATTTTAAGGCTTTTAATCGCGTCTTATGGTGCGCAAAATACGGCACCTACATATTTATATTTACAAGCAACGTTATTAACCGGTTCAGGAACTTTATTTTTTTGTTTTAATGCGCGTATGATATCATGTGACGACCTACTAAAAATCCGCAATGAGGTGAAGCAGGCTAGAGGAAGACCAAAGAGGAGGTTCTATGGATACAGTGAAAGAGGGCATGAAGGTAGTTGGTGTGAGAGACGACTTTTTTTTAACTTTTGCAAAAATCAAAAAACATTTTACAATTTTACATTAGATGAAAAACACTAAAGAGCTTGAAGTGTGAGAGAAGAGGATGCAGAAGACAGGGTTAGATGGAGGCAACTGATTCACTGTGGCGACCCCTGAAGGGAAAAGCCGAAAGGAAAAGAAGAAGAAGATAGTAATGAAACATATCAAAGAAATGTAAAAGAAAGAAGCAAACACAAGAGAGAAAGAAAGAAAGAAAGAAAGAAAGAAAGAAAGAAAGAAAGAAAGAAAGAAAGAAAGACTTTTTTGACTTTTGCAAAAACACTTTAATCACATTCAAAACATTTTACAATTTTACATTAGATGAAAACACTAAAGAGCTTCAAAAACACTAAAAACCAATAAGTAAGAGGAAATACAATCTAAAATCAGTGCATTATATCAGGAAGTTTGCAAAATTGAGTTGATCATCAATTAAAGTGCATAGGACATTTTTGTGACATCAGATGTTCCTAGTTATTTAGGTCTTTTGTCATTTTATGGAAACCAAATTCTAGTTTTAAGCGACATCTGATGTTACAGCAAAAAACAGTAGCCGCGTCTTGAACAATATTGTTTTCAATTCTCCTCTTCCTGGTCACGTAAATTGTGAGTTTTGCTTCTCCAGAGATAAAGTTTAAAAGCTGCCACTTTCTTTGATTCGATTTATTGTACCCAGCACCGTAGACGAATTTCCTGATACAAAAAGTTTCACTGAACAGATTAAAAACATTCGTTAGAAGAGTGAAGAGCACTGCAAGTCTCCCACACTCACTAAAAGCATGAAAGACTGTCTCACGAAGGGGACAGAAGGGACACTGGCTGGACACAGCAGGGTTAAAAACAGAGATAAAAGCATTGGAACTGATGGCACCGTGTAAAATTCTCCACTGGAGGTCGGCTGTTTTTTTCTTGAGGGGAGGTTTGTATAGAAGTCTCCACTGTGGGTCAGGTCCGTTTCCCGTCATCCTGCTGGCCCAGGCAGTGGGCGCTCTGTTACACAGGTTTCTCTTGTTGATTACTTTGATACAGTATTTGTACAGTGCATTTTTGTTGGCCGTGTGCAGGCAAGAAAGAAAGAAAGAAAAAAAACCATCAACGTAATCAGGTTAGCCTAAGGTGCGAGTTACCGTTGTCTTTTGGACAGAAGTTTACGGTACCTTATCTCGTACCATAGGCAATGGAATGCAAATTAAGTGAAAAATTATTGAATGCAGTAAACTAAAATAAAAGGCACATTACAGTTAAAGCATAAGAACAATAAAGATAAGAATTTTTACCTTTGTGGTGAGCAGCTTTGTGGCGATCCTGTTGTACCCGGAAGTGGTTAAATTTAATGTAAATATAATGCTCTTGTTCTGTTGAGTGCGACATGCGTAATGTGCCTGTGTTCAGTTGAGTGTTCAGGTGAGCGTAGCGGGCTCTGGTTCAATAAAGAGGAGAAAAACTTATTTCGTTCTGCTTATCATTCACCACGCAGATTCCGGATGAGCAAGTCTGGTATCATAACAAGTTGGCATACATGAACGTTGGAGAGGGAGAGGAGGAGGATGATGGATTTTACTGCATTTGTTTTGCCTTCGACTTCCAAATTTTGTTCGACTTCTAAGACAAAAAAATTCTGAATTTTTTGTCGAATTCCGATTTGTTCGATGTTTAAAGCATTCGAAAACCAAGGTTTGTTTGTACTCCGTATATTTTACACTACAATCAACTGAAAAGCAGGTCAAGCATGAGGTGTGGCCAACAGAAGGTCAGTAATACAGGCATCAGTGAAGTGAGAGTGATTGGCTTGTTGTGCGGTAAAAAAGAACCCAAAAAGCACCAACCGATGGTACAGAGCGCTAGGAACATCATTTCCCTCACACTGTCCTGCAGGGAACACACAGGGCACCTTAGTTATTTGCAACATTGGGTCTCAGTGTTGTCAGTGATAACCTGGCCACACCCACTGCCAACTGAGGGACTGTTTTCTCTTCAACAGTTCCTACACAAAACAGCCACTCTTGAAACCACTCATTTCAGTGCATTAAGGTCTGGACTAAATAAAACTGTTTTTGCACTTTGCATAAAAACCTACAAGGGCCATGTGCTACTAATAAATGGTGGGTTTGTGGTTCTTAGGCAAACGTTCTGGATGTGCAGAGTCTTCTAGTAACTATCTCACATACCGATAGTTTCATTGCACTATGAGTAATTTGACAACCTGGTTGTCTAATTCACTGAAGTCACATCTGCCAAGTGAAAACACAGCTTCAAGTGTAAACAGATGAAGGTTGCATTGGTTTCTGTCTGGTGGTTTGACTTTAGGCACACCTACAAAACAGCACAAGTCGCTGACCATATCTCCTCCATCTCTGGCCTCACTTCGCCTGAGGTTTCCCTTGAAGTACCTTTGCTAGCACCTTGCAAGCCACAAAACACTAACTGACTTGGGAAGTGGCAAATTGTGGGGGTTTGGCAGTCTTCTGGTGGTAAAACATGCCTGTTTACATAGGAGGATCCACAGAACCACAAACATGTCTCCATCAGCCAATAAGAGAAGAGGAGAAGAGGGAATGAAGGCAGAGCAGGAAGAAGTACAGGGAGAGAAGTAAAAGTAGATAGGAAAGACAATATTTCAGAAATATCTCAGCAGGCTGAGGCTGACCTAAACTTTAGGTCCAGATGATAAAACTTGCTGAGTTTGGATAATTTTTTTTAACTTTACCCTCACTCCACCCTTAGTTTGCATTTTTGTATGAAATGTCTCAATAACTCAGGATGCTCTGTTAGAATTTGGATGATGCCCACGTTTCCCTTACAATAAAATACAAAACTCCTGACCTTAGAGCCCACTCTACTTTGTGGTTTTCTGCTAATTAGCATATCTTCTTCTTCTTCTCCTTTCGGCTTTTCCCTTCAGGGGTCACCACAGCGAATCAGTTGCCTCCATCTAACCCTATCTTCTACATTCTCTTCTCTCACACCAACTACCTTCATGTCCTCTTTCACTACATCCATAAAACCTCCTCTGTGGTCTTCCTCAAGGCCTCCTGCCTGGCAGTTCAAAACTCAGCATCCTTCAACCAATATATTTACTACGTTTCCTCTGGACATGTCCAAACCATGTCAGTCTGGCCTCTCTGACTTTATCTCCAAAACCTCTAACATGTTCTGTCCCTCTGATGTACTCATTCCTGATCCTGTCCATCCAGAGGCCTGTACCATAAAGCTGGATTACGGTTTAGCGAGATAACTTCAGGCTTAACCCTGGCTTTTCGGTACCATAAAGGTGGCTGACTTTCTATCGGGCTATGTTGCCGCGGTAACCTATGCTGAACACCTAACCTGCTCCGGAGCAGGATAAGTTTAGGATAAGAGCTCAGCAGGTATAACAGCCCCACCTACTGACCAATCAGTTCTCTTGGAAAATAGGCTGTCCGTTTTATGAGAACCCGGTGGATCTAGGTCCACAGCTTGTGTGAAGAGCGCTCAGGCGCGAGAGAATATTTAGAGATCGCTGTAATCCGTTCGAATTGCCTGAACAATCACTGTACGAAAGGTACAGGTTTTTGGGAGAGGGGTTACATTACATCTGTCAGCTGCTGGAGCCTTATGTCAGTAATGTAATGCACCGCAACCACGCGCTGACAGTCCCGCAGACAGTGTGCATTGCACTGAGGTGTTTTGCCACAGTTAATATATTTCTTAGTGATGTTCGTAATTATTATGATGTCCTTAAATCCCTCGTTGGATGGGTTACAAGCAAGCCACAGATAAAATACCATTAATCAATTATTTGTTTAAGTAAATCATGGATTGATTCATTCATTCATAAGTACTTTTATGTATTCTGTTGGCGATGCTGAAAACCTCGGGAAGAATACAGTATGTAGAGCTATTCATAAAGTCGCCGGGGCAACAATCACATGCCATAACGAAAAATGTCGTACACACATACATTTATGGAACACACAAATGTTACTGTAGTCAGATATACAAGTACAGTCATAGTGGGGAAGTAATATTATAATGGCACTAACTTCCGCATTGACACAGTCAGCGATTTTTTGCCAGTGATCCTTGTGCTGTTTGGCAGCTGCAACTGTGTTGCTTTTTGCCTGGATTATTGATTTGTATTGCTCGTATTTATTAGTTATTATTGTTTGCTCCTCCGTTGTGAAATATGCAGCCCGGGCCAGTTTGTTGCATGTTTGCGATTGGTCGCATGCAGCAACCTCCGCCCTTTTTATGTGAGCGCGCACAGATCTAGAGTGTACATGCCTGAATTGAATTAGTGAGTTGACAGCCGGCTTTATGGTACCGAAAATCCGGAGGGCGGATGTCTCGGTAAGTGAAGCCAGATAAGTGAGAGGAAGCCCGGCTAAGTTAATCAAGCTTTATGGTACAGGCCTCTGGTCACTCCCAAAGAAAACCTCAGCATCTCCATCTCTGCTACCTCCAGCTCTGTCTCCTGTCTTTTCCACCGTGACACTGTCTCTAGACCAAACAACATCGCTGCGAATCAAATCTATGATTTCCATAACCAGATCGGTCAAGACCTGGATTAAGATGACTTGTATGCTAGGTTGGACAGTAAGGAGGGAGAGACTGATCTATACAAGTTGGCAAGACAGAGAGACAGAAGTGAGCATTTGTGAACAGCAGTATGGTTTCCTGCCAAAAAAGAGTGCTACAGATGCAGAATTTGCGTTGAGGATGTTGATAGAGAAGTACAGAGAAGGCCAGAGGGAGCTGCATTATGTTTTTGTAGATCTGGAGAAAGCTTGTGACAGGGTGCCCAGAGAGGAACTGTGGTATTGTATGAGGAAGTCTGGAGTGCCAGAGAAGTATGTTAGAGCGGTGCAGGACATGTATGAGGACTGTAAGACAGTGGTGAGGTGTGCTGTGGGTGTGACAGAGGAGTTCATGGTGGAGGTGGGACTGCGTCAGGGATCAGCTCTGAGCCGCTTCTTGTTCACTATGGTGATGAACAGGCTGACAGACGAGGTTAGACAGGAATCTCCATGGACTATGATGTTTGCAGATGACATTGTGATCTGTAGTGAGAGCAGGGAGCAGGTGGTGGAGAAGCTAGAGAGGTGGAGGTTTGTCCTGGAAAGGAGAGGAATGAAGGTTCGCTGCAGTAAGACAGAGTACATGTGTGTGAATGAGAGGGACCCAAGTGGAAGAGTGATATTACAGGGAGAAGAGATCAAGAAGGTGGAGGAGTTAGGGTCAACAGTCCAGAGCAAAGGAGAGTGTGGAAAAGGGGTGAAGAAGCGTGTACAGGAAGGATGGAACGGGTGGAGGAAAGTGTCATGTGCTGTTGTGAATCTAAATTAAGATTGATGTAGATGTAATTGTTCTGAAACTTCAGTCTGTCTGCACGGCTGTTCTTAGCATGCTGCTAATAACATTTAGTTAGTAGTGCTGTGGTCTTAAAGCGCTGCCTGCTGAGCCACTAGTGTAGCTGTAGACTTTTTGTTTTGAAAACCAATGGACCGGTGAAGCACGTCTTTGTTGTTGGGACCAAAAACATTGTAAAATAAAAAAATAAAGCAACTGACCCTTTTCTTAGGCTTTTTATGTCTTTTTCACCAAGCCTCTACAAACCAATACATAAATGAGTCATTTTCTTCAGTCAATGTGTTGCCTATGGAGTTAGGCTCAGATTCCCTGGCCAAGAAAAGCTTTAAGAAGCCCTGACAGAAATGTTTTAGAGAGAAGAAACCCTATCCAGCACATGTCATTACAATTTAAGAGTATAATATTATTGAGAAGGTGTTTAGCACAGGACTGTGGAAACACAGAACTGAGTATCAGAACACACAAAGGATGATCGTTCTTTCACAATGGAAACTTTGTTGGCATGTCCATGGTGCCTTGGAGAAAAGTAAGAAATAAACAACTATTTGCCCTCTCTATTATGCAATTGTGTTTCTTCCCAAATGGAGGAAGCCTGGATTAAAATTAATCAGATGGAAATCTCATCTAGATGTGTTTTCAATCAAAAATTGTATGGCTTCTTTGTCATATTAATCTATAAAAATCACTGCAAGTGTGGAGAACAGTTTTAAAACACACCAGAGAAGCTGAACTGTCCAATTCCAGGTCACTGCTGAGTCCAGAAATCCATTTTCCATTTTTATAGGGAGAACTTACACACTGCACAGAAAGGAATTGAACCCCAAACCTTCTTTCTGTGAGGCAAAAGCGCTACCCACCGTGCCACCCCAAGTCTGAATGTATGACAAAGACAAATTTACCCTGTGTGAATAAGTTAGAGTGTATGTTTTCTTGTTTATAATATTTGCAGACTTTTGCTCCTTTTCCAAATATATAATGTATAACTGGTATTAATATATGATCTAAAACTGGTCTGAAAGCAACTAATAAATCCTGGTTTGTACCAGAGCAAAAGCACAGAAGCAGTTTCAAAATACCTCTGATGGTAATTTTATTTTATTTCTTATATAAATGCTTTGTCTTCAGACATCCAGGTCCCCACTTGCACATAAATATTTACCATTTATGATATAGACACAAAAAGATATTTGGTTATTATTTTGAGATTTCCCCCTTCCAATATCCTGTTATGTCTAAACATGTCAGCTTTCAACAGTTTAATTTCCAATTATAAACAGAGATGAGACCACAGAATGTTTGAGGTACAGAAAAGAAAATTATAATCACTAACATTGTGGTTTAGTATATTAGATATGATTGCTCTTAGATTTTAAGCTTTTATAGCTACACATTTATTTCTCTAGCATCCTGTTTGTTATCATTTGAATTGGCATTAGAAAGCGATGTAAGAAGGGGCGGCAGTGGCTCAGCGGTAGAGCGGACATCTTATGACCAGACATCGCCAAGTCATCGGCGGTTCAGTTCCCGCTTTCGCTAGACATCTGACATCCTCAGAGAGTGAGCTGACTGTGGGAGGTGTCAGCTCACCTCCTGACCACTGCTGAGGCGCCCTTGAGCAATGCGCCGTCCCCTTACAAGCTGCTCAACTGGGGCGCCACCCAAAGTCGCTGCTTATCACTCTGCCTCCCCAAGTACTGTTGTGTCTACTAACTACATGCTCGCAGGCCCCTTGTGTGTTGTGGTTGTGTTTCAGGGGCCTGCACAAAAAGTGCTGTACCAAACGCAAGACATGTATAGAGCGTAAAAAGCAATTTCCCCGTTAGGGGATAAATAAAGTGGATCTTCTTCTTCTTCTTACTCTAGCACTATTAACAGTTGGACACACCAAACTGTATCCATTAAGCAACCAGATCATTTGAAGATGGAAGTTTTCATTGAAGTAGTATCACTTGGCAAACAATAAATGACCTGAAGAAAATTCATGACTTCCGAGACTCACCTTGGCTTCAATTCTTTCAACTACACATTCTTCTAGTTGCATCTCACTCAGATAGAGCTGACACATATGAGATGGTACGGAACAATATTCACATAATAGAGTGGATTGAATAGATTTAGACTGTCATTGTGACTGAAATCAAAAGTGTGTCATGCTGCTGAAAAGAGATATTGTGCATGATATATACTGCATGTCATCATACCATTCACCCCACAGAAGTGAAAGAGTATTCCTGTATGCCATAAGCTGTTAATTTTTGGTTAGCAAATAATACTTTTATTCCCTGCTGTCATGTTTAGCCTAAAATATGTATATATATATGGACATGATCCATGTTTCTTATGTTTATGTCCTGTTGCTACATTTATTCCTTCATAGAGGGTTTTAGAGAACAGAACTTCATTCAAATGACTGTCCAGGATTTTATCAATTTGCCACCATCTTGATTAGCCAATGATCCACCAATCTCCCCTGGCAATCAGGAGCAATCACGCCAGCCTTGAGCAAAATCTCCTTCTCAACCTAAAATGTGCATTTTGTCCCACTTATCAGTCATGTCCATGTACAAATGGCAGGGGCTCATGTTCCTGTGATTAGCTTTGGCGTCATCTGAGCTGTTATCTCTTCTCTTGTGTAGGAAAGCCAAAAATGTGGAGTCATTGAAGGGGGACTAATGGGCCAATTCTTGAAAGGTCCAGATGGCTCTGGAAGAAATTGGTCTAAGCTGGCAGTTTACCCAGGCATCTGACAATTACAGCTTCTTACAGAAATAAAAGGCAACATTTGGATAGTTCATTTAGATCTTAACAATAGGGAAGAAATATCAAAACACATTCCCACACACAAGTGGAACCATATGGCTTCCATCTTACCGGGGTCTGGTTCAAAATCAGCTATTTAATCTGTGTGGAAAAAGGAACGTTTACAGTACTTCTGCAATCTATTTCCACATTAAGCTGTAGCCTTTTTTTAAAAAAAAAAAAAGAAGAAGAAAGGATGAAAATACAAATCCAACAGGATGAAAAAAACAACACAGCAGTTTCATTTAGTCTGCAGCTTGTTTTTTGTTTTTGTTGTTTTTTTTTTTTTTTTAAAAAAGACACATTCATTTAAATATTTTATTGTGATCATCTGTCATCTCTTTGCCTTCAACATTAATTTATCCAGTACCACAGGCAAGGCGACAAAAGTATGTGGACTGAAAGCTTTTGTACTTCAAAACAGTAATATTGACAGAAAGCTTTCATATCTTGCATTAGTTTGGCCCACTGGCACGGGACGAAGGATTCTCAAAAATTCTTTTAGAGTGTGTTCAATTCATATAAACCAAAACAAGCAGCCACTGAACAAATAACAGCTGTCTTGATATATGAAAGAGAATAATTTACCATACCTTTACTGTAAATAATCCAGGGTTGCGTGGAGATGATAAATGTTGAGTGATAGTTAAGTACGGATTTTCAGTGCTACCACTTGCTTGAGCAAAACAATGGTAAGTTATATGTATGAGAGTATTTTGAACAGGAAAAACACTAGAGTTCACAATTATGGCACACTAGATACTGGAAGTAACAACGTCTTCTTGTGGAGATCTGTAATATCAGATTTGGGGCTCGTTGAAAGTTTTTATCTGAAAAGCTGTGTGAGTCAGCACTGAATCAATCATTTTTTCCGGGGAAAGCAAATTATCTGTTGCTTTCCCCGACACAGAGAGCTCTTTGAGAGCCAAAATAATTTTGGGAACCAAAATGCAAGTATTTAGTAAGTAATGAAATTCATGGACAATTTCTCTCTCAGTACAAGCCGATCCGTATTTTCATGGATCAACAGTTCAACAACTGCGTAAGATAATCCCTTCCCAGAGTGATACCTCTGTCTGTGCGCTTTTCAAATCCTGGTAAATGGGACCAGAGCGAGCAGATAGAGCGGTGGATTTATTGCAACCCAGATGTGCTTGATCTATGACTATTGTTTAATCTCCAGATTCCAACCATGAAGGGCTGGAATTTGGAACCTTAATTTAAAGAGCTAACAGAATTATGGCTTAATGTTTTCTTTCCTCATACGAGATGAGCCAGCACTGCAACTTAGCCAGATAAACAGATGCTTTCAACAGACGCTGAGAAAGGTTATCTCTTTAACAGGCCTCATTGGTTTTAGTAAATGCTAAAATCTAGGACCTTAACTCTCCTCTATATTAAATTCTATATTTTATAGGGACTCCACTCCAAAGCTGTCACTCCTAAAAGCTGGAAGAAGGCATAATTGTCTCACAGCTAAATATAAAGCATAAAGTGTCTCTTTCCTTATTCCTACACTGTGGCATCATAGGCAAGTTGTCATTACTCGATCATCTGAGCCCAGAGGCCCAGGCAGTGCTTTTTTTCCCCAGTGATCTGGGGTTTCTTGTGTTGTGGTGGGAGGGTCGACAGAGGCAACAGGGGCAAATGTTGCTGTTTATTTCCATTCTGTCGTGTGTGTGAATGTGATTACAGGTCGCTAAGTCAATATTTAGCTTCTGCGGATGGCATCATCGTTAACCAGTTTATTTATTTATTTTTTTCTGGGCCCTGCCACATCTGCTGCCAATGACATGCGCGGTAGCCGACGTGTGCCGCTACCAAGAATGAAAGCAAACAATGAGTGTGCAGTCCTGTTCCAGTGAGTCAGGCGTATGACCATGATTTGCAGCTGGAAGTCGGAATGGTTTGAGAATAGTGGTGCTTAGAGCAGTTTGAGGGATGCCTTAATAGATTTGATGAGGCTTTAGGGAGGTTCATGGTAAAACACTAACTTCTCACATCGGCCTCATTCATATTTGAGAGAAAAACAAACCACAACTGGATAAAAACAACAACAAAAAAAATCTTACAGAAGATTTAATAGTATTAAATGTCCAAGTGCACTCTTCCAGTTAGGATGTTGCCGTTGTCAGATCATTTCATTAATCTGCTCTACTTTCAGATCTTTTTACTCCGGACTTTGTGGAAACTGTAGGGACAGTAAATACATTTCATGCATTTTTTTTTTTTATTATTTGATTCTCTGTGTGTGAGAACCTTGCATGCAGGCTGCCTCTTTATTGCGAGCCAAGAGAAACGCTAAGTCGAGGCTTCTTTTCATCTGGCCCTCAGGCGAGAAGGATTTGATATTTATTAAAACTAGAGAGGAGTATATTTCTTCCAGTCGTGACTTCATTACCTCAGGTCATTCCAGTGAGACCACACACACAGCCACTAGATCTGAAACACTTGCTTTGTGTGCTTGCGTGACCTGCTATTTGATTTTGAGGGTTCAGGCAATTATGGAGGGTCTGTGCCGAAGATACACAAGTCAAGACTTCATTAGATCTGAAGCAGATTATATGCTAGCTGTTACTTGAATGGTGTTGGTAATTGTTTAGTATGTGTGGATTTTGTAGGTGTGGACTTGTTTCAACTATTTCTGTTGTATCAGTTGTATGTTCTGCTATTTCATTAACTGTAAATATAAGTTGTGCCTCTGTTTTTTCAGTTAAATTGTGAGTTAATGCTTGTTTAAAACATTAAGGACCAAATGTTTCAACATGACCTTGGAGTTCTGCCATGTGTAAAGGACTCCACCGCTCTGTAGGCAGGCAACATACACACACACACACACACTCCAAAAAAAAAGGGAAAAAAAAAAAGAACAACTCCCCAACAACTGCCCAAGCCCCTCCACCATTTAAAATTCACTTTCGTCTGCAAAACATCTGGAATTCATTGAGAGGAGGAGGTTTGGGGGGAAATGAACTCCGACAACAGTCTGTAGATTTGGGTCCAGCCCCCTGCTTTAGGTTCCCTCAGATGGTTTAGATAGGCCTGCAGATAAAAACCTAGTGAGTTGTCTCACACAGACGTTTACCTGTTCCACCCTGAAAACAAAACAGGACTTTGTTAGTATTGCAGCTGAACCAATTTTAGCACAAGAAATGCTTTCATAGCATTAAAATATCAACAAAATGCAGTAAACACAGACATGTCGACAGAACCCTTCATTATAGTCTGTCAAAACACACACAGAATCAATGGTTTGAACTAATGATATTGTTTCCTTGTTGTATCTGATATAAAATCCTCTCTTTGCCTCCAATGATGCTATTGAAAAGAATTTTAACTGGAGACTCTGTTTTGGCAACTTGTCTCATATTACAGTTTTTCCATCTTCTTCTGTCGTATGTCGTTAGACCTCCAGCTCCGTTGCAGCAAGCCAGTCCAGTGTGTCACTGTCTAAGTCTATTAAGCCACGGTCTCCATTTGGTGGCCGGTATATGGGGCAGCTGGTAGTCACATGCTCCACAGTCTGTGGTATAACCCCACATTTGCAGTGGGCACTCTCTGTGAGACCCCACTTCTGCATTGCTGCACCAAAGCCTCCCACACCGGTCCTCAAGCAATTGAGGGTTGTCCACTCCTTACGGGGGAGATGCTGGCCAGGAACATCTGTTGGGTCCTCAATGAATAGGTGAAGCCGTGATGGTATGGCTGCCTTCCACTGGTCCCTCCATTTTGCCTTCACCCAGGAAGCCTTGGAGGTGTCTGCTAGTGTTGTCCGGAGCAGTTCCTGGGCATGTGTGGCAAAGGGGCGCCGGGACTTGAGGCGTGACCACTGTGATGTCTCCATGACAACCTTGTGGAGGAGGTGGGATTCACACCGCTGAGCCTTCCGAGCGAGGGCAAGCATGATTGCTTCTCGTCTGACCTCTGCAGGAGCGATACCGGCGAGGACAGGCAGTTGGTTGGTTGGGTTGGCTCGTAGGCATCCGGAGACAACCTGTAGGGCAGTGTTAAGGGCAGCATCCAGCTTCTTAACATGAGGGCTGCGGCTCCAGACTGGGGCACAGTACTCAGCAGAGGGAAACATCAGGGCCTCAGTGGAGATACACAGTGTCTTGGTGGTGGCTCCCCACGTGGTACCGGCTAGGCGCCATATCAGGGCGATACGAGCGGTGGTCTTGCCTTTGACATTGTCCAGATGTTGTTTAAAAGACAGGGTCCGGTCCTGCTTCACACCGAGGTATGTCGGGGAGGACTTGGGCTGTAGCGGGAAAAGATGGCTTTTTGAACAAAATGGCCAGGTCATCTGCGTGGCCGTACTTCCGTGATGTTGTTTCGGGTAGGTCGTAGATGTAGATGTTGAACAGAAGTGGTGCCAGTACTGAACCCTGCGGGACACTGTTCCTGAGCTTTCTCACCCTACTGCTTTGGCCATTGCTGGTGTGGAGCCGAAAGCTGCGATTGCTCAGCATGTTCATGATGAAGCTCACCATGTGCTTATCTGGGATGGTCTCCAGAAGCTTCATGTGGAGCCCACGCAGCCAGACAGTGTCGTATGCAGCTGTGAGGTCCAGGAAGACAGCACCGGCCTCCTCTCCTGCCTGGAAGCTTTCCTCTGTCGTGGCACAGAAGGGTCACCTGGTCTGTTGTCGACCTACCGCTTCGGAAGCCATCTTGTTCTTTAGGCAGCTGGGGGTCGATGACTGGGGTGAGGCATGCCAGGATGAGGTGTTCCAGGAGTTTAAAGGGAACACACAGGAGAGAGATGGGCCGGTATCCCTTAGGGTCATTGCTTGGCTTGTTTGGCTTCAGCAGGGCGATCACCTTGGCATGGCGCCAGATCTTTAGCAGCTGTGAGTACTGGAGGCATGCAGAAAGGAAGGAACGGTACCCAGTCATTTGCCTTCTTGCCTTGATGTTTTAAGTACTCTGGGTGGACGCCGTGTAAGCTGGATGCCTTGCCAGTCTTTAGGCGTTGTATAGCCAGATCCATCTCATGAGCTGTGAAGTTGGTCAATAGGTTGTTGTTGCATCCTGGGGCCCTGAGCAGCTTGTGGACTCTTGCTGATGTTTTTCTAGTGAAGTCCTTGTCTGCACTGAGGAAGTGGCCATTACTCAGCAGGAGCGATGCGATGGAATCTGCGGTGATGGGGCATTGTGCTGGAGTTGTTGACCTTCCTGTCAGTTTGTTCAGAGTCTGCCACCCCTGTTGGCTTAAGTGTATGAAGTTGATTAATTCCACCGTTTCAATCCAGCGTTGTCTACACATCTCGTTCAACCTGCAGAATAAGTCATCTGCTGCTTTGTACCTGCCTGCAGTGGTTTGTGCTTCTGAATGGGCATGAAGAAGCTGTTCACACTCCTCAACCCAGCAGGGAATGTGCGCTTTGCGTACTCCATAGGGGATGGTTTTTTTGGTGGTGGCCAGCAGCATATTACAGTAAGAGCCGGAGGCATTGTTCAGGTTGTTAGGGTGCAGGTGTGGTAGATCAGTAGCTGCCATGTTCAGTTGTTTAGTGAAGCCTGCCCAGTTAGCTTTCTGGAAGTTCCTCCTCTTCACATCTCTCCCTGGCACAGGCTGGACCAACGATGGAATGGTGATGAGTGACGGCCGATGGTGTGACTGAGGGAACATGTCCAGCATGCGTCTCACAGGGAGGGACTGGTTGTTACGGCATTTCGCTAATGCCAGGTCTGGATTGGTGGTGCTGTTCTATTGTGCAGAGAAGAATGTGCATGGCTCCTTTGGGTTGTACAGGAGTGTGACATCTAAAGTGGAGGCCCAGTCTACCAGGAAGTCACCGTCAGCATCCATGCTGCTATAACCCCAGTCTGTATGATGGCTATTGAAGTAGCCAGTGTACACGACTGGGGCTGGGACATCTGGCAGGGATGATGGGATCAGTCTGCTGGGTGGTGGTTTGTAGACGTTGACGATAGTGGTGTCTTGTACTTTAGTGACAATCCATCCGGTCTCTGCGTCCTCTGGGGATTGTCCGGTGGCTGACCAAGCCATGTCTTTGCGGACAAATGTGGCAGTGCCATGTTGTTTATTGGCGGTATGGCCGGCTAAAATGTACCCAGGGACCCTCAGGATGTTCTTGTTGTCTTGGTGTCTCCTACAGGGTGATCACTTTCACATTGTTTTTGCTGGCTACTTGCTCAAGGATGTTGCTCTTGGCAGTGGTGAGACCTTCGATGTTGAGCTGGAGAAGCACTAGCGCTGGAGCTGTGGTCAGTAGACGTCGTGAAGACATTAGTTTTGCTTAAGAGCATGCAACCTTGCAGCTACTCTTTGGCTACTTGCAGGGGAGGCCATGTGGAGGCTGTCTTCTTCTCCCCCAGTTTTTCCATGAAAAATAACTATAAACCTTAGAGACCTGCAGCGTTTTCTTATTCAAAACTGAATCAGGAGAACAGCGACCATAAGCTGGGAAGCTGGCTCATACCCTTGCAGACAAAGGCTGTTCAATTTCATGTTTAAGAAATGTGTGTGGAGATTTTCAGTCATCCAGGTCATGGTAGATCTCTGTGTTGAATGGAAACAACTAGACTTGTAGAATAAGGTAAAGATTTAATTAAAAAAAAAGTGTTATATTACTACAGAAAAGTCATCACATGACATGATGTGAAGAAATTGTGAAAAGTGTAGCCACTTTGGTCTGAACTGATTGACCAATGCAGCACAGATGACTTGGTCAATGAATCATGGTTCACAAACTGGATGTCAAAGGTTTGTTCCAGCTTTCTTTTCATACTTCATACCTGGTCCCAGCTTTATAGTAAACATCCCCTTTGTTCATTCCTGGTTGTTTCATCCTTTTTTTATGTTTCATTGCTTGGATATGGGAGATTCATAAGCCTATAAATCCTCATTAAAAGAAAAGCTTGTCGCTCTGCCTGAAGCAAATACTTTCAAGGCAATACATTGGTTGAAATTTTATGGTGGCCTCTTTATGAACAGGATTACATCTGTTTGTTGTTGGTCCGAGACATTAATTATATCCCACTGGAGTTGTCTACAAAGGGTGTAACTTATCATAAAACAAAACATTAATGCACAGTTTTTCTTAGATGATTGTTGTTTAAAATGCAGGACTGCTGTTATTAATACTGTGGTTCTGTATTATTTTCATCTATTTTTTTTTTGGGGATAAAGACCTTAAAATGAACAAGAACTTGATGTTTGGCCGTGTACCTTTCTGGTGTGACATAAATTCTGTGACTCTGTAACTTTAGGGAAATGTGAACATTTGCTCCTTGGAACATCTTCACTGTCTCACATTTAATGCAGTCTTTTTAAATATGTAGGATCATGGGTAGCTCATTATTTAAAATCCAGATATCAATGTAAATAAATAAATAAATCAGTATTCATTTGTAGTATTTATATCCATTTTATCAATAAACGTATAGATAATCACTCTGATTTTAACTACACATGGTTTCCACCCACTTCAGAACTCATTTCCCTGCAATGCTCACCAATTGTTGCTAAAATGATAATGAAGGATCCAAGAGTTGAATAGAGTTGTGTCGTCGCCAACATTAGTTTGTTTGTCTGTATGGTTTCTCAAAAAATATGTCACTAGGTTTTCATTAATGCTTGTGTAGAGGTGGATCTTTTGCCAAAGAGAAAGAGTTGATTATATTTTGAGAAAGATCCAAGTGTGGACGTGGATTATGTATCACATTTTCACATTTGTACTTTAAACATCTGAATATAGAAACTTACTAAAATATTTTTCCAGTATCTTGTTAATCAATAAGAGGAAAATAAAAACTAAAAAATATCCAGGCACAGACAACTGATGATTTTCCACAATACACGCCAATAGAATCTAGATTGTAATCCAAATCTCTAAAAATAAAAGATTTAGTCCTTCAAATGGGTTTGATGTGTCTAGAAAAAAAGATATTCCATTAATGAAAATCATATTAAATCTCAAACTCCTGATGAGAAACACATGATTCCACATGCTAAAAGCAAATTTCCAGAGGGAAGTAGGTGATACTTAATTTGGTACAAGGCAGATCTGAGTAATGCTGAAATGTAGGAATTTAAAATTTATGATGTTCTTTCAGCGTTTTAAATGTATGAAGTCTGTTTTCTAATCAGTGGTGATTTAAGATTAATAGCCTGTTGCATTTTTGTTTAACATTGACAGGGACATTCCTCTTCGTTTGTTGATGTTTTAGTGACATTGGTAGAGGTATGTGCTCTTTCTGTACTAGTTGATAATAATATAGTAATTTTGACCTGGCAAGTGTTAGTAATATCACATTTACATTATAATCTGTTTTGTGTCACATTTAATCTTTAATGACCAAAACACGTTCACACTATTCAGGTTGCTTCCTGTCATGGAGCTAGTTGGTAACAAGGCAAAGAAAATACGCTGTCATTGCAAAATCTTTAAGCTTATCAAACTGAGTTAATGTCTGTTTTCTAGCTGATTAATGTCACGTTAAATTTGTCACAGAAAGTTTCAAAAGTTACATAGTCTTGTTTCAAACCAATTCTACAAAACAAGATTTTCATAAGCGGGTGGGGGAATCGAAATCTTTAAAATAACTTCCCTTGCAGCAGGCGGAACAATGCAAACTGCACAAAAACAACCACTCCTCACATTTATGAAGAGCAAAAAACTATTTGTTCAAAGACCTTTGCTTTCTGGAAAAACTTCATATACTATTTTTTTCTGTTGTTGTAAGTGTTACCAGCTGGTCTTTTCCTTTTACTTTAGGCTTCTCTCAGCGGGTCTGCTGCAGTAACAAGGGTGCTGCGCTGTCCTGGGGTCCTAAAACAGAAGATCAGCGTGCCAGCAAAGGCCACTCCACCCCTCCTTTAATAACCTCAAATATGTAGCTTTTCATATGGATGTGGTTTACTCTATTTCTGATGGAAAACTACACCCTGACACAGGAACCAAAACACTGATTCAATCAGCGAAAGGGAGGTCATGGTGCTTTAAACACTGCACTGGTTTGAGCCTTGTTCCTGGTCACCAACGAGCTGCTTAGGCCCCGCTGCCGCCACCGCCTGAAAGGTCCTTTCAGAGGGGATTTGACGTCGTTTTTTTAGAGTAAGTCAAAGTGTGCAGGCTATTGCTTTGAGTCCGTAAGAAAACTGATGGTTATGACAGGAGAAGGAATGTTTCATCAGCAGAGTTCAACAGGTGAAATCCTCAAGGCCAAAATTCAAAAAGAAAAAATACCTTTACAAAACTCATTCTCTTTTTGTAATCTGTTCTGTCATTCTTGTCCTCTTCATTAGCAGATGGGAAATGGAATTTAAATTGGTATGAAAAAATGAGTGACACGTTTTAGGTTATGCATTTTCAGGTCAACAACTAAAATAGCAGAATGAAGAAACATCCTCATGTAGCTTCATTTGTGTTTGGATTCTTCCAGCTGGTTTGTAACCTCTCCATTTTTTTTTTGTTTTTTTTCTCCAAGCAGCTGTTGCGAGACGTTTTAAGAGTTGGAGCCCTCTTCAGTGAACAGTAGCTCAAAGGGAGGAACTCTTTGGATTATTATCTAAGTCCTCAAACAAAGCTGATAGCTTTGTAAACAAACTTGCCTTTTTCACACTTGTTCTCTCTATTTTTCTTCTGCTTTCTGGCCATGACACTAAAAGCAAACAGCTTGGTGAGTGCAGTTGCTCTACAAAAGATTTTTGATTTATCTGTTCATAACCTTTGGGACCTACTCAAAAAACAGTAAACAAGTTGCAATTTTAGCCTGGTTGTCAGCCAAGTCAAATGGTTATATTATGATAACAGCCATATTTCCTGTAGTTAAGATTTCTGTTTAACATTAAGCCTTGTTCTCAAGCCTGCAACTGGCAAGGAGCGGAGGCCCAGTTTCGACACTCTTAACCTCTGCCTCAGCCATCCGACCAGATGTGGGTTCCCAAAAGCAAATTATTAGCGGTTCCTAGTACACACAGGTTCCCTACTAAGTGTTTCCAGCTCGGATTTGGCAGGACACAGAGGAGACATTCCAATGGAGCAACATCATATTTTCCCTTCAGCATAGCCGTTGCGTCTAATTATTTGTTGTGAAAAAAGAATCCATTTTTTGAAAACCCAACTAATGCATTATAATGGTGATTTTCTGGACTGAGGTAAAAAATATTTTTCTTCACTCTGAAAGAGGTGAAGACAAATAAAATGCAAAAGTTTCCAAATGTGTGGTAAAGGATAGAAATTCGAGTGACTTTTGACATCGTGTTCACTTTTATAAATTAACACGCAAAAATAAACATCTGATTCAGTTAACCAGTTCCAGACCAGTTAGCATAACTTTGTTTTGCTAAGTTCAAACTGCTTTCATGTCTTTTAATGAGTCAGTAATCTGGTAATGGTTATCTTTGAGAGTCTCTGTGTTTCTAGGCTCTTTTTCCCCACCAGAACGGCACTTTATAAAAATTACACCATTGTGAAAGTCTACACAATGGTGTAATCTGTTCTGTGTTTGTACTTAGGTGAGTAATATTAGTTTCTGTGTAAATTATTATAGGATAGCACCCCGTAACCACATTTGGTGTTATCTAAATCAGGTCATAAAAATACAATAAATCTACTCCACAATCAACATAAAATGCAAGAATCAAAGTATCAAAGTATCTTTTTTGCAACTTACAGTTAAGACTGTGGAATCAGTTCTTGAAAAAAACTTATGCCTCAGTAACTGTCACCTCAAACAAATTCAACTCAACTGTAAAAATTTTACCCATGGAAATCAAACACAAACAAAACTGATGATAACAACATGTTGTTGACAATCTGTGGGGCCACGATATACATTACGACATGGATGAGAGTTAATAGATTGTCAATGCTGTGTCTTGTATGAATTACAGCCCCCTGCCCCCAGTGACTTCCAGTGGTACTGCTCTGTTAGAAAATGTGCACAAATATGGACCAAATGAATGCATGGTAAGGGTGAACAGATTCATCTATAGCTGTTGATCATTAATCAGCCTTGAGTCAAACTTGTCACTATGGCAAAAACAAACAAACAAACAAACAAACAAACAAACAAACAAACAAACAAACAAACAAAAAAAACATTAATAGGAAAAAGCACCGCCTGAGTACTTGGTTGTGTCCAGACAGTTCTGTCTGTCTGTCTCTGTCTTTTTCTGTCTCTCTCTCTGTCTCAGTCTTTGTCTCTGTCTCTATTTCTCTCTCTGTCTCTGTCTCTCTCTCAGCAGTACAGTAAATGTCTCTATATCGTGATAAAAATCAAGACAAAACGCCTTTGAAGTGAAAGGGAGTAATGTCAGCTCACAGCTCATTTCTGTTGGAGTTTTGCCTTTGTTTATAATCTTCACATTGCATCAGTAATGATTTATTAAGTTTTTTATTTACATACGGATTAGTTTGTTCTACTAATGAGCGAAAAGCCATCATTAAACAGCATTATAAATAAGCACATTCTTTTCTTTTTGTAAGCCAAGTAAAGTTCCAAGCTGAACCTGCACTGTCTAAATCTGTCTGAGCCCACACCTTTTTAAAATGTGAGCACTGGCAGGGAGGGTAGCCGACAGCTAAGGAAATATTTACAGTAAGAGAACACTCACACATGGAGGTTGTGTCTCTCGCCTGAATTGATGTCAGTTGAAGGTGGTTGGTCTCTAGAATGAACATAAACAATCAGCTGGAGCGGGAGCCCGCCTGGTGCGAACTCCTCAACATGTAAACACACATCTTTCAACTTTGTGAGTAAACGCTCACATAAAAGTCATCCCAGTTGGAGACATCAGCGTACACAGACTCCAGCAGTTGTATTTAAAGTTGTTTTAGAGCAGAGGTTAGCAGCAAAGCGTAACTATATTAGAAAATAAATGAATATTATTTGACAGAAATTACTTAATAATTTTCAGATGCTTTTAGATGACTTCACCTTATTAATCAGTAATAATGTTGCAACCAAATTACAACAATAAGTAGTTTCTTTTGGGCGATAATTGATAATTATATTTCAGACACTCAAATTTTCCTGACATAATGTGAGATCTTCACATTCAGAAAGAAATCCTCTGGAGTTTTTACTTAATCTGAGGACTTTTTGTTTTCCATCAAAAGAATTTGAATCATATCAATATTTATTCTGGTACCAACTGAAACCATTTTTGAGCACCACGTATCAACAACTGTGAAGTGCAGAAAGGTGTCAAATGTTTGAGTCTGAAGTCGTTCCTGTCGAAAAAAAAAATTGAAAACCCTTGAAATGTTTCACCTATTATTTTTGGCAGGAAAAAAATATTGCTTTCTTCACTGACAATGTATTTTTTTCAACAAAAATTTTGTTTTGAAGCCATAGTTTCTCTCAACATGTTAAAAGAAAATGCAAACCCACCCTGTTTTGTGAATAACTCACATTTTAATTTTCACAAAATTAAAATGAATAAATAAATAAATAAATATGGAGGAAAATCAAGTGTTTCCATCTAATGAGCTGTGAATCTTAATAATCATGCAGTAATATTAATTGGATTTAAAATTAATAATTGGTGGTACCTTCAGTACACCATTCAGGAGATGATTCAAATAAAGGAGATTCTGTCAATCCTTAAACAAAAACAAGGTTGAAAACACTGGTAACATTTCTGTTTGTCTTGTATTCAGTTAAAGAATGTTACAGGTGGATCAAAGATCCTATTTTCTTCCGAGATACATTTAATCCCACCAGAGGAGGCTAAAGTAGTCATTCACCTCTCATCCACTCTTATCAGTTTCTACCCAGCCGAGCTACAAAATACTCTTCACTCAGATTTTTCTGTGTAAATATTGGTTAATGGTCTAACTGATGTCTTCATAAAAAATAATAAAGGAAGCCACAATTTTCTAATAAACATAACCATAAAAAGTTTCATATTTTCTTGTTGCATAGAAAACTATTATTATTTTTCTATTACTGCCATAATTAAAGGTTGTGGTTTTTTTTTATCCATATTTTTACACACTATTTCAAGAACATTTATAGAATGACTCTCAGGACTTCACTGAAGACAGATACTACTGATATCTTCTGGGTTTAAAACTTTCACGGAAACATTGGTGTCTTCCTCACTCTGAGACCAGTCTTAGTGATGACTTCCTGTGTAGAATCCACAAGGGATGTTTGGTCTTGACTCTTCAGATGACCACGAACCAAAAAAACCTCAGTACTGTACTCATCCTTCTGGCTCATGAAATATGTCATGGAGTCAAACCATTCTCCAGTGGGTTGTTAATACTTCCCTGTGTCTGTGCTGCCAGCATTTACTCTTTCTTACAGAGAAAACAGGCTGTGGTTAATAGAATACTGCAGAAGTTCACAGTTCAGCTTGTTTTACCTAGACTCCATGACAGCACAAATCCTGTGCAAGTCAAACTACATATCGCTCCCTGCTTTCCAACTGAGGTTTTCAAACATTCATATCTTCTTCAAGCAGACTTAGCTTTTCAGTGATGGCAGGAAGCTTGTGCAGTCCCTGTGCAGTCAGTCATCTGACTCCTGCTCCCTGCCCTCGTTTGCTCTGAGAACACAACGGAGTCCCACACTCAATGGTAGACTGTCGCTTTCAATTTATGGTTATCTTTGTAATTGTTCAGAGCACAGCCTGTTGCTGTGGAGACCAGGAGAGCACACAGGTTAATCTGGAGACACTGGATAAATCACATGTCTGAACAACTTGGCTTGGCAATTCTCACTGGATAAAAATCTAATTTATCAAGTGGACAATTCAGGACTCAGAAAATATAAGCCTATTTATGCTCCTGTAAACCAACTGGGAAAAAATATTCAGCAGTCAGAAAAAAACACAATATAAATATTTTTGCAAGTTTAGAATACATGAACAAATAAATAATAATGATAAAGAATCAGTTTAGTAGGAAGATGTCCGCTAACCTGAAGACACAGTACCCTGACATGTTAGCTCCATGTTTTTAGCTTTTGCCTTGCAATATCGAGATCATTGTTCATCTGTGCTTTCTGTACTAGGTCTCATTGGTGTTTCAAAAACTAACCAAAACTCAAAGAGCTACATAAGCTAACAGACAGTTCACTCAATGGACAGATTTGGTGGCCATCAACCTATATTATTGCATTATTGCAATTTTTATTGCAGTCTTTCTTTTCCAAGTCAAGACACATCTGTGATTGACTTTGCCTTATAGGTACCAAATAAATATGTTATTCCTGACATTGCATTGTAGCGAGGTAACTCTATTCACTTCAGCTGTATCAGATCCAGACAAACCTGCAGCTGCTCCAGAAGGGGATTTGGAAAATGTTGATGATGCATCAGTCACAGTTATGACAGACCAGACCACCTCATTGTAGCTAGGACCACAAATGAACTGCAAACTGACACTCGGCATTCTAACATTCATATGCAGAGGTCTATTTAGATTTTTGCATGTGGATTTGACGATAAATCTTCTTCTGAGTTACAACAGATAAAATGTCCTGTATGAAGTTTAGTGGATTGTTTGTAGAAAAGCCTCAGAGTTCTTTGCCTGTATATGGTAGGTATCCACAGATCCGCATTAACAGTCACACTCCCTAAGTTTCTACCTATAATCATATTTTCTTGGGCAAAAACAAAATACAGTGGTACCTCTACTTACGAATGTCTCTACTTAAGAAATTTTCTACTTATGAAACTTCTCAGCAGGAAAATATTGCCTCTAGTTACAAAAGAAATTTCAACTTACGAAAGGTAAAAATACAGTATGGGCTCATACTCGCAGCTCCCAAAGGTTCCTGAACAGAACATGCACATAGCTGCTCTGCCATTGGCTATTGCCTGGTATCTTCCTGGCATCCCATTGGATAAGCGGGACCTCTGTGTGGAGCTAGATCGGTGTTTATGCAGCGTCCTCCTCATTCGGCCCTAGACCCATGACGTGTTCTGATAGTTTTGTGCAAATATATTAACTTTTTGAGTATTCACTATGGACCCCAAGAAAGTGACGGAGAAAAGAGGAAAAGAAAAGATGAAGAAAAGAGTTTTTTTGTCCATACAAATAAAGCAAGAGATCATAGAAAAGCATGAAAAAGGGATGTGTTTGTTTGATCTCACTAAAGAATATGGCCGTAATGCATCTACAATCACCACGTTATTAAAACAAAAGGAAGTTTAAGGAGTTTAAGGCATCGCGTGGGTGGTTGAAGAAGTTCAACTCACACTTCAATTCACTCTGTTGTTCGGCATGGTGAGGCAGGAGCGCATGAACTAAATAGGGCAAAAAACAATGAAGACAGCAGTTAAAAGGTAAATGACCATCATTTTTATTCCTCACTCTGTCCTTTGTTTTTTTCATTATGCACAACTCTCATTTATTGTGTAATAATCTAATCGTAACATGTATTTGTTACATGTTTTGATGTATTTTTATACTTTATAAAACATTTATGTCAGAATTTTTGGGGGCTTGGAACGGATTAGGACATTTGCATGGAAAACACGTCTCTACTTACGAAATTTTCTACTTACGTAATTTCTTCCGGAACCAATTAATTTTGTAAGTAGAGGTACCACTGTACTATCAAGCGCTAATATAAACTCAATAAATCTTTAACGAGAACAGAATAAGCAATAAGACTTCATGTGAGGAAGAAATATCTAGATAAGTCTTAGTGGAGGCCAGGTTTCCCTTTACTTGTGGATTCTGGTGAAAGTTTTCTATTTTTCCATAAAAAAAAACTCTGAGCTTAGAAACAGAGTTCAGAGTTTCAATTTGAACATACTGTAGAACGTCACTACAGTGTCCTGAAACCGCTGCTTAATGGTCGGCGCTTAGGAGCCTCTCAGTAACTATGGCCATCACAAGGCCAATGGACTGAAGGCCATTTGATTACAAGGAATTCATTATCAAGATGATTTACAAAGTGGCCCCTACTTTCACATTTTAATTTTTTTAATTGCATGTATATAACTATTAAACTAAGTGGAAAAAAAGTGGTGATTTTAATTGACAGCAGGTAAAACTTCACGTATGGTGAGCTTGTCATGCTGTCCTATATTTACAATTTAGATTTTGAAACTAGATAATGTAACATGGCACAACATATAACTGCTTCACACACTAACCCTAATGCTAACCCGAAGATTTAACGTTATTCTAAAGGCGGTTCTCATCAATAATATGTTAGAATTCTATGTATTATGAAGTAATAGAGTATTAAAGGACATTAGTCATTTCAGCTCAATTTTCACATTAAAAAAGATCATGTTCAATGAATCTGTCGCTTGTTTTTTCCATTAGCTGCTTGAAAAATGGTGATCACCATGTCTTAAAGCCCATTATACTAAATTCCCACAAAGTCCTTTTAATTGAAGCCAGTGATAAATAATGTTCACAAGACTTTTCCCTTGTTGGATTTTTTTGGTGTCAAGACTGTAGTTTTGCAGACATGAACTGCTTTCCGGACGGCTATAAATTAAGAGACTGGAGAGGGAATAATCTTTGATATTCCTGAAATGAACAGTCTTTTTCTTCTTTTCCCACTTCTGGTTGTTCTGTGTCATCATCATCACTGAAGAACACAAATAATGTCCCATATTTTCCATGACTGTAGAATTAATCTCCTGGGATCATTCCTTTTTCAGATAGTCGCATGACCTTCAAGTGAGGGAAAGATGTCTTATCTTACATTTAATTATTATTAATTCTTTTCATTTGATTAGAACCATTAATCTTTGAGTATTTGTTTGCAAATGTAACCAGCGCCAGAACAAGGGGAATCTGGACGGGCTCATGTGATGCACAGGGTAAAAGCACTGTGAATCAGTGGTTCTACACTGGCTGTGGATCAACAACGGCACACGGGATTGAAGTCTTCACAAGCCAGTGCCATTTTATTAACTGACACATCAAAAATATTTAAATGTTCACACACACACACACACAAAAAAAAACAATCACGCAAAACAACAAATAACAATTGCACAATAAGTGTAAATAAATAAATAAATATAAAAATAAACTGTTACATTACTGAAACATAAACTAAGGAGTACCAAAATATCAAATTCATATCAAAACTATTTTAACATAACTGACTTATTTATTGCAAACACAATAAACACACAGCAGCTTAACAATATAACAAAGTAACCATTACTCTCAACCAGGGCTCAAAATTGTGACCATTTTGGTCACATATGTGCCCAAATTTTTATCAGTGCGACTATTAAGTATATTTGGGAGCACCGGTGCGACTAGGGAAAAAAATCTGGTGCGCCTTTTTTTCCCCCTCTCTCTCGCTCTTTCTCTCTCTCCATAGAGTAGGGGTCACCTACGGCGGTCCACCTATGGCAGACCGCGGTCCAAATCCGGACCGCGTGATGGTTCTGTCTGGACCCGTTATCACTCCATGATAAATTCACGAGAGTAGACTTTCTTGGCGCATTTTTTCTGATGGTTGCGGCTAGACGGCGGGCGCTGCTACTCCAGTTAATACGGTAATAGTGCCACTCAGTTCAGCCAATCAGATCGTTTGTCTACCCTACGCTGTCAGAGCACCAGGAAGTGAGACAGCTCGCTACCGCTGTGAGTTTACCGCTACAGCGGAGCACAGAAGAAGGGAGACAGCATAGCTCCAAACGAAGGGAGGTTAACGAGGAAAACCGCTGGTTAACAATGAGTGGACGAAATTTATGTTTATTCCTCTGTCAGGCAGTTCAAAACCATTTTACCTCATATGGTCTGAACAGGTTGCATGAATTAAAAGTGGTAACATGAATCGCCACTCTGAAACAAAGCACAGCTCTTTTGCCCAGAATTATCCCCTGAAGTCCGAGCTGAGGGCAAAATGACCGAGAAAAATGCAAACGAATGTTCACTAAAGGCATGGTGGAGTTTGGGGCAACACAAAACATCTTTTAGTGATGGGACCGTTGTGAATAAGTGCTTAAAAGCTGTTGTTGACATTTTGTTTGGGGGAAAACAGAAAGATGAGATGTGTGGAAGAACTCCCGATGTCAGCTTCAACAGCAACCAGAAAATCAGAAATATCAACATCTTCATGCAGCAATTCAGAGAGCACCATGCATGTCTGTGGACATTGATGAGTTGTAGCTTGTGTGTGTGTGTCAGGTTCCTTCACAAAGATAAGGAGCTCTTTGCTGAGTGTAACACCACTATGAAACACACACAAGGGGAGAGGACATACATGCAGCAATAAAAGATGCTGATCAGGTCCATTAGTCTCTTTCAGCAACATTACAGAGACCACCACAAGGTGTTCACAGTCACACCTTGTGTACAAGGTTACTTGTGTACAAGTAAATTACTGGCAGGCCACATGCCCCTTTCTCTCATGAAGAAAGTTCTGTTTCCTTTTCCCCCCTGAAAGAGACAGTTTTTATTAATGCTTTTTGAACATGTTAGTGTTTTTTTACTTGAAGTGTAGGCCTTCAGTTCTTTAGGCTGGGATGTCTTTAATTTACGAAAAAAAGGATTATTCAGCTCTTTTTGCACTTTATTTTTTAATTCTGAGGTTTATGTGTTCTTCTATCTAACATAAAGGCTTAAAATCTATTTGCCTGGGTCTACTTTTATTTTTGGTGAGGCAAAAGAGCTAGCTGTGCTCTCACTTAAACATATCCTGATTTGAAAATTGATAATAAATGATAATGTGGATATAGGGGGCGGCTATAAGACACAAACTGGACTTGGGTTCGGACCTTTTACTAAGAGGAAATTTTTCTAACCGGACCTCCGTGACTTTTAATTAAATACCCCTGGAGTAGAGGGTCCTCTTGAGGATAACTTTGTTGCTGGGCCTTCAGTGAAAAGGGGGATGATAGAGGGACTGAGAGCCAGGAGACCCAACTAATGTTACAAACATGTTTACAAAAGTGTTGACGGTTGTGTGAATAAACTACATGCCATGTTACATATATTGTCTGTACGCCTTGCTTTTGGGTAAGTGCTCCTACTGTCTTTGCTGGTGCTAACTTCTAAATTTGGGAGCACCAGTGCTAGATAGATTCTGAAAAAAACCTGGACCACCCCTGTCCCGAGTCCCGCTCACAGGTGTGAATCTAGAGTTTCACCTCGAGTTAAAAGTGATTATTGTGTCTTGAAACAGCCCTGTCTACACACTAGCATGTCAAATAAAGCTCTGAAGAGGGTGAAAATAGCCAGCGATGTCGCACTGCAGTGGATCCTGAGGCCACAGCCGCCTGGCTATTCGCCTGCTGCTTGATGTTTAACAAGCTGGTCATTTAAACACCACTAATAAAACATCTCCTGCTGGGGGGATAGGCTCTTCGTAAACCTTCACTTCACAACGTTTAGTGTATGTTTCCCTCTGCAGCCCTCCATGCTCTCCATCCTTTCCCCTGACCAGTGAAAATTCAAACAGGCACTTATGCAGGCGTCATGTTTTTAACTATAATTGGTGTGATAAAAGTGAAACAGCCACCACATTATAGCAGCTGTAACTCATGTCCAGACTTGGTAACGTAGGAGGATTTACATGCTCTCGTTGTGCTCTGGGTAGTGAAAGTACTTAGACTATTAGCTCACGTTGTTCATCATTAATAGAGGCCTGATTTTTATATGGGAGAGTTTTTGTGATTGTATTAGATTCTTGTGAATAGCTCAGCTATTTGCTTAAGGAAAATTCACTGAGATGAAAAATGACTGTGATGAAGCTGCAGCCAATTAGATTCACTCAGTGTGATGACTTAAAATGAGAAACAGCTAGTCTGAATCAACACCTCTAATGCTTGCTAATCATATAAAATAATGATCATGATTCATTCAAACTTTAGCAAATGATGAATGTATTTGCTTATTTTGACACTGACAAATGCTCCTAAAAATGCTGTATAGTCTTAGTTTTCTTTTTCTTTCTTTTTTCTTTTTTTTGTTTGAAGAAAATGCTCCTGTCACTGTTTTTTTTTTTTTCCTAAGAAAAACTGCAGCCTGTCGTTTTTCCATTTAAAAATATTTAGACAGTCTTTTTGAAATCACTCAGGTCCAACAAATATTTGATTATGATGTAATGGTTAACCTTACAGTCACCATCAAATATGAAATGTGGATCAGGTAGTTTAATGAAGACTGACATCAAGCTAAAGTTTGTGATGGAAATGTAATGGGTTGCTTTGGTAGTAAGGTACAATAAATATTCAAAGTCACTCAATCATAGTGACTCAGCTCTTATATATGAGTGGATTATAATTTGGATAAAACTTTTCATTTCCTTTGAGGTATCTTTTTTAATCTACCTCCTATCGCAATCCCTCACCTGCAGGTATGTATAAAATTCCGAAATCCTACCACCAATACCACCCATCTTAACATATATAATTCTTTCTTAACTTTTGTAATTTTTTAAAATTATTTTAAATTGTATTTTCAGAGTAAAAATTCTTAAGACATTTTTAATGTCTACTTAGTGTTTTTTTACCATTCTTTTGATGACTGAAATTCGAATCAGACTGTCAGATTGTAAAAAATTGATATTATTGTGCCTCAAGAGGCTTTACGCTAAAAACCCTGGTGGAAGACGGAGCATTGAGAGATGAACTACGACGACGCATTCCTAATATTAAATTTCTTTCCGTTCAGATACCAAAATTCTTTTTCTGGACAATACTGTAGTCTCAGGAATAATGTAGCCGCAAGAGGGCACAAGCCAGTGTCTTATTGTGCCGGTCCCAAGCCCGGATAAATACAGAGGGTTGCGTCAGGAAGGGCATCCGGCGTAAAACTTTTGCCAAATCAAAGATGCGAATCAAACATATGACTTCCATACCGGATCGGTCGAGGCCCGGGTTAACAACGACCGCCATCGGCGCTGTTGACCTACAGGGCGCCGGTGGAAATTGGATTACTGTTGGTCGAAGAAGGAGAGGAGGAAAGTGCGTTCGCACGAAGAAAGAGAAGAGGAGCACCAAGAGTATAGGACTAAGAGTAGGGACGTTGAATGTTGGAACTATGACAGGAAAAGGTAGAGAGTTGGTCGACATGATGCAGAGGAGGAAGGTAGACATACTGTGTGTCCAGGAGACCAGGTGGAAAGGTAGCAAGGCTAGAAGTTTAGGAGCAGGGTTCAAGTTGTTCTATCATGGTGTAGATAGAAAGAGAAATGGAGTAGGAGTTATCTTGAAGGAGGAGTTTGTTAGGAATGTCCTGGAGGTAAAAAGAGTGTCGGATAGAGTGATGAGTCTGAAGCTAGAAATAGAAGGTGTGATGTTCAATGTTGTTAGTGGGTATGCCCCACAGGTAGGATGTGAGCTGGAGGAGAAGGAGAAATTCTGGTTGGACTTTGATGAAGTGATGCAGAGCATACCTAGAAGTGAGAGAGTTGTCATCGGTGCAGACTTCAATGGACATGTTGGTGCAGGTAACAGAGGTGATGAGGAAGTGATGGGCAGGTTTGGTATCCAGGAGAGGAACGCAGAAGGACAGATGGTAGTTGACTTTGCAAAAAGGATGGAAATGGCTGTAGTGAATATTTTCTTCCAGAAGAGGCAGGAACATAGGGTGACCTATAAGAGTGGTGGTAGGAGCACACAGGTAGACTACATCTTGTGTAGACGATGTAACCTGAAGGAGATCAGTGACTGCAAAGTAGTGGTAGGCGAGAGTGTAGCCAAACAGCATAGAATGGTGGTGTGTAGGATGACTCTGGTGGTGAGGAAGATGAAGAGGACAAAGACAGAGCAGAAGACGAAATGGTGGAAGCTAAAAAAGGAAGAGTGTTGCATGACCTTTAGGAAGGAGTTAAGACAGGCTCTGGGTGGTCAGGAGGTGCTTCCAGATGACTGGACAACTACAGCTAATGTGATCAGGGAGACAGGTAGGAGAGTATTTGGTGTGTCATCTGGAAGGAAAGTAGATAAGGAGACTTGGTGGTGGAATGAGGAGGTACAGGAGTGTATACAAAGAAAGAGGTTAGCTAAGAAGAAGTGGGACACTGAGAGGACTGAGGAGAGTAGACAGGAGTACAGGGAGATACAGCGTAAGGTGAAGGTAGAGGTAGCAAAGGCCAAACAAGAAGCTTATGATGACTTGTATGCTAGGTTGGACAGTAAGGAGGGAGAGACTGATCTATACAGGCTGACAAGACAGAGAGATAGAGATGGGAAGGACGTGCAGCAGGTTAGGGTGATTAAGGATAGGGATGGAAGTCTATTGACAGGTGCCAGCAGTGTGATGGGAAGATGGAAAGAGTACTTTGAGGAGTTGATGAACGTGGAAAATGAGAGAGAACAAAGACTAGAAGAGGTGACTGTTGTGGACCAGGATGTAGCAAAGATTAGCCAGGATGAAGTGAGGAGAGCACTGAAGAGGATGAAGAGTGGAAAGGCAGTCGGTCCTGATGATATACCTGTAGAGGTTTGGAAGTGTCTAGGAGAGGTGGCAGTAGAGTTTCTGACTGGGTTGTTCAACAGGATCTTAGATAGTGAGAAGATGCCTGAGGAGTGGAGGAGAAGTGTGCTGGTGCCCATTTTTAAGAACAAGGGAGATGTGCAGAGTTGTGGCAACTACAGAGGAATAAAGCTGATGAGCCATACAATGAAGTTATGGGAAAGAGTAGTGGAAGCTAGACTAAGGGCAGAAGTGAGCATTTGTGAGCAGCAGTATGGTTTCATGCCAAAAAGAGTACTACAGATGCAGTATTTGCTTTGAGGATGTTGATAGAGAAGTACAGAGAAGGCCAGAGGGAGCTGCATTGTGTTTTTGTAGATCTGGAGAAAGCTTATGACAGGGTGCCCAGAGAGGAACTGTGGTATTGTATGAGGAAGTCTGGAGTGGCAGAGAAGTATGTTAGAGCGGTGCAGGACATGTATGAGGACTGTAAGACAGTGGTGAGGTGTGCTGTAGGTGTGACAGAGGAGTTCAAGGTGGAGATGGGACTGCATCAGGGATCAGCTCTGAGCCCCTTCTTGTTCGCTATGGTGATGGACAGGCTGACAGACGAGGTTAGACAGGAATCTCCATGGACTATGATGTTTGCAGATGACATTGTGATCTGCAGTGAGAGTAGGGACGAGGTGGAGGAGAAGCTAGAGAGGTGGAGGTTTGTCCTGGAAAGGAGAGGGATGAAGGTTAGCCGCAGTAAGACAGAGTACATGTGTGTGAATGAGAGGGACCCAAGTGGAAGAGTGAGGTTACAGGGAGAAGAGATCAAGAAGGTGGAGGATTTTAAGTACTTGGGGTCAACAGTCCAGAGCAATGGAGAGTGGGGAAAAGAGGTGAAGAAGCGTGTCCAGGCAGGATGGAATGGGTGGAGAAAAGTGTCAGGTGTGATGTGTGATCGAAGAGTTTCAGCTAAAATGAAAGGAAAGGTGTACAAAACTGTGGTGAGACCAGCGATGTTGTTTGGTCTAGAGACAGTGTCACTGAGGAAAAGACAGGAGGCAGAGATGGAGGTAGCAGAGATGAAGATGCTGAGGTTCTCTCTGGGAGTGACCAGGAAGGATAGGATCAGGAATGAGTACATCAGAGGGACAGCACATGTTAGAGGTTTTGGAGATAAAGTCAGAGAGGCCAGACTGAGATGGTTTGGACATGTCCAGAGGAGAGATAGTGAATATATTGGTAGAAGGATGCTGAGTTTTGAACTGCCAGGCAGGAGGCCTAGAGGAAGACCAAAGAGGAGGTTTATGGATGTAGTGAAAGAGGACATGAAGGTAGTTGGTGTGAGAGAAGAGGATGCAAAGGACAGGGTTAGATGGAGGCGGTTGATTCGCTGTGGCGACCCCTGAAGGGAAAAGCCAAAAGGAAAAGAAGAAGACTGTAGTCTCAGGAATCCAAAATGAGCCAGCCACTTAAGTTATTGGAAACTTAAATCATTACAACATATGTTTTCATGTGCCTAAATGCAATAAGCTATTACATTTTAAACATATTCTTCATCATGCAGGAAATGTTCAAACATATGATTTGTCACTGATGAGAAATAGAAATTACACAGTTGCCTTTGAATGCTATGTTCAGGAACATGGGAACATAAAGGGATTTTATTCGAGGCTCTTTTTTTTCTTTTTAAATATGTGGGTATTTCAAAATTGCTATCATGTTGCAGTGCAGTCTGAAGCCCCCATCTGCTTCTGAACCCCTACCATCATATAAGTAGGCTGCAGCTGCATCCCCTCCTGCTTACACACACACACACACGCACGCACGCATGCACGCACGCACGCACGCACACACACACACGCTGTTCTCCTCTGTCTCTGACCAGATGTCACCAACAGAAGTTGAAGGTATCCAATTTCACTGCAAGTTTTTGGCTTTTACTGAGAAATCATGAATGTGAAATGATAATAGAGGCAAATTCTTTGACATCCAAAACTCCATAAAGAAAAATGTAGAGCAGAGGCAAAGGACATATAGACACTGACACACACTGAATGGAAGTATTCACAATACTAGGAAACAACGTAGAAGTTTACTCCCATGCACTGTTTATTTGGATCTCATTAATATTTTTAACCTTGATCAGACAACTAAAATTACATCCTTTGTACATAACAGATTGTATGGTAATTTATTATTTCTGGAATGTAGTATGCTTATATCTAAAAAAAAAAAAGTATGAATCAGTTGATAAAAGCTTAATAGTTGGAAACAACAATATCCAAATACGAGAGTAGAGTAGGAGTAGAGTAGGAGTAAATATTCAGGAAACATACACTAAAGACCAAAAGATTCAAGTCTGGAAGTAAATGTACACCAAAATGGGTAGAAAGAAACAGTCAGTAAATTGCTGATTCACAGACCTTCCCATAGTT
The DNA here is from genome assembly GCA_013358685.1 of Antennarius maculatus. NCBI lineage: Eukaryota > Metazoa > Chordata > Actinopteri > Lophiiformes > Antennariidae > Antennarius > Antennarius maculatus. Next base: position 13,362,344 of record CM023608.1, read on the forward strand.
TTTTTTTGAACATGACACGAAGAACACAAGTCTCATTTAGTAAAAGGAATTAATACAGTATGAATTTGTGGAAGTGAGTGTCAGCCCTGGATTAATGACCTTCAGTATCTCTTGTGATCAATAAGTGAAACCTAATCTGTGGTGCCTGGTGCCCTGGAACGCATCATCAGTCTGTCTGTCTGTCTGACGGATGCAGGCAGTGCAGCACTAGTGGAGGCATCTCCATGCGGGTGCACAGCTGCTGGTGGAACGAAGTTGCAAAATGAAGGAGTTCAGAGGATGAAGGAGGAGACGCTTCGGTATACTTCTCTGCAGGTCAGAGGAGGAGCAGACATGTTTGGTGCCATATTGATGTAACATAAGAAAATGAATCCATGCAGACAATTTCATTTGGGTCCGTAGCTAAAATGAAGACATTCTCCCTTGCTTCTCCCCTGTCTCACAAACACTGAATGACACAAAATAGTTGCAGTTAAAAAAGTTTGTGTTATAAAGCCAACGTGATATTTGTAGAAACTTATTTCCAACCTGGGTTTTCATTCTAGTAACGTGATCAAGCTGTAATTGTAATATTATAATTAAATGTGATTTGTGAATTCCAATGTACCAAACTATTCAGGTTTGTTTGGCTTTTTAACTTGTAAAGCTAGGATTGTAAAGACCCTGCTAGCTGCTGTCAGCAAAAAACAATCAGCACACCCGGATGGCATCTTATTGTGGCCGGAGACTTTAACCACCTGGATTTAAGAACTGTGCTTCCTATATTTTATCAGCATGTCACATGTGCAACAAGGGGTCATAACGTGCTGGATAAAGTTTACAGTAATATCAAGGAAGAATACAGGGTCCCCCCCCCCCCGCCCCACCTTGGACAATCGGACCATCTGTCTCTCTTTTTCACCCCAGCATATAGGCCCCTCATAAATTGATCACCGACTGAGGTGAGACCTGTTCGGATTTGGTCTGAAGATGCCTTCCCGCAACTACAGGACTGCTTCAGGGTGACCAACTGGGACATATCTGCCCAAAATATGGAAAGGATCGGAAGTCAGCACAGAAGGTCGTAGGTGTACAGTTATCCCTTCTGTCGGACATCTACAACACCAGATGTCTGCATAGGGCCACGAGCATCACCAGTGACAGTTCACACCTCGCCCACAGCTTGTTCTCGCTGCTGCCCTCTGGGAAGGGGAATCGGTCCATCAAGGCCCAGACCTCCAGACTGACCAACACGTTTTATTCAAGTGCAATCAGAGTACTGAACACAGTAACTGATGATCCAAAAGCTGTTGAGTCAATCCACTGGACGTTAAACAAGTTCTTGAAGACCTTTCGTCTCTCATCCAAGAGACTTCTTCAGTTCGGAACTGACCTGGACCATGACCTGAATGACTGAGAACCTACACAGACAGTAACTGATGATACGCTGTTGGAAGTCTGTCCTAGTTAGCAACCTGTGCAATGCCCTGGTCACAATTGCTGCTACTGAGCCCTCTGCCGCATAGTACATCGTACAATCTGATGACTCATTGTAAATATATTCTCATATTTGGTTGTTCTTACACCTGTGTTTTGTTTTTGTTTTTCTTGTTTTAAATTTATATTTCTCTAATACTTGAAACTAAGTTATTTGCACAGAGATTTGTCAAAGAATTTCATTGTACACTTTTGTATAATCACATTAAAAGGTATTCTATTCTATTCTATTCTATTCTATTCTATTCTATTCTATTCTGTCTGCCCCTTCAAGTTGCTTTCCTGGATGCCAAAGTTAACCATCGCTTCTTCATCACCTCTATTTTCTTCCCCAACATGTACATTAAAATCTGCACAATCCACAAGTCTCTCTGTCTTCAGAATGCCCTGACTAACCTCTTCTACCTCCATCCAGAATTTCTCTTTCTCCTCCTGGTCATATCCTCCCTGTGGAGCATAAACACTAATCACAATATACATAATACCCTCAAGTTCAGGATTATCCTCATTACTTAATCTGACACTCTTTTCACCTCCAAGACACTCTAAAGTCTAAACTGTTCTTTTAAAATTACCCCATTTCTTCTCTACTCCATTTCTCTTGCCATCAACACTTTAGTAAGTTAATTTTAATCCTGCTCCTAAACTTCTAAATGTACTGCCTTTCCACCTCCAGCACACACAGTAAATCTATCTCCCTCCAGATCATCATTTGGACATTTATGATATTATAGTCACCAGAACTGTTACTTACATGCTTTTGGCTCCTCATCTTTCAGGTCAAAGTTAAGTTGTCACAAAGACTGGGAAAGTTTCTTACTCTCTACAAGGCTGATTTTTATCTTATATTTGATGTAACTGCTTGAAAAACTGATGCAACAGTTTTGTTTTGGAGTTGAACTCTTTGCTGGTCTCTGTTTTAGCCTAAGTTCTCCCCAAAAAGGCCCCTCAACTAATTTGATCCTTGCAGGAGAGAGAAGCAGACACAAAGATTTTTGTCTGCCTGTAAAAGTTGGACTAAGAGATGTTCTCTGTAACTTCACTGAGACAATTGGGTTTTTTTTCTCTTCCCTTTGTTATGTGGGATTTGATGACCTGAATGCCTCATTGTATATATCTGCACTAATCTTCCTGACAAAAGTGATTTAAATAAATATACATGAATTTGTGAATATGGTTATTGGTACTTCAATTTATTAAAATTTGAAAAAGGTTTCTTCACTATTACAATGACAGAGACACATTTTCGTGGGATTGTCTCATGTTGACTGAAATGAGGACCGTGCCTATCTGAACATCAAAACCAGGCCCTGGAAACAATGCCAGAAGTTCCTTTGCAAATGACTCCCATATGGATTCAACCAAAATAACTTCTTGGACTTGTCTGGATTTACCCAAAACTGCTTTATCTTTTTCGAGTGCACAGTAGTTTGACACTGTATTCTCCTAAATGTGTTTGTCTTACATATAAAACTGTTTAAAACATTACATTTCAGTCAGTTCTTATTGTATGCATTATGTTCTCTGGAATAATTCATTGAGCCGTATTCTCCACAAAGTCTTACAGTCTGACTTTCTATCTGTGTACATTGGTTTGTCTCTTGCAGATTATGTACAGGGATGTCAGATTTTTGCAAATGTTCAAATCAATATTGCTCATATAATATCATTCCACTTTGGTACATGGGGTTTTTATTTTGCTTTTCAAAACTGAAATTTAGATGTCCTGTTGCAGCTTCCTGTTTTACTTAGAAAATAATAGTTGATTCACTTATGCTATCTTTCTCAGGCTCATGTTTTATGCATCAGTGCTTGCTGCCTGTCTGCTTTTGTCATTGATACTGAGAACGACCTGATGTTCTGCCTGGAATGGCAAGAGGCCTTGAGTTTCCTTCCAGCTCATCCTCAGTTCATTACCCAGAGGGCTGTGCAGCTCATGGCCTGAACAAGACCTCAGAGGACCTGCATTGATTTGTGGAGGTTATGTCTGACTGACTTTGAGTATAAATTATGATGCAAATTTCCCAAGTATTGCATTTCAGATTTTTTTTTATCATGTACTGGCAGCAGTAAAATACAAATGAGAAGATAATTTGCTAAATACAGGATGTCTGTGTAGGTTCTCAGTACTAAATACACTAATATCAGCACATAATTCAAGAACAATTAAAAGTCCTGTGTTGAAGATTTTATTTATGTATGGATGTTTCTAAGGGAACAGTGTATTTCAGAAATTATCTAAAAAAGAGCTCGTTGTAGAAAGAATAATGTTCTCAATAGTATGATATATTAATAATGATCAACATCAACATGTATGACACAATTTAATGTTACAGCAGATAATTAAGTAGGTTAAAAAGATCATTCTATATTTTATTTAAAATATTTTCTCTAAACGGTGTAGTGTAACTGAAAATTGGTAATTATAATAACTATGTTGTGGAATGGCTGCAATATTTTCACACACCATTTAGTGGATTAACAGCAGCAAATGTAGATTCTGAAGGAAAGTACTTTAAAAGTACACTTCAGTAAATTGATAATATATATTTATTTTTTTAGAATGTTAGCACATGTTTCTCGAGAGTGTATCTACAGCAGTGAGTTATACAAACAAGTAGGGGTACATGAGTGTGCCAACCTTGGTAAAATTAGAACGTCATATTGTGTTGACAGAAATTCTGAGAGCAGGGCAGCACTGCAGGAATGTTAGAGATGACATAGCCTATCTGTCATTAAGGGCAGCTGCTCCTGTCGGGTAGCAGAGGGGGTGGTGGAGCTGGAGGATGTATAAATCAGGTCCTGCTTGTCCCCCAACTGTGACCCGGAGAACTGAGAGGAGCCTGATGGGAAAATCAGGCCACTTCATGGTCTCAGTCTAGAGAGCTTGTCCTTTGGATGCCCTAAACATCTACACATGAAAAAAAGTTTTAAGATCCCGAAACAGACAAAAAAGTTAAAATTAATTTCAAGCTGAGTGGCCCATTGCAATCGAGAAACATGGCCTAATGATGTGGCAAATTGGTTAATCACTGTAAAGATTCAAGTGAGTGAGTATTCATATAAATGATGTTTGACATCTGCAGCAGAGCAAATGATAAATACCCTCCTTAATTGTGTTTCAGGGTGCCTGCATGATAAAAACCCAAAGGAAGACGTACTCATATTCTGCCAAATGACCCTCATGCTTAATTTTACTTTGATGTGAAATGCACACACACACACACGCACACACAAAACCTCTTCCTTAACACACAACATGTGGAAACCGTGTTATCTCAAGTTCAAAGCATAGCCCGTGTGTCTTTCTTCCTCTGTGAAGAGCCTTATTCAGCCCTAGAAAATGCTTTAATGATAAGACCCAAGAGTGCTGAATAGTTTCATATCACTGACTCAAAGACCTGACGTATTGACCTGTGTTGTGCGTGAGAAAGAATACATCTGTGCTCTTTAACCAATAGTAAACATTCGCTAACTTTATTTTTTGCTCAGCAGAGTATGAAATGGATCAATGTTCCATAACAGTATATTAATTATTAAAAACTTATGTAGCCAAAAACTCGCTGTCAATTAATTTTCTTTCACACTGTTGGACCAAAATGTACTGTCATGTGTCAAATCAGAGCCAAACAGCATGAACTCTATTTAGTTCTACATGAGAGGATTGTCACCACGTCAGCAACCAAGAAACACACACGACTGAATACACACAGCGTTCTTGCATTATATATATTACTGTTGCACCTATTTGCGTGTGTGTGTGTGTGTGTGTGTGTTTGTGTGTGTTGCATACCACAATCAAAACATGTTTAACTTTTGGATTTGAAGTGGTTTTAGACTTTAAATTACAAAACCTCTAAAAAACAGAATACAACTGTTGTGTTTGCGGGTTGGGCTGGGCTGACAAACACCAAATTCATTAATTATGATTCATTTGATCCACGGAGCATTCAAATTAACAAGAGAGGAGCAGAGGAGCTGAAATGAAAACTAACACAGACAGATGATGTCATTTTATCCTTTTGCGTATTATAACATTGTACTTGGACCATACATGCTAACAGAGCTCTGTGAATTGTCATGTTGCTGCACCACTGTCACCAAGACAAATGTCCACAGGCTTGTATTTGTTGGGGTTGACAAGTAGATGGATTTCTCTGACTGAAAGAGAGATGCAACTCAAGAATGTATCAGTGTAGATATGTATCATCAATTTATTCAACCACTCGACATAATAATCTTACTGTCTGAATACCGTCTGAATAGAAGCAAGACGTGACATTAATCATTTTATTTTTCCTGACAAACACTTGTAGCCGTCTTTCAGTGCTTTGATCTAAAGCTATCAAATAATGAAAGATAATAATTGTTTATCAAAGAAAGCAGCAACGATTGATTAAAGAATCTGATCGCTCCAATTACTTTTAGGATGTAACGAATGTGCATCGTATTGTAAAGATTGCATGTTTAAATTAATCTAACTGTGCTGTGGAGGTTAAGGATCCCTCCCCTCGACCTCGTTCCGGAAGCTGTTGGCATCTGTTTGGGTGAAAAAGCTCTAAACCCACTGTAACAGAACACAACAGCTGCTACTGTCACAAAGCCAAAATTATCAGGGAGCCAGAGAACACAAGTGCATTTCCACCAAAGCTTTTTTGGCGATGCAACACAACCTACAAGCTATTTTATACTAAGTTACTACCAGACAATAAGTACCAGCATTGTCCTCTTGTTGATTTATATTCATTGTGTTCATGGTCAGTTTTCAGCTGCTGCTTTCTCTCTTTGTTTAATGCATAATAATTATGGACACACACTTTATATTTTTTGCTCTCATTATGTGTTTATTTGTTAGAACACGAAAAAAGCTTAGTTTTAGAAAGAGCTGAAGGTATTACTGCTGAAAAGAATAGGGGAGTAGGAAAATCCTGATGAAGACAGACAATTCACACATCAGAGGTTTACATTTGTTTAACTCCACTCTTTAGTATAGTGGGTTATACTAAGAATAGCCCACTATATCTTTATAGTGGGCTATGTCTTCAACAAAGGGTTAGTTAACATTGGAGTGGAATGGTAATGTTCTATTGGGTCCACCTACAACTTTTCAAGTGCAAAAATAACCATCAAACTGAGTTTTACCAGACTGCTGCAAGGTTAGTAAAGACTAAAACAAGGCCAAAAAGAAATAACACTTGCTTTTGTGAGGTATTCAGAAACTTTACTGTAACTTGATGAGAAAGTTTAGCCATTTTTCTGAGATGTGCAAATAGCACATTTCTGGCAGCCTATTTGTCTCACAAAACTGACATTATTCTCACTTTAACTTTATTAACTTATTAAAAACTGGAGTCGATGCTTTGCCAAGGTATATATAGACATAACACAGTGACAAAGGTTTGTTAGAAATACAATGCCTTAAAGCTTGATAAAACAGCTGTGTTTCCAATCATTTCTAATTTTACCAGCTTGGCTTTAGACAGCCTCATATTTCTGTCCCCAGATGACATCTCGGGCGTCAAATAGATGGAAACTTCCCTGTAACTTTCACACAATTTTTTAATCAAGGAGTTCAAAGTTAGTGAAACTCCAGGCTATCATTGAGTATTTTCAGGAATATATCTGAAGGAGGTTGATAAAGAACATCAGTGGTGGGGGGAGAAAAGTCTTGAAGTTGACATTATCCAGCCATCTGTGCAAAGGACTTTCAGATAATTCAGTGTTGACTGATAAATCAGGCTCTGGTGTTCTCCTTTATCTTCATCCAGGGTGGAAAGATTGTAGCAGAAACTATGTCTGGATAGAGAACGCCAGAAGAAGGAACAGATTGTTTGGCTGCTCTTCCAGATGGATCAGAGCTCTGCTGTTTTTACTATGTGTTTGCACTGTCTATACGAGTGCAGACTGTTAGACTCCATATACAGAGACAGTCAGAGTGCATGGCTGGGTCCAGGAAATGACCATGATTATGCCAAACGTCCCCTTTGGCTCAGTGTCTTTCATGGTGATGGATATGGTATGTAATGGAGTTGAGATGTGGCCTCACTGTTAGAGTCTCCTTTCAAGCATCATCCTTCGCTTGTCCCGCGAGCCTTTATTATAAAATATCTAAAACTGGACATAAATCTCTTCCTGTCAATCTGCATTTATATTCTTCCAACATTAATATTTATTCTCAATATGCAAGAACTTTTCCAGTCAGTGTTTTAGAAGTGAATGTGTTAGCAGGCTCCAAAGCACCGTAAAAGGCTTCTCGAACAAGATGAGACACATCCACACTCACATTCTGACCAGCTTACTGGATGACCAGGGGGCAACATAACAGTGTGATGCTCTAGATAATGGTAGCACTCAAGGTCATAAACGTCTGGCCATCACATCAGTACACACCTGTCCAAAGGGAAACACCTGGTCTGGAAACCTCAGAGTGATCCAACATCAGCGGAATCAAGTTTTTCTCTCTGACATTGTGATTTATTTCCCATGCATGAGGTGTTTATCCAAACCAGCGTAATTTATATGCTTCTCTTATGAGACTTAAAACCACAGTCTTGTTCAAGTGATACTTTTTGGAATTAGATTCCAGAGTGCATTAAACTAAATGAAGATATCATGAATAATTACAACAATCAACATGTTTTCTTCCATTTTGTTCTGATGATTACTTTTCTAGTAGTAATGTGAAGCCTTTCTGTGTAATGGCTTTGAGCTAGTCTTTATGAACTTTATGTCTTCAAGAAAAGTGATGATGTTTTGCGGTTTCCACTAAACCTTCTCCTGTTGCACTTAACAAGTCATGACAACTCTTAACACTCGCCATTACTCCAGATTTAGCTTCAATGTGTTTGATTTACTTCTGTTTCAAAGAGTTCAGACATCTTAATTCTCAGACTTAGTACATTCTTCCCTGCAGTCATGACCATAGTCAGCTTTTTGCATTTTTTACCTTGTTTTTTTTTTTTTAAACCAAACAAGCCAATCAAAACATGAGTATCCATTAGAATCACTCACATCTCCACCAAAACTGAGCAGTACAATTGTATTAATAGAAAATATGCTTATAAACTGTAATGCAAGAGGAAAACCAGATTTTTGGTGAGGATAACAACACAGAAACTGCAATCAGATTACAGGATTAACATATAGTGAGTGATGAGCTACAAAACTCATTTGGTGACTAGTCCACTAAATATTCAAAAATAACTTCAAGTTGCATTACAGGACTTGACTGCTATAGGATTTTGTTCCCCATTTAGAGCGCATACAGCAGCCAAACATAAAGCCCCATAGCAACTAATCAAATGAGAATATCATTTGATTAGTTGAAATATAAAGTCACTCATTTGTGAAATAGAAAGTCACTCATTTGTCATGATGAAAATGCCGAAACATGTTTTATGTAGTTCTTTTATGGAGTTTTTTTTTTTAACATTACTGTTATGAGGTTTCGTCATTTCCTTTGGCTGGCACACTAACCGGTACTTTCCCTGCTTTCTGTGTATTTATATCTTGTGAGCATTGCATGCTGTATGATTGGTGTATTACCTTTTAACTGTGAGGTTCCATTCAAGTTGCCCAGAGTGCTGAGTAATGCAGCAATGTTGTCTCTTCCTTGACATAAACTTTGGAGTGGAGAAAAAAGTGTCTCCGACTTACGTTGCTCCTACCTGACACTACTGAATTAGCTCAGCGGCCTGATGGATTACCTGCAGTTGACCCGGGGTGTAAGTTGCGATGAATCTGTCCAAAACTATCTGGGGCCCATGAAGAGTTATGGGCTGGCTGTTATCAGCTGAAAGCAGGCAATGATGGGGTATGTTGTGGCAAAACATCAGCACCAAGATGGCTTTGTTGAACATTTTCAAGTGTCCTATTCATAAAAGAAATGTGAGAAAGCCTCGTGCAGACAGATAAAACTATGAGTCCCAAGACAAAAATTGTGCTGTATGATCAGTAACTGACATAAAGGGGTTTGCCCTTATCATCTATAAGGTTTAAATAATGACTGTGAGGAATTTGTGACATACACAGTGGACTAAATGTGCAAGAATGTTTCATGTCATGGCGTGAGTATTATTTGAGATAACTTTTAAACACTGATAAAATATCATCTACTTAAAATTCTCACAGAACAATAAACTTCATTCCTCATATAAACTGTTGGCCTGTCCTCGAACCAGTGACTCAGTGACACACATCAGTAGACCAAATGAGAAAAACTGTTTTCTTAACAGCCCTTAGCTACAAGTTTGGAAGAATTTGACATCAATAGATTTTCATATATTTGCATGATCTCAATTCTTGCACACACTGTTACCAGTTTTAAAATCTTGATCTGCTGTTATCATTGATGAATGGCCTAGTATGAGATCAACCTCATTAAACATCTGTGAAGCCAAACGAAATGGAAAATGAAGACAAAGAATAATCAGTCGTAAAGTTCAGGATGTTTTCAGCAGGTCTCTCCTTAACCTTCATGTTTTAATGCTGCTGTTGCCGTGACTTCCTTCAGACTTCCTCAGCTCAAAACGATGAGTGCATTGACATTAAGTCTGTCTTGGACAGCCTTCTTTCATGTCAGAAACATCCCTATAATTAAAAATTCCTTACCCTTTAAAGAAAAAAACAATTCATGCCGTTGTTACTTCTAGATAAGACTTCTGTAATTCTTTACTATCAGGACGTTCAAGCTTCCCTGTTAGAATTTTTCAAGTAGCTCAAAATGCTGCTGCCTGCTTACTAAGTGGAAGTGGGAACAGAGAGCACATTTCTCCAGTCCTGACATCCTTACATTGGCTCCCAATAAAATCTAGAATAATACAAAGCTCTTCACTGTGAGGCTACTTCTTACGTTAAAGATCTTCTACAATTGTAGTTCCCTCTCAGGGCTCTATGAGATTTCTCTGTCCGTAAAAGTGCTTTGAAATGTCTGTTGATGTGATTAAGCACTCTACAGATAAAAGTTGACTGATTGATTAAATGATTGATTGATTGATTACCTTTTTAAAGTCTCTCTGACCAAATGGATGTGAATAATCCATACTGATGCAAGACTACAGGCTATATAGAGATTTAATACTGAGCAGAAATCGGTTCCTCATTTATACTGCTGATTTTATAGCATACAGGATATAGGATCATTCCACTGCATTAGCGCTGACAGAAACAATAGAACTCATTACTGATGCCATGGATCAAAAGATGTACTCCATAGGAATCTTTATTGACCTTAAAAAAAGCTTTTGACACAATTGATCATAAAATTCTAATTGAGAAACTAGAGCGATTTGGATTTAGGGGTACAGTACTAAATTGGATAAAGAGTTATTTACATGAGAGGTCTCAATATGTTACTCTGGGCGGGACGACATCAAAAACATTAGACATTGTGTATGGGGTGCCACAGGGGTCAGTGTTGGTTCCAAAATTATTCATACTTTACATAAATGATTTATGTAAGGTTTCAAAGGTACTTAAAATGATTCTTTTTGCGGATGATACAACCATCCTTTGCAAAGGAAATGATATAAATAAACTAGCCCAAACAGCCAATGAGGAACTGGCCAAGATGCAATTATGGTTTAATATAAACAAATTATCCTTGAACCTAACAAAAACTAAGTATATGTTATTTGGGAAGAAAAGCTGCAATCACAAAATAAATATTAAGGTGAATGAAGTAAACACTGAACGGGTTAATGAATTTAAAATGCTAGGAGTGATTATTGATGACATGCTAAATTGGAAATCTCATTTAAGACAACTGCAAATAAAGTTAGCCAGAAGTATATCCATACTCTGGAGAACTCAAAAACTACTACATCAAAAGGCACTCCATATGATATATTGTGCACTAATCTTGCCCTATCTGAACTACTGTAGTGAAGTATGGGGAAACACATATAAAAGTGGCTTGCAACCTTTATTACTGACCCAGAAAAGAGCCTTGAGAATTATTCAAAATGAACATTATAGAGCTCATACAAACCAATTATTTATTAAATCTAAACTACTGAAAATACATGACATAAGCTATAAAACTGTACAACTTATGCATAAAGCAGCCAATAACAATTAACCTCAAAATATACAATCACAAATACAGATTAATGAATCCAATTACCAACTAAGAGAAAACACAGCATTTATACAGAAAAAAGCAAGAACAACACTAAAAACATTTTCATTATCGTTCACTGATGTCAAACTTTGGAATAAACTGGATAATGAAATTAGGAGTATGGGAACTCTAACTGCCTTTAAAAAAGCATTCAAAAAAATGATCTTGCAAGGTTACATTTCTGACGTAAATGATGGTTAAAGGACTGCACTGTTATGGCGAATCCTGTGAAACAAATGTCACTGCAACCTCTGTGCAGAAATTAGGCATGTGCAAGATGTTATGACTGCTATGAAAGTGTAAGGAATAATAAATTTGACCAGAAACAACCCTTGAAAGGAATAACAAAATGAACACTAACAAAATTCGGACTCTTCTCAAGAACTGATAAAGATGTGTGCAAAGACGCATGCCTATTTGGACTAAATGGATGGATCAAAACAACAATGTACCAGAATAAAATAATTGAAATTGATTTTTGACATGCAAAGTATGTATTGATTGACAATGTGCTGCAATGAGAGAGATGTTGTTGATTTAGGGGACGGGAACCTCACAAGCCAATGGCTTCTACCCGTCAACCCTTTTTTCTCTTTTCGGATGATGTTGCTGATGTCTCAACACTGATGAGAGTAAAATCTGTGTAATAAAATTTCTGGAAAGAAGAAAAGTAATCTGAATAAGTAAATAAATAAAATACAGGCCATTTTTCGGTAACTGCAGCTTGTATATAGTTAAAACAAATGAAATATATGTCATTGCATATATTCTTCATTCAGAAATGTATAATTTTTCTAAAAAAAAAAAATATGACAATTGACTGTCCAAACTCATGTTTTTGTTTCTTCAGATGTGAATTGGCCATCGTTCCTAACACCAGGGATCCTGCCACAGTCAAGAGTTCACAGAGGATTGATGAACCTCTGAGGCTAACATGTGCTCTTTATTTGGTCACCAGGCATTTGTGGAACTTTATCAGCCTTGCAGGACCAGCAACTCTGTGGCTGTGGGCTCCATTACAAATATTTTTAAATTTTTGAGGATTTGCTGTATCTTGTTATTATTGTGGTGATGTTTTTTAGTTACAATAGGAGATCACCAATCAACCAAACTTTTGGGAAGGTTGTGGAATTTAAATGAATTTTACAATTTAATACTTGACATTCTACAGCAACTGTTTTCACACTTGAGACAGATGTGATTGCTGTATTATTTATTTATATTTGTTTATATATATATATATATATAAATATATATATGTATATATAATTTATATATGCATTTATTTTTGTCTCTTTTATTCACAGAAACACAAAACTTCAACATCAGATAATTTTTTTCAACTTGAGAACCAATGCCCCCGAATGAGGCCATTTTTAAAATTATAACCCATATGCTAATGTTAGTGCTATCTATGTGATATGACACACTCACAAATAAGTTGTTTGACAATACAATGTCACTGAGGCATTTTGTTATATACCAAAAGTCATTGCTCAGATTAACACATTTCTAGCTAACACTCTCTGTGTGACTATATTTTGTATTAAATAACGTACTGATTTGATGATTTCGGGTGTTCACCTCATCCATCCATCTATTTTCTTTCACCGCTTTATCCGCCCTCGCAGGTCACGGGGAACTGGAACCTATCCCAGCTGGATTAGGTGGTGAGGCGGGGGAAACTCCGGGCTCGACGCCAGTGCACCGTGGAGCCACTGTTCACCTCATAGATATTGTAAATCCTCTGGAATGTGTGTGAGAAACATTCATGTTCTAGAATTTCTGGCTCATTTGCACCCATATTTAAAACATGTGCCGCCGACCACAAATGTTTTCATTTTGATTACTGACAGGTGATTGTAGTTACACCATGAAAATAAAGCTCTGTATCTGTCACAACATTCGATTGGTGTGTGGAATCACACGCCAATCGAGTGTGTGTGTGTGTGTGTGTGTGTGTGTGTGTGTGTGTGTGTGTGTGTGTGTGTGTGTGTGTGTGTGCGGTGGTGGGGTGTCATTGTTGTTGATAGCTAATGAGGGCATTATCTGTTTGTAACAAACAAGCCATAACTTTTTTTCTTATGAGACACATTTTATTATGTCAAAAGAGGATTAGCTATTTACCTTTAATCAGTAACTATTGAAAATATTAAAGCTTCAGGAGAAGAGAAACATGATGAATACATCACAAATGATTACTCTAATTATGAGTTAAGCTGCTTAAATTAAGTTACTATCATTTGGATGAGCCTCAGTCTGTTTGACATACCTCAGTTATCTTTCACTGAGAACTCCAATTGATAGGAGTATCTGGTGCCAACAGGTTTGGGGTGAATTTCATTTCCTCCATATACAGTGCAGGAGGAGGAGACGATAGGAAGCTTTGGGGTGGGAGTCTTGAAATAAATAAGAATAACACACAATTAATAAACATGTGCAGACGAGCAATATGACTTCTGTGTGGAGGCTGGAATTGAGGCCTGGAACAGCTACAGGAGACCAAACCGGCTGGTTTCTTAGATCTGTGGATGGAGGGAGAGAGAGAGAGTGCAGAAGTGAGAGTGAGTGAAAGACTGTGTGTGTGTGTGTGTGTGTGTGTGTGTGTGTGTGTGTGTGTGTGTGTGTGTGTGTGTGTGTGCGTGCGCGCGTGTGCGTGCGTGTGTGTGTGTGTGTGTGGATTGGAGAGGCCACTTACAGATGGGATAGAGGAGGGGGAGGAGGAAAAGATTTTGAGGAAGAGGGGAAAAATGAGGATTTTCACTTCCTACCCACATCTGTTTATTTAGAAAAGAAACCATTGTGTTACTCAGCTATTCTAACAACCTACACCAGGGCTGATGTTAGTCCCACATTGACAGGTTTTTAAATACACAGTTTACACTCCCATGAAGTGGCCTCATAACTGCACTGAAGCCTCAGGAACGTGCCAAATGGGGGAACATGCTAGGGTTTCACATTCCCTCCCACACTACTTGACGTCTCTATAGCAGACTGTGATGGCAGATGTTGGCTGGGGGGGATCTGGTGGGGTCATTTTTCTTGGTCATATGTGCTTTTTTGGGGGAGGTCTAATCCTTTAAATTGGTACTCAAGATTTGTAGACCTGACATAGTTGCCATGCTGCTGCATGTTCTGTTGTTTTTGTTTGAATACACTTATTTATTTATTATTGATTGATTGATTGATTGATTGATTGATTGATTGATTGATTGATTTAGTTTCTAAAAAATTACAAAAACTGAATAAACAAACTTTTTTAAAAATAAATGATGATGATTATGATAACGATGTTGAGAAATAAGCTATAATCAAAGTACCTTAGGCTTGAAAAAATTTTAATGGACATGTTCACTACAGTAGCAGCAATCACTAGACTGGCGTGTTCGAACTAAAAACATAACAAAGTGACTTTAACTTAAGTTGAGTGTTTCATTACTGGTGCACAGTAAATATGAACAAAGATTTTCCATATTAACTTATCACTATTGTATTTACAGTTTGTTTCTGTTGCCCCCAAGTAGCCAATATATATAGGCCGTCGCTAGTCTTATGTTAATTTCCATTAGGAAGTCGAACCTTTCATCAAAATCAGATCAGGAATGTCTTGCAGTTGTGGTTGAAGCGATCAAGAGTATTTGCTTTGTTACATTGGTACATTGTTTAACTCATCCTTGCTGCGTCCCATTTTTGGGGGAGATTAGGGTCACATGTCTGAGTCGAGGTTAGCTTTATAATTGGTCGGTCCGTGTGCGACGATGTCTGCAGCGATATGAGAGGCCTTGGGGTGGTTGGACACAGCTGCTCATAGAGGCTGATTGTTGAGCAGCATGTGTTGCAACAGCTGCTTGTGTGATATGTGAAGTGTGTAGAGATACATAGAGGTCTGCCAAGGTCAAAACTGAAAAAAACTTACTTAGGTATAATTGGTTAAAGAAGCCCGTTACTGAATGCATGTTTAGTGTCACCAAGCATGAATGCTTTATGCTGAGGATGTTCATCTATCCAGACTCAGCAACCACTCATGAGTCATGTGGGGGTCTGGTGAACCATGCCATTGTTGCGCGAAAGGCAGGGTAGACCATGGACAAGCCACCATTTCATCACAGAGCCCTGATTACCACAGCGCTAACCTGCTGCTTGGTTTGGGGTTTGATTGTGAGGTCAGTTTTGGAAAACTTCCTCAAGTATTTCTCATGCCTGGGAATACTACTTTGCTGTGTTAGTAGAAACAGGGAACACGGAAGGTCATCTAAGAAAAATGAAAGCTTGGATGAAAGTGGATGGAACAGGTTTGCCATATTTTCGTTACTATTTTGTCCTCATTTCCCACCATCATTCGATTGCACTTATTCTGATGGGAGTGGAGGATAAAGTAGCCTTTAACAAAATCAGCTGTCTGTATCTTGAGGTGCTTAACTTTTCAGTGAGCACCTATGTACATGAACATCATGGATCAATTAGTGGCAAACCCAAACACCAAGATGCTGCTATGGGCACATTTTGGTTTGGAGCCAAATGAAAGAGGAGAATCCAATGAGAGGGCATCACAGTGATTACATAATCATCTAATTGTGATTATTTACACAACCTGTAATTATTTTGCACCATCTTAAGAAATGTTTCCCTTCATCTGTATAGGAAACAACACAATGAAACAGAAATGTGATATTTCCAACACTTTTCCCACAGGTTTTTCCAGCATTTGAAGTCTGACTCATTAATGACATCATCCGGTTGCTCTTATTCCGCTCTGAGTGGAGGAATAAAATAGCCTTCAGCGCCACCAATTGCTTATCTCTTGAGGTGTTTAACATTTGGATGAGTATTTACATGAACATCATGGATCATTTAGTTGCAAAAGAAAAAACAAAACAAAAATGCAGCACCACTATGGGCATGTTTTTGGTTTTAAGCCAAATGAAAGAGGAGAGCCCAATAATCAAGAGGGGGTGATTAGGCACCCACCCCATCCAATTCTCTGAACCACCTGGACTGATGGCCCCATTCTGAGGTTGAATCTGGTAGTTGTCTATTTGTAATTCTTTCATATAAGTCTGAACATAAACATTAAACATTACATGGCCAGAAAATGAACCTTCTGTGTTTTACATTATCATAGCTTTGAGAAGACTTGTGCTGTAGTGGTAACAGTCAACAGAAAACTTTAGCTTAGCCAACACATGCACTTTCATAAGGGTAAAAGGAATTTCAGTGTTACATCGAGTGATTTTAAACAATAAAAGCAACCATTTTGGGTTTTTGTTTTTTTTAATAATTTTGAGGGAGGATTTTATTTTTTAATTTGATGCCAGCAGTAGAGAGAAGACAGGAAATGAGTGCAGAGAGACGAGGGAAAATATGTAAGTCTAAAGACTGTAATGCTGATGCTGTGGTTTATGTTTAGTGCTAATATAGAACCCAAACCCATTTCTTTTTAAAATATCGCTTTATCTTAAGCGTTATTGTTGTTTTACTGGGTTCTGGTTTAGATTTTTCAGCAGCTTTAAGTACTATTAAAATAAAGTTGGTCAAACAACATCAAGTATAGGGACTTTTTTTTTTCAAATCTTTCAATGATTGATAGATTTGAAACACTAGGATCTTATTGCTACCACACACCTCCACAACTTTTAACATTTCACCATTTAAAAGAAGGGATTCATCTCTCTGTAATGATATTTTAAAGCTGGGGTTGCCAAATCAGAGTTTTTCATTGCTGTGAAAAAGGACATTGTGTTTAATTTGTGTAGGACTGCAGAGCAATTTCCCTTAAACAGTATTAAGTGTTCTCAGGGATTCGTGATTTGCAACAAAAGCTTTCCAAAAATAGTAAAAGCCAGGGGTTCATTGGTGGTGTTCTGCCATTATCAGGCAGTTTGCATGACTGTAATCACTTGTACGTCACTCTGCAGTTCCAAACCGAAGGACTCAACGCAAATCCCTGAAAGAGGACAGATGAAACAGAGGCAAATTAAAAGGCAGACATGAGGAAGGAAATGAATCCTTAATCTTGTTTGGAGCTGTTCCAAATAACTTATCACTTGCCATTATCACTTCTCTGAAATCCCAAAGAGGAAGCAATTTGAATGTATAGTTCCTGCCAACTCATTTCCTGTATCCTGATATTTCCTTTTTTCAGACAGCACAGTCCAGACTCAGTGCTGCTGACCTGCTCTGATAGGATTCAGCTCATTCAGCTGCCGATGTAATCTTCAAAAAACTTCGACCGTCCTCTGAGCCTTCGTGATTTATAATAAAAGTATGTCTACAAAAATATTAACGTATAAAATATTTCTTCAAAACTTTATGAGTAGTTCATGTAGTTTTTTTTTTATTGTAGTCATTTGAGCCATCCCTGTTTCTGTTTATCTGCATTAAACAAACCAGATGAAACAAGAATGTTATATTTCCATCACTATTTATACATGCTTGTCCTAGTTTGACATTTAACTGGCACTCATTAACGAAGTCACTCGTCTTATAAAACAGCTTCACGCCACCTAGTTGCATGAACATCACGGATCATATAGAGGCAAAGCTGAACACCGCAGCGCTGTAAGCACTGCTGTGGACGGGCAAATTAAAAAGTTGAGCTTAATAACTGAAAAAAGTGCCAAATTGCCAAATATTTAACAAAAGGGTAGCGTTCAATCTAAAAAAAAAATATCTTAAAAAATAAACTATGGATGCCCTATCCCACCCAGTCTGAATGAACTCACTACCACAGGTCCACCCAGACAATAAGCGTGTCCTCATCTTAAGATGCATTTCTATTCTAAACCTGCAGTTAGATCTCACATTTTATACAATAAAATCATCCATTACTATTTATTGTGACAGTTAACATCAGCTAAATTTTAGCCTGCCTGACTAGTACATTTTTCTTCTTGGTCTCTAATATACGGACATGTGACAGGATTTTCACACACCTCAATAATGTTAAATGAAAGCTAATCCATAAAATGGAAAGCATGGCAGTTGATTGTTTACATTGCTCCTGTTTGTAATTCTTGGGACTTGTGTAAAACATAAGTGTGTTTTTGTTGCAGTCAACTTAACATCAAGTCCCAATAAGATGTTCTCCAAAAAACATTACTGAAACTTGAAAGCTCCAAGAGCTCTGAAAAGCAGCAGGGGTTGGTTTCAATATCATTATGTTCATCCCTTAATTGGATTGTTGCGGCAAAAACTATGGTTTAATTGAGCCTTCAGAGTAATGACGCTGTGCTCAGTGCAGCACATCTGGTTTAAGCATACAGCTGTTGGCAAAGATTCAAGTGTTGTATTGTTTCACCGTCTTTTGTTCTGTCTGAAAGTTTTTTTAGATGAAATGGTTTTTGTGTCATTGCTGAGTCTCTGAAGGGACAATTTCTCCTTCAGGTCTCAATCCGGTCACTTAATCCGGATTCAAACTATGTAGACTATGTATCGAATGAATCAGTACCTCTGTTTCATATTACAGATGTGCTAAAAGCACTTGAAACAATGAAGACGTTGGCGTTCAGAAGTCTTTTGTGCCTTTTCATTCTTTGTGCTTGAGGGAAAGCAGAAGAGGGACTCCAGAGGTATTGAGTTCCCTGTATCCATCATTTTTGACGAGTTGTGACCTTGGAGTAGCGCCAGCAGCATCTGCGGTAGCCAGCCGTAACTGAGATTGAGTGTATTGTTTGCAGTGGGAAGCTCACGACTCTGGCCTAAAGGTACATTCCAG
Organism: Antennarius maculatus; assembly: GCA_013358685.1. Lineage (NCBI taxonomy): Eukaryota > Metazoa > Chordata > Actinopteri > Lophiiformes > Antennariidae > Antennarius > Antennarius maculatus. The sequence goes on from CM023608.1 coordinate 13,381,654, forward strand.
AGATCAGAATGCTGTTTGAAACACAAACAGCCTTTGTGCCCTCGCTGTGCTCTTTCACTGTCTCCCTCATCCACATCAAGCCTCAAGAACTAAACTGCTTTGCTCATGTATCAACATGTGGGCTATCATTTTACTCACACCCACACACACACAGACACACACACATACATGGACCTCAACGATGAGGTCCAGGTATATATATCCAACCTGTTAAATCTGTTTCTTAACAACAATTTATGGACCCTTGACTGACTTTTTTTTTTTTAATTTCTAAGTAAAAATGTCATAAAATGAAAATGCAAATTCAGTTTGCTTCAACAACAGCTATTTTTTTTGGTTTGTAACTATTTTAATCATGGTTTGGCAGTAACAGCAAATGTCTGCAAACCTTTAGTTCAACTTGTCTTCATGAGAGAGAATGAGAAAAGAAATATGATAAATACATTTAGTTTGAATAATTATAAGAGAAAAAAAGTCTTTCTGTTTCACAGTTGTGAACACTTGCTGGTTTTTAAACTATCCTATGAACAAAATGTCTGATTTACTGAGGAAATAGTCAGCAGATTAATCAATAAATTGTTTGCTGAAACCCTGGTGAGGGTTTAAGATGTGTTTTTGCTATTCATTGCTGTGGTTGGAGTCACTCCAGTCAAAACCAGTAAACACCCAAAGTCTTTAACTATACCCTCCCCTACAAGAACTGTGCGTCAGACCTATGAGACACACAGATTATATACAAACCCCAGCAAAAAAAATTCTAACGCCTACATTATAATAAATTTTAATTTTGTGTTTCATTTTTCTAATTGGCTGTGCAGCTTCTGAAAGTGTGCTTTAATTTTCTCTACTTGCCATTTTACAACGCAACATCTTGACACCTGTTTCACCCTGGTAATCCATTAACAGTTGATAATGGAGATGAAAACACCTGACAGTGTCTGTGATGCAATAATATGAGTAGAGTCAGCCTTAATGAGAGATTATTTTAAATGATGTTCCCTGAGTGTCCTCTTATTGCTCGGTTCATTTGTATTCAACTGCTCTGCTGAGGAACAGTTAGAAGGATGGTGATTAAATTATTAGTGATTATAGTGGACAGATCAGCCTTGCATGCACAGATTGGTTTGATTTATTACACACCATTGCAGCCACGCTGTCCTGACTGCATTTAAAATTTAAATACCTATAGATTAAAAACACTTGTAGCATAACAAGCCATTAAAATGAATTGTGGTTTTTTTCATCCTATAAGTCATAATGCAAACTAGATGCTGAGGTTGTAATTTCCAGATTGGATCAGGGTGAAAAAGTAGATGTTTTTTCAGGCTTTAGAGACTTCAAGGTTTAATTGATTTATATTCTATTTATATTCATATATTATAAATATATTATATTTATATCTATATTATATTTATATTCAAAAATTTCCCCACTGTGGGACAATAAAGGATTATCTTGATATCTTATCTTATTAGTGATTGCCCATTCTGAAGGACTCCACTTATTCCATTTTGTATTTCCTTTAAAACATAAACTCACATATTTCCAAGAACTACAACAAACTGTATGAACTATAAAACGAGTTTCTCAGATTGACATTCTCACTGCTGCCCTCCAAAAACACCACCTCACCTTACATTTCTCAAGACCATCTTCTTCCCACCCAACTCCCGCCCATCACTACGTAAAAACCCACAACAAGTGGCCAACCAATGGGAAGCACCTGGCCAATGTGTGGCGAGGGGAAGTCGGGGGTGGGGGGTGGGGGGACTGAGGAACAGAAAGACAAATGCTGAAAGAGAAGACAGCAGAGGACCACTTTGCGACCCGCAAAGGTTGTAATTTTTCCCCGCGCAACGCTTGTTTTGCGCTCCAGCGCGCCGTGGACGCGGATCGGCACCGGACTCTGGGAACTCATGCGCAAAAAAAGGAACTGACTGAGCTGGAGGCAAGTTTGTTGTATGAACCGATTTACTACGATGGAATGAGGCGCTGCGGAGACTACCATAAACTTGTGGAGAACTTTTTTTCTTTTTGGGTATCCCTTTTTAACTCCTGTGAGTTCCTGTTTTTAGTTGTCCCCCCTAATCATGAACGGATAATTGAAAGTTCGCTGAAGGAATCCGGACTCAAATGGATCAACTCTGACGAGTGTATGGAGCCGGGATTACACAGCGCAGTGCCATCCTGTTGAACGCCCACACAAGGGGGCCTATCACACACACCATCTGCCCCCGGAATATATATATATAAGACTAGTGGAAACACTATCCATGGAAGTAGTGTAGAAGTTGTATATATGACACTGTTGTGACGCGTTGCCGTTTGTCGCAGCCAAAAACAATGGCAAGTTGTGGCGCACTGGCTCGGGGGGTCTGTAGATTTATTTGGCCTCTTGGTTGCCTGCTTTTGTTTTTTGGCTACTTATCTCTAGCCTCTCCGTCCCACGGTCGACGACTGATCTGCTGGCAAGCCATCATGAACTGCCACGCTGAGCCTGGCTGCAATTACGCATACGAACACTACATGCGCGCATGCGGTCCCGTGTTGAAAGGGGAGAGGAAAAAGTGTCCCAGCCACTGCATCTCCTCTCTTGTTCAACTCAATCTGACCAAAAACGGACCGGCACTAGAAGACTGCAACTGCGCCCACGATTCGGCTTGCACCAGCATGAAACGGGCCATCGAGCCGTGTTTGCCCAGGACGACCAGCACCGGCTGCACGGAAGCCCGACGCCAGTGCGAGAGGGACCCGCAGTGCAGCTCCGCTATGGACGACTATTTGAAACACTGCGGAAAACTATTCGGAGGCGCAATCTGCACCAACGGTTGCCGCAACGTGATCGCGAATATGCGTAAAATACCCAAAGGTCAGCAGCTGGAGACATGCATGTGCGACGGGAACGAGCGGGCCATCTGTGAGTTTGTGAAGAGCAGCATGAAGGTGCTCTGCTTTGACACCCCCGTGAGGGAGGAAGGCAGCGGGTCCGACTACGGCCACGATCCGGATTACGAAGACGACCTCGGGGATTCGGAGTATTTTGAGAAGGTGGAGAACGGAGCCTTTCTTTCAGTTGCCAACTGTGTTTTGACCCTGTTGCCATGCGTTTTGGCTCTCTTGAACTGTATTTAGTCCTCGGGTTCATAATCTGCCATGACTATTGTCCAGATGAAAGGCAACCTAAACTTTTGTCACCCCCCTTGACCTGCTTCCTTTGTGAAAGGTTAGAGCCTCGAACACTAAAGGAAAGGGTGTCCTGACGCGGGGCCTCGTTTGATTTCAAGAGTTTTAGTTGCTGAAGGATGTCACGCCAGGGTGTGTTCTATGCAAAGTGACACCAGAAAGATATTTTTAAATGCCTGAGCTCCCAGCTTCTTCTGTTATCAAACCACACCAAGACTCCACAGAATCAGTTTGTGCCATAAGCTAAATGAGATCGTCTCCTTTCCCCCCAGTCACAGACTTTGATTCTAAAAGAGGTCTTGACAGAGGCAAGGTTGGCTTTTTTTTATGACAATGCAATGTTTAAACAGAATATGCTGTGCACTGTCAATTTTTTTTCTTAAGATAACTATTTTTATATGACACTGTTGCCATTTGGCACCAGGATATCTAATTAGCAAGTATTTAATGCTGGAATCTATGAACTTGTAAATAGATGAGTTAAAGTGAAACAATAATTTATTACAGGTCACCTAGTTACATCCAAATGTTTCTTGTGAATAAAAGACTGAGAATTCCAGCTTTAAATGGAAATTATTTTGACTGTATTCACATCTAATGTGTATTGTATATATGTGTATAGCCTATATAGATTTTTTTTTCCAGAGAATCCTCTATGTTTGAGGCTATGAGATGATTTATTCACTGTGTATAGCTTAGAGAGAGACATGTCTAAATCCACTGTATGGTTGCCTTATTGATATACTTTTATAAAAGGCATAAAGCAAACTTGAAGGAACCGATCATGACTGGGAGTTGTTTGTTGATTTCTGTTATATTGTCAATTCATTCAAAAAAAAGTGTGACTTTTCCACAAATCTTTTTTTTGTTCAGTTAATTTTAGAATTTTGATTAGCTTTCATGTGTTTGAAAATCAGTGTTCAAATCAATTATATTATCGATTAGAACAAATCTTTGCTCATATTGTAATGCAAATTGGACTGGTATCAGTTTAAATATAAATCAGTTAATTATGATAACTGTAGGGATATTGGTTTTTAGCACTTTCATTATTTCTGTAACTATTAAAACTATTACTCTGTATAATAAGATGTGCATGCATAAATTGCATAATTTTAGTGAAAAGCAAATCTTTTAATCCATGATTAATTGAAATATAGTGGTATGATGGTGGTTGAGTTCATTTTTAGAGTTTAAATTTAGAAAAAAAATACTCGTAAAATTAATATGAAATTCACCAAAGTGAAAGATTTTGTTGAGTGAAATCACTTAGCATGAAAGAACATTTGAAACCCTCATCTGTCTGTAGCTACAGTTTCTACAGGCTAATGTGTGTCTTCACACACTAATAGCCTCATGACCAGCTATGTCTTCATTTAGCCGTCTGTTGTCAAAAGCAACTGGCACCATAAATCAACCCCCCCCCTTCCCCGACAACACCCTATGCACTCAGGTATCAGAATTTATATCCACTTGCAGTGCTGAAGACACAATCTGTACACAAATATTTGATAAAAACTTCATTTTAAGATTATTTAAAAGTTTTAATAATTGATAGAAAATCACAGATTTTACCGTTGCTTAAAAAAAAACTTATTTATTCAATTGCATAGAGTTACATTAACCTTGTTCCTTTAAATTATTTATGCTATGCATTAAGTTGTTTATTACACTGTCATAAGATTTTACAGATCATGTCACCACGAAATGATTTGCTGCAAAATGTTTTATTGAAGGGGGGGTGACAAGGGCCCTCCAGCTGAAAGGATGGAGGAGAAGTCGAGTGGCATCTTTGTCATGGAAATGTTAAGCACATAATAGTTGGGTAGCACAATGAGGAGGCACTTCATTCTTTCGGGCTGGCTTGACACCTCTGGAGAGCTGAGCAGCAGGGAAGCATGTGGGAACGATCTGCTGCTGCTGGGGTCTCAACCCTCCACTGCAAGAAAAGAGGAAGAAAACACATAACGGGCTTCGGATTGGTCGGTTTCATTACAAATGCACCTTAAATATCCACTTCTTTTGCTATAGAGTTTTTAAAAACATATTTCAGTACTTGTCATGTGTTTATTTAAAGAATTTACAATGAAAAGAAGACATCCTCAGCTGAACTACGCAGCGTATTCACCCCGGCATACCAGCTCTAAAAGATCCACAAATCCCCCTCATAAGTGAACCTCCTAAATAAAATACCTCGTTAGTTTCTTGCAGCGTTGGCTCACAGTCTGATGTGCACGAAGCTTTCCAGCAGGGGAATGGTTCTGTTGCCTATCCAGCCTTCCCCTCCTCCTGCCTTTCTTTAGCCTGCTGCATTTGTTCAGGCATTTTCAGCACTTAGAAAAAGTGCAGTGTGCATTGATTAGGCTGTAATAATACATGGTGTGTGAATGGATAATGAATGAGGTGCTAAAAAAAGAATCCCACAAAAGTCTACAATGGGTGCTTGAATACATTCACTGGTGTTCACAAGGAACATTTTAACCTTTTTTAGGCTGTTAAGGAATTTTTTTTTTTCATTTTTAGTGTGGTATAATTCTATCATACCACACCTGCTTTTTCACATTACCCACTTTTCTCCACATATACAGTACGTACTGTGTGTGCGTGTGGGCAGGTTTTTGGGTTTCATTTACAAACTGTGGCTGTTTGTGTTCCAGCTCTTTGAGCATGTGTAAGCTATCTCTGCCATCAACTGTGCTTCACTGAGCTCACTTCACTTCCAAGCTTCTATGTCTTTGGGCTTCGGAACAAAAGGGCCCACACTTCACCCCATGCAGATCCCTTCACCCCTTCAGCCCACGCAGACCACAGCACCTTGTTTACAGAGGTGCAGCTCTGTCAACTGCGTTTGCTACTCAGTGTAGATGCTTGACATCTTTAAACCCTTGTGATTTTCATTTTCCAAAATATCCATTGTTCTCTCACCAATCTTTTACCAATCCACATTTATCCAACAGCCTCAAGTAAATTATTTCATTGACAACACATAATATTTGACCTAAGCCCTACTTTTCTGTTCAGGCTCAATTTAATCCAGCGTTAAATGGAAAACCTATAGGGAAGCTTTTCAGCTGGAACATGTTTCACCAAAAAAAAAAAAAGAAAATCTCAATCGGAGTAAAAGCTCTGAAAGCTTCAGTGTGTTCTCCAACTTTAGACATTAACTTGTAAATCCTATGGTTTTTATAACCAAAACTAAATGTTTACGTTGGTTTTCATCTATTTCCTATCCATGACAACATTCATAATGCACATCATGTGCAGCACTTACACAAGTGCTTGCCTGTTTTTTTTTTTTGTTTGTTTTGTTTTTTTTATTGCTTACGTTTAACAGTATTTCCAATATTCCACCCTATCAGGCCATAAAGCGGGATACTTACTCCTCGTGTGTGCTCACCATATTTCTCACAGGCATTTGTTTTGGCTTTGGTTCCTTGCTACACTGTGCATAAAGTGATGTAGAAGTGGTTGGACAGTTGGAATGGCTGAGACGGAGGAGGAGGCACTGAGATGGAAAGTTCATTTGAAAGGATTTGGAAATAATCCCCTAAAGTTACCACAGGGTATTCGATGGAATGGGCTTCACCTTGACTCCCCTCTGCGTTCCCGCCTTAGCTCATGTGCCCATTTGTTAAAAAGAAGTTATGAAAGAGTTGTGGTGCTGCGAATCATTTCATTTGTATTTTTCAACTGGGAATGTATTCCAGTTTTCTGTTATTTCAGTTCGGAAGATTCTCTTGGTGATCACCCTCTATATTCATGGCATTGAAAGGAGACGCCAGAGACACAATGAAGCAGAGATCATTGATTTTGCATCTCTCTTATTAACTGTTTTGCGGATGCCGGTAGACTTTCTTGAAACTCTTGTTGTTTTCCTCCCTGCTATTTCAGCTGCCACTTTGATTTCATCATGCAAGACCTCTGCTGAGTTCACAACCCTTTGAAATGAGAAAAAGGCCTGTAATCCAGTTACTCCAACTGCAGCCAGACTTCTTGGGTCCTGGGAGAAAACCTGCACCACTAATCCCTCTGTCACCAAAGGAACGCTTTTCTACCTGACTGTTTGTGGCAGCCGTTTGATTTATTCACTGTTTAAAATGTTGCTACTGAGTTTTTCACAAAGAGGGGTCACAATTTGTTTTATTTGCCACACTGCAGTGCTTATATTGTCTCTATAGGGTTGAAAAAACAAGACAAAAAAAAGACAACCATAGTATTTCAGCCGAATAAGAAAACAACTTGGCTCCAGAATAATGGCTTCAAATATAATTTCCAGGTTTTTTTAGCCTAGGCTGAAAATTGGCCGCAAATTTTGAGAATGTTTCCAGCTCCATGCACTCCTGCCTTTTTATACATATTAAATGTTGAGAAAACTTTATGTGAAGCATCAACAATGCTGTACTTTAAATAAAAGACACTCCCGAAGAATCAGTGTGAAATTCTCCCTGTGAGAGTATGAGGTCATTTAGTATGTTAGAAATGAGTATGAAACTAACAATATAAGTGTTCTGTTCTATAACTGAACTGTTCACTCTTTTTAAAAATCACAGTAAGTAACAACTGTAGTCATGTAGTCATAGCAACAGCAGTACAACAGATAAGCGAAGGTGGTGTCTCTTCTTCTGAGAATAAGGCAGACTAATTGCTTACTGCTGCCCTCTAATGTTGGTTGAACAACCATTCTGAATATTTAGCTATATATTTAGCAGAGGGCGGCATGTTGGTGCAGTGGGTAGCGCTGTTGCCGCACAGGAAGGGAGTTACGCGTTTGAGTCCCGCTCTGTGCGGAGTTTGCATGTTCTCCCCGTGTCTGTGTGGGTTCTCTTTGGGTTCTCCGGCTTCCTCCCACCTCCAAAAACACACACTTAAGACAAATTGGTAGGTTTAAAATTGCCAGTAGGTGTGAGTGTGTGCGTGAGCGGTTGTCTGTTTACATGTGGCTTAGCGGTGCACTGGTGTCTTGCCCGGAGTGTACTCCAGTTGGCTGGGATAGGCTCCAGCAACCCCGTGACCTGCAACAGCGGAAGAAGCACGTGTAGACAATAAGTGAATGAATGAATGAAAATATAGCACAATACCGGGCAGAAGTTTCATTACAGTCATGTTGAGTTAAGTGTGCAGAATAAAAACAGTTTTTCCTCCAGGTCTTTAAGCAACTCCTTCCTGTGAAGAAACAGTGTTTTAAACTATATGGTAACTTATATTACAGCTACACATGGATTACCAAAGAGAGTAAAGCACGGTTCATATATTAATGGCACCTATCAATAAATTTAACACCTGTGGAGGAACAGATGAACACAATTCAGTGAATGAAATCAGAAAAGGAATAATGTAAAATACACATGAAATGGTAAAAATAACTAAAAATATTTTTTTTAAAAAGTGGTAATTATGAAGATCTTTTTGGAAACACATAAAAAATGTTGTCCTGCTGATTTTAAAATGAGAAAGTCAAATTAATTTTGCAATTTAACTTGTAGAACTTATCACATAGTAACAGGTTGTAACAGCAAGTTTTGCGAGCAAAAATTGTATATCCTGAACATCCTTAATAAAAGTACTGTTCATCATTGAATTTAGAATTATTTGAAACATAAATTAGCTGAAGTGGACTGACAAATGATAGATGAGTGAAAAGTGAGTGATGAATGAATACTTATTTTGTTGAGTTATAGGCATATGGGCCTCTTAACTCTTTATGGAGACACTGTGGTCATTGTGTGCAGTAAATCCTCCTTCCTGGTCCTACAACGTGACGTTCTCTGTCTGCCGGGCCGAAGCCACTCACTCATTGTCAAACTGCCACCGCCAGCGGGTCCAGCTGCTCTGTGGGCTCGTGGGGGGACATTCTCAGCGTGTTCACACATCACTGGAGGAACTGGAGTGTTTGCCTTTTCACTTTGACCACGGCACAAGCAGCTTCACCCACAAATAAACAAACCACGAGGCCGGGGGCCACAAGTGCAGTTGGAGAAGGGGGTGACACAGCCATTTAAAGCTGTCTCTATTTATCTTGCTTGTTTGTGTTAATAAGTGTATGCAAATGCTCCCCGTGCATCCAAATGCATGGGACTGGAGAGGAGTGTTTGTGGGGGATAGTACTTTAGTAAGGTCTTAGGTCTAGTCAGTGTTGAATCTCTTTGCTTTTATCTGAGGGAGAGAGAGAGAGAGAGAGAGAGAGAGCACCAAAACGGTTGGACTCATATCGTTTCACCAGCATGAGTACTCATAACCAACCTTTACCTCCTTGAGCCTCCTCCAACTGGGTACTTTTAAGAGCCTCTACAATTCAAGGAATTAGAAGAAAGCGCCAGGGGAAAGGGGGGAGGGGCAGGGATGAGAGACATAGAAAGGGACGGAGAAAAGAGAACACAAAACTTGCTGACACGGGGCATAACTTAATTTCCACGGTAGGGGGACAGCTGTGCAATGTAATCTGCCATGGCAGCCCATTCAGACTTCAATGGTAGGCTTGACCTGCCAAGCAAAACTCGAACTGCAGCCAGCCCCCTTCCCAGTGAAGGAGGTGGGGACCGGGCCACCATTTATGGACTTGTCTTAAAGAAACATACCCTGCTTGCTTGTATTGATAACACCCCCAAGCCCTCAGACAAACACACACACACACACATATACACACACACACACATACACATTGAAAGCAATGGGAATCTTAACACCTCAGGGGGCCTCATGAATATTGAGGAAGCTAAACGTGCTCAAGTACGTTCAGTTTACAAATAGCTGCATCTAAAGTGGATTTATGTTCAAATATTTGTTCTTTGTGGAAAATTGTCTGTACATAATTAATTAATCATTTTAAACCATTTTTGATGCAAACATCTACACAACATATTTGTGTAGGGACTCTTTAACACGGCCACTCTGAGTTTTAGCGATTCTGATGAGGGTACGTATTTCTCGTTCGCTAGACAATAGCAGTTTGTAAATTCAACCAAAAGAATCTTCAGACGACAAAAAGACAAAATTATTGTGTTCATTAATGTTATGTGGCGATTAAAATTTCCAGAGGATAACTTTGTAACAAAAACAAGATACTTTTAGTGTCAACTTGCTACAGCTGAAGCGGATTTTTTAAAAATTCTCTAAATCCTGCACTGTTTGCAGGGTTTGTCAAATGCCTGACAATTCACCTCAAAACTGTAACTTTTTGGTTGGTGGGACACAAACTCTAATATTTTTTGCCCCCAAATGATTCATTGGGAAGACATTGATATGTCTCTCCATCAATCATCATTTTATTTATCAGCGAATTCATTTTTTGGTCCGAATAAAAGTTTAATGTTTTAATTTTAAAAAGATCTTTTCTGTTTTTGAGTTTTACATGGAAATACAATTTGAAGATGATGCTGGAGGTTGGTCATCTTCTTGATTGCATATCAAGAACAACATGCACTAGTTTAGTCGTATATTGATGTATTTATTGTCAAAGTTTAATCTGGGAGTTGGGTGATACCTTTTTTATTTACATTGATGTCAGGGTTGTTACTTATTGTTACTTTGTTTACTTTGTTCTTGTTAAAAGTGGTTCAATTTTCCTTTCACATGTGCTATAAAACAAAATGTTTGAATACACATTTCTTTCTATAAGTTGCTTTGCTGGAAAGAGGTGAAAGCAATGGAAAGAGTTTCTGAAAATGTTTTTATGAGGTAAGAAATCCATCCAACATCAAAACAGCAACGCAAAATATATAAACAGGGAAATGTGCCTGAATCCCGACATGAATAATGAGGCGGTAGCTCGGCAGTTAATAGTTTAGCATTAGAAGTCAATAGGGGCCGGGGGTCTCACTCCATTAAGCTGACCCCCAGGGCCACGTATTCATTCTCCACACATTCATTTAGTCTTTTATGCTCCTTCTCTTTTCATAGGCAGTGGTGCAGCCTCATGCAGAAAAGCATCTGTACAGACTGTAGGTCATAAATATGTTGGGTCGGTGTGTGAGTTGATTGGCTTTGTAAACCCCAACACAAATGGGAGCCTTCAAAGAAATGAATGAATAAAAGTAGTCGAGGGACAGAAGAGGCTGAGAGGTATGAGCACGACCCGGGCTCACACTTTTCTCATAGTTTCTCTTGTCTTATCTTCAAGTTCAGTGAGCCTTGGCAGGTTATTTGGTTATCCCCTTATACAGCTCATTTATTCATTCTTATATTATCCACACCACTTCCTCTGCTTTCGTGGGTCATGAGGTTGCTGGAGCCTAGCCAAGCGGACTTGACACGTTGCTGGTGCATCACGTTGTCGTACAGCCTCATCCAATACAAATCAAAGTACCAACACATTGTGTAACTGTGATATTTATTCCTCTTTAGTGTTTTTAATTTGTTTGTGTGCCTAAGAGATTAGTAAATACTCGGCTCAGTGTGTCATTCAAAACAGTGGTTTAAATCTCCTTTCCTCCCGTTGTGCTCCCTGCAGAGGCATTTGTAAACATGGATTGAAATCCTGAGAGCAAACACATTGGAGAGCCTCAAACGTGCTGCACTTTACCTCTGAGCTGGAAGAACTTCAGAGCAGAGGACGTCTCTGTTTGAAGTCCAACAAGTGGCAGTAAAAGAATCGCTGAGTGTAACTACAAACAGGAAGCAATTGCTTCATTTAAAGGGACACTTTCAAGTAAACAAAGTTGGTTTCTTTTCGGGGACAGGGGGCTGTTTTCATTTGTTTGTTCTGTCCACCGTGATTTTGAAAATACAAAACAGGATGAATTAAATTTGTTCCTGCATTTTCATCAAAATTGTATCACAAAATAAATATAACTTTTCAGTCTGAAATGTAAAGGATCATCATTTATTCTAAATGATGAATTTAGAATAAACTGAGGTAAACAATGAATAATCCCACTTGGGCTGCAGTGGTGCTGCTACACAATAGTCCAGTTTACCAAAGCAACTGAGAGCCAGCCTGGTAATTCAAGGTCATTAATAAAGCCCTCTTTGTGCTTCAGATCATGATGGAACAGGAAGCTTTTCAGATGTCTCTGCATTGTTTTAGAATGGCAGACCGGTCCCACAAACTATAGAACATGAAGCTGAAACATTTGGGGATTTTGTGACATTTTCATTTTTTCTTTGGTTTTTTGTCAGGACAAAACAGCAGACCAAATACTAGTCTCAGAAAAGTGATATTAAGACATTTAAATCATCTAGTTTGGAATTGGAGGATCCACCTGAATTTCGGCCCTTCGTTCTCACAATGTGTGACGACTCAAACCTGACATCAATGTTGTCAACAAGTCAGGCTAAACATTTAAAACATGCACTAAAATATAAAAATTATCACCAGTATCACACATGTCAGCCCATTTCCCTGCCTCACGTGGGCGTCCAGCTTTGCAGCTCTCTGGTAAAGATAGAAAGCTGAGCAAGTCTTTTCTTGACCTGCTCGTATGTCACGCTAAAGACGCTGCAGGAACAGGAAAGTGGGGTGTACAACAGGGAGTTAGTAATGTCTGGAGCTAGAAACAGAGAAGTTGTCTGTGTGTGTAGATCTGTGTGTGTGTGTGTGTGTGTGTGTGTGTGTGTGTGTGTGTGTGTGTGTGTGTGTGTGTGTGTGTGTGTGTGTGTGTGTGTGTGTGTGTGTGTTTAGGGGGGAGGGAGCTGCAGCAACAGCAAGGCTGAAAGTGAACAGGCCACAATTTTTGGCACGCAAATGTTTGTGTCAGCAAAAGTGAGACAGAAAGCAACACAGAAAGAATGACGGCGAGATGTCGAGACTTTAATGGGAAAAATTTTATGTGCTGATCTAATACCAGTGGTTTTACCATGAGATAAAGACACACAGGACTGTTCTCTACTGTTTCTTCATTTATTTCCAATGAACAAACCAACAGCAATGTAAAGTGTGCACCTTTATCCTGCTCTGACATTCTGTATAAACGCAATGAAAAGCATAACGGGGGTCTGTTTAGTTCCACCGCTGTGACAGCAGTGGAGGTAGGAACATCATGACTCACAGATCTGTGAGGTACAACACAGGCACAGTAGTCCAGTCTACAGCTGGTATTATAGGACTTAAGCCTGAAAACACCTTCACTCTAGTTGGTAATATTTTAAGCAGTGAGAATTTATGGTGCAGCTATACTGACTGTGATCACTGGTCAGGCAAAATTTTTTTTTCTGCTATCTAAGTCTGACGAAGAGAGCAAATAAAGGGGCAGCAATGGTTCAGTGGTAGAACGGGTCATCCAGTGTTCCCAAGATCGGCGGTTCGATTCCCGCTTCCACCCGAAAAAAAAAACCCTGAGTATGAGCCAACAGTCGGAGGTGTCGGCTCACCTCTGGAGCACTGCCGAGGCACCCTTGAGCAAAGCGCCGTCCCCCTTCACAAGTTGCTCATTTGGGGCGTTCCACAAAGGGGCTGACCACCACTCTACCTCCCCTTGCATGCCTACAGGCCCCCATGTGTGTGTGTGTGTGTGTGTGTGTGTGTGTGTTACAGGGGCCTGTACAAACTAACATGTATGCATGCATTGTAGTATTTACTAACTACAGTGTGCTCTTAATTTCCCTTCAGGGATCAGACCAGTATGTAAAATTAAATAATCATTTTATCCACAGCTATTCCTTGGAAACTTCATGCAGGATTCAACAAATGACTACAAAACTCATAGAAATGACCATGATTGAAAGTACTTCACATACTGTCACGCTGCACACATATTCCAGTTTATCTCTTTTTACAATACTGAGCCAGTTGGTTTGGATTTATCACATTATTGATGCTTTTGCAGAGCTGATAATTTCTTTTTCATACCCTGAGAAATCGGTATGGATTTTCCTCATTTTTAATGATTAAATGGGATTATCTTTGCAGGAATGAGGCCCCTGGTTTGGATCAGTCAGGAGGCAGCAGACAGTTCAAGGCTGGAGGCAGTCAGAAAGGTAAAGCTCTGGAGCCAGCCGCTTCCTCTCGCCTCATCCAGAATGTCATTCCCTCCTGACAACCCATCAGCTCACTGTTTTGCGCACCGATTAATCTGGTATTACTTTTGCTGTGCCAGAGAACAGGCTCTATATTTTTTCTATTCTGACTTTACGTCAGAAGTAAATATTTACGTCCATCCCTCTCATACGTAGAGGAAAAGATGCCTTCTCTGGTTCGTTCCCACAGTCCAGCGTCTAGTAGAATCAGCAGTTGTCTTTGTCTCCAGAGCCTGTGGTCAAAAAAAAAAAAAAAAAAAAAATGGAGCCAATTTAAACACTTGTGTTGAATTTGTGGTCAGACAGTTTTATTGACGTGGTCTGAGATGGCAGGACATCAGAATGGTCTTAACTTTGAGCCACGAGATTATTTACTGACACAGTCAAACATAAAACCATGAAACTGGATTAGCAGCAAAGGAAGAGAGAAGGAAGTAAATGTTTAGATTTTGCATCTGACCTATAGGTACAGCTCAGGCAGCAGGCGATGGAATCACACCATTCATACTGTAAAGCCAGATTTGTCACTATTTGAATCGATCACTTTAAGTCAGACAAAGTGTTGTGGGAAAATGTTTTTACAACAATCAGGGGATTTACGAAGCAGGTAATCAGTTCCAGATTTCTAAAACCAAACAGTGAAAGTAATGTTTATTTGAAAAATGAAAATGGTCTCTCTGGTGTCAAGATATATAACTCCCCTCCAGTCGATTAGCTGAGGAGTGCACAAACGCAAGTTGAGAAAGTCTTTTTGTTGTGTGTTTCACTTCCTTTCTTCACTCATTTGTTTGGTCCCTCCCTGGTAGCTGAGCAGAATAAATTAATCATCCTTGTCCGATGAAACACACAAGTTTGTATTCTTTTTGAATTCTATTCTCATCTGAAACTAAAAAGGGCCGCCATTACAAATTCACTTCTCGTTGGACTGTCTTTGCCTAAAGCGACAAATGTCATGGATTAGAGAAGAACTGACTCATTCCTCTGCACCAGTTTCATTTTACAAGCGCCCCTGAATGGCGTATCAGCTTCCAGTGGGTCCTTGGTCTTTGTTTGGAAAAAAAGGAAACAACAGCTGTTGCTTTCACAGGATTTTCTAACCCAGAGTGCCTGGAAAGAAGAAAAAAATCCCTTTTATTAAAAAGGTTCACTTGTCAAGGAAACGGCTCCAAGTCGACATAGCAGCAGACATTTGTCTCTGTTTTTGACAGCTACTCTCTCCCCCTTTCCGTCTGTCAGTCTTTATTTTCCTGTCTTACACAAACACAGAATGTGTTCTTGTTGTTGCAGCGGGTGGGTGTTTTGTGGGAGGGGTAAGACAGGAGGGAAACAGAGGAGAGACTCGCAGGTTCAGCTCCTTCTCTCACCTGTCTCATTATTAGTAGCGATGAATGACAGTCAGGATTCCAGCCAATAATTCCATGTGCCGTCTGTTCCCCCTGCATCCACCTGTTGACAGAGCTGCTAAATGAGTCCCGGGCAGGAATGTTAATCAAACAATCTGACATGTTGCTGGAGATTTAGCCTGCAGCCGCTCCAAAGGCCTCTCAGACAGGTGGCTTTGTCTCCGTGGAGCAGATCTAATATCAGATACATTCTAAACTCCTGGTCCTTAGTTTTCCTTTACCTTACTGTGGAATGCCCACCCGTTTTTACGCTTCACTGAACTTCATATAAGATTTAATTTTGTGTGAAGCATTTATATATATATTTAGCATTCATAAAGATATATATATATATATATATATATATATATATATATATATATATATATATATATATATATATATATATATATATATATATATATATATATATATATATATATATATATATATATATATAATGTCCCTCTCAGCCTTGTAGGGTATCTTCGCTGTTGCTAGGACTGAACAGCTAAGATATATATATACTAGCGGGAAACCGTGGAAATTCCACAATAAAACAATAATATCAGACTTGATATCAAAAATTTGAAAACAAATGTATTGGTATTATAAACCAAGTGCACTCATCACAGAGTTCTCCCACCAGAAGGCAGCGCATTCCGGTCATACGCAGAACTTGTGCGGTGTCTTTGGCGAGGAATGTGAATGAATGAATAAATAAATAACTATATAAACTTTAGGACTCATAAAGAAAGAAACAAACGAACAAATATCCAACTGCCAAGCATGTTTATTAATGCGTCTTCAACGTGGAGCTGTTTAACTCCGTCCATTCTATGTGTACATGTAGACACGGGTCACACACACTAACATCACAGCAGTTTTCTTCGCAGGGAGACGCCGCCCAGATAGAATAAGTTTCGGTTACAGCGTCCACACGACAACGCAGACCTGGCGTTTTCAAAAAACTTCACTGTGGCCAGCATTTTCTTCCAGGATATCTGCGTTGTCATGTGGACGAAAGGCGTAACCGTAACAAAAAGCCTCCTTGGCCGATGCCATACGCCATATTGTTCATGTGATTCCTTCTGGCAGATGTGCTGTGTTTGGTTGGGCGGTACTGGGAGGAGTTAAAACGTGACACCATGAGGTTTTCAAGTGCGCTTATTCAAATATGTAGGTGTGTAGATTATACTGTATATACAGTATATAAAATATTCCAATAGGAAAGTCATCATTATATATATATATATATATATATATATATATATATATATATATATATATATATATATATATATATATATATATATATATATATATATATATATATATATATATATATATGCAGTGCACAGCAATAACGAGTACACCCTCTTTGAAAAGTAACATTTCATACAATATTACAAGGAACACAAACATATATTTCCAAAATGTTCACAGACTTAAACACAGGCTCTGTTGAGCTTTTGAACTTAAAAGTAAGGTTAATAATATAACTTAAGTTGTTTTTATTCCGTTTTAGTAAAATTAGTGTGTTGCTTTGCTCCCTTTTCACAATTTCAACTTTCAACCAAAAATGAATATTAACCAGAAGCAGCAGGTCACTCAGTTTGAACAACAAAATATGTTTTTGGTCCCAGCCCTCTATGATGGGAGCTTCCACTCTGTTTGGTTTACTATGAAATGAAGTCTCCACAGTCAAAAACATGTTGAGGGTTGTGAACAAAAAGTATGATGTTTTGGTTCACCTGACTTCCTCCTTTCAGCGTGTCATAATTACCACAGCTGCTCAAAAGCTATTTCACTTCAATGTCAACAACTGAAATGTCTCCTCTCCTGATGACAAACTGATTCCCAGAGTCATAAAACCTCAGGGTCTATAAAACTCATAGTCGTTTGCCACACCTCTCAATGATGTCACAGTCTTTAGCGGGATATTTTCCTTGTTGGGTTTCATAAAACTGTCAAACTGTCAGTTCTCCATGTAGATAATTCATTCTTTTGTGGTTCTTTAAAATAGAAAAACTACTGTAATTTTTGTCTTGATTGAGCACTTGTCTGGTGATCCCTGAGATCATTTGTTTTCTGCATATTCTTCAAAACAAAGCAATAAAACAGGCATCATTAATCTGTCATTTATCATGTAAATCAGTCAAATCTATCACAGCTAAAGACTATTATAGCAGAATGAAATTCAATAATTTCTACTTAGGCAGATAAAATGTGACACTAGACCTGGAAATCTGATTCTCTGATTCATATGTTTTGTGTTTTGGTCAAAAGAAACGTGTGATGTGGATTTTTGTTCTGCTTTTAACCTGCAGCATACAACCTTCCTGTTATCGGAGAAAAAAAAATTGGTTTTGTGGCATGAAGTAGTGAGAGCTGCAGCAGAATGATGGACTGTAAGATGAGGTTATTGGGACAAATTTATCTTTTTCTTCTTCTTCTCCTTTTGGCTTATCCCTTCACGGGTCGCCAGAGCAAATCTGTTGCCTCAATCTAACCCTCCATCTAAGTCATAGATTTGATTTGCATGATTGATTTGGTAAAAGTTTTACGTTGGATGCCCTTCCTGTCACAACCCTCTGTATTTATCCGGGCTTGGGACCAGCACAATAAGACACTGGCTTGTGCCCTCTTGCGGCTACATTCTGGGATGAATTTATCATGTAACTGAAAGAGCCTCTGGCAGAAAAACATCATCATCAAACAAAACACAAACTAATTGCAGAGGAATACAACGCAGGTTCAGATACAGATCTGTTTGATGTTTGTAAGCGTGTGTGTGTGTGTGTGTGTGTGTGTGTCTGTGTGTATGTGTGTGTGCATGTGAGCTTGCCGTGGCCTCATTGAGGGAAACCACAATGTTTAATCTTAACATTAGTACTTCTTTAGCAGGCATAAATCCAAGTGGAGTATATTTGGTGGTGGTTAACCATCATGGAAAAGATCTTAATAACACACCTTATTGCATGTCCTTCCACATGTGTTCAGCATGAACAACAAACAAATAACAGTTCTGTAAAATGCATTCAGTGTTTTATGTGACATTATTAATTAAAAAAGTGCCTTATAATACAAATTTAATGCCCTCCCACTCCCACCACCTTATTGTGGTGGGGGAGTTTTGTACTCTAATGATCCTAGCAGCTATGTTGTCGGGGGCCTATCTTCCTGGTAGGATCTACCATGGCAAACAGGTCCTAGTTGACGAGACAGACTAAGAGCAGTTCACCCTTATGAAGAGAAATAAACCAAAGACCATGACGTCACCCCGAATGGCGCCATCGGGGCTCCTTCCTGGAGCCAATGCCTGAATTGGGGCACTGGTTGGGGCTCATTTGCAAGTGCCTGATGGCCGTGCCTCTGCCCACAGGCCTGGCCGGCTCTGCCAGAAAGAACAATGTGGGCCTAACCTCCAGTGGACTCACCACCTGAAGAAGGAGTCTTATGGAGTCTTGTTGATTCAAGAGACTCTGGAGGCAGCCAACAGGTACAGGTAGGCCAGGTGTATTGCAGCCCAAGTGGTCATTGAGGCAGAACTCGGGTCTGGGAGGAGTTCACTTGGGCCACGAAAAAAGACCATGTCAGACTCAAAGAAATTTTGTCAACCCGTCCAATGCCTCAGGAGGGGAGAGCGGTACACCACCAACTTTGTTTACAGTGGACACAGGGAGCAGCTGACCTCGACTGAGGATATCATCAGGCAGTGGAAGGTATACTTTGACATCTACTCAGTCCCCCTACCATTTCTTTCATGGAGGAAGCAAAGGCTGAGGTCTCCGATCTGAACTCATTCATCGCCTAAGCTGAAATCACCGAGGTGGTTGCCAAGCTCCTCGTGGCAGGGCACCAAGGGTGGATGAGATTCATCCTGAGTACGCACGTCTCTGGATGTGCAGAGATTCTCTTGGTTGATTCACTTCTGCAACATCGCATGGCAGTTGGGGACAGTAGCTCTGGATTGCGGACTGGGGTGGGGATCCCTCTTTTCAGGAAAGGGGACCAGAGGGTGAGCTCCAATTATAAGGTGATCACACTCCTTAGACTCCCGCGGAAAGTCTATTCCAGGGTACTGGAGAGCAGAATTAGACCAAAATCGAACCTTGGATTCAAGAGGAACAATGCAGTTTTCATCTCCGTTCATGGGAGTTTGCTCAACCAGTCCATATGTGCTTTGTGGGTCTTGAGAAGGCATTTGACCAGGTCACTCGTGGAATCTTGTTGGGAGTGCTCTGGAAGTATGGGGTTCAAGGCCCTTTATTCCAAGCAAAGCAAATTTGATTACCTTTACATTTTTGAATAAAAAAAATTTACTTGAAACATCTTGAAGACTAGGATATTATGACATACATGTTGCACCACGTAGGCACAATGTTTAGTCAATTCAACAAGAAAATGATTTGAGAATGAGTAGTCTCTTAATAAATGAATCATGTTTGAGTGCTGAACACTTCCTACATCTTGGAAATCCCCAGTGTTGCCAGATTCAATCTATTTAGCTCCAGATGATGCTAACTCTGAGCTAATGAGAACAGCATTTCTCTCTAATCGAGCATACCAGTTGAATAAATCTAACACATTCCTAGAAGATCATATTTAAATTCTTACCATACTGGGTATGAATAGGCCAGCTGATCGCTGTCAGCTGTTCTGATCCATTTCCTCTGTTTATTAGTTGTTTTTAGTTGGAAACAAACAGCATTTGCTAGGAAATGAGGACTAGAGGTGTAGATGAGGTATTGATCTTTATCCCTTTGTATCTGAAAACCCAGATGTAAAAAAAAACTCATGACCTGCTCATCCTTGTCCTGGTAAGTAAAGGAAGGGAGACTGTCATTCTGGAGGCTGAGTGAAGTACAGGAAAGAAAATCCTCTGTTATTCCTGTGCGTTTGTGTCACAACAAAGATGTCACACATTCATCTAACATCAGAATAAAGTCTATTAAGAATCCAACCAGTTCTGGCTGCGATGGAGAATGAAACGATGGAATATGTCTGGAACATTTGTGAAGTTGAGCCAAGTCGAACCGAGACTGATAATTTGTCACAAATTTTATTCCCAACATTATTTGGAATATATTCGATCAATGACACTGGGACTACAAGTGATACATTTATTCTTTAAAATCGAAAAAATAAAACCGAAAAAATGTCTGTATTAGCTTATTCAACTGAACAGAGGAAAGGATTTTTCTATTTGATATTTTTGCTTTATGAATTAGAAAAATGTGATTGCAAAAGTAGTCAGCAAAACAATCAATTATTTCAGCTTTAATAAAACTTCAAATTAACTTTCATCTTGTTGAAGGAAAGCAGAAACAACACATGCCACCTTTTGGTTTTAGGAAGAGAAGTATCCTCCTGACTTCCGGCCCACCCTCCTTCTTTAGCACCTCTAAGAGCTTCCAGGATCTAAGTCTGGTAAGCAAACAAACTTCAAGAAGAAGAGCAAAGGGCACAGAGCCACATCTCACAATCTTAGCCCCTTAGATAACACTCTTTGTTGCTTTATTTATCTTTTCATTCAGTGTTTTTTTTTTTGTTTGGGGGGGGGGGGGTTCGAAGCCATTTTAAAGCTAGGGGTAATTGGGAACATGTGAATTTTAGTGAAGCCTCATCCTCAGCTTTAGAATCAATAGATACAGAATAATGTGGATTAAGATCATGTAAATGCTTTCACTCAGCGGTCACTAATACTTAGAGAGAAGCTTGTGTGTATCAGTTGTCACTCACTGTTAATCAGCAAACGAAAGCCTACCAGTGGCTTTCAGAAGAATTAAGGCTAACCAAACAACACGACTGCAATGTGAAATCCTCTGTGTGAGTTCTGCTTACCATCAGCCAAAGTATACATTTTTTTTAAAATACCTTGAATACAGTGTACCTTGAATATACTCTACCTGAAGAGAAGCAGCAGCCTTTCAGATCCTTGTAAACCTCTGTTAGTGAAGCACTTCCAGTACAGTAACTGATATATAATTATCCAAAGGTGGCTCATAAAAGCAGTAAAGGGTTTGTAGGTAAGCCCTGAGGTTTGTTAGCACAAGACAGCTTGCAGACAATGTGACAATGTGGAAAGAAATCTCTTTGATACTGTGCATGTGGAATATATGGAACATGTAGTGGAAAAATTAAAACACCACTCACACTCATTCTGTCATTGTGAGCCTGTGTGTTGTCTTTTTTGCTCCATGTTGCACACAGGTAATAAGAAAGTAGGTGAAGCCAATGCCATGGCAAGCTATGGAAATGCTTTCCATCAAGCAACAGGTTATAAACTGCATTTAATTTCACAAAAATAGTCATGTATTTACTTTCTTGTCTGTTAGAAAAAAAATTAATACTGTCACATTCAATTATGCATAGCATATTTTTTTTTAATACAGGTATAATACAGTCATTAGTATTATGGGTTTGTTTTGAAATATTTTTATTGTGCATATCAAACATTACATCAATGGTCTTTGAAATTAAAAACAAAAGAAACTGCAAAAACATTACATGAGCATGAAGGCATGAACTAAAAATGTAAAGCTAAGTCGTAACTGACATGTGGGATCATAACTGAATTTTTATTTTGTTTATCCTGTCTTTGGCCATTTAAGTCCCATTGAGATACAAGATCTTCCAGGGAGGTTTTGAATCCTCAGCATCAACAATATTTGTCAAGTATTATGAGAAACCTCTCCCAGTTTTTTTTTTATTATTATTATTCACACGTATACTTCCTTCACTTTTCCTGTATAAAAGCGACAAAAACACTCTGTATGCCTTTCAAGAAAGAAAACTATGTTAATATTCGTCTTCTCCTTTCGACTTTTCCCTTCAGGGGTCGCCACAGCGAATCAGTTGCCTCCATCTAACCCTGTCTTCTGCATCCTCTTCTCTCACACCAACTACCTTCATGTCCTTTTTCACTACATCCATAAACCTCCTCTTTGATCTTCCTCTGGGCCTCCTGCCTGGCAGTTCAAAAATCAGCATCCTTCTACCAATATACTGTATATTCACCAGCTCTCCTCTGGACATGTCCAAACCATCTCAGTCTGGCCTCTCTGACTTTATCTCCAAAACCTCTAACATGTACTGTCCCTCTGATGTACTCATTCCTGATCCTATTCATCCTGGTCACTCCCAGAGAGAACCTCAGCATCTTCATCTCTGCTACCTCCAGCTCTGCCTCCTGTCTTTTCCTCAGTGACACTTTCTCTAGACCAAACAACATCGCTGGTCTCACCATAGTTTTGTACACCTTTCCTTTCATTTTAGCTGAAACTCTCTCTGAAACTCTCTGAAACATCACACCTGACACTTTTTTCCACCCGTTCCATCCTGCCTGTACACACTTCTTCACCTCTTTTCCACACTCTCCATTGCTCTGGGCTGTTGACCCTAAGTATTTAAGATCCTCCAGCTTCTTGATCTCTTCTCCCTGTAACCTCACTCTTCCACTTGGGTCCCTCTCATTCACACACATGTACTCTGTCTTACTGCAGCTAACCTTCATCCTTCTCCTTTATAGGACAAACTTCCAACTCTCTAGCTTCTCCTCCACCTGTTCCCATCTCGGTCTCTCTATCTTGCCAACCGGTATAGATCAGTCTCTCCCTCCTTACTGTCCAACCTAGCATACAAGTCATCATAAGCCCCTTGTTTGGCTTTTGCTACCTCTACTTTCACCTTACTCTGCATCTCCCTGTACTCCTGTCTACTCTCCTCAGTACTCTCAGTCTCCCACTTCTACTTAGCTAACCTCTTTCTCTGTATACACGCCTGTACCTTCTCATTCCACCACCAAGTCTCCTTATCTACTTTCCTTCCAGATGACACACCAAGTATTCTTTTACCAGTCTCCCTGATCACATTAGCCGTAGTTGTCCAGTCACCTGAAAACACCTCCTGACCACCCCGAGCCTGTCATAACTCCTTCCTAAAAGTCATACAACACTCTTCCTTTTTTGGCTTCCAACATTTCGTCCTCTGCTCTGCCTTTGTCCTCTTCATCTTCCTCACCACCAGAGTCATCCTACATATCACCATATGCTGTTTGGCTACACTCTCGCCTACCACTACTTTGCAGTCACTGATCTCCTTCAGATTACATCGTCTACACAAGATGTAGTCTACCTGTGTGCTCCTACCACCACTCTTATAGGTCACTCTATGTTCTTGCCTCTTCTGGAAGAAAGTATTCACTATAACCGTTTCCATCCTTCCATCCTACAACCCTCTTTACTTATCCGGGCTTCTTGGGACCGGCACAATAAGACACTGGCTTGTGCCCTCTTGCGGCTACATTAACGAAAACTATGTGAATAATGCAGCATGTCTTATAACGTCACAGCCAAAATAAAAAAATATGTTAAAGGAATGCAAAACTGTAAGACGTCAGTCTTTAGTGTTTGACCACCCCCAGATTGTATGCTGTAAAATCAAATATTGTACATGACTCAAAACTGAATTATGAAAAATTTACATTTTTTTTTCAAATTTACAACAATTAAACACTGTCAGCATGGCCTATATGATGAACACTATCCTAATATGGGATACACAATCAGTGAACCGCGGCCATCACTAGTCGCCACACCAGACTTAGTGTTTTGATCAAATGTTATGATGGTATGTGTGATATCTTATTCTCTTTTAATAGTACAGTAAGTGTTTGAATATGTACAGTTTTACTGTTTTGTAGATGTATTTTAATGATTTTACTGCTTTTTATACATCATTAGCCTTCTGGCTTTTTTAACCATGTGTAATAATGTGTCTTATGAAATTGCATTGTCCCCTTGGAATAAACTAAACTAAACTAATCAGAGTGAGTTCTTGTTTGGGGACTCCATTTTTTTTGGTCTTATCTTGCGTCTTTTATGGCTGGTCAGAAGCCCAAACGGATCACAGGCTTACGTCTGGTGGTGTCCATCTAACCCGAACAGAAACATGTTTTCATCAGCCTGGTTTGGATTTCTCTTTTGATATGTTTGGCCTAAAAAAAGGCTTAGAACCTTGCCCGTCATAATATTTATTTTTATGAATTAAGCTCGCTGTGGTCAGCTTTTCCCACATAATCAACACTGGTCACAGAAATGATAAACCGCTGATTAACCACAGTTTCAAATCTACTCAGAATTCATGTTATGTGGCAGAAATATACCATTCAGCTCTGACAGGCAAAGACAGATAGAAGGCATGAAAAGCAGCAGGGAAGGAGCAAAACTACAGAGAGAAAAGACTGGATTTAAGTGAAAGCAGGACAGACCTGCACCAATCTGTTCTGCAGCCTAATGCAGCAAAAAAAGATTCTTACAGTTGGGAGAGGAGTGGAGACCATTCCCATTTCACAGTGCTGCACCACAGGAAATAGCCAGGGTCGTTAGTCTGACCAGTGTATGATTCTATATTCATTGTCGGCGTTGGCCCGGGGCCTCGCCACTGACACAGACAGGAAACATTGAAACAATTGTGCGCTACGAAGTTGCTGGAGTGAAAGAGAAACAGGCTGGCATGGAGCACAGGTTAAGGCTATACACAGATCACAGCACACAGGCAGAAAAGATTTACACATCCGCTGAAGAGAGGGACAGTAACATATTCCAGCCAAGCCAAACCCATGCGTGTGTTTATTCAAATGCTTTTATTCGGCTTTTTCTAACCACAAGCTTTCTGACAGTGGCTTTCAATGGGTCCACGAGAATGTGTGAGAGTATGTGTTTCTATTTCCTGCACTAAATCTCAGTCAGATTAGCGTTTTAATTTTAATAGCACGGTAGTATTCAGATGGTAGGATGTTTTTCCCTGGGCAAAATCTTGTCATTTAGCTAATTTTCACATATTCTATCAATACAGAAAGGTCATCACCCAGAGACATAACACCAAATTGTTATAACTGGAAATTAAATATTTAAAACATATATAGGAAATCCGCGATGTTTAAACCATGACCATGTGTCTAAACAGGCCATTTGAATTCCATATGGTTTTTTATTTCATAAATTACTCCATTGCTCATTTTTTTGTATTCGACAGTCCCAGAAGCATTTTCAAATTTGTAAAATTTGTAGTTAATGTATCCAGCATTAGACCTGAAAAACAGAGGAAGCATAGTTCAGCAGAGCCAATAACTTCAGGCTAGTTTATTAATATTATACTATAATGTAAACTCTATGATGTGGATAACTGATTTATTATATTAAAATGCTGTCAAGTCATCTACTTAAAGGCTCAAAAAAATATAGATGAGTTTCATCTGACATGCTTTCAATCTGTATTTTTAAGTAAAACCCCAACAAAATTGTATTACATATAATACTACATGCTGTTATGTGCTGCCAATACCCATAATTTCAAGACAATGAATAGAGCTAGAATTTTGAAAGTGATCCTGATGGTCAAAGCTTGTTGGGAATATTATTTTTTTCATGCTTTGTAGTGATTTTGCAGATGGCCAGCTGCTTGCGTTTCGGCTAGCCATGGGAAATCTTCCACCCATTAGCTTGTCTCCTGCCCTGAGTCATTGCTCTTATCTTCTGGCTCAGCTCACTGACAGGGCTGTCCTTTGCCAAATGGACAGAAATATTTCCCAATGAATAGAGCTATAGATACAATCTTCCCCCATGATACCCTAGAGCATCGCCCTTTTTTTGGGGGGTGCTAACGTGGGCTACCAGTGCTACATTCAGGACTTGCAGCTACTTAACAACTTTAATGAATACACAATTAGAGAAGCCCTGGGTCAACTAAGGCCTAAGGCTCCAGATGCCAATCCCTATAAGACATGTCCTAGTTTGGAAATTTGACATGGTTTCAGTCTTTGCTAAATGAGCTGTGCAGGAAATGTCTGAATTCAGAGTGACTGGAAGGAAAAAGTGAAGACAGTGTAGTTACTGTATATTTCCAATTCCTTGTGTTTTGTGAAGTAATTAGATCAGACTTTGTGTCGTCCCTGCAGACTTACAAGAAATGGCCAACTTTTTATGAGGAAGTCACAGTCTTTATTCGAGCCATGTTGTATCCCTGTCATGATTTTGGTTCTGTGGACTATGTTCACTGTCCACCGTGGCTCCCACTATGATATGAGTTTGAGGTCATGCAGACACAGTTAATCATAGACATACTGCAAAGACTGAATTGAGCAGTGATCTGCAGTTTCTGGGGTTTACTCCAAAAGCCCTACAGGAGCAGTGCCTTTAATATGCCCATAAACTTGTTCACAGTATTATAGCTGAATAATATACTGGTTCTGAGAGCAGGCAGAACATTCAAAACATTATGAATCAAACTGGTTACTGAACACAAGAATAGTCTAAGGCATCTAGGGCAGCTAGAAATCATCTCTACTTTATGTGAAATGAAATGTGTTTTTTTTTTTTTTTTGTTTGTTTGCTCAGTCATGCCTGCACATCCTGACACAGCAGCAGACATTCTTTGCCAGAAGTGGAAGATAGCACCAGTAAAAGATGGGAAGATAAGGAAAGACTGTCATGACATGCATGTTGTCTTTTGAGCAAAAATTAGAGGCAAAAAAATCCCTGAAGGAATGTCTGCCATCAGCATTTAGAGAGCTGAGTTCAGAGGAGTATCCTGTGGTGTTTTAATCAGACAGATAAAAAAAAACATGCTGTTTGCAACTTGTGCAAACAGCAGAACTATTAGCTGCAATTCTGAATCACAACGAAACTAAAGTGTTTTGAGAATCCACAGTGTGGTCACAAAACACAACTGTGACTGAGATACGTAGAGTTGTTGTGGTACATTTCAAATGTGTTTTGCCTCAGGGACCAGCTGCTCTTCATAAGCGCTCCTCCAGTCAAGGATGCAGGTTCATAAAAAAAAAAAAAGCCTGACAAAACTACTTCAACTTTTGAATCCAGGCCATCTGACGCTTTACTTCATTATTTTAATTTCCGTTGACCAAACTTATATGAGTGAGTTTTCAATTTCCTACTGTGAACATTCCTGTGCACTCAGCAGGCTTTAGGCATCATGGCATGACGATGAGCTTGACAGTGTCGAACTACTTTCATACATGAGATACTTTATTAAAAGTTTTAAGGTAAAGTTTGATTAATCTACTAAAATACTGTCTGGAATAAAATAAATGATTTGGCTGGAGGGGGAAGGAGAGAAGACTTGAGTTATGAGTATAAACTCCATGAATTCTGAATAGGTAAAAAGGAGATATACTCAGGATGCTGGAGACAATGGACTCACTGCCTTAAAACACATTGTTCTTTTAAAAATGTATTTTTGTTGTAAAAAAATTACTGAGTTACTATAACAACAAGTTTATTGGAAGGCTGGACTACTGATGCAAGTGTGAGTAATATGAGCACAACCAACCACAATTCTAAAACAAAGGGAGCACAGACAGCATGTCGTCCATGCTAAAGGATGAGTAGCACTGAGGAAACGGACTCTGCATTAATTTTGCATATTTTGGATGTGAAGGTAATCAGATTTTAAGGGGAAAGAGACGTCCCATGTAGCAGAAACGTCAAATTCTTGGGATTGAAATAACATCCCAATTTTAGCAGTTTCTGGCAAAACACATGAAAACATATGAACTGCAAGACAGACAGAGAATATCACAAATACTCTTGTATCCATGATTGAAGTGATGAAGAAAATTTCAGATTTAAGACTGGAAAGATGGAAGTATTTACAAAGTCTGCAAAATGTTCACTGACAATGTATTTAATTTAATTTTAAGAGATTGTCTTAGTGGGCGGCACAGCGGCGCACTGGGTAGCCGTACAGCGAGGCGGTTCTGGGTTCGCATCCCACTCTGTGCAGAGTTTGCATGTTCTCCCCATGTCTGCTTGGGTACTCTCCAGGTTCTCCCGCTTCCTCCCACCTCCAACAACATGTGCTTCAGGTTAACTGGCCGGTCCCAAATTGTGCGTGATTGTGTGCGTGCGTGGTTGTCTGTCACGCCCTAAGCCAGCTGCGATAGGCTCCAGCTCCCTGTGACCCGCGACGGCAAATAAAGCGGTGAAGGAAAGTGGATGGATGTATGGAGACTGTTTTTCAGTATTAAAAACTTTTTTTTATAAATTCATAACCAAGTTTTAAGATCAAACCCTAAAATTGAATTACTGCCATGTCAGATCTTTCATTAGACCTAATGGATCAACACAACAGAAATGTGATGTAATATCTGTACGTCATCCTGCATTTATTCATGTTGTCATTGCTGCACCCTTGTACCAGCTTAAGTCAACTTTTCCATTGGCTAAACACACACGTAAGAGCCACAGAGCCATATTCATTCAACATGCCAGAGAACGTCACGTCATTCAGATTCCTCTGCCGGTGTATCATTTAGTTGTGTCAGCTCTTATAATTCAGATAATTCAGACAAGGTAGTGCATCTGATATCACAAGTGACAACCTGTTGATGTGTTTTTGCTACACAGCAACGGAGTTGCTAGGCACTTTTTAGTCAGCAATTAATTTCAACTCTGGCCAACAGCGGGTGTGACGGTCCAAATAGCTCAGAGGTTTTGACAGGCAGCCAAGAGTGTGGGTTTGTGTGTGTACGTGCGTATGTGTGTGTGTTTGAGTGTGTGCGAGAGAGAGAGAGAGAGAGAGAGAGAGAGAGAAGGAGCTTCAGACTCCTTCAGCTGACTTACATTCATGACCAGCAAACCACAGTAAACAAACAAAAAATTATAATTTGTTCATGGGCTACCCTCTAAAACCCTAGACAGAGTTCTTTGGTGAAAAGCCTGTCTGGCACGACTAAAACACAGTGAGTGTTTTCAAATGAACTGCAGATTATTATATTTTGCAAAGAGAGCATTTATAAACCCTGTCTGTATGTGATTTTCATCTTTCACAGTTGTCTCAGTGATAACATCCTGACACCATGCATGATTCATTACTCAACATAACACTGTGCATGGCTGTGATGTTACAATTAATGAACACACTTTTGAGAGCAGAGTAAATGTCTGCAGCAGCGCTGCCCTTTCAGTGATGAAATACATAAACATGAAAATGGAATGTTTGTTTAGACAGGAAGAAGACTAATGGCGACATTTTCTCATTTTTCTTCCCATCGGACTGGAAGAAGTCGACTCAGCCAAGCTCTTTCAAACATCATCACAGCAACAACTCACCACATACTTTATTAGATTAGTAGAAATCATTAGAAACTGTATACGATTGTTGTAACATGAGTTTCCAGGGTGTGTTAATTGATGTAACTGTTATCTTTATACAACATCAGCATGTATTAGAGTGTATTGGTCCTGATAAGGTGGGATCTAAACATTTACAATGTCCTCCATGGATGAGCTGTAATGTTAGCTGGCTTAGTTAGCTTCGGTAAGTATCTTCTCATCCATGAAATGCAGGCAACAAGAAGGAAATAAATGAAATCTGACAGGAAACGGCTCACGATGAGGTCTGTGGATAATTTTCAGTAAATGAATAATGACCTCTGGAAGTAAACATGATTGCTGAGTTGTTTTCTACTCCTAGTTGTATAAAATAGAGGACAGTTCTCTTTCCAGTATTACTGTTATCAGTTTTATCAGATTTAGAATCAGTCAAATGACTTAACGTATCATAAAAAGTATTCATCATTACTATCCCACAAGTGATTCCCACATGATTCTGCAGTTCCCCTGAGCTACATCTAACATTTCAGATCATTTTAATTTTCTAGTTTCAAATTTTTTGCAGTTATCTGCTCTTTTTTAGTCATGGTTGTCAGGTGTTTCAAAATGAAAACTTCGAACTGTGCAGAAATCAGAACAATCCTCCTAAATACTTTCTAACTCTCAAAACATTTTTAATGAATACAACTTTAAATATCTTGAGAAGTTTGAAGTATTTAAGAAACATTGTATTTCTCCATATGTGAGAAGCTAATTATAAAGAAGCAGATGAAACACATTTTGACATCCAAGAGTGACAACGTGTTCCGGTTTTGTTTAACACCAACTGATTGTTGTAATTATTTACTCTTCGTAATGAGTTCAACTAACGGAGGCAACAAACATCTGGACTCACTAAACCCTTATTAGCTGTTTGCTTATAATTGGCCCTGACCCCTTATTCTAAGAGGTCAGTAAAGGTTGAGTTGGAACAGGAAAAATAACTTCCTGTGATTCAGTGATAATGACTACATTAGGTACACAGTTAACCAAGGTTCATTTTTGGGAATGTCACAGTTTTTACTGCATTTCATATTAAAATGGAAAATCGTGAGAAGAACAATATTGCTAAAACATTTTGCAAATTCAGCCAAGCCTCAATGAAAATTTGCTTGTGGAAAAATAAATATACTGCAGGGGTTACTGGTTTACTGGTTGCAAAATCCAACAATTTAATGTCAGAATGTGGTGGACAAAGCTGTTGAAAACACAGACTTTGTATTTAAGTTTTGTTGGTATTATTCCATTAAACAACATGCTTGTGTGTGAAATTTGTCCACCAAATTAAAGGTGAATACTAAACATCATTGTACTTTAATGCGTCGGCAGGTATTATATTTTCTCAGGAATCCTTTCATCATTATGAGATGGAAGCTTTTTGTTCTCACATCCAAAAACCATAAACTTTGACTGTAATCTTTGAAGCTTTTAGCTGCCTGCAGCGATTGGAAAATGCTTCTCGGCTGGTCTCGTACAGAGACAGAGAGGGCCTGAGGCTCACTGCTCTGCTTCTAACTAACTCCATATGGTCTGGGTATGGATATCCAACTGACTTCTAAGACTGTTGCAGACTTGTGCAGCATAAATGTCATCATGTCTAAGCGGGGTTTTTGGGTGACTCCCCTCCCGTGCTCTGAGTAGAAGCAACTATCCCCCACCACTCTGAACGTCAAGCTTGCCAAAAGTAACTTGGCTTACATTTGAAATCAGCTTGAAGAAAAAGGTTGACAAAGGTTGTAAATTGTAAGAATATGTCTGAATAATTGAGACAAGCTGTGCAGGAAGTTCTCTTTTCAGGACACAAGGATGCACAAGAAGGGGAATTGGAATGCGGGAACATTGTATTAGTGAATGAGGAGAGTGAAAAAGACGACAACAGGTGACAAGGATCTACTGCTAAGAGACAGATGGTCCAAACACTCAATGAGAGGCCTGTGTAACAGTTTATAAATTAAAATTTTTTTAATGAACTTCCCCAAATCTCATTGTTACGTTGTTTGTTGTTCCATGATTTGGTTGTGTTTCGGTGAGGCATTTATTGGGGGTGCACATACCCAGGCATCCTCGTGCTGGAGGTCTGGAGAGAGGGGTGAGTGCATTTGTTCAATGCTCCAGGAACTTATTGTTAATATATTCTTCATTTTCCATTGTTTTCTATAGCGGGTGGACCTTGTGGTGAATAGATGCTCACACTCGCTATGTTTAAATATTATTAATATATATACATTAGCAATGTAATTTATGTTAATTGGTAGGCGCTAAGTGTGAACAAATGCTAACGGGCTCACTGCGTTGTTGCAGGGATTCCAGCATTACCCCAGTCCTCACATGATGTGCCCCACCGTTTATGTTAAAGGTATGTTTCCTGATTTGTTGAAAAAAAAAAAAAACTTGTGCGTGTGTTTCAAACTTTTTGTATTTCTTTCTTTCTATTCTTTTAATTTGTCCCACTTCTGTTTTGTGTTGAATGTGTATTATTTTACTGTTATTGACATCCTCGTGCTGGAGGTCTGGAGAGAGGGAGAGCGTTACCCCGACACTCATATGATGTGCCCCATCTTTTATGTTACAGGAAAAAAAATAAACTCAACACATCTGCATTAAGTCTCCTCCGGTCCTTCTGCCGTCCCCCACAATCATCAAGTCATCGTTGTCATTATAAATGTAAAGGGTGAGTTAAGGAAGGTTACACCAGCCAAATAACAGACTTCCAGATCAGTTTGTCCAATGAGCATTCAAAGGATGTTTCATAGAACGCTGCTTCATAGAGCAGGTAGTGGATCACACACTCCATGCTCTCTAATGAGTTATGTAAATGACTAATTGCTTCCTGAGAATTTTCATATCCTCCTCCTTCCACATTTCTAGTGGGGGATAATCAAGCCAGCAAATTGAAGTAAATTGTTACCTATTGTCATGCAGGTTGTGCTCAGAGGTATTAAATACTGAATTACTTATATTCCTCCTTTACTTTTTTCTTTATTTAGAGCTCCTGTGTGTGCTGAGCAACAGCGGTACTGTAGTCAAGGGTAGGAGAAGACTGTGATGTTGCTTCGGTGACAAATAAGTTGTTTCAAGTCAAGGCTGACGTTTCCTGCATTAGAACAAACAGATCTTTCCCTGACCTTAACCAGATACTGCCAGTACCCAAACATCTGAGTGAAGAAGAGGAGCAATGCTGGGGTCAGTATCGTTGGATGGTGGCTGAAAGTGTTGCCTCTCCTAGAGCAAAACAAATGAAACTGAACACTTGGTATGATAATTAATAATATTTCCACATTATCCATCCATCCATCCATCCATCCATCCATCTTTCTATGGATTCTCTATGATTTCAATGTTGAGGCTTCTTTGTTTTAGCCCTACTGGGGCTACTGTAATGTGGTCTCTTTACAGTTAGTTTAGTTTATTTTCTAACTCTGGGTTTATATACAAACCCCATCTGCTCTTTTCTGAAGAATAAACTTGACACTTAATGCAGATGTTTCAGTTTGTTGAAAATTGCTCACTATCAAACTCCATTGGAAACATCATGTCATCCTACTCAGACGTGGGAAGAGTACACAACACCAGCTAGCTCAAAAAATGTTTTATATTACAAACAGCTGTATTTAAACCATTACATAGTAATTAAGTTTTAGTGTTTGAGAGAAACTGGCCCTGCATTCATTTCAGTTCTGTGTTTTTGTTGTCATGCTGGCATTCTGACAATAAAACTTAGATAATCACTGATGCCATAAGAACATGAAATGATGGACAGCAAGCAACAAAACAACATGGTGCATGATGATTAACACAAGAAAATATGCATAGCAGTGAAGTCTGTAGGCATGGCATGGCTGAATCACAGAGGATCACAGATTGCAGGCCTCCAGCCACTGTAATTGATAGTCAAACCACCATCCCCCCTTTGGGAGAAAATCTACAGCAAAGACTCAAACCACATCCATTTTGGATCCCTGCCAGTAAAATTTTTCATAGCTTCAGCTATCTGGGCCAATGAAGAATCATATGGATTACACAGTCTCTCACACACACACACACACACACACTCTGGTGCCCTATCGGGGACAGATGGAGTTATTTTCTGGAGTTGACTGTGGTGGCTCTCCACACTAAATAGCGAGGCTAACCAGTGTTTGCTTTGTGGAAATCCTTTTGGCATTTGCAGAGTGAGATGAGAAGCACGCCTCAACACAAGCCAGCTGCCCTCCTCTCTGCAGTCATGTGCTGCGTCTAATGTGTTAGGAGTAAAATATGTAGAAACTCTGGTGGGGCAGGCAGCATTTCAATGCTACACTTCAGAAATAACAAAATTATTTGTCTGCCAATAGAATAAAAGGCTAACCGATGCAGAGAATCAGAAATGTAAAATTACAGCCATATGGAATGTAATTGTGTAATACATTTTATAAAGGATCCGGATGAAGGTGTGGCTCCTAGACATTTTTTTTGCTCATACTACAATAGATCTTATTAAAATAATTTTAATTACATATGAACTGTTGAATTGGCAAACACGTTGGACAAACTGGACAGAAGAATGATTTGAATAAAGGGGTAAATCCGCAGTCACTGTCTTTAACCACATGTCAGACATTTCAACCTCATTGGCTGTTCATTTTCTTATAACATGTAAAAATACATACAGAAAAGGTTGAATGAATGCCTATAAGTAACAACAAAGTAAAATTCATCAAAACATTAGAAACATGACCCAAACCTAGGTCATGTTGTTTTGGGTGGGGCACCTCAAGTATGAAACACTACCATCATATATTAGTACTATAGATATTTAGGAAAAAATAGTAGTTTGTCAATATAATTTTTCCTCAGGATGCATCAAATTTAATATTTTTGGATCACAGAATCTAAAATATGTCTTGGAACTAGTTGTTTTTTTGGTGTGTGGCAGGTGTTATAAGGATATTATTTGAGTTTTGGACCATGTATTTTGATGAAAGCTGTGTTTGATATCCCATGATAGGGTTATTGGAAACAATTGGTCTGGATGTTGTTTTCTTCTGCCCCATGAGCGCTCCCCTATGTAGGACTCTAGAGCGCTCCCCTATCAGGATTTGACCAGGCAACCTCCACGCCTTAAGTTAAATCTCAAGTAGAATTGGGGCCCTGGTCTCATAATCATCTGGTTTCTATTCTCTCTACCCTGTCCAGTGAAATCTGACCTGTCTTAGAGGAGAACTGAGTTATGAGCCCATCAATAAATACCATATTTCCCCCTTTGAAGTTGCGTATGTGATGGAAAGTGGTAAGATGTCATGTGTTAAAGTTATTACCCAATTCCTTTGCACTAATTTAGTGAGCTTGATGTTCCTGACTTTTAAAGACTATTGTGGCTTTATCTATTCTGACAGCAGCCAGACTGACTACTTTTTTCACTTTAGTGAAACGTCACAACTACTCTCAATCCACTTTCCACTCTAAATAACCCCCGCAGAGGTATTTAGGCTGTAGGGGGAAGTTAGTGCGTTACAGGGAAATACTGAATGTGAATGTTTCGTGACAATGGTGCAGAATTTTACCAGATGGAGAACCGTCTGCTCTTGAGTCATCTGGTGTGTGTGCCCATAAAGTGTGTGTAATCTTCCTGCCTCCCACTCTTTAATTGTAGCTCTTATGGAACAAGCTGCTTTTGTTAAAAGAGGAGATGGCCTAAGGTCTCAAGGGTTCCAGCAGCGATAAAGACAAGACACGAAGACGTTCAGTCATAAAACACAGCTTTGAAAACACATTGTTTTAGTCACATAAAGGCCAGATTAGCTTCAAATGATTAAGTTTGTAATATTTATTTTCCAATTCCACACTAATGACAAAGAATGTCATCATGGAAAGAGACACGTGATAAATAAAAATTAAAAACACACACATAGACAAATAGACAGACACATACACACACGCTATCAATGCTGAAAAAGTGTGTCTGGAGAGGGGTTATCATATGAGACCGTCTTCCAGCACTTAAGGAACACTGACGCCTTTACCAAGCTTTACCGCAGGAAAGTAATGCTTCTTTTTGTCATCCAGTGACAAAAGCATTAACATTTAAAACAAACAAACCCTAGAATGCATAGATCAGTAGTTTTGGTTTAATTAAAAAATCTGTTTGAAAAACGTCCCATCTTACAAGGTTACAAAGATTTTTTGCATCCGCCTCTCCATCCAGATTGTTTCCATTTACTAGACTCTTCCCCAACTAATGCTCCATCCTTCCACCAATTTTCCACCTGTGTAGTAGTTTTTGGGTAACCCCCTTAGCAAACAAAAAACAAAACAATGAACAAATAACAGTCCCAGGCAGGAATAGTGTGGAGTTAACAAAACAGCGGCAACTAGATATGACCCACAATGAATGACCTTAATAACTAACGTCAGTGGAGAAGGGTGACGCGGCTGCTCCCTCCAGATGTTCAGTCTCAATGAAGTCCTCAAGCAAAGAAGGTTCCCTCTTTGAGGGACCAGTGAGCCCTGAGGATATATGTGCAGTAACAGATGATTGAGCACCATCCTCAAGTGCTGTCTGTTAGTAAGCCTCCTGTGTGCTGGCAGGAAGGTACAATGACTCCTCTGCCATCATGGTGGAAAATTAGATGAAATTGCAGTTACGGAAGCTGTCAGCAAGGCTTCAGTACGCATATGTAGAGATACAGCTTGATTTGGGGATTCTGAAAAATACAGAGCTTTGTAGGTGTGCAAAGGTTTATATATATATATACTGTATATATACTGTATATATATACACACACACTGCATGTATCCTGTATGTGTATGTATATATATATATATATATATATATACATATACTGTATAACTGTATATATATGTGTGTGTGTGTGTGTATACAGTATATATATATGTGTATATATATATATATATATACAGTATATATATATATAAATATGCTGTACACACACACACAGACACGCATGCACATAGACACACACACACACGAACACACACACACACACACACACACACACACACACACACTCACACAAACATATATATTAGTCCTAATACTGTACATGTAAGATGTGTGTAACACAAGTGATACACTTGTTTCAGTACCACCTTCATATTACAGAGCATTTGTGGACATAGTCATTGAGCCATCTCAGTAGGAAAGTATGTAACGATGTTGTCAGTCATATTCATTAGAAGCCAGCACATCAGCCCATCAAAGCTGATTTTTGTGGAAGGGATCAAGTTAACGCTTTTCAGAGATGCCTGTGGTTTGTTCCATGTCTTGGTTTTTTCTTTCTTCTGCTGTTGTATTGTTCAGTATTTCATCAGCAATGATGCACAATTTGAACCCTCACCTTTGCTGAATCTATTTTAACAATCAATGATTACAAATGCCAGACATCTGACAAATATAGTGCCTGAATTATCTCAGTCACAAATAAAGAAATACAAATTGTTCTTTTTATACAACAAACTAGACTATTATCCACAGACTTAAGGTCCTTCCATACTAAATATGTAGAAATTTAGCACACAAACACACGGTAGCATTTAAACAAACATGAAAGAAGTGCATGGGAATGCAAGGGCATGGAGATAGAGACAGATAAAGAATGTAGGAGGAAGCCTGTAGGGTCTTTCCTATCCAGTCAGGCTGTGATCCCTGCAGCAGCTGCTGCAGAATGATCTGTCTGTTGAGACAAACCGCTAAGCCATCAGCACAACTAAAGACATCAAGAAGCTGCCTCAAGACCATTGACAGGCTCAGATCAATCAAGCAGCTCTGCAGAAGCCTCAGGGCCAGTCACCAAGATCATTCCAGTCTGACCACCGTTACAATTTGAGTTTTCCCTCACTAAGATAGATGAGGACAGATTCAGGCAAATCAAAATGAATAAAACTTTGATGGTAAATGATCCAAATAAAGCATTTTCTTTGAAACAACTTGTTAAAATTGAAATACAGCTGAAAGAACTAATTGAGATAATGTGTTTTCCCTCACATCACTGCAGATTATGCAAGGATGATGTATTTCATTTGGAAGCAATTTGCATAAAAAGTACATAAAATTTAAGGATTCTTTCACAGTTCACTCCTTATGTATGAATAATTATTTCAGAGGAGGCAAAATATATAAGACGATTGAATATAAATCTGAAAAGTAATCAGCCAGGTCCAACACAATTTTTTTTTTTTTGGTGCAATTCTTATCGTAAATCTCTTTGGTTCAAACCTCTATAATCCTTAATCGTTCACAACAGGAGATACCAAAAATTATGAGAAACTGGCTGTTAGTTGTTGACTCACTGTAGGAACATGACTCCATCCCTTCATTCCTTGAAACCAGGGCTTTGAACCGGTTCATGGAACGAAAATGAAAACCGGAAACTTTTGGTATTTTGGCAGGAATGAAAACGAAACCAAAAACTTTATATTTTTTAATGATCCGGAACAGAATCGAAACAGAAAATAATTGTAAACCGGTTAATACCTTTTTTTTTTTTTGTTCTTGAAAAAAATATTTGACCTCATGTTTCGCTTCCTGTCATTCACTCGACGCGGGATGAGAGCAGAGAGAAGTAGCGGCTATCAGCAACAGTTAGGAAAAGGCCAGTCTCCCATCCATCCATCCATCTTCTTCCGCTTATCCGGGGTCGGATCGCGGGGGCAGCAGCTTAAGCAGGGAAGCCCAGACTTCCCTCTCCCTAGCCACTTCGTCCAGCTCCTCCGAGAGAATCCCAAAACGTTCCCAGGCCAGCCGAGAGACATAGTCTCTCCAGCGTGTCCTGGGTCGTCCCCGGGGCCTCGTCCCGGTAGGACATGCCTGGAACACCTCACCAGGGAGGCGTCCAGGAGGCATCCTGACCAGATGCCTGAACCACCTCATCTGGCTCCTCTCGATGCGGAGGAGCAGCGGCTCGACTCTGAGTCCCTCCCGGATGACCGAACTTCTCACCCTATCTCTCAGGGAGAACCCGGACACCCTGCGGAGGAAACTCATTTCGGCCGCTTGTATCCAGGATCTCATTCTTTCGGTCACGACCCACAGCTCGTGACCATAGGTGAGGGCAGGAACGTAGATTGACCGGTAAATCGAGGGCTTTGCCTTTCGGCTCAGCTCCTTCTTCATCACGACGGACCGATACAGAGTCCGCATCACTGCAGACGCTGCACTGATCCGCCTGTCGATCTCCCGTTCCATCGTACCCTCACTCATGAACGAGACTCCGAGATATTTGATCCGCTTTAGACAGGATCTCATCCCCAAGCTAGAGAGGGCACTCCACCCTTTTCCGACTGAGGACCATGGTCTCAGATTTGGAAGTACTGATTCTCATCCCAACTGCTTCACATTCGGCTGCCAACCGCTCCAGTGAGAGTTGGCAGTCTCCCAGTCACCATTTATTCATAACAGGTAAACACTGCAGTATTTCAATCTTAAAAATGTATGATTTAGACATTAACTCTTTGGCTGCAGTCATTTTCAGTGCAGTGTGTCCCTGTACTGCCAGCGCTTTGTAGCAATGTTGAGCTATGGGAGAAGCACAATGAAGATCTGTTGTTCAGCAATAAATGACATGGTGGAAGTTATTCTTGTCTATTTCATGTAGTGTCTAAGTAGGAGGCATAAGCCTTAACTACAGTGATACAACTTGCATAAAGCAGAGGTGTAGTGCTGTGGTACTGTTTACTGTAGGGTAGGGATATATCTATAATTATAGTCTATAGTATACGTATAAACTAATTGCTTTAGTTGCCAATTTAAAAGTCCTTAAGTTACCGTATTTTGCGCACCATTCGGCGCATTGTATAAAGAGGTGCAATCTAAATTGCGGAGTTTATTTCTGTACTCCGATGTGCTATTTTCTATGTGCTGGTGCTTTCTGTGTGCTTTTTCTGTGTTTTGTGTACTTACTATGCTGTGCGATGGAGAAATCACTTTCCCTGACGGAACCTCCTTAAGGGGTAAAGTTATACTCTACTCTCTTATTTTACACACGGCGCACCATATTGTTCGGTGCATGCTAGCTAACGGAAGCAAAAAGGTGACTGTGGTTGAACTATGTTGTACTACGTATTTAAATTTAAAAAAATACACCGAAATTATTTTTTAAATATGTTTTTTTTTTTTTTTTTGATAAATCTGTGCTAAATCCTTCGAAGTCCTCATCTTCTGTCTGCATTGAATTGCTCGGCAATTTCACTATTGCTGACCATCACGTTTCCGGGTGGCTGTCCGGTAATGATGCCGGCTTTTGCGAAACATCGGACAAAAGTTGAAGCAGATACGTTAGTCCAGGCATCCGCAATCCATCACATATTCTGGTGTAACTCGTTCGGCACAGCCTCCAGTCCTGGTAAACGTGAGTTCACCGTCTCTCATCCATCACTCCACGACACGCGAAGCTTAACTTTAAAGGCTCTGTTTACACCAATGTCCAGTGGTTGGAGTTCTTTCGTTAATCCTCCCGGGATGATGGCAAGCTCCGAATTCAGCCGCTTGAGGT
This sequence comes from Antennarius maculatus, assembly GCA_013358685.1. Lineage (NCBI taxonomy): Eukaryota > Metazoa > Chordata > Actinopteri > Lophiiformes > Antennariidae > Antennarius > Antennarius maculatus. The sequence goes on from CM023608.1 coordinate 13,421,836, forward strand.
GGTTTTTTACAGAAGCGGTGGTATGGGCGTGCATGGAGTCACAGATTAAGAGAGATGGCGAAGCATGAAAAAAGCCACCCGGTGTCTTTACGTGAAACGGAACAACTGGAGCTGATTGTCTGGAGTTTGCATGTTGCGTCATAAGCGTGTCTCTTTGCTGACGCCATTGTCGGGGGTCTTCAGCCAAACAAATGCGTTATGCAGCATACCTGCGGTACAGTACCGGCATATACTGTACACCGGTACCTACCGGAGGTGTGTCGGACGTAGCCTCGCGTCATGTTCTCTAATTGGTCCATCGCTGCCGGCGTACTTAGTGACGTAATACGTCCTATGTCAGCAGACAATGGCCGATTGGGCGGATCGATGACTAGAGTCACACAAAAACATTTTTACAGATTTTGGAACTCAGTGTACACATAAGACGCTTAATGTCGAAAGGCGCAGCGTTGATTTTTGAAAAATTTTAAGGCTTTTAAACTCGTCTTATGGTGCGCAAAATACGGCACCTACATATTTATATTTACAAGGAACGTTATTAACCGGTTCAGGAACTATATTTTTTTGTTCTTACTGGTTCAGGAACTTCAGTTTATGGGTGGAACACAAAACCGGAAACGTTATAATTCCGTTTCTGTTCAGAATGAACCGATTGTCAAAAAATTCTGGTTCAAAGCCCTGCTTGAAACTCAATTATTAGCCCTTTTAGCTTTCGATGCCTGAGCACCAAACAACAGGCTTCAACTTGTGCAGGGGGCTAAAAAACCGTGAATTATGGCATGAATTTTCAAACTCCCAAAAATAGACACTGGTCCATTTTTTTTTAATTCTAAATTAATCTTTTGTAAACTGTCTGAAGTAAATTTTGAATTATTTCAGTTTTTAGTTGTCTAATCTCAAGAAAACATTTAGTTACTGTTGAAAACAAGACTACATGTGTGTCACCAAGGTAGGGGTTTCACTATTTGTTAGAAACATTAGAAATTACACATCTATAGTATTAATTTGGAATAATAAAATGTATGTAATTTTTAAAGCATTATTCCAATATTTTACACATGTATAAATGCTACTAAAGTATAATGATAAGAGATTTTTTGGACAGTAAAACAGCACCACCAAGGTACCAGTACACTAAAGAAATGAAACAGAAACGCATGCATAAAAGAAGAAAAGAAAATCAAATCTGTAACATCAAACCAATAAATACCACAACATGACTTGACAAGTGAGACATGAGGACAGGAGGGTGTTTTTCTCTATATGAAACATGCATTCCAAAGTATGTCAATTAGGTTTTGTCTTCCTCCAATTAACTTCTGTATTAAATTAATTTCCACTAATTTCATGGTAAGATAAAATTGTATGTGAATTTCTATTGCACAATGGTTTAAATGTGACATCAGTGTTCTGTTGTTGTTGTTTGTTTTTTGTTTTTTTTGTTTTCTGACAAGGGAACAAGAGATTTATGAGCTGCCTATCAGTGAAGTGTAAGTACGTGTAAAATAGTGTATGTTAGTGTAAGTATTTTGTAAGAGTAATTCCTCCTCAATACCTGTAATCTAATCAAATTCCCAGCTCACCAGGCTTTGGGCTGTAGAGGGGATAGGGTAGACAGTTTATTGCAATTAAAATGTATTTAAGTCTTACAAGGAATCCTTTCACTCTTGAATAAATCAGAGTGAATTCCTCTGACACTGACAGGGTTTTGCCTCCCTATAATTATCCTCCGTTCGACATGCGCTGAGAGAGCAGCTCTACTTAAACCCCATGCAATACCTCAGAGATTTACACTTGTAATTAAATCATAAAAACAACTGAAAACTCAGACTTTTAGAAAGAAGCATGAAAGGATCGTAGGAAACGAGTGCATGCCAGATGACTTTATTGATGTCATTTTTTCACTTGTAAAAGTTGCTTTTATTGCTAAAGCATTGGGCCTCAGCTCAAAGCCCTGACACTAAGGTGCAGACTTGCATTGGTATCCTAAGGAGTGTCACTGTGTAATGTGACACACTTCAGAAGATTACAAGTTTCAACAGGTTACCAGGTACTGGATGAGTCTCTGAGTGAAAAGGAAGAGTGCACTGTGTTTCATTCAATCAGGCTACACAAAAGTGTAATGTCATCCTACTTTGCTATTTATAGCTAGCCCTTTTGACAGCTGTTTTACTATAAACTGGTTTATAATAAAAATAGAAGCATATTATTTGAAAATCCTGCCTCATTTCTTGTGGATAAATTTCAAGCCTGTGATTCATAACCAGCGCAGTTTGGACTCATTGGAGGATTTATTTTCTATCCTATTCTTCCTGAAAATAATCTAACATGGGCCCCCTGTCAGCCACCTCTTGTAGAGACCCTCTTTCTCAGTGTCCAGTGGGGGTCATAGAGTTGTTGACAATGTGGGACTTCTTAGTTGCTTCTAAATATGCCTCAGTGACAGAAAGTTCTTGAGAAAGTCCTTGAGCAAGGCAGCTCTGCTGCAAGCAGGACACGGCCAGCCTTTGCCACAGCTAGGGGTCCTAAAGACGGAAGCTAGCACCATTAATCTCCAAGGATGCCTATGCTGGTTGTTTAGCAACCAACTCTGGCTGACCGCATTTGTTCGTTTTTGTTTGGATTCCGTGTTATGGAGCGATGGATGTGGGGGTTACAGCGAAACGAACTAAAGAACATGATGGGTACTTTTGTTGCTCACGAAAGGGGAGGAGCTCTCAGAGGAGCTCATTATGCATCCTTTCATGCCCCCAAGTTATGAGAAGTACACACTCACAAGACACAATAATGAGCATTACAAAAAAGCTTACTCCTGACTTACTTAGTATTGTCTTATTAATCAGACATTAAATTCATTGAAATAGCTGCCCACTCAGCATTTTCTATTTGCAAGTAATGATTGATTTTTCTTTGTTTGTTTTTATTGTATTGTTCATTGTTTGGTTTCTAAAATGTTACAAAATTAAAAACAAACTAAAGATAATAAATCTGACCATTTTTTCACATTATTTGTTTTATATGAAAATAATTAATCTTTATATCTGTGTGTGTATAAAACTAAGATGTAATAGAACAGGACTCAAGATCCTCATTTTGCTGTTGCAGGTCGTTGTCATTGTTGTTTACTGTCACAATACATGTTGAGACTTTTTATTTTGTTTATTTTATTTCATTTTATTAATGAATATTAAGTTTTCATGTATGCTGAGGTACACTTCCATCACTTAAAACAAACAACATAGGATATTTGGTTAACTAAATAAATTATAAGCATTATTGAGATTTGTTTGTTGTTATTTGTTTTTCTGTGTGGCCTGGTGATGAACTGGTGACTGGTGATGAACTGGTGACTGGTGATGAACTGGTGACTGGTGGTGAACTGGTGACTGGTGACTTGTCCAGGATGGAGCCCACTGTGACATTGTAAAACATTTGAAGAGACCCGATAAATGGGTCAATAAACATCAGACTTAAACACAGGACAATGTTCTTTGTTTGTCATTTCAAAAAGACAGTCGACATCGATGAATTGACACTGCTGTTCTGAAGTCCTGCATTTATTTTTTTAATCATGTTGTCAAAGCTCTCCTTTAAGATCAGCAATCAAGAAATTTTGCAAGTCACCAACTAACAAACAATAAATGTTGTAGATTACGTTTGTGGACTTGTCACACTCATAAATGAAATGATTAAACTTTTTCTTTTTAAATTATTATAAAGACCTAAAATTAGCTTTTCACGCCTCTAATTCATAACCCTTCTGTATATGCAGTACATCTATATTGCTGTTTCTCTTGATATGCATTAAAAACAAACAGAATAAAGTCATATATACAATCAGTCTATCACAACATGAATGGTTTCAGAAATAATAACTGTATGTTGGTGAATATCTGAATTAAGAGACTTTTTTTAATAACAGATTTTTGACTACCGTTAGGTTTCAGATTTACAAAAAATCCATCAGATACAGAGGCAGACAGCCACAGACTGTCGGCAATGACTGACTGATCCGGCTTCCTCTTCTTTCATCTCTCCTCCTAATCTTCTGTTTGCACAGCTCTCTGTCTTGTCAGCGTAGTTTGTCTAGGTTTTACGCCCATCAATACAGCTGTATTCTTAAGTCTCAAAGTATCATGCACTTCTAAAATGATTATCCATGATAGATGTGCAGGCACGTAAGACCACGATCCTCGGCCTTAGGTGGAAAATGATTGAGGTTAATGGAGTATTTCCACCTTCCCTACATCAAATAAAACATCATTGTGCAAGTGAGGGCCAGCCACTTCCTATTCTTTTCAACACAATAAAAAGAAAAGAGGTGTCCAGCGCCATGAAGGACATGATTGTAGCAATGATAGTGATGTTTTTCTCAGAATTCACATGCACAACCTACTGTAGTTCACACAGGGCGGCATGATGGTACAGTGAGTAGCAACAAGGTCCCTCCGTGTGTGTGTCTGGCTTCCTCCCACCACCAAAAACATCCAATGAATGAATGAATGAATGAACGAACGAATGAATGAATTTGGTGCATAATTAAGTCAAATACAGGCTGTAACACACTATGTTTGCACAGTTACAAAAGCACAGTGACAAACCTTTATTGTTAGTCTGCTGTCTTTTTTTTAAACACCTCTGAACGTTTAGTTCATTCATGCAGTTACTATGATCATTCTCTACCTCCCCAATCGCCATCCTCTTTGCAAATTCAATAACTTTACAATTTCATCAACTTCCATCTCAAAAGCATCATCAGCCCCCATCACCGCCATTGTCTGGACTGAATGGGTGGGATTCATGCTCGCTATTTACAACACACCATATTCTGTAATACTGCACATACAATATTTATCTACACTTCAGCTCACCTGATTGAAATGCCAGTCATCCTAAAGAGCATTGGTTGTACATTTTAGATATACACTTCTTTTCTTGCTGAGAGTTAGTTAGAGAAGAATGTTCCAACTCTCCTGTCTGTAAATATACTGTGGCTAGTAACAGAGTGACATAAAGATGTAAAACAAAGGGAAACAGATTGCATCGCTCCATCTGAAGAAGCCCAGGATGTAAAGATTGTCTGTGTATGCAGCTTAGCATTAAGGTTGAAGGAAAGAGTCATTTGAAGTAAACCACTAATAGTGTGTTGTTATAGCAAAGAACAAGCACCAAAATAAAAACACAGACATTGGTAATAGACTAACTAGACTAACTAAATGCTTTGGCACAAGAAAGAATGAATGAAAGGCTCTCACTTCACAGCTAAATTGCATTGCAGCTCAGAAGGAATAAAGGAAGTGTTGTTTCCATTGACTTCAGCAGTCAGTGACTCGCGTAGGAAGGTGTTGCCAACAGACAGCATTTGACAGTTTAATATTTATCCTGTCAGTTTTGAAAACTAACCTTGGTAATTAGGGGGAGGCGATTCCAGACAGATGTGGATGAAGGGGAAAAAAGGGTCGTTTGTTTGGCTCTGGCCAGTGCAGTCACCTCTCTCATGACAGCATTAAAAAACAGAGCCAAAGTCACTGACAGTCTGTGAGGTTCACCGCTCGGTGCCGGATGAGGTCATAGTTCTCATCAGCATGATGTCATTTCTGGGTGGAACGTCACGTCAAGCTGCATTAAAGCAAGACATCCTGTCGATTGCAAAGCAGAATTTCATCCACTGAAAAAGATTACTCAAACCAAGTTATTTACCAACTAATTTTTTTTTTTTGCACTGAAACAGTAGAAATGTAAATAAAACCATGTGTTGTGGTTGCATAGCTGGTCTGTGAGCAAAGGTCTGTTGAAGCACAGGTGTGATTATGTCAACAGCAATGTACCAGAGTGCAGAAAGTACACTCAACTACTGTAGATACTTTAGTGTAAGCAAACAACAGCTTAGCATGCTATCTGTGAACATCTGCACATGGAGCTACTGTGCTAGATGAGGTTGAAGACGAACAGATAAACATCACTGCAGCCATTTGCATATTTCTGGCACACTTTAATAAAAAAAAAAACACAGATGCTGATACGCATACAAAAAATTAATTGTTCATAAAATATGGCAAAACTAGTAGTTATTCATTAAAAAAAAGAACATTATGACAGCAACTAAAGCAAAGGATTTTTTTTTTTTTTTGCTAGCAGCAGCAGCAGTTGGTACTTGGACAATCAATCAAATTCATTGCTGACATTAGCATACAACACAAAAAGTCCCTCGTCCTGCAACATTACAGATCACACCCACAACATCAGCCCACCTGGACGGGATGAGAGTGGAGTACAGGTAGTTGCCATAAACACTCAGCCTTTATCGTCAGGGCAAGCAGTACCTGGAGTCATTTTGTTGCACACTACTTTAAGAGGAGATGACCTCAAGCCATTTACAGGCTGTAAAGGACTCCTTGTAGCAGTTTTAAGTGCATCAGAGCTTGAGGTTTCAAGGCAGAAATGACATGTCAACAGGACAGGGAGAAGAGTTTAGGACAAAGAGTGAAAAATATTTGGTGAAATGAATTCCATGAGATGAATTTGTTTTTTAATTGATTCAGATATCAAATTTCAGTTCAAAACATACAGAAGCTCAAATAGACACTCTGTGTGGTAACAGACGTGCTGCTAGGATAACAAAGGGACAGGTCTGGTTGGAGAGCAGTAGTAGACATACCTTAAAAGTCACGTGGGGGGGGGGTCAATTAATCTGGATCGCAAGCGGTTCTTGTCCGAGTTCATAACAGAGAATGTCTCCTCACACAAATATGTAGAGCCTAACAAGCTTAACATTTTCTTTGCAAATATTCGCCTGTCTGGAAACTTGCCCTTATCCAGCTGCCTGTAAAAAATGCACGCGAGACACCTGAAGGTGTTGACTTGATATCAGGGGTGTCCAAATTGTTTCCACTGAAGGCCACATACAGAAAAATGCATGAAAGCCTGTTCCACAATTAAAGTTAACACGGACAAAAATCCTTGGTTTTGATTGGTTCTTAGACAGGATGGACAGCCCACATTCACAGCCTTTTGTAAAGAACTAATATACTGTAAGAGAAGGGGGAATATTTAAGCTTTGTAAATAACTTATTGGTAATATTAACACATCACAACTTTTTCAATGGGATATGGGTGGATCCACCGGTGGGGAAACTAAGAATTACAACTCACTCAAGTGAAAGTTTTGTGCACAAACTATTCCATTATAACTTTAAAATTTACTGTGGGCTGTAGTTCTGGACACCCCTGTCTCAATTAGTATAAAACTGTGGGCCTTGAGTAGTGTCAAGCTGGCATTATTTTTCAACCAATTATTATTGACTAGGCAGAGTAGTTGTAAAAAAAACAAAAAAACAAATAATAATCCCAAAATTCCTGCACCAATAAAGAAAGTTGTAATAAACAGTTCATTCTCTTTAGCCATCAATCTACCAGTTATTGTATCAATTCATGAAAAGCTTTTATCTGTAAAGTTTTAGAAAACAGCGAAAATAATAGTTGTCAGTCTCCGAGAGCCCAAGGTGACATATTCAAATAATTTATTTTGCCCATCAACACTCAATTTATAATGATTTAAAAATGAAAAGAGAAAAACCCATAAATTGGACGAGTAGGAGAAACGTGATTTCTCTCAAAAATGACTGATAGCTTTTCCACTAATGAATTATCTGACAACTCCATTTACTTTTCAACTCCACTTGATTTTGAAACTGAAAGTGGAACTTTTAGATTTTAAGGCTCATCGGATAAAAGGACAACATGTATTTGTGAAGCATCACATTTAGAATAATTAATAATTACTGGACTAGTATTCATCACTGCTCAGACATTTCAGTATGAATGTTAGCATTGCTTCATATCTGATCATTTGAAAACAAAAAAACTTGTTTGTCAACAAAAAAACTTGTTGACAAACAAGTCATATCAACTTAAAGAACATGTCTGGGTTGTCTTTGCCGCCTAAAGTCTAAATGAAAAGACAGCGTAATGTATTTGGCTGTGGAAACTAGTTTTATTCTCTTCATAACAACGAGTCATCTCTGATCTATAAAACCTGTCCCAGCACCACCTGGACATATCTAGAAAACTTTGAGGACTAATACATTTGTAACATCACTATACAAAAAACTGCACTCATATTAGAGTAGTGGAACAGAAGAGAAACTCACACATGTTAAAAAAAAAAAAAAAAACATGGCAAGAACTGTGAGTGGGGGGGGTCTACATTCAGTCTTCACATGGATCATCAAACCCGATGGCTGAAAGGCCATTCACCATTCAGCAGAATTTAGTAGTTGGGATCCAGGCCTTGTTATTGAACAATATGCTGTGCTTTGTATAAGGACGCCCCCCCCACCCCCACCCCTCCCATCCCTATTCTCGGCCTGTGTTTTAACTGTCCTCATACAAAAGAGGAGGCCCCACAAACAGCCACCTTCACACCTCTCTTAGCAGCTCCACTAAATGAACTCAAACACCTCTTCATTCACTTCTGGAAATATACCACACACACAGACACACAAACACACACACACACACACACACACACACACACACACACACACACACACACACACGCTGAATGAGGTTAATGGTGAGCGTGTTTCTTCTTCCCTCACCGTGGTGGTGAAAAGCATAAAAATGTGTCATGTGATGTCCTGAGATCTTTATGTCAAAAAAAGAAGAAACACATGCCCCTACATTAAGCTATTGGCCTTTGCAGTTTTTATTGGTTTTTCCAAAAAGGGAGATTGAAGAGCAAATTTTTGACAATAGGCCCAAAAAAGCTCGAGCAGCTTGGAACCTTTATGAAAGTGCCAAATATGAATCACTGCAGTGTGGATGCCAGACGGGCCTTTCCTGTGTTGCTAAGAGAACCTCTTGGACTAGAACAGGCTGGGCGACCAAGTGGGGGGGAAGGGGGGGGGATGCGTTCTGGATGGCTGTACAGTGCTTTGGGGTAAATATGAGCTGATGCTCCTATTCCAGGCCTGCAGCATGGGTGGTCTGTGCTTACTTTTATTCCGCCACCTATTAGCACCATGACCTTGTGATATATGCAGCTGTCAACTTTAACTTCATCAACACCATCAGCCACAGTTGAATTGTGGGTATAATGGCAAAGCTTCTCCGGATCACGTCCTCCTTTTTTGCTAAAGTAAACCAACCCCTGAAAGCAGAAAGATGGAAATGGGCAAAGAAAAGTACATTTTAGATAAATAATAAGCATGGATAACACTGCCTCCACCCCCCCCACCCCACCCCCCCAAAAAAAATCATCAGGCTAAGAATATGCGTTACCTGGAAAATGCAGTTTTGCTGAATATTAAGTTACGTGTCAGTCAGTACTCGGATATTGAGGCTGAGTTGAGGATGGATCATGCTCAGGGGAGAATCTGTACAGGGAAATGGAAAGTGTGGATAATGACTCTTATTTACTGGTAAGGGGGAAAAAAAAATTGTTGTTCCCCGTAGACAGAGCAGAGTAATTAGCTTTAACACGGCTGTTAGATCCATGTTGGACTATAGCGCTTCGTGCCAGTTTCAACAGAACTGGGCATGAGCTAAGAGGATTTACAGTCTGTCATTCTTTACCATAAGGACCATATTAGCAGCACTTCAGCTGCTGCTATGATGCTGAGAGTACGACTGTTGTCAATCCAGTTCTCCAATAACATTAAACTCTATTAAACACCTGTTTACATATTACTTGTCACACTGAGCTGGTGGGAAATATGCTGTTGGACAGATGTAGGAAAAGGAAAATATAGTGATATGATCTGAATTCTTAAAGTTGTGATTTATTTGAAAAGGGTTAGAAGGTAATGAATAATCACAAAATGTTGTGCTTTAACAAACTCAGTGACTGTTACACCTTTCAAACAGCATTGCATTAGTCCACGTTTATTATTCAACTGGCAGCAATGATTAAATGTACAAATCCAACTTACAGAACGGGTCTAATTTGTAACTATGAAAACAGAAGATACAATAACAGCCAAAGACATCAGTTGGATGGGCATGGATGGATGGATGGATGGATGGATGGATGGATGGATGGATGGATGGATGGATGGATGGATGGATGGATGGATGGATGGATGGATCAGACCCATTTGTTTATCCCCCTTAATGCTCTGTTCACTGCCAGAAATAAAAAAAAATAAGTGATAGTGTAATACAGTAAATAAATAGTCAAAGAAAAAAATAAACAAGGCATGAGTGTTGATTGACATTGAACACGATATTACTAACAATAGAGAGATGTTGAAAACTAGCTGGCTGAGTTGACTGAGAAAACTCCAAAACATTCCAAAGGAGAAAAGGTTTTTTTTACACTTTTAATTGTGAAGAAGATTGAATGGGTGAAACAGTGTACAGTATATATTTAGTTCATATACTTTCATGTATGAAGATATCTCAGACTTACATCATAAATATTTACAGTGATCTACTTGCATGGGTAAGTACGGGGTGTGACTGGTGACAAAGGTCTGTCCTGTGTGAATAGTGTTTACATAATTCATATTAGTTCTAATGCAAATGTCGTACTTATGAGATGAGAATAAAGGCCTGTCACAGTCACACGCTAACTTTACAGACGCCAGAAAGTGTGATCAAAAAGTTCCTAATTAGAACCATATAATTTGGTAACATTATGATATTAAAGATGGCAGCTTGGTTTTCCCAAGCAAAACTAACTTCACAAGCAGCTGACCATAATTTGGGGTTCTGATGCATTTATGTGTGTGTGTGTGTGTGTGTGTGTGTGTGTGTGTGTGTGTGTGTGTGTGTGTGTGTGTGTGTGTGTGTGTGTGTGTGTGTGTGTGTGTGTGTGTGTGTGTGTGTGCGTGTGTGTGCGTGTGCGTGTGTGTAGGGGTGGTAGGAGTTCCTGCAGAGACAGAGAAATATTCTGCCAAAGAAAATGGTTGGTAAGCATTCAAATATGCATTTCTGTGGTCCAGAAGCAACATGACTTTAGGATGAAAGGGTGGAGTGAAGGTAGGAACATGTGTGTGTCACAGGGGAGGCTTTTGGCTGTCACTGCTGGAAAAAGTAAAGGGGAGGAAGGGGGCTTTTAAGTTCATCATACAGACTGAATATACAACAGCATTGAACTGTTGTCAGTTGTCATGGTGTTAGAGGAAAACAAACACAAAAACAAGGATAACAAAAGAGATGAGAAACGAGCAAAAGCCATGTGCTGGCACAAACATCCGTAATTGGCTTTCCTGCCCAGAGTTAGATGAAGAGATTGAAACCATGCACAGACTGAAGAACCAGAAGTTACAAGCAGAAGTAGATTAACCTAGCTCAGCTTTAAGACAATGGGCCCGTTTCACGAAGGCAGAGTTAACATACCCTGAGGTAAACCTGTGGTTTTGGGTTGATTTACCCTGAACTTGGAAAACCAGGGATTTTGGTTTCACAAACGCTTTTCAGGGTTAGTTTTATTAACCCAGACTAAGTTGACCCGCAGTTAAACAGCCCCGCTTCGACGATTCACCATGACGATGGACGAGAGGTGCACCGCAGCACTTTGCGGCAGTTGGAGTGCAGATTTTAATTTATGCATAGAAGGACTTTGAGGACATTTTCTGAAGAAAGAGCAACAGTGGTGCAGCTGCAAAGAAGAGACACATTCTCATCCTTTTTTAACAGAGCGTGGATGGACAGTAGCAGATGGGTCCCAACTGCACAGACTGTAACAGAGAAATAGACGCTCAGTGACCACCAGCGGTTCATTCTGTGGAATTCAAATGCAACTATGTTTTAATGTCCTCCTCATGTATTCCCATGTACCTGCTAAAGAAGTTTGTAAAATTCACTTTCTAAAAAAATACAGACAATAGAAATGGTTTACTAGAACTTTCAGAGTAAGAGGGCAGATCTGGACATAGAAATACTGGAACACAAGTTAGAGGTGGGTGATTGTCACAGGTGAATCATGTTAACTATTAGAATGTTAACTATTGTAACGATACAAAAACTAACTTTGTATTTGTCAGAAATAAAGACCAAAAGAAATGCGTTTTGTATGTTTTTATTGCTCCTGGGATGGTGATGGTGACTTGGACTCTGAAATGATTCTGGCAGATGGTGTCTGTCACTGCTCTGCTGTCCTGGATAGCAGGAATCTTCCTGAGGTGACGTAGACTCTCTCCTGTAATGTACAGGGGATTCATTAGATTAGATTAAACAATGAAGACAAGTGAATTGTTATGCAAATCTTTAGGTTACTGACCACATTACAGACTGCTGCCCAGGTAAGACTGATCATACATCCAAGAGTCAGGAACAGACCCAGACCTCGACATCAGAAATGTAGTTTATCTGTGATGCTGTCTTTAACAAGTTGAAACAGTAGTCAATCTTAATGTACCTTGATGGGAATGTGGGTACCATCTATGCAGCCGATTAAATTAGGAAATCCTAAAAAAATTAAAGTTATTAATCTAATTCTGAGGTTATAGCACAATGTCATTAAGAGAATAGCATTTCAAATCCATTTGTCAGATCTCTACATCATTCACCTGCAATCCAGTGGAACTCCTCCTTGATGATTCTGACGGGTTTATCTCCAGGGAAATAGAAAAACTGGGGTGAAAGTTTCAAGGTGAGGTGCACTGAGCATCTTCCATTTGCGAATATGTTTACAACCCAGTCCAGTAAGGTACCTCATGTACATGAGATTAAATATAAAGCATTGTAAACTAATGTTAGCAAATCAGATTTTCACTCAGAATTAGAAGCTCAAAATGTACACTGCAACCAAACTTAAATACTGTATAATTTGAAGTAAAATATTGAAGTTTATACACACAGTAAGTTCTTTCTGTGAACAGAAGCGCCACATGTCCGTGTATCACAAAACAGAAAGATGGGTTCGACAGAGAAGGCCTCATATGGAGAAACACATTAGATGGCCCAGATGTTTCCGACTTTGTCAGTTACTGGTCACTGGTCTATTACTAATTCTTGCTTCAATGGGAGAGGTACGAGCATTTAACAGTCATTTCGTGAATTATCCCACAGTCATCTCAAGAAGAGACCGGCTGCAATAAGACCATTTAAACATGCGAATAAGCAGCTTTTCGTGTGGTTAGTGAGAGAGAGGTTTGCTCAGTTCACTGAAGCATTGTGACCCCTCATAGCCAGGTTGTCAGTGAAGCATACAGGACTCCTCTAACAGGGCAAGAGGGAGAGAGGATTCACAGTAAAGCTCAACAGCCGAGCTGAATCCCAGGAGGTTTCTGGCTAACTCTTTCTGTTGACACTCTTGTACTCCATTGACTTTTTCATTAACCCCTTATGAAAATGTTTTCGTCTTCCACGCTCTGCTGGCATCACCCCTACTCCTTTATTGTTCTCAAAAGATTCTGGTTCAGTTGTTCCACCTTGTGGTCAGACCTGATATGATTGTGTCATTACACTGACAAATTATTTGGACATTTCTTTTTCTAATATATTTAATTTGCAATCAAAATTCATTTGTAATTAAAGTTTTATTATTGTGGTTTTTTTTACAAAACTGAAAAACTGATATCTAATTAAGAAAATGATCTTTAAGTAAATAAATGTTAAAATGTGTCAAAAATGTCTTTGTAAACACACACACACACACACACACACACACACACACACACACACACACACCTGTTGTTGAAATGCTTATATTGGGTGAACGAACTGATGGCTTCTCAAATATTTACTTACTTTAAACTTAAAATTTTTTTGTTGGCTTGCATTCAGGACTGGGCACTTGTTTTGCCAACTGTGACAACATCTTTAACTTTAGCGATTATGCTCTCACTTAAAGTATTGTGTGATGCGTAAAAAGGTAATTTCATAATGATACAGTAACTGCTTACTTCATAAACACTAGAAGAAAAAAACATTTAAAGCCACAACAAAGTACTTTGTAGGTTTTCAAATTTGTGTGTTTTTCTTCTCAACAAGAGAGCTGTTTATCAGTACTGTCCATCGAACTAATAATGTCAAATTGTATCCATTTGTCTCTCACAAACAAAGTAATACACAGACTCCAATAAATGTGAATACGCTTATGTGTAAAGCATATGAGACAGAGTACTGAAATGAAGCATGTCATAATGGGGCTCTTATTATGAAAACCATTTTTTCAGGTCTCTACATATACTTTGTGGTCCTCCCTAAACATACCAAATCCTAGAATCTAAAAATAAACGCTTCCTGCATCAACATATGAAAAAATGCTAAATCCACAGGGAAAATGCTAAAATATCATAACAGCTTAGTTAGTGACGTCACATCCAGCAATGATTGACAGATGTTGGCGTATCCTGAGCCATATTTGTTTGATTGACATGGCCACTCCCGGATGTGGGCGTGGCGTTTGCTTGATGGGCGTAGCGTTTGCTTGATGCATGCAAGCGCTCCTATTTGATTCCATTGTTTGTTCGGCCTGTTGCAGACATCAGCATCTGTTCTTTTGGGTAGTTGTGAAAAGACCTGATTGTAAACAGGCAAAAGATGATGTCATAGATGTCTTTCACTCTTCTCACAACCACATCTCCTTTCTACCCAAAACCTGAACACTGGCGTTCTGAAATCAGTGTCCCTCCTCCCTGGGATAGAGGAAGACTGCTGACTCCTGTCCTGCGGAATTGCCTATTGAACCACACACTTGTCGAGTGGCTGTTTGGTTTTCCTAGTGTAGACATCTGAGCATTCCTTGCACCATTTAACAAACTATACAGCATTTTTATATATACAGGCCAGCCCATCAAGCGCATCCTTTCCACCACCATCATCAAGGGACAAAGCATGCCAAACTGACCCAGCGAAGACCTACAGGTCCTTCTCAAAAATTACCATATTGTGATAAAGTTCATTATTTTCTGTATTGTACTGATAAACACACTTTCATATATTTTAGATTCATTACACACAACTGAAGTAGTTCAAGCCTTTTATTTTAATATTGATGATTTCTGCAAAAAAAGTAAAGAAAAACCAAAAATCTCCCTCTCAAAAAATGTCCATAATTGCTCTAACCACATTTACTGCAACACTATGGAAAAAAAACAACAGACGAACCCAAAGGGGTAACGCTGTTATGCCCTACCAGGGAAGTATGCATTCATCAGACTTGAGCACCAGCTGACACTTGCCCGCACCTGCGGCACCACGCTGAGAGAAAAACACACAAAAAGTTAATAAAAACCCAAACAGTAACGTACAAATAACTGCATGTCTCCAACCAGAATGTACACAAACCATTCAAGGTTTCCCAAAACTACACACTGAAATCAACACAGCTCCGTAGTAACTCTAATGACATCAACTCAGTCACAAATTAGGAGTCCATTCACTAACCCAGAGATGACAAACTCCCAATTCTAAAAATACATGGACGAGCCCCCACTTCTGTCACGACCCGGCTCGGGAGCCATGACAAAAGTGGAGAAACACAGTACTTTAAGGAAAAAATTTATAAATTTATTTTACAAAAATAACTGCAAAGCAAAAGTCTCTCAATTATGAGGTGTGTAAATCAGTTTTTGTCTGGATCAAGTGAGAAGAACGAGCAGAGATGGAACCAACACCAGGGAAGGTCTGAGGCAGCTGATCTCAAATACTCTCACTGGGAGACTGGCCAGGTGCTCCCACTTACAGGGCTCCGTCTACGTGCTGGTCACCTGCATATCACAATCACAGACAGACACACCCACCAAACACGCACAGCAGCAGGCCCTGCTATGCAGGAGGCCGTCACATATTCGACCAATAAAAAAAAGTGTTTTTAATACAAAAAAAGTCAACCTTCAATTAATTATGTTCAGTTATGCACTCAGTACTTGGTCTGGAATCCAGAAATGACTGCTTCAATGCGGTGTGGCATGGAGGCAATCAGCCTGTGGCACTGCTGAGGTGTTATGGAGGCCCAGGATGCTTCGATAGTGGCCTTAAGCTCATCCACAGTGTTGGGTCTGGTGTCTCTCAACTTCCTCTTCACAATATCCCACAGATTCTCTATGGGTACAAATCAGGAGAGTTGGCAGGCCAATTGAGTACAGTAATACCATGGTCAATTAACTATTTACCTGTGGTTTTGGCACCGTGGGCAGGTGCCAGGTCGTGCTGAAAAATGAAATCTTCATCACCATATAGCTTTTCAGCAGATGGAAGCATGAAGTGCTCCAAAATCTCCTGATAGCTGGGTGCATTGACCCTGCCCTTGATAAAACACACTGGACCAACACCAGCAGCTGACATGGCCCCCCAGACCATCACTGACTGTGGGTACTTGACACTGGACTTCAGGCATTTTGACATTTCCTTTCCCCAGTCTTATTCCAGACTCTGGTACCTTGATTTCCAAATGACACGCAAAATTTGCTTGCATCCGAAAAAAGTACTTTGGACCACTGAGCAACAGTCCAGTGCTGCGTCTCTGTAGCCCAGGTCAGGAGCTTCTGCCGCTGTTTCTGATTCAAAAGGGGCTTGACCTGGGGAATGTGGCACCTGTAGCCCATTTCCTGCACACACCTGTGCATGGTGGCTGTTTCTACTCCAGACCATTGCTTCCGCAGGTCCCCCAAGGTCTGGAAGCGGCTCTTCTTAACAATCTTTCTCAGGGTCCGATCACCTCTTCTGGTTGTGCAGTGTTTTCTGACACACTTTTCCCTTCCCACAGACTTCCCACTGAGGTGTCTTGATACAGCACTCTGGGAACAGCCTATTCACTCAGAAATTTCTTTCTGTGTCTTACCCTCTGGCTTGAGGGTGTCAATGATGGCCTTCTGGACAGCAGTCAGGTTGGCAGTCTTACCCATGATTGCAGTTTTGAGTAATGAACCAGGCTGGGAGTTTTGAAAAGCCTCTGGAATCTTTTGCATGTATTTATAGTTAATTTGTTGATTCAGATGATCAGGTTAATAGATCATGTAAGGTACCTTTTGATGATATGCTAATTTTTTGAGATAAGAATTTTGGGTTTTCAAAATCATCAGTATTAAAACAATAAAAGACCTGAAATATTTCAGTTGGTGTGCAATGAATAGAAAATATATGAAAGTTTATTTTTTATCATTACATTATGGAAAATAATGAACTTTATCACAATATGCAAATTTTTTGAGAAGGACCTGCATAATGTTGCCACATAGCTGTCCATCAAGACTCTTCAGTTCCACTTTAGAAGTAAAGGTATGTATAAATCATTCCATACAATGTGTTTTAATAAAATTGGTTACTTATTTTTATAAATATTGTATTGTTGTCTACAGGTGTTCAGGCAATTGTGTCCTCCAAAGATTTTGGTGTTAGAACATCACCGGCAGACCCCTCTTGTCTTGCTTCAACACCTCCAAAGAGACCCTCACACCTTGAAATAAACCCTCACAGACGTCTTCAGGACCCTGTGCCAAATAAATGTCCCAGAGCTGAGGAGCCATGTAATAACGACGTCAGGTGCCTCTTCTCCTGCACATCGATTTCCTTCCTGGGTGATGGACTCAGAGGAAAGCGATATAGATCCAGTTTAAACCTTTTCGGCCTACGTATGAAATTATGAGACCTGACTAAAATGTAATTGGATATAAAGACTGTTAGTGGTAGATACTGTATATTGAAGAAACCTAGACTTCCTTATACTTGTCACTCTTAATCCCATTTCAGTACCTTTATCTTGTGTAACTCCATGACAGGCAGTCATTTTCTATGGCAGCACTGACAAGACAGTGATTATGACAGAGCTGTTGCTCAAATTTCAGAACAAAAAATTAATGTCACACAAAGACAAACAAGATATTTTTTTAATTATCAAAATTGTTACATTTCCCTGAAGAACCAACTATGTTATATGATCGCCACTTCCCTAGCTTACACACAGTACATGGAAAAGATTGAGAGAAGTTTTGAGTACAGTATTACCCGCACTAAAAGGCGCACTGGAAGGTGCACCTTTTAGTCCAGTGCGCCTCATAGGGCAGAAGATACTTTATTTTGTAAAGATGTTCAAATCATTCATCACAAGTTGCAATTCTGAACAAGCAATATGAAAAAAACAAAAAACAAAAACATTTTATTCAGTGAGTACACTGCCCATGATTTGATGACAAAAAAATTAAAACAATTTGGCGGCAACGGAAGACAAATGCTGAAAAGAATTGTAACAAAACGAAGAGACAGAAGCTCAACGGGTTTTTGTTATTGAAAACTCACTTGAATCAAAAGCCTTTGAGGTTTAAAGACTCCATGTATTGCTACGATAAGACGTGTTAATAGCAGCGAGTTCGACAGTACTCAGAATTCCTCTTCAGCGTTTCTGCTCCTGGCGCCTTTGAGTCCTTTCAGGCGCTCGATGCATTCCTCCACAGTGCGCTCGCCATGGACTTTGTTGTCTCGGGTGCGTACATTCACAGTGTTGCTCGTCTTCTCCTTTTCTCCAACCACTAGATAGCAGGGATGTAAGAGGACAACATAAATCAGTATGGAAATGGACGGAGACAGACACCAAAGACAAAAACAAGAAACAACAGAACAAGTGAGTGTGGACACTGACCCAGGATGAAGTTATATTGTGCCAACTGTGCATTTCTAATCTTTTTGTTCAGAGTGCAGCCGGGATCGAGATCCACATCGGTCATGAATCCACTGCTGTGGAATTCCTGCATCACCTGTCACAGTAACCAAAAAAACAAAACAATGAAAAATATCTCCACAAAGTCTATCAATTAACATGACATTTCTGACATTTTACTTGCTCTAGTTGTCCGTGCCCTTTCAGTTTCTCTAAATAATATGGTAGATATAGCTAATGCTTGAATTGATCTCAATCGTTGACCAATCCTGACTTTGCATTGCTGAACTGCTCAATGAAAATAAAAGTGTTGCACTAATCTGTATTTTTAAAGATGCAGATATTTACTAAAGATTATTTTACGTAGTTTTGACGAGTCACTCAGTTCCACACTTTGTCAACACAAACCAGTCATTGCATTATTGCAGAATTTTTGCCTTCAAAAATAAAGACCTGTTAAAGTACAATATACTTAACTGTCCCTTGTGTACCTGACAAACGGGAAGTTAATCTTTTATGTGTCTTATTTATTTTACAGGAGTTGGAAATATTCAACATGAACAGTGTCAGTCAGCAATGTGGGACATTTGCAGTGTTGTGTGGGAAAGACTGAGCAGAACAGAGGGCCAGAGCTGCTCTTAGCTGCTGGGAGCAGAGCAGCTCTGGTGGAGAGCCGTAGCCAGCGCTGAGGCTTCTGGGAGAACGAGCGCCTCTGATCTGGAGCCATTTACTAGAAGGAGGAGACCTCAAAGTTAACTTTCTAAACTTGTGGGACTGAAAAGTGGATTTAGCTTTACTGTCATTTCATAATCTCTCTCCATTTTGTAGTATAATGTACAGTCAATAAGTCTCTTTTCCTTCTTGACTACAGGGGAAATGTGCTCCACTTCACAAAGAGAGGACTGGGTCCAAAGAAGAATATGGAGAAAAGTAACTGGAGTCTAGTGAGTGATGATTTCAAACACACACTCAGTGCCTGCCTTACTGGCCAGCTTACTGTAAGTCAATCTGGTTGTTTAGGTAAAAAAAAGAGCCAGTGGTCAAACTGGTTAGAATTTACTACAGAATTTAAGTCTGGATCACATTATCGGTGTAGTTGTTCTGCAGAAACATGGATGATTCACGATGAGTCCAGATCACCCAAAACATCAGTGCTCTACATGAATTACATCTGAACGTAAATATTCCAATTTGTGTGAATTTTTTTCTTTCCAAACAGAAATTGTACAAATCATCAGACCAATGACACCTTCAATACAAAAGTGTAACAATGGTGCACATACTGTATGTACTCGCATTTTGTGGTCAGTGGTTACCTTCTGAGCGTAATCCTCACAGGTCGGTCCCACTGGTACAACCATCACCTGACGAGGGGAGAGCCACAGCGGCCTGAAACAGGACACAAACTGGTGAGCATGAAACCAGTAATCTGCAATGGAACTGTGGAATTATTCACTCTCCCACAGAAGAGTCCTATAAAATCATGAAGAGCATTCTGGGAGAAATATCCCAACAAAAATATTGACTGCTGAAGTACTATTGACAAATAAATGTTTTAGAATTGATTTTTTACAGACCATTTCCCTCCATAGTTTTCTGTCAGAATGGCAATCATCCTCTCGACTGATCCCAGAATAGCTCTGTGGATGATCACTGGTTTCTTCTTGTCGTCGCCATCATGGCTGCAAAATCAGTTTGACACAATGCTGACTGATTTTTACAAGGTTTACATATTAAATTTATATTATTTACACCTGCCTCTCCTTGTCCACTTTAATATGAACAAGAACGAAGGCAGTCAGAGGCTGCAACATCCTGTGACTTACCCTGACCTACTTCCTGGGTAGGTCAGGGTACCCTGAAAGTAGTACCTAACAAGTGCATAGCTTTGACCTTTCAGGTAGATCAAAGCCATAGTTTTCATCTATGGTCTTACTCACACTGGCCGTCTCCCTCGTCTTTCTATCTTATCCGGTTCCGGAGTGTACAAAAAGTTCAAATTTAACCTTGACCTAGTTTTCTCAAGGTCAAGGTCATCATCTCATTTTCATCCCCTTTGCTGCCCGAGTAATGTAATCTGTTTATGATTCATCTTTATATCTGCAACGGTTGCGAAGATATTTGGTGGACTAACGAAGGAACGGACGAATGAACCAACACTGACAATTACAATACATCACCGTGTTGAAGCAGGATGTAATAAAGCAATGGAACAGTTACCTGACAAAGGTGAGATTAAAGCGAATTGGGAGCTGGAAATCCAGCTGAATTGTGGCACACTGATGGTATCGTCCAATGGCATCCTTGATCTGAATGTCAATCTGCAAATAAGGGTCACAAATGATCAGTAGTGCTGATCCTGCTCTTAAAGAGTGACTTTAGTGCAGCTTGAGACTCACCTTTGGTCCATAAAAAGCTCCATCACCAGGGTTGAGAATCCACTTCTCTCCAAACTCGTTTAAGCTATTCTCCAGTTGCTGTAAAAAAACAAAACAACTGATGGGTTTATTTCAGTTTCAT
Organism: Antennarius maculatus; assembly: GCA_013358685.1. NCBI lineage: Eukaryota > Metazoa > Chordata > Actinopteri > Lophiiformes > Antennariidae > Antennarius > Antennarius maculatus. The sequence goes on from CM023608.1 coordinate 13,442,903, forward strand.
TGGATGACCAACACAAAAGGAAATGGTGATGCTCAACAAAGCTGTACATTTAGACCTGACATTTTCCTCATCTGGAACTAATCACTAACCTGAGAAATGTTAACGTCGCAGTAATATTTTATGGCTGCTTGTGGGAGTTAATGAGGTGATGGAAACATGCAGTAAGTTCTGTTCCACTCTAACTATGCCAAGTTTAAGAGTCTGTTTTTGCTTACATAATTTCATAACTTTATGCATTAAAAAATATGAATTGGTGAATTAAGTCAGCCAATCAGCTGAATATACGTCTTTATGATCCTCATCTTTTTGTTTTCATCTACATATTAAGACATGATCAGCACAGGAAGGAGCAACACAAGCTCTGTACTGTAGTAGTAAAGTACTGGTCCAGCCCATCAGCAAACTACAAAATGTTGAACATCTAGGCAGTTACTGAGGTCAGTGCATTGATTAATAAAATTACCGTACTAAAAATAACATTGACCATCATTAACACTGCTCTGTTCCAGCAGGAAGAGGATCAGCTTATAAATGAAGACATAATGGTTCAACGAGGACAAGAACGGCAGCATTGATTCACTGACAAATTAAAAAGTAGCTTAAAAACATATTTTTACATTAATGTCTGAAATTTTAGTATAATTATTGCTCTGCCTTCTAATAAAGCACAAATGTAAAAGCACTCTAACACCCTTCTAGTGGGTTGTGAGGAAGAGAATTTATCTTGACCAGTTTGACACCGTCTGGCAGCTGAAGGGAAAAACAAATGCCCTTACACACACCCTGAATCATCCAAAATGAATAGTATTGTGATAAGATAACACACAGTTTGGAGCAGCAAGGTGTATTCTGCAAGTCTAGTTTCCAGCAATTTATATAACACTACAGAGAAAAACAAAATAATCTCATGTTTGCAGCAAAAAGATGCAAAGTATCCGCAATATTCATGGAATTCCAGCTTTTACGAGGTTTTGCTACATGCGTCTTCTCTACCATGCATACACTTGGTTTAGGAAACACAAAGTTACTGCAGACATAATAATTACATCCCACTTCAAATCATGTTCATTTGTCCACCAAACGAACATGTCGGAACAGTTGTACAGTCAGGAGAAAGACAAAAAAGAAGGCCAGTGTGGGTAAGACCATAGATCAAAGCTAGTGCTCTGATCTACCTTTGCACTAGCTTTGATCTATGGTCAAAGCTAGTGCATAGCTTTGATCTACCCTGAAGCTTTGTTGCGGGATGTTGTAGTCTTTGTTCAGCAGGTTGCTAAATACCAAATGACATAAGGAAAGAAAACTCACCTCCCTGCAGAAACCACTGGGTGTCATTTCTGCACCAGCGGTCACCTTACATCCATTTAGAGACCGTCTCATAAACTCATAAACAGTCTGTGCACCGTATACTTATTCACTAATAAAACAATACAGTACCCGAGTGCCAACTTAACCCAACTACTGTCATTTAATATTGATTCTACAGAGTCATCTGATAGATTTGAAGTTGTCCCAGGAGAGACACTCAATGTGGCTCATCTAAAATTAAAAGCAATAAAGACTAATTATCACTCACTCTTGTTCCTACTTCGTCTAATCAAGATATAAACACTGTCTGCTCTCTCCCTTAGCAACTTGGAACTGAACCCAAGATGTGAAATATAGACTTGGTCCACTGACAGCGACACTGATTTGACAGTAAAGGCAGACAGTGGCAGCACTGATTTAAGATCTCTGGAGAGAAAAAAACATTTTTCTGCCTCTGAACTGGCGACAGCTCCGCTGAATAAAAGTCATTAAAATACAAATACTCTTCAGGTCTAACAACCACACACACCCATTTCATATTCTGGAGGAACCTGAAAAAATTATCTCGAACATACCGTCACTGCCGTCACATCTCAATTCTCTGGTGAGAATTTGTGAAAGTGCTATTCACATTTTCAACCTTAGAGAGGAAGAAGAAGTCTGATTACCTTTTCTGCTTGGTCCCAAATGGCCGGATCCCCCAGAAACTTCTCCGGTCTTGTAGACAGGTTGAGTTTGAAAGTGAAGCCAAACACATCATACACAGTCCGCAGGAAGTCCAGGCAGCCCTTGATCTCCTCCTCAATCTGAGTGTAGAATCAAGAGTTTTTTTCTAAATGAATCACAGATCCATTTGGACACACCTTAAAGTTTAATTTCTGATGTATGACTGTTCTCTGCTTTGGTGTCAAGAAGAAAGAAAATGAGGGTGAATGGCTCAGCTTACCAGAGATGACAATATTTAATATTTCTATGAAATATAGTTAATAAAAATAGCAAATAACGCTGTGAGTAGCACAGTCCAAACTAGAAAAATAAAGTGAAATACTTTGTGTACAATTTGCAATTAAATAGTTAACCAGCCAATCAACTGCCATTACAAAAAACAATAATCTATATCAACAGGATCCTGGTAGCGAGTTGCTGTCTTGATACCAAACTAATGAAGAACTGTCTTTAGCATTATAAAACCTGTTTACCATGGATATGGGGATATGGGAGTTGCTACAGCAGCTTGAGGAGTCTCCTCAGGGCTTTTTTTCAACACTAATAGTTTTAAGAAGAAACAGACAGTATCAGTCGATATATATTTACAATTCCGCTGTCATAAACAGTTCTGCAGTGCAATGATTTAACACTGCACTCATAGGTTTGTCAGACTCCACATTCCACATCAAAATCAATGCGTTTTCACTTTCACCATGTCAACCCCAGCAAAGGAAGGCTGAATAAACTTAGTCACACCTACAGTCAAGCTTCCAAGGCTTGTAAACAGACGATTGAAAAGAGGTTGAGATGCTCTTTGAGTCACATTTACTGGTCCATCAGACCACTGATCACAAATCAATAATCTTCCTCTGAGAGAGTGAACGAGGGTCTCACCTGGTCCATGGAGCAGAAGATATGAGCATCATCCTGCTGGAAGCGTCGGACGCGGGTCAGGCCCGTCAGGGCTCCTGACAGTTCGTTCCTGTGCAGGACGCCAAAGTCGGCCATGCGAAGAGGCAACTCTCTCCAGGAGCGCGGACGGTGATCGAACATCAAACTGGAGCCACACAGAATAACAAATTACAAAAGCCAAAAAAATATTTGAACCTTTCTCTACTGAAATGTGAAAAAAACATCAATCATGAATTTCACTGACACCCAACACATTTACAAAATTTGTTTGAAAAGCTCAATTTATAATTCGGTATGACCTCCAGACAGGGAGGGCAGCGTGAAGATTGCAAAAGAGAAAATGAGATTAGAATACAAAGAGCTGCAGTGAGGCTCTTAAAACTGAAACACTGCATTAGCAATAAGCTGTAATGGATTCAACAACCGAAAAAAAATGGCAGGAAGCTCAGTCTGTTACAAATTGAGCTGAACTGGATGACAAACTCTTGCAGCAGTGAAACACAAAGCTATTTCACTCAACTACTGATAATGAAACCTCAAACAAATTCTTATGAAGCTATTCAAGTGTGGTTAAACATTGTTTAATGGTTGTCATGGTTTGTCGAGTTACTGTGGAAGAACATTGCACTCATAGGTCTTGTCCACTTACTGTGGAAGAACTCGACAAACACTGAACCAAGATTCAATATAGTCACTTTTGTATAGTGACGACAGTGACTGAGCTCTTTTGATACTGAAACACTTTTAACGCGGGATGAAAAACAAACTGCCCTGCCTCCAACAGAGTTTCTGTGATTAGAAACAGGAACCAGCCACAGACACACACTCCACGCTACAGCCAGACTTCAACTACAAAGCGTAACGGATACAACAACTGATCCTCATATGAGGAAAAGGAGGCCTCACCAGTGTCCTGGGCAGTTCATCGGCTTGAGGGCGAAGGTCTCCTTCTCCACCTCGAAGGAGAACATGTTCTCACTGTAGTGCTGCCAGTGCCCAGAGGTCTGCCACAGCTTACTGTTGTAGACATTAGGAGTCACTACCTCCTGGAAACCCCTCTTCCGATACTCACTCTGCCAAAAACAAGAAAGAACCATATTAGAATGTTTTTGCCATTTAATATTCACATATCAGTTTGCCTCCTTTTTCAGAAGGGTATGATAAAGCATGGTAAACTGAGAAGAACAGGTAGTACATTTTAAGACATCATGACCTGTCGTGTCTGATATCTGTTTTGCAATTCAGGACAGAAGCTGAGAGTGATAAATAAAATCAGGTGATTCATTTTAAATCCTGACAGTAATGGAGCTTACTAAGATTTAGATGTGTCAGGCTTTTTTTGTTGCTTGTGTCAGCAGAGACGTTTCATTAACTCATTCAAATCATTACTCAAAATCTCCTCATACAAGACATGTAATTTTCCCATATTAAAAAAAGAACTGCTTCTAATGCAACCTGAATGACGAAGAAGAAGCTGAATGAATTTAAAGCAGAATGACTGTTACTTTAATAATGCACTTTTCTAAACAGCTTGATAAACATTTTTTAACATGGTTCACTCATTACAAATAGTCGATAATAGTTTGTTATTCAAGATTCATAAGGCGGTACTTGTTTAAAGGTTCATACTATACAGTTTTTCTGGTACTAACAAAAATGATAAAACATCCTACTGAGTGAGCGTAAATGACATGGATTTTTTTTGCTATGTATTACTGTAAAGCATGAGGTAGTTGTAATGAATTAGCATCTTACAGCATGTAAGTTCATTATTTAAATGTTTTCGTTTTGAAACTGACATTCTCTGGTTTCTAAGGCTTGACTCATCTATATAAAAGAATATGATGTACCAACTGCTATTAATTCATGCATCTCATGAATATCTAAATCCATTATTATTTCAGTCAGAGGCCAAATTAAGGTCTAAGTATTTATTCCTTCTCCCCAGGTCTCGCTACAAATTTAAATTTTATGACTAGCAAACACCGTCTTTTCTAGGGTCTTATATGTTATAGTGAGATTACAGTTGCTATCCGCTGGGGCCAAACAGTTTTGACTTACTCGGATGAACTCAATCAGGGTGTTGTAGATGAAGGCTCCCTTAGGCAGGAAGAAGCAGCTCCCTGGACTCAGGTCGTGGAAGAAGAACAGTTCCTGCTCCTAAATTAAGACAGAAAAACATTTGTTAATGTGATGGAAAAATAAAAGTCAACACTGAGGACAAATAAGATTTAATGTAACTAGGGTTTTGTGGCAATATACTGTCTCCTTGGCTTGCTTTGTCTGAGTCGTTTTTACAATCAATGAATAATAAGTGATTAAAACACAGCCAAACATCTTAACAGTGTTCCAAAAGCTGTGATGTACATCTGTTTGAATTCTGCCTCCTGACATTGGTCATTTTATTTTTACCCCTCACAGTTTAAAATGAATCACAGCAGTGGTGGGCCGTCAGGGCCTGCAAGGCCTTCTGTGCTGGCCTAAAAAATATCTGAATCACAGACTGATGTTAATTATATTTGTCCATGAATACTTATTTAATAATTTCAAATTGTCTGTCAGCTTCCTTTCATTGCTTTTCACCTGGTTGCGCTGCTTCTAGACGTGTGTTTTCATATTTAAGCATTTAACCAATCACATTTCAGCCATTACTTGTTGCCAGGTCAGAAATCTACCTGGACGCCTTCACAATCAAGTTCAGAGGGCGAACAGCATAAAATAAGTGTCTGTACAGCTGTTGCTTTAACCAATCAGATTTAAAGTTGGCGCCACCAACGCCTTCTAGAAAGCTTACACAACGTCAGCGTTTTCACACCCTCTGATTGGATAGTGAGAGTGTGTACTACCCAGAGCTAGAAAACTGCATCTGTCGCGAGCTGCACAAGCAAATATATTGTGTTGATTTAATAGCGGTTTTGTCAACCCACAATGGCTGAAGGAGGAGAAGAAATGGATTTGGTTGCAGATTTACGGAGTTTTCAAGAATAGCTGGACATTGTTAAGAAAGGTCTGGCAACTCCGAAGCTAGCAAGCCTGTCACAACCGGAAAAAGGATGTGTCCGCCACTTTTAGTGGCAGTACACATCCAGAGTGGTCAATACAATATTTGAGAAGAGAAATGCTCTAAAGGAACTGTTTCATCACATCCTGGAGTATCACGACGAGTACGTCGAGGAGTCTGTATGCTGTGCTGATGGATTTAAAGCACGTCTGATATGATTTTGAGTTTTGTTTTTTGCTTCACATATTTAACGGCATTTTTGAGCATTCAGACGTATTCTTTTCAATACTACGGGGCAAAAAAACTGGATGTACAGTTTTGTCTGGCAAGGATAAAGGAGTTTTGTGACACAGTTGAACGCGAGCGGAGCCGATAAGAGGAAATCTACGAAGCCACTGAACGCAGCACGGCCGCTCCAAGCGCACGAGGAGGTCAAGCGCAGGATCCTCGCACTCACTATCACCAACTCCACGGCAGGGTTCTGGACAATATTACGTATTTTCCAGACACAGACCAGATTTCACAACCACGAAAAATTGATGTTTGTCTCCATCCTTGACCCGCAGAAGTTTCGGGAATACCAGAAAACTTTCAAACATGCAGCCTTCTCCAGCTTAACGCAGAGCCACGGAACACTTTTCGATCTGCCTCGGACAAGAACAGAACTGACTGTACTGTATGCCATGGATGATTTTGCAGGAAAATCTCCCAGTGATCTCCTTGACTCCTTCAGCAGAAAAATCTGAGTGAGAGCATGGGGCAGCTGTGTGTTTGTGTGTTTGGCGGGGACCATCCCCGTGTCCAAGGCTTCTGTCGAACGGACATTTTCAGCCCTAAATCCAATAAAAACTTATGCCAGAAACACGACAGGGCAGGCTCGACTCAGCATTAGCTTTGATGGTGATAGAAAAGGACTTCTTGATGGAACTGAAACGCACGGCTAATCTGTACGACAGAGTAATTGAAATCTTCTTGAGGAAAGAAAGGAGGATGGATTTGGTGCACAAATAAAAAAGGATTTTTGGTGAATAAAATGTGGTTATATTCCTAAATAATATTGCAAATTTATGAGGTTATTATTGATGCTTTTTTATGTGTGTCGCAGCTGTACCTGCAGTAAAGGTTTTGTGGCCAAAAAATTGTTACTGAGAGTTGGATTAAGACAGAGCACTACTGAAGGCCTAGGTGTGAAATGCACGGCCCGCCAGTGAGTCACAGGTAGATTATTTCTAAATTCACTGAGGACGATTATGATGCTTTTTGCTGATATTGCTTTATATCATTTGGCAGAATTACTCAAAGGTTTACAAACAGATTGTGATGACATTTCTTTGCAACTTATGGCATAGACAAAGGAAAAGCACATTTGATGCCTGTGGTGATCTGGCTTCATTACAGGTCCGCAATTTAGAACAACATGCTTCATTGCCTGCTCAAGGTGTCCATCAGGGACATGAGCGAAAAAAAATTGAATTGCAGTTCCCCAACCAGGAGGGGGCAGCAAGCCAATGTGGAGGCGAGTTCCCACCTTTGGAGGTAGGTTTATAAAAAGAAAGGTGAGCCACATTTCACATTTCAATTCATACCCGGCCTAGTTTGCGGTGATCTCTGTTCTTGGCTTCTTCCTGAAACTTCTCCCATTCTTTAAGCATTTTGGAATCAGGGAACGAAATTCCATAGATCCTCTGGAGGGTCTCCATGTCAGCCTTTCCCTCCCAGTATGTAGATGAATTCTAGTATAACATGAAAACAGTATTTTAGCTTTTATCATTCTTTATCAAATCCCATGAGAATAAAACATATGACAGATAACTGCTTGAGAAATGGTTATAAATGTATTTAGAGCCAGAAATCTGTGACACTTCAGAATCCACTGGTTTACTCATCAATAAATTCACAACAGTCACATTCTATTTTCTGGAGCCAATGCACATAAGACAACAAAAAGACTCACCTTGTGGATCTTAAGTGCTTTGATTTTTCCAGTATGCCTCACATGAGGCCCTCGACACAAGTCGATTAAGGGACCACACCTGTAATAAACAGAATTTTCTTTTTTAAAATTCTGACCAGAAAAACAAAGCATATTCAGGACACTGCATTTTTGTCTCTGCCATGGTGGGCTGGGGTTCCCTGGAGACTAAACATCACTAATGGCAAAAGAACCTATTTACCACAAAAATGTGATCAGTTCATTCTCAAGTCCAAGTTGGCATTTTTTCTGAGGTGCTCCTAAGATACAGTCAACCCACGGTTTTCGAACATAATCCGTTCCAGAAGGCTGTTCGAAAAGTGAGTTGTTCGAAATCCGAAACTATTTTTCCCATGATAGATAATTTTAATCCGTTCCAAGTCTGAAAAACAACTTTTTCCATTTTTTTTTTTAACTATTTTACACCATAAACTGTGTAAACTGTTTACCATAAATGAAAAAGGGTAGAAATAGACACTGTGTTTTATTTTAATAAAAGATATCCTATCGAACGTTGAACACGAATGCGCTACTGAGGAAGCATCCTGGGCAGTTCGCTCCACTCCCAAGTGAGTCGCGTTCAGGTACGCTCGGCTTCTTTCGGTTTGGTCGAGAGCCGACTTTTGGTCGAGTTCAGAGACGTAAAATTCTCTGATTTTCTGGTCGAAAACTGATTTGGTCGAGAACAGAAGCGTTCGAAAACCGAGGGTTGACTGTAAAAACGTAAAAACGACATGAATATATATATTTTTTCCTTTACTTCATAAACCCTACTCAAAACAGTACTAAATAATGCATTCAATGAGGTTATTTCTGTTGCCCATCAGTATAATAGTATGTATTAGCAGAAGCAGTGATAAATGTGTGGCTGGGACTGGACTCACCTGTAAACTGTGGTAGTGGGAGTGGTGACCTTCTCGTTCAGAATGCGACACTTGAACGTGTTGTACTATCAGAGAGAAGAGGAATGTTTAGAATTCTCCTACTAAATGTTTCTGATCACTTTTACTGATTTCATGTACCTTAAACATTTCCAACAGAGTTTCCTTCTTTATCTCTAGCCTCTCAAATGGTTGCTTCTCCTTCATAATTTTCTTGCACAAGTTCTCCAGACATGGGAAGTCATTGCTCGATACACCTCTGCTCAAATGATTAAAATAAATAAAATACAAGATTAATATGCAAATTGATTTCAGTGTTAAGAGGGCATCATGGACACAATCAGCTTTTCTACCAGTTCTGTTGCTCACAATGCAATACCTTTGACTTCCAGAAACTACGGCAAGAATAGGCAAATAGTCAAAAGTCCTTGGCTTAAGGGCTTGAGCAATGTCAAAATATCCTTGCACAAAGCTTTCTCCAAGAACGCCATTAGCATAAAATGACTTCATTAAGGAGGTTGTAGAATTAATTAGAGAGCACTGCTCGTGCTCTCCTGCTGCCTACAGCAGGGAGAAATGAATATGTTTCAGGGAAAGGTCAAGTGAAAGAGTTGTTTATGAGGAGGGTGTATTAGTGTTTCTCAACACAATTTGAAACCTTGACTCAATCTGCAGTTCTGATCTTGTGAGCAGATGTAGAAAGATATTAGTCCATTACAACAGCCAAGAAAAATTCAGGTTGACAGTATTAGCATCATTAAAATATGATTTCTGCCAACATTCTTAGACAGTAAAACAGACTGACAGTTGCTTGGCCTTGAAGCACACATGAAAAAAACAAAAATTCAAGCCACTTACTCATTGTTCTCCAGGAACATGTCATAGTAAAAGCCATTCTCGATAGGGGGACCGTAGCAAAGGCAGCCTCCATACACCCTCTCCATGGCTTCACCCAAGATATGGGCACTGGAGTGCCAATAAACCTGTATATCAAAAAAAAAAAAAAAAGTTCTTTCGCAGTTGTTTCATTGATAGAATGAGTGTTACAAAAATAAACACATCTCCACTATGCTGCACACTTTGTTTAAGGGAAAAACAATCATAACCAAACTAATTTTTTTTTGGTTATTTTTTGTGCACTGCTTCAAATGTGTTAAACTGTGTCCAAACACACTGATCAGAATCAGCTCCTATTGAGACGTAACAAAAGGAATGACTGGCATAGCCCGGCCCTGTCTTTGCGAGAACACTCCCCTCTGCCAGGATATTGGGGCGTAAATCCCCAAGGTGAAGATTGGTGTGTCCAGCAATAAGGTTCAAGTGTATCACAATGTCGTCGCTCCTAGCTAGACAAACAAATTTGGTTGTACAAAATCAATATAACTGCTTATATTCTGTTCCAGCCAAAGAAGAATTGAAGGCTGTCATCGTGTTTCATTTATAATGACAACATGCCGGCTACGTTGGATGTAAACATTGGCCCATGCTACTGTTAGCCACATTATTTCTGTGACAGAGCTGTGTAAGAGGAAAGGAAGGTATTGACAGATGGAGCTCATTACAAATTACCACAGAAACAGCCTGTTCTAAGTCTGAGCTACTTTTAGACAGCTGAAATTCAGGATCATGGATCAGTTTAGGGCAATACATTTCGAATCAAGTTTTTAAAAAAAAATATGGGACCTTATGGGACCTTTAATGTACAATATTCTCCTCTCTTAATACATTTGGAACGGGTCAAAAGTCAAATAAAACTACTTTGTCAGGTCAGGGATGAACAGAAGTGGACTTACAGCTTGAGCTTCCTCATCATCAAATTTGAGCAACTGAAGCTTGCAATCACCCTCCAAAGGTCTGTCCAGATCCCACACACTGTCATTCACTTTAGCAATCACTGTGTTGTCAGCGAGGCCTTGACTGGAGGGGACACATGAAAATATTTCACATCAAAGTTGTTGATAGATTTACAAAGAAAATAGCTTATGTGACATTTCCTTCAATGAAAATGTTAAGCACAATTGATTTGTTCGAACATGTGTATGCCCTGAGACCAAAAAAACTGGATAGCTCATAATTTCTGTAATATCAGAGTGATAGAATAAAAAATGTTTTCGTACGATGCCTTAAAAATGGAATAAATTTAAAAAAAATCTACAAAAAGGACAATATCAGATGCACACTTAAAATTTAACTGATTTGTTTTCAGTGGGCTTGGACGATTAGAAATCTCACATGGTCACACTTCAACATCTGAGAAACAAAAAAAACTATTTATTTTTTTAGTACGTTTAGTAAACAACACTTTTTAATTTTATAGAAAAAGAAACTATCCCACTATAAAATGAACAACTACAGGCTGCACAAATGCATCCGGAATCTACTCCTTGGAAATGACCTTGCATTTTTTCTTCTGTTTTTGTGCTACATGTGAAAGCAGAGTGTGCAAATGACACGTGCAGTGATAGTATCATCACACCGACCTGATTCCACAGGCCAATTGGTACGGAGTGGTCTTCCAGGACTCAGCCTCCACCACCTTTCCATCAGGAAGAGTCACCTTAATAGCTTGGCTATTTGCAGCCTTCTCCTTCATCAGAGCTTCATGCTCAGCTTTCAGCTTTGCATACAATGCAAGTCGCTCATCAATGTACTGAGGCGGCGGTGACAGCTGAATAGAAAAAACAGTAATAAATGAATGGTTGTTAATGAAAAGTACTATGAGTGTCCTTAATTACTTGTAGGTACAAATTTATGAAAAGGGTTCTCACAAGAAGACTTAGACGATCACACAATCTTTGAGGGTTATGTAAATAAGATATACATATATACAGTAATGATAGGATTACAAGATGTATGAGCATAAGCACATGTGGACACTCATAATGAAACCAAAACCCTGGACTGACTGCATATTTTCTGGAATACTTTCTGTTCTGAACTCAACTGTCTGTATGTCTCACTGTGAAGTTGTGGTTTCAATTTGATCATTTATCACTTGTTTTCAGACACGACTGAGGTGTTTCACCAGTTCAAACAGTAGACTACATAGACACTGATCTCAATCAGCAAGTAATTAATCATTAATCCAATGTTTGGCAGCTTTCAAATATTTAAGAATATCTGCAATTATAATACAAATCATAATATATCCTGTAAAAACTGAACATTATTATCATGACATGATACAGCTGATAAAAGCGGCTAGACATAAATGAATGAATGATTCAGTATCTCACCTCGGCCCTTCCTCCAGAGTCTCCAGGTGCAGTTTTAACCTTTTTCTTTCCTCCATCTTTAGAGCTTTCAGGTTCTCCCTGTCAAAAAAGTTACGACTCCTTTTAGATATGGATAAATGATTCCTTCCTTGGTGCTAATAATACAGCCTACAGCATATAATATTTAAAATATCACTTAGATCTTTAACTGATGGTTCTCAGGTTGTTCCGGCGTACAGGTGGCCAGCTGAGACTAACGAAGCGGTTCACGTCCGTCAATTTTCAAAGCACCTTTGAGTTGTTATTATTAGAGACAGTATGAGGGACTGTATAAACCAATGATGGAGAGGTTTATAGTGAAATATACCGGTTGGTCCACATGGTGCGTGACCAATTATGAAGGATTCAAATCAAATCTTGCGTATTGGTTTGATGCGTGTGATGCAACATTGCAATGACACAATAGTGTGGCGTCTAGTTCTTTATCCAATGGCCTTAAGCGTATAAAAACAACGTTAATCCAACATGACTATCCACGTGTGTTGGCTTAATTAATTAACACTTAATTCTGTTATCTGGAGTCAGAACAATTAGAAATTATATATCTAGCTAGCTGTCAAGTTAGCACCGCGTTTCGGTGGCTATATGACCTGAAGGCTAGGCTAGCCGCTAGCTAGTTAATGTCTTAAACTTAAAAATAAAAATAAGTAATACCTTTTTTTCTGCGTTAATTTGTAATTCGCTCATTTTCTCCACAACAGTCTGCTCAGCCATAACAAGCGAAAAGCTTCCCAACTTTTCAGGACTAACCCCTTCCAGTCTGCTGATTCGTGTCTTCCAGTACGGGTGCCGGTGAGGGCTGATGACGTATCCGGATATGGCGAATCTGATGCAACATTTCCTCCCACATTCTAGTACTGTATGTGGTATTTGTAATTGAATCAGTGAAATCGGTACAATATTCAAAGAATTCTTTGAATCATAGGGCTCATGCGCACAGTAAAGAAACAGGGTTTCTGATTTCATTTTTAAAAGCACGTTTATTCACAAAAAACAAATTACAAAGTAATCCCTTTCACCTAAAATTCAGATTAAAAAACAATTAATAGTAGGAAAATAACAAACAAACTAAACAAAATATAATTGTAATCATGCAATGTGGTTTGTTTACTTAAAAGTGTGTGTGTGTGTGTGTGTGTGTGTGTGTGTGTGTGTGTGTGTGTGTGTTTGTGTGTGTGTGTGTGTGTGTGTTTGTGTGTGTATTGTTTTCACAATAATAACAATAATAATAACAGCAATCAAATGTTCTTAATCATCTCAAATGTGATTTTGTTGACGCTTTTGTTGTTTTAATTAATCTATGTTAGAGTTAGAGTTAAACTCTGAATAATCAGAAGCGCACAAAGACACAGGCGGACTTTGGGTAACTTTTTCCACTGCAGGGGAGTCACCAGCAGACCTAGCGAATGACAGATTGCTCATGTCATTTGCAATGTTTTATTGAATAATTGAAGTAGGCGGTTATATATTTGCATATAGATCATTAAACAAGAAAATCGTCACAGGTGTAATGGAAACCTGAAGTTATATATGATTGGTTAACTATGATATATGTGAGTGATTAACTATGAAATAATGAAACAATAATGAAGAAATGATAAGGAATGAATTCCTCAATCAATCAGTCTACCTCTATGTAAACCATACGTTATCAAAATACCTTTAAACAAGTGTGCAGCTGAAATCAGTCAGTCAGTCAGTCATTTTCTTAACCCGCTTAATCCGCTTACGCGGGTGGCGGGGAGCCGGTGCCTGTCCCGGCAGTCTCAGGGCGTGAGGCGTGGGACACTCCGGGCACGACGCCAGTGTACCGCGGAGCCACACAGAGACAAACAACCACTCACACACACATTCACTCCTACGGTCAATTTGGGACCGGCCAATCAACCTAAAGCACATGCTTTTGGAGGTCAGCTGAAATCAATTAATTTAATTTTAATAAAATTAATTTTTAGGGAAGGTGATCATTGATTCAGCTGATTATGGAAATTAAAATTCAATTTGGGGCAGCAGTGGCTCAGTGGTATAGCGGGCGGTCGGTACCAGCGGGCGGTTCGATTCCCGCTCCCGCCCAAAAAGATCACCCCGAGGTGAGCTGACAGTGGGAGGTGTTAGCTCACCTCCGGAGCACTGCCGAGGCACCCTTGAGCAAGGCACCGTCCCCCTTACAAGTTGCTCATTTGGGGCGCACCAATGAAGGAGCTGCCCGCCGCTCTACCTCCTCTGCATGCGTACAGGCCCCCTGTGTGTGTTTATGTTCAGGGCCTGTACACACATATATATGCATGATTTGATTTAAACTAACTAGAGTGTGCTACTAATGTCCCTGCGGGGATTATAATCAGTATATAAAATAAAAAATAAAATTTAAAAAAAATTCCATCCTGTTGTTAACACTATGAGCTGTGAAAAGTTTCAGTTAATACCACTGATATTAGTATCATGTTGTACACATCATGGGATGTTGCTTAATTACTAACATTAGAAACAAAGAATTTTAACACAAAAACGAACAGAATTGTCCAGTTGCTGATCAGAATCATATCACTGATCGTGTGGCGGCAGTAACTCAGTCCACTGGGTCTTGGGCTGAGAACCAGAGGGTTGCCTGTTTAAGGCTCATGTGGATTAAAAAGATTGGAGTATGAACTTGCAGTGGAGAGGTGCCAGTTCACCTCCTGAGCACTGCCGAGGTACCGTTAAGCAATGCACCGTCCCCTTACAAGTTGCTCATTGGGTCGCACCAAGAAGGACATGCCCGCTGCTCTACCACTCATTATATACATTTACTAACGGGAAACCGCGGAAATGCCACAATAAAAAAATAATATCAGACTTCATACCAAACACATGAAAACAAATGTATTGGTAAGTGAACCCAACTTAGTCAAAAATCAACATGGTGACGTAACGACTTTGTGTTGGCAAATCATGGATTGTGCTGGGCGGGCATTGCGAAGCGGTAGATGAATGTTAGCAGGCTAACTGGAGAAAGAAAGCTAAGTAATTGTGAGATTGGGTAAGGAGCTAACATTAAAGGAAAAGGCACCTGTCAAAAGAGCAAGTGGAAAAGAAATTTTAGAGAAGTGATAGTTCTGTTATCTGAATACATGAACAGAACTGTACGCAGTTACTTCAAGACTGTTTTTGTCAGATGCCCGAGAAGCATTTTGGATACTACATCGATCGTCCCATTCCAAACGGAAACCATAGCTGGACAGACTGTTCGTGCTAGCCAGCTAGTTTCACTCAGAATTTGTTGCTGTTTTCTGTGTCGTTCCTGCTGTTTGGACTCTGTGTTCAAGAACATGAAAATTGTTGGAACAGTTATGACACTCTAGATAATGTTAACTGGGAAGTCCATGTTTCCAAGGAACCATCACCTTATTGTGGTGGAGAGGTTTGTATGCCCTAAGGATCCTGGGAGCTACAGTATGTTGTCGGGAGTCTTGTAATCCTGGTAGGGTCACCCAAGGTGACCCTACCTGGCCCTACCACCCAAACAGGTCTCATGTGAAGGGCCAGACAAAGAATGGTTCAGAAGATCCCATGAAAGTTCAAGAAGGGAAACAAGTGACCCTGCCCGGAGGAAGCCCAGGGCCCACGTCTGGAGCCAGGCCTGGATGGAGGGCCTGTCAGCGAGCACCTGGTGGCTGGGTCTGCCATGGGGCCCGGCCGAGCTCAGCCCAAAAAGGCAACGTGGACTCTGCCCACCCCTGTGGACCCACCACCCACAAGGCAGACCGATGGGGTCTGGTGCACTGCCATATGGGTGGCAGTGACGACAGGGGGTAATAACGGACCAGACCCAGGCGGCAGAAGCTGGCTTTGGGGACGTGGAATGTCACCTCACTGGCGGGAAAGGAGCCGGAGCTTGTGTTGGAGATGGAGCGTTACCAGTTGGATCTGGTGGGGCTTACCTCCACGCACAGCCTTGGTTCTGGATCCAATCTCCTGGATAAGGGTTGGACCTTGTTTTACTCTGGAGTTGCGTCAGGCGTGAGGCGTAAAGCAATAAACCAATGAAGCTTTTCATCCCAATCAGTTCACTGCGGTTCAAAGCTTCTTGAGGCTTCAATTGCTCTAGTACGACATCTACTGGATACTAAAAATATCAGTTGGCATGAGCTTGAAGTGTGTGGAATTTTGCAGAAATTCCACACAGATATGTATACGTATATGTACACATGTGTGTAAATAAAAATGTCAGCAAAAGAAGGAAGTAGGCAAAACATGCATATTGCAATGATGGCAGTACACTGTGTGTTTGTGTAGTGTGTGTGTGTGTGTGTGTGTGTGTGTGTGTGTGTGTGTGTGTGTGTGTGTGTGTCTGTGTGTGTGTGTGTGTGTATAAAATAAAAAATCATCTAAATAAATCTATTCATAATTCCCATAGGGAAATTACTTTTAACTCCAAATGCTTGCACACGTATACAGTATACACACACACACACACACATACACACACACGTGCACACACACACACATATATACTATATAAATACTGTATATACTGTAAATATATACTGTGTATACTACCTTGTTTTATGGCGCTAACGCTACACTGATAAAGTGGAGAGTTCCAGTTTAACAATAGCCAACTGATGCTAGCCGAGCTTTTGCTGCAACACAACGTGAGACATGGTGATGTCATATACGCTTGCGCATATTCCTTCTAGATTAATTTACTACCATTGATTGGTATCATTGATACCAATGATTTCTACATTTTATAAGAACAATAAAAGTTAAAATTTTTCATAATGTAACTTTCCAGAACTGGAAACATCCTGTTGTGAGTGTTAGACACCAGGAACCAAAACCAGCAGGATGACCATTACGGTGCCAACATTACCTTGACCTCCGTTGAGTCTGTAATCTAGTGGAGAGACTTTTCAAAATCATCCGTACAGAATGAGATCACAGTAGGGATTCAGTTTGTCTTCATCGGAGGAGCATTAATAAGTTCAACAGAGTCTGCAGCAGAAACACACCTGGATGGTCTCACGATGTTTCCTTCTTGTTTTGGCCATAGATTGGTTGTTCACTGCGTATATGGGCAAGGCTGGAAGCAAACTTAATAAATGTGCTAAGCAAAGCTTTGAGTTTATCCTTTTCCGTTGAGTTTTGCTCATTTTTTTGACAACAGTACAACAGCATTTTGAAAAGTTTTCACCCCCTACTGTTCACAAACGGACTGAGGTCGCAAATATAAGTGTTTCCTTTTTGGCCAAAGCAGTCTGTGTAAATGGCCATACTTTTTGTAAACCCCACATTCATTGGCTCTGGCTAAGTAATACTTCTCTTCTTGTGACTTCTTGTCCTTTCCTCTCTTTCAGTTGGAGTTTCACTCAGAATTCGTTGCCGTTTTCTGTTTTGTTCCTGCTGTTTGGACTCTGCTCAAAAACATGAAAATTGTTGGAACAGTTTTGACACTCTGAAATAATGTTAACTGAGAAGTCCATGCATAGTTATTTGTTCTCCTAACATAACAGATGCCTTACGCCATTTTGTTCACGTGATTACTTCTGGCAGATGCGCCGTGATTGTTTGGGCGCAGAGATTGGTTGGGCGCTTGATTGACAGGTAGTGGGTGGAGTTGGTGACAGCGTGAGACTTTCAAGTGAGCTTATTTAAATATATAGGTGGGGAGATATCTGCACGATTACAGGCCCCTAGTGTGTGTGTGAGTGTGTGTGTGTGTGTGTGTGTGTGTGTGTGTGTGTGTGTGTGTGTGTGTGTGTGTGTGTGTGTGTTTGTTTCACATAAGTACACATGTGTGTAATATAGGCTATGAGTGGAAAAATAATTTCCCCAAGGGGATTATTAAAGCACATTTCTTGGTCTTGTTCTTTTGCTTGATCAGAGAGCATCTGAGACTGTATGTGACCTATATTTTGTTTTTGTATTGCTTGGAAGAACCACACGTCAGACAACATGTGCATTTCAATCACAGTCAGGCAGCTGTTTTAAACTGCTGACACTCTCTGAGGGAATAAAGATGAAGCTGTAGAACAGTGTGCTCTTCTGCCAAATCTTGGCTTGTTTTGAAGAAAGGGAAATCTTGAATAATTAACCTTCACTTGAACAGGCGGGCACCAAGTTCATTTCTTCGCTCTGTATAGGGCTCTAATAACAGTTCCTGCTGCAACTCGGTTAATCTACGAGGGTAAACCATTGCTGAATGTAGCACATACAGTCAAACTATCAAATGTGGTTAAAAATGCACTATGTCTATTTGAATGTGGCCATATGTTTCTTGGATAAAATATTTAATAATCAAAACTTATCACATAGTTGAGTGTGGTTTCGGAATTATAACAATACATTAGCTCAGGATTTATGGATTTAGATTTTACTAAACGCTCTGATAAGTTATAGCTCAAATAAAGACAAAGGATTGACTGGAGTGTATCCCAGCTTGCTATTAATAGCAGGGCACACCCTGGATATGGTGCCAGGTCATCGCAAGGCCATGTGACAGAAAAACAAACACACGCTCACACCTATGGACAATTTGGTGTGATCAATTCACCTGAGCTGCATGTTTTTGTAGACGGAAGGAAGCAGCAAAACCCAGAGAGAACCTATGCAGACCTGGGGAGAACATATAAACTCTACACATGAAGGAATCGAACACAGAACCTTCGACTGTGAGGCAACAGTGCTACCCACTGTGTCACCCTGCTGTCTCAAAGTCAACCTAGAACCAGTCAGACACTGTAACATCCTGCGACACCCCTGAATTCAAAATTTTACCCTGACCTACTTTCATAGATCAAAGCACTAGCTTTGATCTATGGTCTTACTCACACTGGCCTTCTCCCTCATCTTTCTATCTTATCCAGTTCCTGAGTGTACAAAAGTTGAAATTTGATCTTCACCTAGTTTTCTCAAGGTCAAGGTCATCATCTCATTTTCATCCCCTTTGCCGCCCGAGTAATGTGCTTTTTGTTTCATCTTTTTATCTACAACAGTTGCAAAGATATTTGGTGGCCTAACTATCGGATGGACCGACAGACGAACGGACGGACGACTACATGAACACTGACAATTATGATACATCACCACTTTGAAGCGGGATAAAAAACATGCTTATTATTCATATTTTATATTTATGTTATATTATTTATATCTTATGGCAAGGAATGAAACATAGATGTGGCAGAGGCAAAGACTAAAGGAAAGTCAATTTATTCAGGGAGTCCCTGGTGCTATGTGACAAGATTTATGTCTCATCTATGTTCCTTCTCTAATAATGTGGTGATATTTTGAATACTATCTCATATCGCTGCAGCCATTAGATGTCAGTAGAGAAACCTTGCGGAAGACCTGTGCCAGAATTTCAAACATTATTTCATAACTGCAGTTTGCACTCCTCCACAGTTTAGCAGCTGACATTGTCACCTCCCTCACTGAAGTTTTGATATTGCCTGCATTTGTCTACAGGCATCTCTGTAGACAGCAGCAGCACAGAGCTCCTGCCTCTTTCATTCTGCCCCACATTCAAAGGAAATTGCAGAAGCAAATACATGATGGGAATTGTTCTAAATGCATCATAAATATTTTATCCCTCCATAGTAAATGATTACTTTTTCAATAGGGTGTGTAAAGTCATCAGTCACTGCTATAATAAGATATCCCTCACTTCTCTTAGACACAAGGGAATACCTTAGAAAAAATGCATATTGTAAAGGGTGAGGGTGGCCAAAACTGAAAACTCATCCAAACCCAGACACCTAAAAAAGCCTGATTTCTGTTCCAAGGACAGTATGAAAAATCACCGGCCTTCAGCTGCCCTCTGCTGTAAAGGATGACACCATGTCAGGCCAAGGGTAGGTAGAATCACAACTCAGCCGGCCGGGCAGACAACCATCTGCTGCAAAATCCTTTACGAGACAGTCCAACCCTCCCCAGACTCTAAGGGCTGTCACATTACTCCCATCAGCAGTCAGGGTCTGCAGAACACCACCATTGCATCCTCAAGCTGTGATTAGCAAAGGACATCCTGAAAAGCATGCAAATTTCATGCCTCTGTGTAGCAAAACTGTCGGTGAACTGTTGTTAATGTTATGATTAATCACTTTAATTTTTCAACACATTAATATTTAAATCAATCAGTATCCAAACAATGGTCTCATTGTTTTCAGCAAATAAAAATGCAATCTGTGATATCTCTTTTCTTATTAATCATTTACATAATGCTCTACATAATTTATGAATACAAATATTATTGAAAATGACTCTTTTGATGTGCATCAAGTCACTCCTCCGCACAAAACATGTACGTGCATGCACACAGACACACACACAAGCAGGTCTGTTTCTGGGTCATTTGCCTCCCTCTGCGGAGCTTCCTGCAGAGTTTCTGGTTCAGACGGAGGTGCTTCCTTTGAGGAGAAATTCATATGCTGATGCAGTTGAAACAACTCTGACAGCAGTCGAATGAAGTACAAAAAACAAAAAGAAAACTTTTCCAAAGGAGACACAAAAAATACGTACTCAAATATACTTCGGCACTGAGATAAACTTGTTTTTATTCAAGGTGAATTACACGCAAATGTTTTTCTTTTTTCTCCAACACTGATGTGAAGTCCCAAAGTATGAAAGCAAAGCCTCCCAATTCAGTGGTATCTATTTTTGTTTAAATATGACAACAAACATGATAAATCACATGTAATCAAATTTTTGGGGTGTAGCATTTCAAATTGTGAGCATGGGTCACATCCGTTTAGGTGGCAGGAGGTCCACATTATGCAGTTTAGACTGCCATCTCTGCCTTGCCACATAATGTCAAATGCACCAAGGGGAGGCTTTGGTAAGGCTTTCTTTTCCAAGCCCTCTGTGCTGCCAGGGAAGTTAAAAGTAGAAGCAGAATGGGGGGAAAAAAATCCTCCCACTTGCGTCTTAGAGAGAAATGAGAATAAGTCAGTGTGGAAGACAATAAAGTACATCACACAACATCCAAAGGGATATTTACTGGCTTCTTCTCACAGCTCAGGATGATGGCAAATCAACTGGTAGTGGCTAGTTTGAGTCGGAGAGTCAGAGGAGGGATGTAGAGGAATTAGGCTTCCCTTATCATTCAGTTCAGTCTGCTGGCTCAGCAGCAGTAAGCAAATTGAAACTTACAGGATCTGCTTCTACCTCCTCACAGTAATATGTGAGCCAAGCTGGGCCCGACTGTCATTAGAGGATTACTCTTTATGTTCTCTCGCTACTGCCAAAAGAATTCTGATGTACGCAAAGTAACAACCCCACTTTCACCCCCCACTTAAAAAAATCAAATTAGCCACTTGTTAATACAATGATATTTCTTATTAACATTTTATAAGGAGGATGTTTTTGAGACAGCACAGTACTGAGGACAAGCTCCCTTCGTTCAATAGTAATTAATACTTTCAAATCCATTTTTTTCATTTAGTTGTGCAGAGTGAATGATCATTTTTCAAATCATTAGAAGTCACTGGTTGAAACAGGGATACTCATTTCAACCTTATTCTGATCAATTCTTATTCAAAACGGTCGCATAATTCAGACCAAAATATAACCCCAAAACATAATCCACTGCTTTACACAATAGAGGAAGGACATTAGACTAATTTTGAATTCCAAACAGAATTTAAACAAGGTTTTTTGATTTCAATAACACAAAAAAAACCCTTGAGATGAATCATCAGGGACATTATAAAGTAAAAAAAATAATAATAATCAGCCCTCAGCATTACTTTTCTTAGTCATTCCTAATCTTTCGTGAGTGCTGTATGAAAAGGTGTGTGTAATCCACACAGGTAAGAACTACTAATGTCACAAGCTTTCCTTTCATTTTATAAATTGAAAATTGCTGCACATGATTAAAGTAGTGCATACCTTCTTAAGGAGCATGAAACTGAATGATTGACTTTCATCTTACATGATCATTAAAAAAGCAGTGCTTAAATAGTATGCAGGGGCATACTATATGATTCATGAAATATGATTCATATTTCATGTTCTTCCTGTAGAAATCAAGTATTAACATAATCTTATGATAACAATGTATTAAATAATGACGTGGCAACAGTGTGAAAAAATAAGAGCATTTCAATACTTTTTCAAATGAATCTCCAGCTCACTTTGAATTTTAGAAGCTCTATAGAGAGTTTCAGCTCGTTGTTGTAACTCCTAATCTTTAGTTTTCGGAGTACTCAGTATTACAATAGTGTACAATACAATAACATATTCAATTGTCAATTGTTATCAACAAAAAAGCTCTAACCCACTGCTCACAACTGATATGGTCATTTTCTTTTACTATTGATATGTATGGCTTTGTATCAAAACACACGATAAGTTCATTTCATAAGTTAGAATCCTATTAAACTGTACAGTAATTAGATTGTAATACTCTTTGACAGCACAATATTTTAAATGTGTTCCTAAAATGTGTGAATTTTTATAAATCAAAAATATAAACCGTGTCAGCTCATACTGACTCATTTAGTAGGAAGTTATGCTTCAGAAATATTGTGGGGTTTCTCAAAGTTCAATATTTTTAATTTTATTTTAATTTCATACACTGTTATAATCCTCAAAGGGAAATTAAGAACGCACACTCTAGTTTTCTTTGTTAGTAAATCACATGCATGCATATTAGTGTGTACAGACCCCAGTAATACACACAACCACACACAGAGGGGCCTGTAGGCATGCAATGGGAGGTAGGGTGGCAGGCAGCTCCTTCATGGTGCACCCAAATGAGCAGCTTGTGAGGGGGGACAGCGCCTTGCTCAAGGGTGCCTCGGCAGTGCTTCAGGGGTGAGCTGACGCCTCACACTGTCAGCTCACTTTCGGGTGGTTTTTTTGGGCGGGAGCGGGAATGGAGCCGCCAATCTCAGAGTATTTGACAACCCGCTCTACTGCCCACTTTACCATTGAGCCACTGCCGTCCCTTATATTTGACCCTGTTTTTTTTTTTTGCTCATTATTTGGTCTTACAATATGGAAGACATGGACAACAATACAAAAACACTCAATGCCACAACAAATAATCACCTAATAAAGAGTCAATGGAGGGAACTAATTATGTAACTACATTTATTTCTCCTGGGTTCTCTCCAGGTTCTCCAGCTTCCTCCCACCTCCAAAAACTTCAGGTTAACTGGCCATTCCAAATTGCCCGTAGGAGTGTATGTGTGTGTGTGTGTGTGTGTGTGTGTGTGTGTGTGTGTGTGTGTGTGTGTGTGTGTCTCTGTGTGTGTGTGTGTGTGTGTGTGTGTGTGTGTGTGTGTGTGTGTGTGTGTGTGTGTGTGTGTGTGTGTGTGTGTGTGTGTGTGTGTGTGTTTGTATTTCTCTGTGTAGCTTTGTGGTGCACTGGCGTCAAACCCAGAGTTTGCCCTGCCTCTCGCCCCATGCCAGCTGGGATAGGCTCCTGTGACCTGCGCAAGAGGATGAAACGGGTAGGAAAATGAATGAATGAATGAATTATATGAGCTGAGATGAGACTTTATTGATCCTTGTAGATACAAGGTGCCAAACACTACATATAATAATCAAAATGAATCATACCTTCATCAGCTGCATCATTAAAGTGAGGATCAGTTTCATGCAAATATACTTATTCAATAATTTAACATGCATTACTCTGATATTGGCCATTCCTCAGGATGACTTTTTGCATTTTTGTAGTGGTTTCATTATTTTAATTAATTTGATCTTTTTTAATGGAAAAATCCCTTCTTGTGTAGTGTTTCTTCCACTACTGATCACATCACACAGCAATAAACAATAAAATGAGCAACAGACAGATGGAAACAGAAAATAAAACAGGTGGTATGTAAAATTAAGCTTAAGGGTGACATTAATGAAGTTCATTATGTAAGAAAAAAATCCAAAGTATCACATCTACAGGGAAATTTAATGTTTAATATTTTTGTAATTTTAATGTTTTTTTGCATTTTATCATGGGGCCATCTCCATTACACTTATTAACAGCATTAATAGCAATAGTATCTGCACTTACCCTGGTGTTATGAAAATGTAGGTTTCATGGATAGATTGTAGATGATCTTTCCATGAACAATCATCCCCACATAAAAGAGCAGCGAGACGACTGGGGAAGACATGCACAATTCACTAGCATCTGCTGTAGAATTCAAGTGATGGAGCGGGAACACGGAGCAAAAGCCATTGAACCAAATAACACATGAATAAAGCAGTAGGAAGACGGATGGAGCATGGGATGCAATTCTCCCTCCCCTCTCATTTCCTTCATAGCAGTTGGGAGGCATCCTTGGCTTTAATCAGGCTCACCTAAGCATGCCTCAGTGCTACCATGCCACAATGATGGATGGCCTGGAAAAACACCTGTAATGGCGAGCTCTGCTCATGCAGAGCTCGCCATTACAGAGCAGAGCATCTTTTTTGTGTGGCAAAAAAGATGCTTTTCCCCAAAAAGTATGAGTGTGACAAGAAACTGATAGAGACAAGTGAGGTGTGCACCTTTCAACATTTTCACCCTGTAAATTATTGCTTTCTCCCACTGTGTCTTATTTGTATCTTTGGGAAATAATCCAATTAAGTGTTCAAACCTGATGCCTTGAAGTACAGGCTCTCCAGACGTTTATTGTGTGTCTTTCCCTTTTGCCTCTGGACTGACAGCATGTAAGGTAGATAGAGAGATGTCCTCTCACTCAATCCTGAATGATACATTTTGTTGTTTGAGAAGAGCCAAAGGCTCAGTTTAATCTATTCACACACTCTTTTTCATAATGTTGCCTTCAAGGATTGGAGCTACTGCAGCTCACTGTTCAGCTCTTGTAATTGTGTTAAATAATATATGATTAATACGGCTGATTAAACAGTCTGGGAATCCTCTCCCTTTGGGCAACACTACTTCTAGCAGGATAACAAAGCTTACCTTAGAGCTTTCTGCCTTTGCCATACCCTTTTCTAATGAGGAGTAAGACAACCACTCCAGATCAAAGAGCACCTTAGCTTTAATCATTTTTCAAGACAGTACTATTACAGGTTTTTCAGCCTGGTGATTCTAAACATGATGTTTTCAGGTCAACCATGTGTTGAAAAATTAAAGAATTTATTTACTGAATTTTTCTGAATTTTCCTCCACACCCTAGGCCTGTCTTTTGTAATTTCCACTCCCCATTTCTCCCCCAAATAACGGTCAACACATAATTTACCATTTTACATATTGGTAACTGAAAATGTTTTGGAAAGGTATAATTCTAAGATGATTTTCTTTTATGATTTTCTTGGTTGATAAACCTTATCAACCAAGATGCAACAACATTATTAACCAAGATGCAATTTAAAGAGATGGATCAGTTTATTAAACTATGACTTTGTGTAGAAAGGATGACTGGTGCATCAATACAGTCTGATTATGGCTGCTGATGGAAATACATTCAACAAAGTGGCACCTGGGTTCTGTTGTTGCAGCATGGGTGGATCCAGGTGGTGGGGCCAGAGGGATGCTTGCTCAACTGAAATAAAATTTGCCCACAGTGTGCTCCTGTCCTGTCATTTTCTGGATGTTTGGTTGCCCAATGCACTTAGCGCTAGAAGTGCCACAGACATTTTTAATTGAAACTTTCTTTTTTTATAAAACACAGAAAAAAAAAAGTTGATATTACACGTTATGTACCCGCGTCTAAAATTCAATAATTGTTTTTTAGGTTTAATGATAGGGCAGAAAGATGGTGTAGTAGTTTTTGGGGAGTTTCCATGTCCTCTGGGTTCTCTAGCTTCCTTTCACCCACAAAGCATGCAATATAGGTGATTTCTCCTTCTTCTCCTTTCGGCTTTTCCCTTCAGGGTTGCCACAGCGAATCAGTTGCCTCCATCTAATCCTGTCTTCTGCATCCTCTTCTCTCACACCAACTACCTTCATGTCCTCTTTCACTACATCCATAAACCTCCTCTTTGGTCTTTCTCTAGGCCTCCTGCCTGGCAGTTCAAAACTCAGCATTCTTCTACTAATAGATTCACTATCTCTCCTCTGGACATGACCAAACCATCTCAGTCTGGCCTCTCTGACTTTATCCCCAAAACCTCTAACATGTGCTGTCCCTCTGTTGTACTCATTCCTGATCCTATCCATCCCGGTCACTCCCAAAGAGAACCTCAGCATCTTCATTTCTGCTACCTCCAGCTCTGTCTCCTGTGTTTGCCTCAGTAACACTGTGTCTAGACCAAACAACATCGCTGGTCTCACCACAGTTTTGTACACCTTTCCTTTCACTTTAGCTGAAACTCTTCAATCACACATCACACCTGACACTTTTCTCCACCCGTTCCATCCTGCCTGTACACGCTTCTTCACCTCTTTTCCACACTCTCCATTGCTCTGTACTGTTGACCCTGTTGACCCTAAGTACCTCACTCTTCCACTCGGGTCCAAATAGCAGTATTTTGGACAGAGTACACACATGTACTCTGTCTTACTGCAGCTAACCTTCATTCCTCTCCTTTCCAGGACAAACCTCCACCTCTCTAGCTTCTCCTCCACCAGTTCCCTGCTCTCACTACAGATCACAATGTCATCTGCAACATTGTCCATGGAGATTCCTGTTAAACCTCATCTGTCAGCCTGTCCACCACCATAGCGAACAAGAATGGGCTCAGAGCTGATCCCTGATGCACTCCAACCTCCACCATGAACTCTGTCACACCTACAGTGCACCTCACCACTGTCTTAACAGTCCTCATACATGTCCTGCACTGCTTTAACATACTTCTCTGCCACTCCAGACTTCCTCATACAATACCACAGTTCCTCTCCAGGCACCCTGTCATTAGCTTTCTCCAGATCTACAAAAACACAAAGCATCTCCCTCTGGCCTTCTCTGTACTGTCTCTCTATTACCTACTATCAATCAACATCCTCAAAGCAAATACCACATCTGTAGTCCTCTTTTTTGGCATGAAACCATACTATTGCTCACATATGCTCACTTCTGCCCTTAGTCTAGCTTCAACCACTCTTTCCATAACTTCATTGTATGGCTCATCAGCTTTATTCCTCTGTAGTTGCCACAACTCTGCACATCTCCCTTGTTCTTAAAAATGGGCACCAGCACACTTCTCCTCCATTCCTCAGGCATCTTCTCACTATCTAAGATCCTGTTGAACAACCCAGTCAGAAACTCTACTGCCAACTCTCCTAGACACTTCCACACCTCCACAGGTATATCATCAGGACCGAGAGCCTTTTCACTCTTTATCCTCTTTAATGCACTCTTCACTTCATCCTGACTAATCTTTGCTACTTCCTGGTCCACAACAGCCACCTCTTCTAGTCTTTGTTCTCTTTCATTTTCCTCCTTCATCAACTCTTCAAAGTACCCTTTCCATCTTCCCATCACACTACTTGCACCTGTCAATACACTTCTGTCCCTAAGCTGCTGCACATCTTTCCCATCTCTGTCTCTCTGTCTTGCCATCCTGTATAGATCAGTCTCTCCCTCGTTACTGTCCGACCTAGTATACAAGTCATCTTAAGCCCCTTGTTTGGCCTTTGCTACCTCTACTTTCCCTGTACTCCTGTCTACTCTCCTCAGTCCTCTCAGTGTCCAACTTCTTCATAGCTAACCTCTTTCTCTGTATACAGTCCTGTACCTCTTCATTCCACCACCAAGTCTCCTTATCTACTTTCCTTCCAGATGACACACCAAGTACTCTCCTACCTGTCTCCCTGATCACATTAGCTGTAGTTGTCGAGTCATCTGGAAACACCTCCTGACCACCCAGAGCCTGTCTTAACTCCTTCCCAAAAGTCATGCAACACTTCTCCTTTTTCAGCTTCCACCATTTTGTCCTCTGCTCTGCCTTTGCCCTCTTCATTTTCCTCACCACCAGAGTCATCCTACACACCACTATCCTATGCTGTTTGGCTACACTCTCGCCTACCACTACTTTGCAGTCACTGATCTCCTTCAGATTACACCATCTACACAAGATGTAGTCTACTTGTGTGCTCCTACCTCCACTTTTATAGGTCACTCTATGTTCCTGCCTCTTCTGGAAGAATGTATGCACTATAGCCATTTCCATCCTTTTTGCAAAGTCAACCCCCATCTGTCCTTTTGCATTCCTCTCCTAGATACCAAACCTGCCCATCACCTACTCATCACCTCTGTTTCCTGCACCAACATGTCCATTGAAGTCTGCACCAATGACAACTCTCTCACTTCTAGGTATGCTCTGCATCACTTCATCAAAGTCCAACCAGAATTTCTCCTTCTCCTCCAGCTCACATCCTACCTGTAGACCATACCCACTAATGACGTTGAACATCACACCTTCGATTTCTAGCTTCAGACTCATCACTCTATCTGACACTCTTTTTACCTCCAGGACATTCCTAACAAACTCCTCCTTCAAGATAACTCCGACTCCATTTCTCTTCCTATCTACACCATGATAGAACAATTGAACCCTGCTCCTAAACGTCTTACCTTGCTACCTTTCCACCTGGTCTCCTGGACACACAGTATGTCTACCTTCCTCCTCTGTGTCATGTCAACCAACTCTCTACCTTTTCCTGTCATACCTGTCATACTTTTTCCTGTATGGTGTCTGTAAATTTGCCTTAAGCATTAGCATAAATAGCTGTTTGTCACTATGTATCGGCCACACCACATTTTGCCCAAAGTCTGATGGGATACGATTTGTTTAAAGGAGCACTTTAAGCACGACTAATAAAAACCATTCAGTTTAATAATTCTGCCTGCCAAAACCAATCTTCACTAAGTCAGTGGTAATTTGATTCTGTGGTATATAGAGGTATGTCTTTTTCTTCTTATGACTAAATTGAAGTATATTTAATCTGGATGCTAACACAATTTTTAAATACAGTACCTGGTTCAACACCTTGATCTGAATCCACTTCAAAATTTCTGTTTCACAGTTGAAAGACTCTGGCCAATTGTTTGAGACTGTGCACAAATCCTTGAAGCTGACAACACCAGAGTCCATTATGGCCGGTTTATTCACCAGACACATTCCCATTGAACACTGACTCTGTGAGGAGGCACTCCAGCCAATGCTGCTTAAACCTGTTTTATCGGTGGAGGATTTGCTGAAAACTGAACACTGAAACTATTGAACAGCATTTGTATGTATATGTTGCTATAGCCGCAATTATCATTGCATAAGTTTGTGTTATGAAGTTAGTTCCCCACATTACAATGGATCTTCTCATATGTAATGTTGCTTTTCCTTCTGTATTTGAATGCAGTATATATGATACACCAGTACCAGTACATTACACAATGTACTGCATCAAATACCTTCTTTTTTTTTTTTTTTTTACTATATTTACCGTGGCCTAGTTTTTAAACACATCTGACACCTAAAGTGAAATCGTCCCCATTCACTGTGTGCAACATGGCATCTCTAACTACTGCATCGGTTGTTATAACCTACTTTCATTTTATGTCTTACAATGATAGGGATTATCCACATAATACTAAAGCACTACACTTTTAACACGTGCATTTTTCTTGTAATTGAATAAATTGCTTTGTAATTTTGCAAAAGCCTATTGTAAAAACAATTTTCTAACACAAAATAATGTGATTCAGCATGCTACTTTTTATCTAATTTGCTTTCCATTAATTGTCTTTCAATCACTTGTCTTTCATAAGTGATACTAGAAAATCATTTATTTTCTCAATCACCAAAAAAAAAAAAAAAAAAAAAAGCATTCAGCCCTATACAGCCAACAGAGTCCTTTTTCTCCCACCCTGTAATCTGGAGCTGGTATCATTACTTACCAAGAGGCGATATCAGACACAGAGTATGACAAATAACAGATTGTGCCTTTTCTACCCGTTGAAGAAAACACTAAACTTTCCAGCAATAAATCCTCTTTAAGTGTCAAGTTTCAATTGACTTGAGAAAAGGTTAGAATCCTCGTCCCCAAATAAGCTCTCGATGTACTAAGGAAAAAAGCTATTTAAATCTCAACTGCTTTGAAGGCCCAATCTTGTCCATTCACTTTATCTAAACTACCTGATGAGACCACTATCAAACACCACTGAGTGAGAGTAAGACTGGCATACTTATAATTTAACTGCCATTGTTTTTGAGAGACACTGACCTTTGGTGGACAGAGGTCCTTGAACACTATTACAGGGCTTTGGAGGAAATTGAAGTAATTTCGTCTACGCCTGACTCAGGCAAAGAAAAACCTTATAATACAGAGGAAGGTCAAATGCTGTCCATTCAAGTACTTCAGAGCACTTGCTAAGTGTCATTACCTTGTTAAGGATCCGCAAAACTGCTCTTTGATTTCCTAAAAGCCTTGAGGCCAAATTTCCGAAAGCATTTTTTTTAAATTCTGCTATTTCCAAAGTAATCAATTTAAGTTGAAGTAAAGACCAAGCAACTATCTACTGAACGTTATCTATAATGAAACATTTATCATATAAATGTAAATATAATTTGTCAAATGAGGCCATTCATGTTTGAAATATTAAAAAATTAGCATTTAACTATATTTCAACATTTTTCACCTTGGGCCTTTTTCTCTTTTGACTGCACTAAATGTATTCAAGAGATTCAAAGCATTTATTGTCATGTGCACAGTAAAGACATCGGTTTTCCCAGTGCAATAAAAAACTTACTTTGCCAGGTGATTTTAGATGCATCTCAACTCTCTGTCTGTTGTCTGTGATGGTTGTGCTGTCTTACCACACGGTGATGGAGCTGATCAGGGTGGACTCAACCACTTAACCACATGCCAAACCTCCTCTGCTTCTGCAAGAAGTACAACTGCTGTTGAGCTTTCTTCACCAGATGAGTGGTGTTAATAGACCAGGTGAGGTCCTCATGGATGTGAACCCTCATATATTTAAAGGTGCTCACTCTCCACTTCCTGTCCCCAGATGATTAGTGCCTGATGAGGGCTCCCTTCCTTCCTTTTGTCCACTATCATCTCTTTAGTTGTCGTGTCATATTAGTGAAATTTGTGAATCAATGTATAGGAAACTTTGAATAAGCTTAAAATTTCCATAGGTTATTATAAATGCTAATCTCCATTTTTATAGTATTGGACTGTGGATTGAAGTCATGGCATTTATCATATTGTTAAGTGCAACGTGATGAAGTAACAACTAGCAGAGCTAGTTGTTACTTCAGCCAATATTGAGTTCTAAGAAGCAAGACTCTGGCTCGTCTAAACTAAGTTTTTGTAAAGGTGAGAAGCACAGCAAATTTGGTCAGAGCAGTAAATTGATTATTTGCAACTACTCTGCTGGGATCAATCCTGACCTTGTGTGACTGTACCATTGTCACGGAGAACATTCACCACTGAAACACCACGAGTTTTGTGAAGTATGCAGCTATCTTCTGCCTCTTGCCTCTTGGCTGCATTATTTGTCACTTAACTTCTCCAGGACTTAGTTCATCCTCTGCGTACTGCAATTGGAACAAATGAAGTTGCCCAACAAAGTTTAAAACCCACAGGCATCCTCATGATAAACAATTGGGTACCCATGTATTCCAGTCTCCGAGTGAATGGACGATATAATCTTTTGTGTGTTTCTTCTTCTCTTGCCTGAATACACACTAACCTGACGTCAAACCACGACCTACCTAACATTGTGCATTGAAATAGCACAAGTTTGGTAAAGTGTTAGGTAGCCCTGTACGTATGACATCACTTTGGCTTGAAACTGTTTGCTTTTACTTTTGCAATGACGCAAATTATAAATGATTTAAGAAAAAACTAAAGAGGTTATGATTCATAGCAACTACAATTAAAATAATTATTTTCCATCACCATGGTCATTAATGGAAGTGAAAATGCTAGCAAAGCAAACAATAAGCATAAAGGTCTTAATTTTAAGTGTCTTGTAGAGCAAATTGTTCACATTTTATCATGATTTAGAAACTTAACATATATTACAATAAGAAATGTACAACGTTATAACAGCTTACACTTTTTATTTGCTGTGACGTTGTAATACTGGGCTTTTGGTCAGAGATCAGAGAGAGAGACAGACAGAGAGAGAGATGGAGAAAGAGACAGAAAAAGAGAGGGAGAGAGACTGGTGGTTCAGGGGACATGTTCAGGGACAGAGAGCTTATCTTCCCAGGTGTTTGGTGCTGAACTGATTGCTCTCTCTCTCCATCATGTTGCAGCATTTTGGAATTGGAGTCCTTTGTGACTGTGAGTCTAGAGATGTGAGGCACATGTCTGGAATAAAAGAAGCTGCAAAGCCTGTTGTTATGTGGTTGTTGTTATGTTTGTTTTTTATATCATATGTTAAGTTGAAGAACTATTGTAGTCAATTAAGAGAAACCTGATACAAGTGGGAACAGAGAGAAATAACTTGTAATAATCATGTAATAATACTGTATAATAGAGATCTTTCTTTGTATTCAGGAGTTGCAACGATGCACTCTGATAGTTATCGTGTAAATATATTAACGATACAATTAGTTCTCAACAAACAAACATATTTGGTTCAACAAGATTAATAAGTTGAATTTTTTTGTAGTCGTTATTTATTAAACTTCAATCTACAATTGTCATCGGAGGTCTTTTAAATCCCATTACTACCCTAAATATGAAAATACTATTCCCTAAGACTTACCAGAAACAGTAAAAACACAAAATAAAAGACAGGTACCGGCCGTTAAGAGTTAAGTTATTCTTGACTGTACATAGGTTTTTAAAAGAAAATACATGGAAAAATAAAAATCAAGTTTACATCATTTTACTGTCTGTCCGCCACAAATATTGGACACTTAAAATCACTAGAAAACACATTATATCATGTTACAGTGCAATAAATATAAATAAAGATATATAATAATATTTTAAAATACTTACATATAGTTCCGATATCTACTGTTAAGCGTCACTCGTGATTCACGCATTTGTTTTGAATTCAGATTAGTTTACAGTAAGACTTTGCTCCTCATAATTTAAACCTTGAGGAGAATAAGCAGAAGACGCTTCAAAGAATTCTTGACCAGTTTTTCAAGTGCATCCAACAACAACACTTGGATGCTGTTGGAGATGGATGAACTCAACGGTGCTGCTTGGCGGGGGTTGTGAAGGGGGAAAAGGGGAATACAGTTGTTGGATTTGGTGGCACACGTTTGTTCGTATCTCCAAATGTCCGTAAATCGAACGTTTGGAAGTTGAGGACTAAGATTATGACTCATAATCCTATGCATTGATTATGCATACTGATTCACATAATTCATTGTACTTCAATGGCAAATATGCTGACACAGCAATGGAATTGGAACTGGTTACCACAGAATGGTGGACTGTTGAGTGCAGTTGGCGGGTAGGCGCACTCACTGAAGTGGAATGTGAGTCGGATGCCTGCCGCTGGTAGAGGGCGTGGGAGGTGCTGTGATTCATCACAATTTTTAGATGAAAAAATACATGCAAAAAATCCTGCAGACACTTTGACATTTCAAAACAATACAAAATGTCAAGTGAATCAGACAGTAACAATGAAGAATGGATGTGATGTTGTTTATCTAATATAAGTGGCATGATTGTGGCAGACCTTTGCATTCAGTTAATTATTCACTGTCTTGTTTGAATGTGAGGCCTGAAGTACCTCCCAACATGCAGAGAACAGAGCTCCAGTGACTTCCATTTCTCATCTTTTCTAATCCAACCCAAACTGCAATGTTTGGACAACATTCAAAAGAATATCGACACGAACACAGCAAAAAATATACAATTGCCTGGCAATTTAGACACCGTGCCACTTATTTCCATATGCAGCACCTCAAACTATGTCTGTGGGGTTTCTTTTAAACAATAAATCCAGAAGTCAAAATTATGCTGTAATTTAAAAACTAAGCTGTTTCCAGTAGAGGACAGCAATAAGGTTAATGGCCTGGCTTGCTTTATGACTTTGGAGGGTAATTACCTATCGTGGTAATTTGCTGTTCATATGAATAGAAAATGTCTATAAATAGCACAGCCTTGCAGAGTGACAATGTGATTATGGCTTTGGCAACTCAAGATAAGCAAATCGTGTTGCTCTAAGTAAAAGCTTTCCTGGGATTCACTTCCCTTGACCTAGAAAGTCCCGTCACTCCCACTCATCCTCACACATATTTCCCCTCAGGAGAGTTTAAAAAGTTTCTTTCAGAAGTACCAGGTTCTATACTGTCCATAAAGTAAACTGATTCTTGAGAATTTTTTTTTTCTAACTTTATGTGCTCACTTTTATCTTCTGACAGCTCCAGACTTGTGTAAGGAAAATAAATAGAAGAATTGCTGCATATTACTGGAACTGCTCAGCTCAGGGTGTGAGATGATCGGTGCATTTATAATTAACCTATCGTTGCCAACCAGCAATCCTTACCAAATGTCCCGTATGGATTACTCTTGTTGTTATACCTGATATTTAAAAGACAGTCCTTTTGGCAATGAAATCAAATATGAGCTTCATATTGTTCTTGCATGAAAATATGGCTTGAAGCTATTCTTATAGCAAAGACCAAACATCTGTGAAGCTAATAAATCCATACTCACCTGTTGTTTGTGTTTAGAGCTAATTAGCATATTGCTAGAAGCCAAACATATGAGTTTTTAATGTCTCTTTTCCTCAAAGCCCTCTATATAAATGCAGCGTCATTATTCTAATTGTCTTCAATAATAAATCAACTGAACCCAAAACATTAAATTCAGCCAAATGAAAGGTTCATAAAAAATGGATAAAGTCAGATAACATATCCGTGACTTTTTAATTCTTTTAAGCCTGGACAGGTACAAATATCAACCCTTATTAGAATGAGAGAAATAAATTGAGCCATTGTTCTCAAAAAAATGAAGGTCTACCTTTAGACTGCCACATCTTAATCTTCTATGTGTAGACAAAAAATTCCAACACTTTACCTCTGAACCCAGTTCCTCTCTCAAAAAATGACTTAGATTGTTAGCAGTGTGACTGTGATGACATTATAAGCAGGCAGACACCAAAATTAGTTCTAAAGTCCTAGTAATTTCTAAATACTCCAACAGAATACTCCTTTAAATCACAAACTTTCACATGCTACAAAATTTAAACAAAATTACTAATAGAGCCAGTGTGGTGATCTTCCTAATTTTCAGTACCTGTAATAACAGTATTAATCATTCAGATTTCAACTCTTAAAAATCAAACATGTTGATTATAAGGTGGCTGTGGTTGTCTCCAAGCAGACTAGGTGGTGTAAAATTGTAAAATTTGCAAAAGGCTGATTCTAGTGTGAGTCTCACATTTGTTGTAAAATAAACTCTTCATCTTTGCTTGAATGTCTGTGAGTTATTGTCCTGCCATTACCAATTATGTCAATCTTAGTCAATTTTCAGTGTACCCTGTGCAAAGCCATGTTTAAGATGAGAGCATCTACTTCAGGAGAAGTATGTCTCGCAACAACCCAATGCATGAGATATAGATTAGATTAGATTAGATTAGATTAGATTAGATTAGATTAGATTAGATTAGATTAGATTAGATTAGATTAGATTAGATTAGATTAGATTAGATTAGATTAGATTTGAGTAAATTAGAATAGAAAGGCGGCACGGAGGTGCTGTGGGTAGCCTCACAGCAAGAAGGTACCGGGTTTGAGTCCTTTCCAGTGTGGAGTTTTTCTGTTCTCCCCGTGTCTGTTGTGGGTTCTCCAGCTTCCTCCCACTTCAAAAAACAGCAGCTTAGGTGAATTGATCACTTTAAATTGTCCGTCAGTATGAGTGTGAGCATGAATGTTTTTTCATCTCTTATGTGGTCCTATAATGCGCTGAGAGGCGCCCCTGGATTGAAAGAGTTTTGTTTACAGCGTCCACACGAAAACGCAGACCTGGTGTTTTCAAAAAGCTTTCTTTCTGTCAGATATGCCGTGATTGGTCAGGTGTGTGACTTTTCAGGTGAGCTTATTCAAATATATAGGTGGGGAGATGCATATTTAGAGACCTGGAAAAATGTTTTGTTCATAATAGGACCCCTTTAAGGTCATTAAGGACTGCAGGCAGAGTCCACAGGCATTTGTTGGAGTTTTCTTTTATGCAAAAAGTGTGATGTTTAATTTGCTCCATTTAATCTAGAAGCACCAGCACATCAATATGTTTCAATGAGACAGGAGGGAGCTCATCCAGATAATGTGAGGCAGCTCTTATTTGGCACTTTCAGGCGGGTTTTATGTTGTTAATTTATTCTTGTGAACCTCTGAGAGACATAGCGTTAAGAGCTGTCGGGACAGTCCTCAAATAGAATCTTTCTTTTTTTTTTTTTGACAACTCTATCATCTCAAAGAGAAGCAGTGTGTTACCAGCAGAAAATTAATCAGGGTTCTCACCTCAACCAGTCAGGAGTTCATCTTTTGGTGGTAGTTCTGAACAGATCAATTTCAGATGCACTGATCAGATTATATCTGAAAATACATTTTACATTCTATGTGTTCTGGTTTATCTGGATATGTTTAAGACAACTGAGGTGAAATAGCTTCTTATAACTCAATCGCTCCGACATGATTCAATACCCAGTGAAGCATGTGCTATTATTTACATTTTGTCACAGTGGTATGAGTTTTCTTCTGAAATGAAAATTCTTGATTTGACATCCTTGACTTCACCTCATTTTTGAGGTGGTATACAGTATATTACATTGTGGACACTTTGAGAGTACTTATACCAATATCGTGCTTGCTGGTACAAGTTGTGATTCGTATATGTAATATGTGGGGCTGCTGATCTCATTTTAGGCGTACTATATTATCTTTTAATCATTTATTCTGTGAAGGGTTGCAGAAACAATAGAATTTATTTGACACCAGTTCATCCCGATCATAGGTCAGGATTTACAATCAATCCCTGCATCTTAGATTGCTAAAAGATCAGTGAAATAATTGAATTCATCAATTCATTAGAAATTATCTTTAAATAAACTGTTTCCATTCATAAAATTGCAAATAAATAAACAAACAAATGAAGCAACAAATAAATGAATAAATGTATATTTATTATTTCTTAAACATGATAGACATTAATGCTTACTATTTATTTACATCACATGTTTCAGTATTAATCATCTAATATGTAATCAAATCAATTCATGTATATTGCACAATATGGGCATTGTATCAATTGACATGTATAAAAATAAAAATATAATATATCAATCCACCTTTGATGAATTTTCTAATTCACACAAAGTAATGGAATGTGGCTGCAACTGAATTCTGTAATCGATTTCCTGTCCAAACACCGATTCTGAGAGACGGTGATGACATTTTCAAATGTCTAATAACAAATAACAAATAACAAATAACAAATAACATAACATAACATAACATAACATAACATAACATAACATAACATAACATAACATAACATAACATAACATAACATAACAAATAAATAAATAATAAATAAAAGAGCAGAGAGAAAAAAAAGCTCCTAGTACACTTTAGATTGTGGCTCATTTATGTATTCTGTAGCTCATATCATTTCTGAATACATTACAAAAACGATTATACTGTCTATCATCAAACGTTGCATTAGGACCAAAACACATAACAGAATAGGAATCACTTGGAGAAGTACAAGAAATAAATCTATGAAGTGTTCCATTGTTAGTGTATAGCTATTCGTACAAATTGCTTTACATTTCTTTTTGTGTTGGACTTGCATTTATTGTTTCTACCTGATGAGAGTGGAGTCATCAGTCTGTCACCCTGTTGGTTTTGCATCTGTTACTATCTCCCCATCACAGCACCTAAATGACACCCACAGATGGCAACTCCGTTCTAGAACTGTTCAGTATGTTTTTTTTATGACCTTGTCAAATCACCCCACCCTACCATCTACCCCACCCCCAGTCATTACAGTTTTCTTACACTTTAATGTGGAAATGTTTAACGCAAACTAACATTTTCTATTACTGATTCAGAGAAGATGTTTGAGTATGAGTGAGTCCTAATAATATCAAAAGTGACTCTTTACCATTTACACCACCTCCATTGAAACTAACAGGATGGCGCTCTCTTGGAGTCAGGAATAATTTGCTTCCTCTTAGTGGCATTTAAATCAACTTTATTTTCACTTTGCTGTTCTGCAAGTCACATTAACTCCTCTGTTTGAAAAAAGACTAATCGGTACTTTGAATTCCCTCTATCAGTTTTTATGTCCAAATTTAATGATGTGGTCCCTCTCATGTTTTTCAATTTACTCATGAGTGAAATGTGATTATAGAGGTGAGGTAAGGATACACCTCTGGGGTGCACATGTGTTCATTACCGCTGCAGATGAAGGGAAATAGTCTCTTCTCCCTGCCTGTTCTCTCTTAGTGAAAGGTGTATGAAGCAACAGAATGATTGCAAGCTGAGGTGCACTGATTTGTTTTTAATGTACATATTGCTTGATGATAGGTAATTAGTGTGACTTTATGCATATTTTATATGTGGGGGGGAGATGCTCTTAAGAATAAAGTAGAATGTTGCATAAAGTAAATGCAACACAGAAATATTAACTTCCTGACTCTCTATTTCTTTTCATCTAGACAGGATAATTTTTTGGCGTGCCATTCTGGAAACCACAGATTTTGTTGGAAGCATATTTTTTCAGCCCTCGAGTAAAGTACATTTATAAACATAACATCTCTTTTCATTGCTGTGACGACAGTGAGACATATCTGTCTAAAAAATGTATTATAACTTTTAACGGCTAGACAATAAGACAAAGGCAAGATTAGTCCTCATGTTTAATAATGCTGAAAGGATCACATTTTCTTTCATATCATTTCCACCTGATGACTCTATTACTCTCTACTCTGTTTTATGAGACTGAGAGTGCAGAGCTCGGTTGCTTCATCATCATGAAATACACTTTTATTTTACCTCGTGTACATATTAATTCAAACTGTCACTTTAGTAGGTATTCAGGTCCTGTTCATAATAATTAATGTGTGACAAAGGCTAGTTTGTCTTTCCCTCAGGGGGCAGATAACAAGGAAGATATTTATATCTTCAGCTCCTTCAAGATCTGTAGTGTGTATTAAAACTGGTCAATGTAATTGCACTGCAAAACAGTATAATTCAGGCTCTAAACTCCTAAATCTCTCCAACCTTTAGACAATTTACAAGCTTTGCATATAAATAAATAAATAAATAACCAAACATCTGCAGGCTGGATTCCCAAACTTATGAAATTCACAACACTTGTCACATGCAGCTTGCCTGTGCTACCATACAACTGGTTTCATCATCTCGATAATGAGCATGTTCTGTCTTCATTTTCATCCTCCCTGCCCACTTACTTACGTTTTGTTTCTGGCTGCCTTCCAACATCATTTCCACCTGCTCAACCCAAACCAGATGTCACACCCTCAGCAAATGTGTCTGCGACAAAACACCCTGAGCATCACTGAATGAAATCGAAGAGCGAACAAGGCGATTAAGACCTGGAATATACCCAGTATATACAGTGTGTATGCTGCTACTGATTCAGTATTGGCATATATCCCACTTTTCTCAGCTTTCATCTGTGAGCATCAGATCTGTGATTTCTAGGATGGTTGCACATCTCTAAACACTGAAGAGGAAATTGGCTTTGTAAAACTTTACACATTTATGTTCTAATGGTGACACACCAGTGACCACACATGAGCAGCAACAAGCTGTTTGGAGCAAACCAGTCTCGACCCGGTGATTGACCCAACTAGCTAGGCTCCCTGTCCTTCACCCATAGCTGTATTCTGAGTCCCTAATTGGCAAGACTGTGGGTTTATAGCAAAGAATGAACCAATCAGGATGTCTTTCTCTCCACGGGAGTGGAACATCATGCTGGTTGTGGAGCTTGTTATGGTGTAGAACTTGCAGCATCATGGAAACAGCAGCACACAGACACACAGAGACACAATAGTCAACTACAACCACTAGCATTAGAAAGCACCAAATAGTTTTCTTTTAAATGTGACTAACATCCTTGTCAAACTTTCCCAATTAATCAAATTACTTTCCAAACTTTTCAAGAGCATTTTCAAGTCAAACTAACATGTGAGGCTGTAGATGATGTATAATAAAATTCTTACTGCACCATCAGCTCAGGACGGTATGAATTATGGTGTGCTATGATGCTTATGATAGTCTCAGCAGAAAGTCAGGGATCGTCAGTTACTCATACATCTGGGGACCACGCATGACCACAAAATTATAATTCAGTTTCATCATTTTGGGAAAATAAATAATTGACATGCAACAGTCATTGAGATATTTCACTCCTATACTCTAAGAATTTTATCTATGAACTTAAAGTCTCTAAAATATGTTTCTGAACTTTCTTGACTGCATAGTATGGTACGTTTAACCAAAATGGTAAAGCACATGATATAATTATAAAAAATATGAGTGCTCCACAAGTTTGAGGTACAAGAACCGAAATGATTGACGTGCACCCAGTGAGAAGATCCCAGAACAGGTCACATCAGAGTTTTATGTCTAAAACAAGGCAGTGACTGATGAACAGCAGAAAAAAAAAACTTCTGTCAGACGAACTTCAATCATCAGGGGAGCTTGTGTTCATGATTCATGTAACAGAGACAGCATCCTCAGGCTCCAATAACAAATATAATAACACCCTTTATGACAACATGACAGGATGACTACAATTTCTGCTGCAGAAATTATGAAGGGCACCGGAGAAAATAAATTTTTCAAACGATAAAAATATTTGTAACAACTATGCTGGAAAAATGGAATTAATTACGAATAATACGAATAATAACTAAGAATATTAGCAGGTTAGAAAACACCGACACCTTTTTCATCTAATAATTTACAATTGAGACTTGAAACTGAGAAGTGATCACCCATAGTCTAATCTGAAGCTAAACTACAGGGACAACCTTATTTTTGAACTCACAGTAACTCCGAATCTGTGACAACCAAATGTAATTAGCACTCCAAAGACCTCACAGCTTTTCTCTGTGTGAAGGCCAGTCATCATTTCACCCTGTATGACAGATGTCTGTGTGGGGCTACACTGCATATAACCGCGACAGACCTTATTAAATCTCCAAGCTCCGACATTCAGACAATCCCTCTCTACACAGCGTCTGAAATCTAGCATGACCTTTCAGGTCCCATCAGACTGCCAGGCTGTCTGTTTCGCATGTTTGGGTACAGAGCAGGCTGACAAGAATCCGGAGGACGAACTGGAGCACCGTTGAATCAAAGATGTGAAGCTTCTTATTCAGATCTGACCTGTTTTGACAGATTTTCTCTCTACAACTCTCTATTTGGCACTTAATTTAAAGCACTCCATAGTTTAAATTTAATGTGCTATTGAATGATCCCCATGTCAAATATTAATTCTGGCAGAAACACATTTTTTTATTTAAAAAAACAACAACTCACTATACCTTTTCAAATATGATGGACTATGAGATGGCAGAAATTATTTTGCTATAGCACTTTTATTTTTATCTCAGGGTCACAGGGAGAAAAAGCTCATGGGATGTGCTTGGGAAATCCAAATCCACTGCATGCATAAGGGAAGATGCATAATTAACAGGTTAAAAAGCCTAACATTTACCATGAATATATGCAAATGCTATTAAATGTAATGCAATTGTTTTAGATATAATGGTAATCAAGTCTTAAACTGTCTATGAGGTCGGTCTGCTTCTGGTTCTAAAAAACAAATTACCAGTAATACAACCAGCAAAGATCTAATAAGTCTCACTTCCAACTGAATGAGAATGTTATTGAAGAAGCAGATTTTTATTTTATGTTTTTTATAATAAAACTCACTGAGACTGGTATATTTGTTGTGGTGTCCAATATCTTCTATGGTTTTAATTAGATTTTAATATG
This sequence comes from Antennarius maculatus, assembly GCA_013358685.1. Taxonomy (NCBI): domain Eukaryota; kingdom Metazoa; phylum Chordata; class Actinopteri; order Lophiiformes; family Antennariidae; genus Antennarius; species Antennarius maculatus. Next base: position 13,484,795 of record CM023608.1, read on the forward strand.
CTTCTGTGTATTTACATCCCACTGTTTGTGTGTTTGTCCGTCCGTCCACCAAATATCTTCACAATCTTTGCAGAAAGAAAGATGAAAGAAAAAGCACATTACTTGGGCGGCAAAGAGGATGAAAATGAGATGATGACCTTGACCTTGAGAAAAGTAGGTCAAGGTCAAATTCAACTTTTGTACATTTTGTTGCACATATCTCAGCAACCGGATAAGATAGAAAGACGAAACAAAAGGCGTTACACTGTATTCAGGGAGGCAAGGGGATGAAAATTAGATCACAACCTTAGATCACAACCAAGACCTTGAAAACCAGGTCAAGGTCATATTTTCACTTTTTTTTCCTTTTTAATGCCCAGAACAATATTGTAGGTTGTCCTGAGTCTGTCTGCTACAGTATACTTCTAGCAGTGGTCAACTTACAAATATGAAATGAAAAGCCAAATACTCGATAGTCCAATATAGAATTAATTGCTGCGACCATTATAAAAGTAGGTCAGAATAAAATTTTGAATTCAGGGGTGTCGCGTGATGTTGCAGTCTCTGACTGCCTTGTTTTGATATGTTTTCAAATCAATTTTATCTGCTCCCAGTATAAACAAGACTAACAGTCATGCCATCAGCTCTATGAATCTGCTCATCAGCGTTAACCTCACCTAAATAGTAATGTTATTATGTTGTTATTTGACCTGTTGATGACAATGGATGAAAACTCTATAAATCCACTTGACAGCTGTCGCGACCAATAACTCAACCTTAATGAGACTCTCGAGGAAAAATTCTTGGTGTGACTAAAATCATCTGAGGACCATAAATGTCTGCACTGGCAAAAAAACAATATACATCCAAAAGTGGTTGAGGTATTTGAGTCTGGATCTTCTTTTCCTTTCGGCTTTTCCCTTCAGGGGTCGCCACAGCAAGTCAGTTGTCTCCATCTAACCCTGTCTTCTGCATCTTCTTCTCTCACACCAACTACCTTCATGTCCTCTTTCACTACATCCATAAACCTCCTCTTTGGTCTTCCTCTAGGCCTCCTGCCTGGCAGTTCGAAACTCAGCATCCTTCTACTAAAATATTCACTATCTCTCCTCTGGACATGACCAAACCATCTCAATCTGGCCTCTCTGACATTATCTCCAAAACCTCTAACATGTGCTGTCCCTCTGATGTACTCATTCCTGATCCTATCCATCCTGGTCACTCCCAAAGAGAACCTCAACATCTTCATCTCTGCTACCTCCAGCTCTGTCTCCTGTCTTTTCCTCAGTGACACTGTCTCTAGACCAAACAACATAGCTGGTCTCACCACAGTTTTGTACACGTTTCTTTTCATTTTAGCTGAAACTCTTCTATCACACATCACACCTGGCACTTTTCTCCACCCATACCATCCTGACTGTACACGCTTCTTCACCTCTTTTCCACACTCTCCATTGCTCTGGACTGTTGACCTCAGTACTTAAAATCCTCCACCTTCTTGATCTCTTCTCCCTGTAACCTCACTCTTCCACTTGGGTCCCTCTCATTCACATACATACTCTGTCTTACTGCGGCTAACCTTCATTCCTCCCCTTTCCAGGACAAACCTCCACCTCTCTAGCTTCTCCTCCACCTCTTCCCTGCTCTCACTGCAGATCACATTGTCATCTGCAAACATCATAGTCCATGAAGGTTCCTGTCTAACCTCGTCTGTCAGCCTGTCCATCACCATAGCAAACAAGAAGCGGCTCAGAGCTGATCCCTGATGCAGTCCCATCTCCACCTTGAACTACTACAGCACACCTTACCACTGTCTTACAGTCCTGCACCGCTCTAACATACTTCTCTGAAACTCCAGACTTCCTTATACAATACCACAGTTTCTCTCAGGGCACCCTGTCATAAGCTTTCTCCAGATCTACAAAAACACAGTGCAGCTCCCTCTGGCCTTCTCTGTACTTCTCTATCAACATCCTCAAAATAAATATTGCATCTGTAGTACTCTTTTTTGGCATGAAACCATACTGCTGCTCACAAATGCTCACTTCTGCCCTTAGTCTAGCTTCCACTACTCTTTCCCATAACTTCATTGTATGGCTCATCAGCTTTATTCCTCTGTAGTTGCCACAACTCTGCACATCTCCCTTGTTCTTAAAAATGGGCACCAGCACACTTCTCCTCCATTCCTCAGGCATCTTCTCACTATCTAAGATCCTGTTGAACAACCCAGTCAGAAACTCTACTGATACCTCTCCTAGGCACTTCCAAACCTCTACAGGTATATCATCAGGACCGACTGCCTTTCTACTCTACATCCTCTTCAATGCCCTCCTCACTTCATCATGACTAATCTTTGCTACTTCCTGGTCCACAACAGTCACCTCTTCTAGTCTTTGTTCTCTCTCATTTTCCACATTCATTAGCTCTTCAAAGTACACTTTCCATCTTCCCATCACACTACTGGCAACTGTCAATAGACTTCCATCCCTATCCTTAATCACCCTAACCTGCTGCACGTCCTTCCCATCTCTGTCTCTCTGTCTTGCCAGCCTGTATAGATCAGTCTCTCCCTCCTTACTGTCCAACCTAGCATACAAGTCATCATAAGCCCCTTGTTTGGCCTTTGCTACCTCATCTACCTTCACATTACGCTGCATCTTCCTGTACTCCTGTCTACTCTCCTCAGTCCTCTCAGTGTCCCACTTCTTCTTAGCTAACCTCTTTCTCTGTATACACTCCTGCACCTCCTCATTCCACCACCAAGTCTCCTTATCTACTTTCCTTCCAGATGACACACCAAGTACTCTCCTACCTGTCTCCCTGATCACATTAGCTGTAGTTGTCCAGTCATCTGGCAGCACCTCCTGACCACCCAGAGCCTGTTTTAACTCTTTCCTAAAAGTCATGCAACACTCTTCCCTTGCCACCATTTCATCCTCTGCTCTGCCTTTGTCCTCCTCATCTTCCTCACCACCAGAGTCATCCTGCACACCACCATCCTATGCTGTTTGGCTACACTCTCACCTACCAGTACTTTGCAGTCACTGATCTCCTTCAGATTACACCGTCTACACAAAATGTAGTCTACCTGTGTGCTCCTACCACCACTCTTATAGGTCACCCTATGTTCCTGCCACCATCTGTCCTTTTGCATTCCTCTCCTGGACACCAAACCTGCCCATCACCTCCTCATCACCTCTGTTTCCTGTACCAACATGTCCATTGAAGTCTGCACCAATGACAACTCTCACTTCTAGGTATGCTCTGTATCACTTCATCAAAGTCCATACAGAATTTTTCCTTCTCCTCCAGCTCATATCCTGCCTGTGGAGCATACCCACTAACAACAATGAACATCACACCTTCGATTTCTAGCTTCAGACTCATCACTCTATCTGACACTCTTTTTACCTCCAGGACATTCCGAACAAACTCCTCTTTCAAGATAACGCCTACTCTATTTCTCTTCCTACCTACACCATGATAGAACAACTTGAACCCTGCTCCTGACAATTGATAGAACAACTGATTCTGGATATTTGAGTCTGGATGAAAGCAGTAAATCAACCAATGCACACCAACATTGCCATTTCTTGAACCACACTGCCACTATGGTGGTCAGAATACAGTGAATCCAAAAACAGCAACAAGCAAGTAACTGCTGAGCTACAGTCATGCCAAAAATAAAGGCATGACTGTAATTAGAAAGAAAATAAATTATGAACAGTGTGAAAATCCTTGCAAATGCTGATGTCCTATCCTTTGTGGTCAGTCAGTCATTATCGTAACCCGCTTAATCCGCTGACTCGGGTCGCGGGGGAGCCGGTGCCTATCCCAGCAGTCTCAGGGCGTGAGGCGGGGGACACTCCGGGCACGACGCCAGGTGTACCGCGGAGCCACACAGAGACAAACAACCACTCACACACACAGTCACTCCTACGGTCAATTTGGGACCGGCCAATCAACCTAAAGCGCATGCTTTTGGGGGTGGGAGGAAGCCGGAGAACCCGGAGAGAACCCACGCAGACACGGGGAGAGCATGCGAACTCCGCACAGAGCGGGACTCGAACCCGGGTCCACCGTGTTGTGAGGTGACAGCGCTACCCACTGCGCCACCGTGCCGCCCATCCTTTGTGGTGGGTACGGCAATACCTAAGAAACAGCAGCATTTGGCCTGGAGATTTATGTGTAGATTGAGAATACGCTAGGAGCGTATGATAAGTGGGCTAAATTGTTAGCCGCTCTGCACTATATGTATTTCCTGTATTGAATTCAATATCACAGATTAAATTAGCTCATTCATACTCCAGTAAAATATTTTAGGTATAAAACTCAATGGACTTTTTCTTCAGTCTGCCAACTTAACCAATGGGCAACAGTATTTCACAGAATTTAACCTGAAGGCCTGACTTTAGTAGCAGAGGTGAAGCTCAAGAGTCTCCGCTTTCCCTTCAGTGTCTGCTGTTTCTTGTTAAAGAACAGCTTCCCTTCCTTTTCCAACTTACAGACATACATCCTGTGTTTTGTTTTTATTTTTTTTTGACAATGTTGTTCTTTTTTCCCAACTTCTAATCTCCCTCATGGACATTTACTAATCTCTCATTTATATTTAAATCACAGCTTCATGCAGCATGTCTGGTTCATGAGGCAAATGAGGTATGTTACTGTTTCAGGCTCAATTTAAGTGAGTGATAGCATAATGAAGATGCAGGGGAAAAATGTTTTTCCCCTGATGATTGTTGTTTGTGATCATGGAGTTCGTTCGTTTCGTTTTCATGAACCGCCGCTGTATCCGTCACGGGTAGCTGGTGCCTATCCCAGCTAACATAGGGCGTGAGGCGGGGGACACTCCGGGTACGACGCCAGTGCACCGTGGAGCCACATACAGACAGACAAACACGCACACACACACTCACTCTTTCAGGCAATTTGGGATCGGCCAATCAACCTGAAGCGCATGCTTTTGGAGGTGGGAGGAAGCCGGAGAACCCGGAGAGAACCCACGCGGACACGGGGAGAGCATGCGAACTCCGCACAGAGCGGGACTCGAACCCGGACCTGCCGTGTTGTGAGGTGACAACGCTATCCACTGCGCCACCGTGCCGCCCGATCATGGAGTTGATATGAAAAATTTAACAAGAAATGAGATTCTGGAGGGAAATCCAAGAAATTAATAAATATTTTGTTTATTTCCTGCCAACTGGTTTGTCTGAGATGTAACTATTAGTTAATCAAGTTATCCTAAAATAACAGAATCATTATGGACCAATGTTTCCACCCTAGAGTAAATCTGGTCCTATGTAATTGCCTCATTTCCCCATTGCTATGTAGTCGTGCAGAACAAACACTGGACCTGAGACTTTCCCCAGATGGATGTCCAAACCATTACAGATTGACCAATATGTTTAATGAAGGGAAACAGACACTGTAGATTAAGTGCATCCTTTGGCTTTCTTCATATTTGACCCGTTCTCGATGAAGAGAGGCTGGAAGATGACTCATTAGTTCTCCATTCGCCCTTCAGCAACACTGAACATCAGACCACATTGTGCACCTTTGTGTTGACCTTGGACACAAACCTTTCTGTTTGAAGCTTTGCATGATTATGAGTTGGTCACATTTGAGATTATTTGTCATTTTCATTGTTCCCCCAGCAACATTCAGTAGTTGTCTGCATGCTGTCTGATGTAATTTGAAGTGCATCTGTTGCCCCTCATTGCACCTCTGTTTGTTCTCTTTTGTTCATGTTGAAACTTCTCCCTGAACTGCAGTAAAGTTAACAAATACTGCTAATGAACATTCGAATAAACATGACTTGTTTGTGTGGCTGCGATGTCATGCTGCTTTAGTCAATTCAAAGTCCTTTTTCACATGGTATTTACATCATTTTGACACTTGACATTTTGACAGTTTAATCTTCCAATGATCATTTGCATTGAATTTTTTTGGTCAATTTCCTTCATTTAAATTCTCTTGACTCATTTGGAAAATGAAACTTCATGAAATAAATACATAACATCCCAGAGGATGAATATTTCAATTATCCCAATCAATGATTGTCACTTTGGGGTTCTCCAAACCTTTTTCCAACTCCAACATTTCCTCCAACTCCAACATTTCCTCCAGCGCCAATCTTTCCTCCAACTCCAGTCATATTAAAACCTATTGGAGAAATTTCTGTGAAGTTTGGTAGACACTTTCAGAAGTGCCAAACACTTACGTGATCACTCTGACTTTCCCTGCAGCATCATCATCAGATTATAGCTTCAGATTGTCCTGTATTTTAATTCAGGATCAAGTACATGTAATACTAAAGTCCTAAAGTAAAAATGATGAAGATAAGTAACATAAAAACACCAGGGTAAGATAACAAGTAGAAAAATAGCAAATATAACACTCTGACCCCATGCAGCTCATCATATTTTCAATACAGTAGATCGACAGGGGGGATCTTTGCAAATTAGATGAGCTGAAATTGCTCCGGGGTTGGTGTGTCAGAGGAGTAATCCTCTTAGATATGTTAACCTAAAATCCCTGAATGCAAAGAAGGTACTCCCTATAATTTTGTATGAGGTGAAAGTGCATTAATGTCTGCATCTTAAAATTTCAATGCTCTGTCATTTTGGACTAGTTTGTCTAATTTACAGGCAGAAGTCCTTTCTCCCCACCAAGGAGTGGACTTGGGATACTGAATCATTCCTTCATTAATGTACTTCACTCAGCTTTTCACCGAGAGTGGCAGGGAAGTGACTGAAATACAATAACACTCACAGCTTCGGAAAGTTCCGTGTTTATTTAAGCAGTGTTTAATTTTATATTTAGATTTATTTCCCTTCTCATTATCAAGTGAATCAGTTTAGAATAATGTTCGTTTTGTTATCCTCTGCCACTGAAGAGACAAGCAATCTGAGAGCAACTTAGGTCTTTTCAATTAAAGATTATATCAAAACTATAAATGTGTGTGTATAAGAGTAGTTTATACAGTTTACATGTGTATTACACAGAAAACATTGACAGAAAACTGTCAATGTTTTCTGTGTTTAAACTTTTAACATTCAGGTAAAGGGAGCAGAAAAGTGTCAGAACTTTAAAAGCCCTGCAGTTACTTTCCAATACTACCTCAATGTCAAACAGAAATACTCCAAGTAAGCTGATGTATAATTAGCCGCAGCAGTAGTAGAAAATGAGAACATGAGGAATTTGTTTCATTTGTTCTCTACCTGGTGCTGTAAATACATGCTACATTCACAATATTTAAATTAAAAGGCAACTATTGATTGGTCATCGAGTGTTTTATTTTTACTTCTTTATTCTAATATATAATAAAAGGCTTTGCTTGCAAATCTCAAATAAAAAAGTTGATCATTTGTTGTGTTTATTTTTGCAGATGTTTCAAAAGAAAATGTCCTTGCTATGGGGAATATTATTCTTAGCATACGAAATGAGTAAGCCCACATAAATCATCTATTTTTTTTAAGTTGTGCTTTTTATTAATATCCTTTTATTTCTGTCTTGTGACCCCATGTTTGCGAATTTGTAGAGAAAAAAAAAACCCTTTGGATGTCTCTGTATTAGATAATCATGATAAATCACAATATAAGACAAAAACTATTGATGTCCATAGTGTCCTTGAATTGAAGAAAACTTGATGTGGTGATATTCAGAGTGGCTTTCTAGTGGACAAAGTGTGATGAAGTGACTTCTGGGGTGTCTTTGAAGTAGAGAAAACAGGAGTCAGTGCCCTTTAGGGTGCATTTTCACTGGACACATGTATGGACACATGTAGACAGTGAGCAATGCCTTGGCCTACAACTTATCCTTCAAGAGGACAAAATCCGATGAAATGGAGTACCTTTTAAGGGAGAAACATAATACAGGGCTTTATTTGCTGGAAACTTAAGTTGTTCTCCTTGTGTGTCTAAATGGTCACATAGATCACAAGAACCCGAAGACGTGCAGCAGGGATTGCTGCTGACCCCTCTCATCCCGGCCACAAACTGTTCCAGATCCTCCCCTCTGGCAAGAGATTGCGGTCCATCCGGACCAGGACTTCACATCACAAAAACAGCTTCTTCCTCACTGCGGTCAGACTCATGAACAATGCCCCCCCCCAACCTTCCCTCCTCACCACTTTGCTCCTTGTATATACCAACCATATACCTCACCTTAATGGTAAATCATAAATTGTAAATAGTAAATAGTGGTTTTTAGATTTTTATTCCTTATTGCTTCTTGTCACTTTTTAATGCACCTGACACCGCATCAAGTTCCTCGTGTGGTAAACTTTACTGTACCTGGCAATAAACTACTTTCTGATTCTGATTCTACATTGGATTAACATCAAAAGCATCTCATAGGGGATTGTATCCATTTCACAATAAAAGCATCACAAAATCCTCTGTGTTGGTGCCCGTTATGTCTTCCTCCGCCTTCAACAGCCTATCTGCTATTTTAATGTGAAGATGAGATGATAATATAGACACCGCTTTTATAAGTCTTTACAGCACCTGAGAGATAAACATTAACACATGGAAATGATTAAAAATCCAATAAAAAGTAAAAAGGTGTTGAAAAACAGCAACGTCACCCACATACATACCTTACAATTCATCAACAATATTGTAATTAAAGTTTATGCAAAATATACATGTAATATATGTATCATATAAATAATATATGTGTATAACCCATGCCATGAAAGCGGAAAAAACATCCCTGGGTGAGGAGCTTCTGATATCTTGCAGTGACTTGTCATTGTGGATAATCTTTCAGAAAGTATTTGTTTTCTGCTTGATATGATTTGATATATGATTAGATGTCTAATGAAATAAAAAAAACTAAAGGCGCTTTACAAACTTTACAGGTTAACAGACTTTGAATGTGAAAGTGCAAATTAACATAAACCTAATAAGATTTATCTCCAAAATGCAAAACAAAACTGGTAAATCTTCATTACGAATATGAACGTCAGATATTTAAATTTATTATTACATGATATATTATCATTATACCCATTAATTGTTTTATATTTACATACATTTGCATGCAGTTTAATAGGGAAGAAACATACTGTAATTAGTGATGCAGTAATTACTCTGCAAAACAAAATGTAGTCTGAATTTATTGACATTACTAAATAAAAAAAAATAGTTATTACCTTACAGGTAACGTGTGCATTTTTAAATGCAAAGTAAGGTAATTTAAAGATTGAATGTCAGCATACTAATATGTTAAGCTAAGTTGGGCCCTCCAACATATCAGTATTCTGAGCATCGAAAGCATTTTCGTATATAGTGATTTAAGTATTTTATATGTAGCCATCTGCTGCTCTCACATCTGTGGACTTTTAATCCAGTTCATCAGAGATTACTGTAACTGTGGTTCTGTATGCATACTTGCAAAAAATATTTATTATTTCAACTTTCTCCTCTCAAACATTTTGATAAGATTTGCCACATTCACAGCACAGGACGATAAATAGAAGCTCTTGATGAATCAAGCTGAATAAGGTATAAAGCAAAGAATCATAAAATTCTCTGTATCTTGAAGAGAGTGGTTGCATATTGATGGTGTGCTCTGAAGCTGCCTTCATTCTGCTTTACGAGAGAATTATTTATCTCTCGCTCTATTCTTGGGAGGATGTTCTTGACAACGTCTTATCTCACTGTCGGAATACCACCAGTTTCCATTAGAAAAAGAATTGCTATGTGATGTCTTTGTGGGAGGTTCACCAGTTGCACTACATTTAAAAGCCTTGAAAGCAGAGTAATACGGAGGCAAAGAAAGAAAACATTTATTGTTTATGAATGTGGTGTCACACAGGTCCTGTCAGAAAAGAACAGGGAGGTGAGGTCTTAGTTTGAGGTCTCTGAAGTAATCCTGCCTCCCCCTTTCTCTCCACAGGCAGCTGGACTTTGGAATTATTCCCTTTAAGGACAATCAGCACATTCGTGTAAAAGCAGTACATTGCCATTGCAAAAGACGGTCTAACATTCCACATGACAGCTAGTTTTACATTTGTGATGCCCACTGCAGGTTATATTGTTATAAAAATGTACAGTATAACATTTTTGTGTCTCAGTGCAAAAGATATATTCAAAAAAGAATTTCAGAAAGCCTTTCCCTTGATAAATGTCCCCAATGTTTTCCCTTCATCTGTGTCCAACAGTAGAATAATTGGTCTGTTTACAGGACCATCAATAAATAACCAACAGAAGCAATTTTACAGTCACCGTCAGATAGCAGCAGTGTTTCAGCTTTAACTTTAAATACATAGTCACAGAAAATTGTGTCACCGTACACTCACAATTCATCAGAACAACTTTTACTATTGGTAATAATAATAATAATAATTACAGTCATATCATATTGACGATATCAACCAAAAAAAGAATCCAGTATATCATGTTTGCATTAAAGTATTTACATTGCTTTTCAAGTTCTGTGGCTTAATTTCCTGTGTGTGAACTTCCCAAGTAAAAGAAGGCAATGAAGTGTCTGTTAGGTCAAAGGTAAAGGAGTGAGGTGGCTCATCAGCTGGTACAGATGCTGTTAATGGAGATGATGGCCGGGTCCACCAGGCCCAGCTCCTCATGCTCGTTGACACACAGCTGATAGCCACAGCCCCGCCTACGCTTTAATGGAGTCACCTTGGAGTCGGGCTTGGCACGAGGCGGCAGGAGGAAGCCCACGCTCCCTGCGATCAGCATGTGCCAGATGCTGTGGATGTAGAAGTAGTTCTCCTCGGTCTCCACAAAGGCATAAAGGGCCACAGCAGACGTGGCAATCATGGTGCCTGGGAAGAGGAAGAATACCCACCTCTTCCAGGTGGGTGGATAGCAGCGGCGGCGGCGGATGGTTCGCACCGTCTGATGGGCCAACAGACACAAAAAAATTTTTTTTTAAAAGTTAACCTTTACATCTGCTCTCCATGAGGTACAAAGCAGAAAACTGTAGATTGAATGCATTTCATAACGTCTCTGACCCAGGAGTCTTCACCCTGTACATGCAGTACATGGGTATCTGATGGCTACAGATCTCAGTTATTTTGGACAAGTAAATGACAAACATGAGCAAACAACAGCATCAGGATTACACACAAGAAATCAATTTCTGGTGTAACGAAATCCCTGAAACAGATGCCTGTGTTCTACTTGAAGGTGTTACTTTACAACACATACAATCAAACTGTTGCATTGCTTTCCTAAAATCAACTGAGATGTGCAATTTGAAAATTGAAACTAAAATAGTGACATTTCTGCAACTTCAATTTTTGTTTTAATTTGAATTTTTCAAGTGTCAATTAGACATTGATGAAGTTGTAGGAAGTTATTTAATGAAGCGACCTATGATAGTTCAGTTTATTTATTAGTGCAGCTGTTCTGAAAGTCAGTGTGCTGTTATTTCCTTATTTAATACACACATGTCATGAAACAGGATATTAAATCACATATAGACCATTCAAATATTGAGACCAGTTGAATTTCCTCAAGGGAGCAGCAGGCAGTTTACTTTGATTGACAGGATACAAGGATTACATTGCTCATGAATCTGTAATGGTTTTATTGTCTGTAATTTGTATTCATGTCTATTACTGCAGCAGAAAGTCCATCACAGGGATCGTATGCTAATAAATGTTTGAAATTGGCCATCAGAGATTGTCCAAACATCCCTTATGTAATCTATGCTTCTGTCCCTTTAGGGAATCACTGCATTGGATGTTTCCTTTGAATGCAGAGCTTGTGTTCATCCTGTAAGTGGCCCATGATTGAAGAAAGTACAGCACAGACAGAATTTAACATTTCAATTAATTTTCCCTTTAAATGGCATTTAAAGAGTGTTTCATTGTTGTATTCAGAATTGTGTTCACTGGTTCATAAACTTGATTGCTTGCATGATATTTTTAACAAAAATATCTCCATTCATAAATGACAGGAATAATTACTTGTATTCTGTTAGGGGAAATAGCTCAGATTTAATTATTGTACTTTAAGCATTAAATTTAACATTTAACAGTCATTATGATGTCAAGTGAAGAAAAACATAAAAACATAAAAACTATTTTTCTATCCCAGAAAATATTCTATATTTTTCTGGTTAATTCAAAAAGAAAAAAAAAACAGACTGATCTTTTCAAGCGTGCATCCGTTGCCTCATTTAATTTGTAGGATTAGAGCTATTTGGCATTGACAGATTTGAACTCCTCCCTCTAGTCTCACTGCTCATGACACCCATGCAAAGCAGGAAGCTCTCTGTGCCCTCCGCTTGACTGATCTAATTTGGTTGTGTCTGGGAACATTCATAATGCCAGGCTTTGCAGAAACATGACAAGCTGAAATGAAAGGGCTCTTGTAGAAAATGTGTGGTGCTCAAAAACTCTGAGATGAAGCAGAATGCTGAATCGTACGTACCCTGTTGAGCAACTGATAAATTATGAAGTGTCAAGCAATCAAAGCATGAACCCATGTTTGTCATAAAAAATAACAGCATTAGCATAAGATCCAGGTGACGCTATATGGAGAAGCTGCTCGGCTGAGTTCACTGATTTACCACTGGAAGATCAGTGTCAATCATTTTGAAAGTGCTCAAAATCTGCATTTATTTCCATTCTCATTTTCTCACAATATAGTAGATATGTGCAATTTATGTTTGTCAAACTATCGATAAGCCATCTATAATGAAAAGCAGCCGAATGCAGTGGAAGTTGATAGTATTATGTAAATCTCAAGAAACATTTTTAATGACACATGAGTGCAGCGTATTACTAATAAAATACACTCTAATATATACCCACATTTGGTGCTAAACTGGAGGATTTACAGGGCAGAATTAAATCGAGCTGTGCTTCATCTTTCACAGTTTTTGTATGATACAGCTAACCAAAAGATAACTCTCACTGCTACAACTCTCACACTTTACTCAAAGCAAAGCTTTCTCCAAGGAAGCTACAAACTGTATTTTCAAACCTCATGTCAGAGGTTTAGTGTTAAAGGGTATTTCCCCCCAAGAAACGTGGCTGAAAGACTATTATTTTTTATCTTCTCAGTTCAGGGAGCACATTATGACTCGAAGAAGAGTCAGTGAACGTACAAGCTTCCTTATAATGGAACTACAACCCATGACTAATACCCACCGACTGCAAACTTTTAAAGCTAATGTAAAATAGTGTCATTGGTGAGAAACCCACACATTTTAGCCATGCACATGCTCCAGCCCCATGTTCCACTACAAAGCTTCACTGATAGATTAAGTCCCTCTACTTTTACTGGCATGATAAACATTGGAGGGACATCACTGACATGTTTCATTCATGTGCTTGCACAAGCTTTTTGCATGAAAGACAAAAATATGTTATGTATTAAAATTCATTATATTTTATCCTGTCTTCACCTCTTAGGATTTAAAAGTTGGAGTTGTTAGCCCAGCATATTTTATACGACTTATAGGGGAACTTGTCTGAATGCACAGGGTATTATTTTCCAATTGTAATGTCGTTATGGAATAAACCCATTTTCCCTGCAGACAGCCGTGCAAGAAGATTTAGAGTTGCCCTTACCCATGCCACGGCCATGATGCCCAGAGCAAAAAGGCTGGGCCCCAGCAGGTTCCATAGACCATGACGGTCCAGCTGCAGAGCCATTGACAGAGACATAGCCCCCAGAAGATACAGCACCTTATCAAAAAAAAGAACATATTGATCATTAACTCCATTAACGCTGCTGACACCTTTACATCCACAGTAAAGAAGGAGTGTGTGTGTGAGAGAGAGACAGAGAGAGAGAGAGAGAGAGAGAGAGAGAGAGAGAGAGAGAGAGAGAGAGAGAGAGAGAGAGAGAGAGAGAGAGAGAGAGAGAGAGAGAGAGAGAGAGAGAGAGAGAGAGAGAGAGAGAGAGAGAGAGAGAGAATCATTCACACAGGTTTGGAGGAAATCCATGTTTATCATAGTGAAGCAGACAAAAGATACCCTTTTGTTAATTGGTACTAGCTGTGGTAATGAGTCAGCCTGAAGAGAATGTTGTTGTTCTGTGAAGTTAATCAGAAAGCAAGATCATTTGGAAAAACATCAAATAATGTAAGAGTTGACAATGTTCACTATTTTACTATCTTCTCCTTTCAGCTTTTCCCTTCAGGGGTCACCACAGGGAATCAGTTGCCTCCATCTAACCCTGTCTTCTGCATCCTCTTCTCTCACACCAACTACCTTCATGTCCTCTTACACTAGTTCACTATTTTACAATCATCCAAGGAAATAATGAGAAGGCCAACATTAAAATAAATTGATCGTATTGACTTATCATTGTTGTGTTGCAAAAGTCTAAGCCTACATTTCTGTGCTGTACACTTGTAAAAAAACGAAAACACACTTTTGGACTGGGAGTCATTTTCTTTCATTATTGTGATACAACATCCACACTAGTTCATTTGGACACAAACTGACATACAGCAGCCTAGTCCTGTGAATTTGGAGAAACCTAATGTTTAAAAGTCCAGGGCTGAAAATAGTTCTCAATAATTGCAATATTTTATTTATATTTGTACCATTTTTTTTATATTTTAAGTACAAACTGACAATTCCCAATATAGTGAAACTATACAGTATATTAGTGATCTATTGTTGTACTGTTGCAGAGTAACATTTACATTCAACACATGCAGGGTAGCAAAAACAAATTGAGAAACCACTTAATACACTGTTTGTTCTTTTCACACAATATTTGTTGACAGTAAGATAAATAAATTGTTCCCTGTCATATTAACAGCCTCTACATGAGCTGACTGACACAAACAGCTTGCAAATGTGATTTTTAATGTGTTTGGCATTAAGATAAATCACTAAGGAATGTTCAGCATTTATTTTCTACTGAAAATTATCGCTTCAAATGTTTTGGGGAAAACTAAACCAAGTGAATGTCCTCTCTGTGAATGAGAGTCACGACATAATGGCAACAAAACATGAACAATAGAAAAATGTGATTCCAGAAAACCTAAACCTTCAGGTTGTCTGACTTCTGAACCATCCTGACCATAAATATGAGAAGAAATTGGGTTGTTAAGGTGGGACAACCTGTCAGCAGGAAAACAGTACTAATTGGCACAGAGGAAGGAGGTGAGGAGTGTTGTGGTGCAACCTGAGAAGCAGCAGAAGTCATTAGTCAGGCTACACTGGTGCATCGTCCTGCAGTGCATAAACATGCATGTATACATACAGTATATTATATACATGAACACATACACTGAAGTGGGGGTTCCATTGTTATGAATATTTTTCTGTCATGATGACGGACGAGCTTGTTGGAGTTCTGGTGGGAAGTCTATTTTTGTCTTCCATGTATGTTTTTCTTGCTCATCAATGTACAGCAATACATGCTTATACTGTACTTAGGAATGTGTGCACTGCAGCATCCCATACATCAGTGCTATGAAAAGCAGTTTTAAAAGGGCCAAGCTGAACAGGCATGTTATCCAATATATTTTCATCATGCACATTCAAAGTTTAATTATTATTTTATTATCATATTCTCTAAATATTGAGCCATATTTAAATGAATAATAATCGTAATAATCAATTACTTCATATTAATATTAAACTCTTGCATCTGTGTTATTGTAATAAGTTTCATAGTTCTGTGTTCTGTTATTTCTAAGCCTGTATGCTCAGCTAATCTCCTTCAATGATTGGCTGACATGGCTGATCAGTGTAAAGACAATATAATTTACACCGTCTTTTATCCATTTTGGTTCTCTGAAGGGAATGTGAATATGTTCTGATGGTTTATCCAACTGGAGGCAGCATGCATTTTTATATTTTTTTATTCCATATAAGATTTTAGTTACCTAAAGGAAGAATGACATGTACTGTATATGTAACTGCTCAAATCTATGATAAGTGTGTTAATGACCTATGGGTCTCCGCTTAACAATGTTTTTAGACAAGTAATGCTAGTCAATTGAAATTATCTACATCAACCATTCAACCTTTAAAAAGACGAAACTGTTTCGTAATGTCCCTCATTGCTGAACCCTTGAACTCAGGTTGATTTGTTTCCTATTGGAATTACAACACATCTTCATTTGAGGCCTATCAGTGTATTTGCGCATTTATCAAAAATTGCTTTGCCAACAATCATCCATGGCAACATTTGTCCATCTGTTATACACTGAATCCTGCTGCGGAGAACTGTGCCATTATGTACAACACGAATAACGGCGTTATGTCACCACTCATTAAATGAGGGACAAAATGAAAATGTTGAGATACAAAATGCAATAAAACATAATTAGCCTTTAATTTAAGGTTTTTTTGTCAGCAAATTTACCTAGTTACAGAATATGTTGTGTAACTGTAGTGGAATAATTTTTTATTTAAACCATTCTAATTTGATTCGTTTTACATAAGCAATGTGCATTGTTTCTGTTAAGGAACTTATTCTGTTTGTGTTGGCATAAGATCAGTCTGATTCTTAACTGTGTTACTCGTCATCTGCACTCCAGCCCAGAACATTCCATTGTCGTCATATGAGCAAGTATTTGATGAATTGTCCATTTATATCATCGATGATACTGCTGGACTTCTACTCAACCTATGTATGATTTGATTTGGTAAATAAATATTTGTAATTTTGTATTTTGTCCTGTCTTAAGAAATCTCTGGCCACTACAAAATGAAGAAGGAAGATGTTATTCTACCACCATATTTGAGATTTCTGGACCATCGATTCTCCATTGTTAGGGTTATGCAACAAAAGCGCTTTGGTTTACACTAGGAAAAGATTTCTTCAGATAGTGAAAGAGTCATGAGACGTAACTTATAACATTCACTTCAGGAAAGATAATGCATAAACAAGAAATTCAGCTTCAGTGAAATACAAAAAAATGATTGTTTGATGCCCATGTACCCAAATTCTTTTGACTGAAAATTCTGATAGTGTTTCACAAGTTGCTGTAATAATGCACTGAAAATGTACATGTATGGTATGCACACAAAACTACACACAGACACACACACACACACAGACACACACACACACAAAATCTCCCTATAGAACACAAACACAGTTCCACTTGCCAGTCCTGACATGTGCTATTTGATTAGTGATTGCACACTGCAGCGCTCAGCAAAAATGAAAACTCTAGAGGACAGCAGATGTTGGTACACTCTGCCTCCCTCCCACGACACACACATACACACACACACACACACACACACACACACACACAAACACACATACACAAACACACATACACACACACACACGCCTGAGACTACTTCATCTTGGTTTGCAGCCAGGGAGTGACCCAGGGAGAAGGTGCACCTGTTAGTGTTTACTGTTATCGACCGCAATATGTCAACAACCAGAGGATTTAACGCCCTGCATGGCCGATTCCAACACATTGATCTTTCAATTTAGAACTAAAACCGAGGCATATGCAGCACTCATTTACAGATCCCCTCCACAGTTCGAACTCTCTGTGTTTTATTTTGTCTCTGGTTCAGAACTTATCTCAGGATGTTGACCACTAACACAGAGCTCAGGAGCAGTTGGACGGCAGCACATGGCAACGACCAGACTTTACGGTCTTAAGATGTCTGAACCCAGATGTCTGAATCCTTGCCAGCATTTAGGTGAAGAGATCTGGGCTTGCTCTTGCAAATTACTGCCTCATCGTTTAGAGACACAAACGAGCCAATCAGAACATCGGCTGTGCTCCATGAGGCTGCTCTAATGTGCAGGTTGTTACAGGGGAGTGATGGTGGATGGAAACAGTTTAATGGGAAACAGTTTAATGGGCAGATTACCCATGATGACAACACCAGCTTGTGATAAAACAGATTAATATTAAGTAGATGATTTGGTAAACTTTATCATTTAAACAGTTTAGGAGGTTTTTAAAAAGTCATTTGGCTTTTTCCTTAGGATGGAGCCAAAAATTTTTTTTTTTAAAAACTTTGTCTCTTTTACTTTTCACACACCTGAACTACTTCAGGTCAGCATGTGTGTTCATTATTTAATTTTTTCAGATTCATGTTGGGTCATGTACATCAGTAGATGGTGCAATATGAACATCATTTTGCTCAGTTGTCCACCTTAAACATCAACGCTACCAGCTACACTTATTTATCATTACAATTAAGGCTCACACAACGCTCATGACCTACTACTCTTGTAACCCCCTCTTGACTATATTTTTGGGATAGATGGAATGCTAATTGATATTTACCTGTTTGATGATGGACTTTAACCTGGCCATGGCAATGACAGTGACCCACACTGACATGAGCGACCCAAGAAAGTCACAGAACTGCAAGACATCATACTCCATGATGCAAAAGACCACGATACCCGGCTGGTCACATGCATGGTAGAACTGTCAGGTGAGGGGGGAAAGGCAGTGATTAGATTAACCAGCAAAGCTTTAGCTGACATTCCTGTCATAGAAAAGTGAAATAATGTATGTATTGTGACATAGCATAGCATTCATTGTTCAGCAAGTTCAATTGAATTAAATATTTTTCTGCACTTGGATGAATTTTTTTCTGGGCAATCCCAAACATGATTTCTTTGAAAATAGTAGGGATGAGTGAGTACTCCACCATCTGTATCTGTTCAACCATCTAAGTTATCTTTATCTGTATCTGTACTCGGAATGGGTGGGGCTTAAACCATGTATTGTTTATTTTGAAACTATTTACAGAACAGCCTCAAACTTGAGATTCAAATCAATGTTTTTGATCACAAAAGTAAGAACTATTCACAGAACAAGTTTTTTTATGAACTCAGAACATGAAGTGAATTAATGAATATGCATGCAATAGGAAATTATGAACTACAAAGTATGCATGAACAAGAATTGCCTTACTCAACACAACTTTCTAATTTTTTTCGTGTTTTTTTTTGTTTTTCTTTTTAAGGCGGTGACCGATGCAACACGAGCAGTTTTCGTCTCTGTCTGGTCAAATGCACTGCATACGTGCAACAAAACAAAACTAGAAGCAAGTTCACCAAGTGACCTTAAATAGACCAAGCCACGAACAGAGAGATCAGTCAATGTCTGTGTGTGTGAGAGGTGGGCAGAGAGTCTCTGTAGTGTCTCTGTAGGGAGAGGCGGGTGCTGTGTGTGACTGGCCAATCACAGAGCGTGAAGACAGTCAGTTCTGAGGATTTTCCTTCAGCTATGCCAGCTGGGATAGGCTCCAGCTCCCTGTGACCCACGCAAGCGGATGAAGTGCTCAGGAAAATGAATGAATGACCACAAGTAATGGCGGGTTTACTCGTATCGTGCTCGTACTCGTCAAAAATGCGTACTCGTCTGAAACAAGTACCCCGGCTCAACCCTAGTATGCAGTAACTCACAGTGGAGAAGAACATGGTGAAGATGTAGACTGAAGCCTCCAGTAGGTAGTGACTTCTGATGGCGATGGCCACAGGAGGGACAAACATCAGGTTACTGAGACACAACAGCAAGGTGGAGAGCAGCTGGAAACTGTAGGAGTAGGCCTCGGAATTGTCTGTGCATCCCCAGCCCTCCCAGCCTAATGCATTCAAACATAAAAACACAGTCAGCATGGTTCACTGCAGTAGTTTAATTTAAAGAGGTAGAGATTTAGGAGGGTAAAGGGCTTCTATATTTGTAGGCTGTAAATGTCAGAACAACTTATAGAGCATCTTCATCTTCCTAAAATTCAAAATAAACTTTGTGAAAGCCTTCAAACTTTTGTCTGAGCCGATGAGATTCTCTTTGTTCTTCCCTGTGGTACTGATAGACTTTCTTAAATCAGTGCCAAAATTTTAAGATGATAGTAAGCTGAATCCCTGTTATATACATAATATAATAAAATATAAAATAATATAATACAAAATAATATAAAACACATTGATGTCTGACAAATAATTAAAGACAGATATGCAGGACGTTTATCCTGCATGTAGAGCTTTCTCCAGTAGCCTTTCTATATTAAAACTCTTGCTTTGACTCCTCCTGTTCTGCCACTTGGGCTAGATCCTATCTCTCTCTGGATGTACATACAGTACATCCAGAGAGGGGAGCTGAGAGAATCTTGCCCCTGACAACCAATGTGCCCTTTTCCTCAATACATATTTTATGTTGTTCAGAGAGTGTAAAATCTTATCTTTCAGTGATAGCTAGTGGATAACCAAGCCAGTTTTATTTATACATCACAAAAAAGTCATCTTATGGCACTTTCCAAAGAGTAGGTCTGGACTGCATTCTTTAACTTATGAGACCAAAGAATTCCCCAATGAGCAAGGAACTGGCAATAGTGATGAGATAAAAATGCCTTTTAACAGGCTGAAACCGACTTTACTGACTATACTGTCCCAGTCCTTTTTTTCCTTTGCCTTTGTCTGAGTTGGAGCACCAACACCTTTTAGGTCTCCGTGCGACCCTGATACAGTATGAATTAAATATTCGAGAGCAATGTTGAACGAAGGGTTTACAGCATGAGATAGGCCAAGGGCAAGTGCTGAATGCGAGGTGTCTGCCAGGAAGCAGTCATACATATGTGGTATGACAATGAATTTACTGAGAAAGCAGCCGTGATAACTGGAGATCAAAAGCAGGATTTAAACAGCCTCAGAGGACAGGCTTTGCTTCGTTTCATGAGCTAATTCTTCACTGAAAAGTAGTTTGTAATTATGAGCTTGTTTTATTGTCTTATTAAAATGGCTCATGTTAGAAAATTAATGCAAGGCTGCTGCATAAATCTGGATGGCAGCACATACACTTAAGACATTGTGTTACCAGTTCACCTTTGGAGGACGACCTGCACCATAACACTTTGTTCTCCAACATTTTCATGTCACTCTGCATACACACTTTCCAACGAAACAGTAACCCTTGCAGCAGTGATGCCCTAATATAAAGTTTATTATATCTGAAAAGAGAAATAACTATTTAATGATTGTCTCACATACAACCATTAAATCATTTTGTCTTTTTTTGAAAATCATAAATCATGGATTAATAATTAAAGGCTTTGTTGAACATATACAATATTAGTATACAAGTATTCATCCACTTCGATCAAAAAACATCCTTTGTTTTGTTGGTAATTGTTTGGCTTTATATTTTGCCTTCTTGAACGTGAACGCAGTTTCAAAGTGAAGATGATGCACCAGTGGAACCCTTACTTTGAATTTAGTCATGTTGACATCATGCTAATTTAAATCCACAAACAAAGTGGGAAAAAAGTGAAATATACATTGAAAATGACACTGTTTGCTGCAGTTTGTTCTTGTTTAATGTCGTTACCTGCTTTGCATTCACATGCAGCATAAAGGTAGTTGTTGGTGCGCAGAAGCTTGCACTGCCCATATGTTCCACAGTCATTGATACATGGAGTCAGGTATGAGCGCATATAGACCTCAGCAGTGATGTTGGTGCATGCCTCAAATCTGGAAAAGACAGAATACTGAATGGAGCTGTTCAATTTTCAAGGTTGAAATTTGCTTGTAAATGGATTTCAACAAATGTATTCTGCATTCAAATTATTGTTAACTTCTAATGATATATAACAACAACTACTGGATGGATTGCCTCGGCATTTTGATTTAACATTCATGTTCCTCAGATAATGAAGCCTAAAACTTTTCAAGTCATATTGAGGTTCTGCTCTGTAGTTCTATTTGAGATATCTTAAAAACTATTGGGTATACATGCATTTAATTTGCTGCACAAACAGCATTAGTTTGGCCTGTATTCTGGTGATTCCTTAACTCTTCATCCACTACCTTCATCATCCACAGGTCCGAAGCTGCAGTTTATCCAATATTTGTTTTTATTGCCAAATGGGACAAAACTAATGAGCCTCAGCTGTATTTTGTGTTCAGTGCTAATTAGAAAGTGTTGCAGATGGTAAGATGGAAAAGTTGCTAATTACCAACATGTTATTATTGTTATTTTTATTGTGAGAATTTTAGCGTGATGAAATTCACGCTTCTCTCAAGAAATATACAGACTCAAATAACTGCTAGAGTTGCTTTATAAGCTTAAGAGATATTAGACAACTTAACTCCAATGGGTTTGTGCAATCTCCAAATCCATAAAGCAATTACAGAGGTACCGTTCTACAAATTACATTTGTGCTCTATAAACCAACAAAGGAGCCAGAGTTGTACAGTGATTGTTTAACTTCCATTTTCTCAATTAGCTTCTCTGCATGGACTTTTTATATCACTCAACCGACACTGTAATAAAAAAAGAAATACCTCAGTCTCTTATTTTCACATGTATTTGCTTTTCCAGACACAATATAGGTTACTTTTATTTACAGGTATTACACCTGTAAATAAATTTATATAATGCATTATATAATAACATGATATGTAATACATATAACATATAATCTCCCCACCTATGTATTTGAATAAGGTCACTTGAAAACCTCACGGTGTCGCATTTCAACTCTACCCAGTACCTGTCAATCAAGCGCCCAACCAATCACGGCGCATCTGCCAGAAGGAATCACGTGAACAATATGGCGTAAGGCATTGGGCAGCGAGGCTTTTTGTTGGGGTTACGCCTTTCGTCCACATGACAACGCAGATATCCGAGACGAAAATATTGGCCAAAGTGAAGTTTTTTGAAAACGCTGGGTCTGCGTTGTCTTGTGGATGCTGTAAGCAAAACTTTCTATCCGGGGGCGTCTCCCTGCGACAAAAACCTCTGTGATGTTAGTGTGTATGACTCGTGTCTACATGTACACACAGAATGGACGGAGTTAAAACCGGCTATTATCTGAGGTATAACAGCTCCACGTCGAAGGCGTGCTGATAAACATGCTTGAGAGTTGGATATTTGTTCGTCTGTTTCTTTCTTTATGAGTCATAAAGTTTATATTTTTATTTATTCATTTATTCATTCATTCACGTTCCTCGCCAAAGACACCGACGCCAGTTCTGGGTCAGACCGAGATGCGCTGCCTTCTGGTGGGAGAACTCTGTGATGGCTTTGTTTATAATACCAATAAATTTGTTTCCATTTGTTTAGTATGAAGTCTGATATTATTGTTTTATCGTGGAATTTCCACGGGTTCCTGCTAGTACATAAATATAATAACATGTAAGACTGAGAGTAGGGACGTTGAATGGTGGAACAATGACAGGAAAAGGTAGAGAGTTGGTTGACATGATGCAGAGGAGGGAGGTGGACATACCGTGTGTCCAGGAGACCAGGTGGAAAGGTAGCAAGGTGAGAGGTTTAGGAGCAGGGTTCCAAAAACATGCACCATAGGTGAATTGGTCAGCCTAAATTGCCCGTAGGTGTGAATGTGAGCGTGAATGTGGCAGGGCTCCCTTGCAAAAGAGATCTGTAATCTCAATGGGACTCACCTGGATAAATAAAGGTCAATAAAAAATAATTTTAAAAAAGTTGTTCTATCATGGTGTAGATACGAAGAGAATTGGAGTAGGAGTTATCTTGAAGGAGGAATATGTTAAGAATGTTCAGGAGGTAAGAAGAGTGTCAGATAGAGTGATGAGTCTGAAGCTAGAAATCGACGGTGTGATTTTCAATATTGTAGATGTAGCGAAGGCCAAACAAGGGACTTATGATGACTTGTATGCCAAGTTGGACAGTAAGGAGGGAGAAACTGATCTATACAGGTTGGCAAGACAGAGAGACATAGATGGGAAGGACGTGCAGCAGGTA
Source organism: Antennarius maculatus (assembly GCA_013358685.1). Lineage (NCBI taxonomy): Eukaryota > Metazoa > Chordata > Actinopteri > Lophiiformes > Antennariidae > Antennarius > Antennarius maculatus. The sequence goes on from CM023608.1 coordinate 13,508,441, forward strand.
AGGGTGATTAAGGATAGGGATTGAAGCGTATTGACAGGTGCCAGTGGTGTGATGGGAAGTTGGAAAGACTACTTTGAAGACTTGATGAAAAAGGAAAATGAGAGAGAACAAAGTCTAGAAGAGGTGACTGTTGTGGACCGGGAAGTAGCAAAGATTAGTCAGGATGAAGTGAGGAGGGCATTGAAGAGGATGAAGAGATGGCAGTAGAGTTTCTGACTGGGTTGTTCAACAGGATCTTAGATAGTTGAATGGAGGAGAAGTGTGCTGGTGCCCATTAAGAACAAGGGAGATGTGCAGAGTTGTGGCAACTACAGAGGAATAAAGCTGATGAGCCATACAATGAAGCTATGGGAAAGAGTAGTGGAAGCTAGACAGGGCAGGGCAGAAGTAGACTTCTGACTACTTCTGCTAGTGGAAGCTAGACTAGGGCAGAAGTAAGCATTTGTGAGCAGCAGTATGGTTTCGTGCCAAAAAAAGAGTACTACATATGCAATATTTGCTTTGAGGATGTTGATAGAGAAGTACAGAGAAGGCCAGATGGAGCTGCATTGTGTTTTTGTAGATCTGGAGAAAGATTATGATAGGGTGCCCAGAGAGGAACTGTGGTATTTTATGAGGAAGTCTGGAATTTCAGAGATGTTAGAGCGGTGCAGGACATGTATGAGGACTGTTAAGACAGTGGTGAGGTGTGCTGTAGGTGTGACAGAGGAGTTCAAGGTGGAGGTGGGACTGCATCAGGGATCAGCTCTGAGTCCCTTCTTGTTTGCTATGGTGATGGACAGGCTGACAGATGAGGTTAGACAGGAATCTCCATGGGCTATGATGTTTGCAGATGACATTGTGATCTGCAGTGAGAGCAGGGAACAGGTGGAGGAGAAGCCAGAGAGATGGAGGTTTGTCTTGGAGAGGAGATGAATGAAGGTTAGCTGCTGTAAGACAGAGTACATGCGTGTGAATGAGGGACCCAAGTGGAAGAGTGAAGTTACAGGTAGAAGAGATCAAGAAGGTGGAGAATTTATAAGCACTTATGGTCACCAGTCCAGAGCAATGGAGAGTGTGGAAAAGAGGTGAAGAAGCGTGTACCGGCAGGATGGAATGGGTGGAGAAATGTTTTAGGTGTGATGTGTGATAGAAGAGTTTCAGCTAAAATGAAAGGAAAGGTGTACAAAACTGTGGTGAGACCAGCGATGTTGTTTGGTCTAGAGACAGTGTCACTGAGGAAAAGACAGGAGACAGAGCTGGAGGTAACAGAGATGAAGATGCTGAGGTTCTCTTTGGGAGTGACCATGGATAGGATCAGGAATGAGTACATCAGAGGGTCAGCACATGTTAGATATTCTGGAGATAAAGTCAGAGAGGCCAGACAGAGACCGTATGGACATGTCCAGAGGAGAGATAGTGAATATTTTGGTAGAAGGATGCTGAGTTTCGAACTGCCAGGCAGGAGGCCTAGAGGAAGACCAATGAGGAGGTTCATGGATGTAGTGAAAGAGGACATGAAGGTAGTTGGTGTGAGAGAAGAGAATGCAGAAGACAGGGTTATATGAAGGTAACTGATACACTGTGACGACCCCTGAAGGGAAAAGCCGAAGGAGAAGGAGAAGAAGAAGAAGTTACACAACCAGCATATTAACATTCACTGATATTTATAACATTTAATCTACTTTATTTACTTAAGTCAATATGGCAAGAAACGTCTTTCATAGCCCTTTCCAAGAACCATTTATTAATTAACACAGCTGCTCCATTCTTCATTTCTAAATCATATCAGTCATCTTAGTTATATTCTTGATTTATTGTATTACATCTTTTCGTCTCTTCCAAGACCAGATTGATTTAGAGTGAAAGAAGGTGTGGAAATCTAACACACAGTTATGTGACTGTTCTCCGTGTTTCCCTACCTCAGCAGTGCTTTCAAGTGAGGATGAAACCGTGTCCCACACCATATGTTATTATTTGCTATTCAAATTCAATTGGAAATCCCAAGTGGTGGCACAAAAATCTGCTTAATTTCATTCTGTTCATATTTTCCCATTATTATAAGTTCAGCAAAACAGCTTAATATGCTGAATAGCTTATACATTAGAAGAACATTCTGCTTGACAAGTTAATGGAAACACTATCTGAATTTACGTTGTCTCATATTTAACACAATAATTTCTAACAACCATAACAGAATGAGCTCATAATGGATCACCCTATACACGAAGATTGAGGGAGAAATAAAGATGGCAAGAAATCTAAAGAGATGAGAGCTTTGCTGTTTAATAAAAAAAACAAAAAAAACATGTTTTTTAAAAGCCAATGTGTTATGGTCAGACTGATATACTAAATGTGAGATGACCACATTTTTTTGCCTCTTCAACAATAAATTCCTTCTGGTATGAGCGACGATCATTGGCACAAAAGGATGGAGTAGTTTTGCTCTTCCACCAAAACGGAACTTTCAGGATTCATGTTTTAGAAAGATTACAGCAGACAGAAGACATATTTGTTTCTTATGTTGTTTACCTATTTGCTACCCCGAATAGATTTTTCTTTAAAAGAGAAATTTAGTTAGATTTACAGGAACTCTGCTAATGTAAAAAGGTGGATTTCTGACAGGCAGCTCTGTTACATTTCATAGATGGCATAGCTGAAAATGTTTAAATTGTGGTTTTCAACATAACTTTTTTCATATGCTGGGTGTGTCACAGAATTATATTTGTGAAGCCAGTTCCAGATAAATCTGCTTAGTTAGCTAGTTAGTTAGTTAGTCAGTTAGTCAGTTAGTCAGTTAGTTAGTTAGTTAGTTAGTTAGTTAGTTAGTTACTTAGTTAGTTAGTTACTTAGTTAGTTAGTTATAATAACTAACAGTATAAAGTATAAAATAAAGTATAAAACAGTATAAAATTAAAATATAAACAGCATAAAATTAAATAAAATCCATTCAACCGAGTGCTGACCTCGCCACCCCCCCACCCCCGCTCTTCCTGAGAGAGTTATTGTACCCCTTGATGGCACAGGGCATGAAGGAGGACCTCAGCCTCTCTGTGGAGGCGCTTTGTGACAGCAGTCGGCTGCTGAAGGTGCTCCTCTGCTGGGAGAAGGTGGTGTGCAGAGGATGGCTGGTGTTGTTCATGATAGCCCTGACTTTGGACATGGTCCTGCTCTCCAAAAGCGTCTCCACAGAGTCCAGGCTCAACTCGACTACTGAGCCCACTCTGCGGATGAGTCTGTTAAGACGGTCCATATCTCTTTTCCTGGCCCTGCCACCCCAACACACAATGGCATATGATAGCACACTAGAAACTACGGACTGATAGAACATGAGAAGGAGCTTAGGACAGATGTTAAAGGGGTGGAAGGAGAGGAAGCACAGGAGGAGGGAGCATTAATGGAGCGTTCCGCAGGGCCGGGAGAGGCCTGGGACGAGGAGCCGGGAGTGGTGGGGGAGCTGAACCGATTGAAAAAGTTATTTAGTTCATTCGCTCGTTCACTATTCCCTTCCACAGTGCTCCGCCCTTTCCCGTGTCCGGTGATGGTTCTCATCCCATTCCAGACCTCCCGCACCTGGTTGCGCCCCAGCTGCTTATCCAGCTTCCTCCTGTACACCTCCTTGGTCTCCCTCAGGCAGAGTCTCACTTCCTGCTGGGCCTTCCTCATCTCCTCCTCATTCTTGCTCCTGAACGCCCGCTTCTTCCTGTTCAGGACAGCGTTGTCTTCCTTTGTTACCCAGGGTTTGTTGTTGGGGTAACACCTGACTGTCCTGACAGGGGCCACGGTGTCCACACAGAAGTTCATGTAATCTGTAAAACACTGAGCTGCCCCCTCAATGTCCTCCCCATGTGAGCCCACAATGACATCCCAGTTGGTGGTCTGGAAGCAGTCCCTCAGCTTGTCCTCTACTTCCGGTGACCACCTCCTGACCTGCCATGCTGTTGCTGGCAGCCGTTTCACCAGCGGAATGTAGGTGGGCTGTAGGTACACTAAGTTTTGATCTGATTTACCTAGTGGCGTGGGGGGGGGGGTGTATGCCTCCTTAGCATTAGTGTAGAACAGATCGATGGTTCTGTTCTTCCGTGTGGGGCAGTCTACACACTGAACCATTGTAGGGAGAGATGAGTCCAACGTGACGTGGTTAAAGTCACCGGTGATAATGATGAGTGCCTCCGGGTGCCGGGTCCGAAGAGCAGAGGTGGTGGCAGAGATGGTCTCTCGTGCAGTCTCAGGGTCCACACGTGGAGGGATGTAGACGGCGAGTACAATAACGTGTGAAAATTCACGCGCCAGGTAGTAGGATCTGATGCTAACAGCTGTTGGCTCCAGATCGCGGTTGCACAGTATCGATTTCACCATCACATGTCCCGGATGGCACCATCTATTGTTGGTATAGATAATTAATCCACCTCCTTTCTTCTTACCGGTGGTGTTAGTGTCCCGGTCTGCTCGTATGGAGGAGAAGCCGGTTAGTCCGACGTTAGAGTCTGGGACGTCACCAGTTAGCCACGTCTCTGAGAACAGAAACAAGCTAGTCTTCCGGGAGCGCTGTTCAGTCCTGCACAGCGCTGTCAGTTCGTCCAACTTGTTCGGTAGCCAGTTCACGTTCCCCATGACGACGGAGGGGACGGAGGGCTTGACTCGCCTCCGGTTAGCGGCTCTAGCCATTAGTCTAGCCCTTTCAACATGACCGCCTCGGGAGCCGCGATATCTCCGTCAGAGCTCGGCGGGGATGAGATCGTGTGTTGCAGGGTCTCCTTTGACCCTCATAGACATCAAGTCATCCCTGGAGTACACTAGCCTAGTGATATACATTATCTAAATTTGTTAAAATAATATACACAGAAACATAGAAAAAATTAAGCACAACAAACTCACTCAGAGCAGAGGAAATTGCAGCCTGAGCAACAATGCCAAGTTTTTTAATTAGGTAAATAAATAATTTGTTGTTATACAAATATGATACATTTTATTTTCATGTCTTATTTTGTAAGTGAATTTCTGTAAATGTTTCACTGAGATTAATTTGTGGCAGTAGGATCAAAACAAACACTTACGAGACATTCAAAAATCAACCGTGTCTCAGTGACGATGTACTGCTTCTCTAAATCATGCTCTTTAACAGTCAATCGCAATGGCTGCTAAGCTCTGTTTGGCGACAGTGACGTATGATGCCCACAGAATGCTGCTGCGGCGCGGATTTTAAGCTTTTTTGACCAAACGGATGACGCTACACACATAAAATTTATTTTTTCTTCTGTTTTTCATAATGATGAATAACATATATGTCACTTAAAATTAACTTTACTGTCCCTTTAAGTTGTGTTTTTTTAAGGTAATTTTCCGTCTTTTCCTGTGAAGACACAAAAGTCTTCTTTTCTTGAATAATTATATTCTAAATAAAATTCTCTAATGAAGCAGAGTGTGAGTGTATGGGACTGACAAACTTCTGCAGAAGTACAGAACCGGTCTCACATGCCTTACCCTTGTTCGGTGGCACACAGTGAGCGGAGGCTGAGGTACCAGGTGCCTGTTTGTGGGTAGGGGATCCTCAGTTTCGTGACATTAGCTGAGGCGTTCACAGAAAGGAAAAACCCGGCCACAGATTCTACACCACAGGAAAGCATTGAAGCAGAGAGAGAATTTATAATAAAAGAGTTCTGCTTCCAGAGTGAAGAACAAAGCATTTTTATGAGTGTTATCTGTGTCATACATTAAACTTGTTGAAATAAATTATCCTCTATTCCAAGATTAAAATGAGTCCAAATATTGGCTTAGGTTTATGGCAAAAAGTAAATTTTGTACTGACAGATTGCCAGAGTTATAAAAGCTGGAGGAGTGTTTAAAGCGCAGAAAAATAATTTTATGTGTGTGTAATATACCTATGAAACAATAAACTGTTTATGTTTAAGGATTACAAAGCCTGTGCCTGTTTCTCAAAGTTAAATCAGTCTTACCTGATTCACATTTCAGTGATGAGTTTTCCCGTAAGAAGAGAGGCATCCCGTGGTTCAGGCAGCCAAACACTGTGACATCAGCTCCTTTCAGCGTCGACTGCAGGAGGAAATGCAAGCAAACATCATTAATCCGTGCAACCATCAACCATCTGCTGCCATCACTCCGGTGAGTTACTTTGTTCATGATTACCTCAGGTCTTGTTTTTCCTCTTCTGTGAGACGGAAAACTTTAAAACTAACAAATCAAGTGAAACTGCTCTGCCTATGTCTGCCCAAGGAGCATAAATGAAGATGTTGACAGTTTATCTCCTAAAAACATCAATTGTACATTAGCACATGCATTTAAATAACCGGAGGATTGTTCAAGCATTGTGAATTGCTTATGCTTAAACTGACTCATTCTGTCGAGAGGTGAAAGGAGACCACTACAGCCTAATTTGGCAAACCGGGAAAAGAACAACAGGGAAGCAAACACCACCAATAAATGCGCCTGTGTGTATGTGTGTGTGTGTGTGTGTGTGTGTGTGTGTGTGTGTGTGTGTGTGTGTGTGTGTGTGTGTGTGTGTGTGTTTATAAAACACCTGTATGCAGTCAGGCATCAATTTGACACTTCATGAGTTTCAAAATTGTATCCAATTTATTCACTGTCTCTGTTTTTAGTAATGAAGAGGATGTGCAGCAGAGCAAATGAACTGTTTTACAATTACTGTGAAAAGTGTCTAAGTTACTAACCTGTCAGTCAAAGACAGTGAGAGTCATTCTTTGCCACAAAAAAGCTTAACAGAAAAAGATACAGCAATTTACATAAATTTGCTTTGTGTCTGCAGGGAAATGTGCTTGGTGGTAGGGATGACTTTAGGCAATTATTTCCTGAATAAATAAAATTTATATCATGCCCCAGCCCAGAATGAGCATAATGTAAATGCAGGGAGTTCTTGATTAATGCAATGACTCAACAAACTCTGTCAGGTGCTACGATTTCAAACTTCCTAAGCTCACCATCTGGCCTGTAGTCTCTGGGTAGTAAGACTCAATCAAGCCCACTGGCATTTCAAGGTAGTCCCTCCCTCTCCCTCCCCTTGATGTGTCCTGACTCTGCTCAGCAGTTTGAAGATGAAGTAGGTGAGAAAAACTGATTAATGGATAAGCAGATGTGCCAACCAGACACAAAGACGCCAAAGGGTCAGAAGGCTCTGCAACCAGCTCCCTTTTAAAAAGTGACTCAAAATTTCTAAATAAGTAAAAGCAGACATGCTTTTAGTGAAACTAGCAGCATGTCAAGCAGACAGCCCTCCATCAATTTGGCCCAGACCTCACCGCCATTAGATGGATCACTATGAAATTTTCATTCATTTCATTCAAACTTTCAGTTTAAATTGCACTGACTTGAGTTGAAGGTCTATTCCTCTGACAACATCCTGCTTTATGCAATGACGTTCTCAACCTCTCACAGACTGTTTTAAACAATTACTTTTGCTTTAGCACCACCGTGAAAATGAAAATGTAGACAATTGCCTGATAGGTTTGATTTAAAATCATTGAGGATGACTCCTAAAAACACTGAATATACTAATTACTATTCATACATAATATATAACCTAGACCACAGAAGCTGAAATTCAAGTTGAAAAAATATGACCAATGTGCAACTGCAGTAGCCCTGCAATGCACTAGTGACGTGTCCAGGGTGTACCCTGCTTCTCGCCTATAGTCAGCTGGGATAAGATCAATACAGACATGGACAGTTGAATGAATGGAGGGATGTATGGACAGAGGGATGTATGGATGGATGGTAGATAGATGTGGACAGACGGATGGATGGTGCAAATGTAGTTCGTGTACATATCACTATCCCTTGGGCTCATTTTATCACAATCTCTCACTGTAGTCAAGCACTTCCTGTCAACACTGGCATGGTGCTGTGATAGATGTGTGTATGGCTGAAAAGGATGTGATGAGACAGGGGGAAATAAGTTCCCTGCGAGTTTTTTCCACTCCTCCTGGCAAAGACAAAGTGCCACAAAGGTCTCCTACACGAGGCGACACCTCTTTAAGGACTTTAGGGAGGTTTTTTTTGCTCAGTGCACTTGACCTGCCTGACAACGATTGAAAACTGAGTCAAAAAAACGACACTTTCTGAGTTTGTGTTTCTGAATGTTGTGATTTTTTTAATGTATGGCACACATAATAGCTTATGTGGTGACATCGCTGTGCTCAACAATTTCTATATCTAGATATTCAGACAAAAAAAAAAGAATGAATAACACATCAGGGTGTTTCTTATTTAGATCCATGATGAAATCACCTACAATGCCATCAACAAGAATCTCTATTCTGTGGCTGTGCTGGAGGAAGAAGAAGAAGGAATCACTTTATTACCCCCTCCAATGAGAAAATTCTTTTTTCATCGTTACAGACGCATGCATGTGGCGTTGGTGGAGTGATGGGCAGCCACATGGCAGCACTCTGAGAGCAATAAAGGGTTTTGTCCCTTGCATAAGGGAGTCACCGAGGAGGTGAATTGGCACTTCCATGCTGTAGGCCAGACAGTTAAACTAGCCACCAAGAGGGTTGTGTCAGGAAGGGCATCCGACGTAAAACTTCAAATCTATGACTTGCATACCGGATCGGTCGAGGCCCTGGTTAACAACGACTGCCATCAGTGCTGTTCACCTGGGTGCCGGTGGAAATTGGACTACTGTTGGTCAAAGAAGGAGAGGAGGTAGCAAAGGCCAAACAAGGGGCAATTGGACAGTAAGGAGGGAGACTGATCTATACAGGTTGTCAAGACAGAGAGACAGAGATGGGGAGGACGTGTAGCCGGTTACGGTGATTAAGGATAGGGATTGAAGTGTATTGACAGGTGCCAGTGGTGTGATGGAAGATGGAAAGAGTACTTTGAAGAGTTGATGAACGAGGAAAATGAGAAAGAACAGACGAGAAGAGGTGGCTGTTGTGGACCAGGATGTAGCAAAGATTAGTCAGGATGAAGTGAGGAGAGCACTGAAGAGGATGAAGAGTGGAAAGACAGTCGGTCCTGATGATATACCTGTAGAGGTTTGGAAGTGTCTAGGAGAGGTGGCAGTAGAGTTTCTGACTGGGTTGTTCAACAGGATCTTAGATAGTGAGAAGATGCCTGAGGAGTGGAGGAGAAGTGTGCTGGTGCCCATTTTTAAGAACAAGGGAGATGTGCAGAGTTGTGGCAACTACAGAGGAATAAAGCTGATGAGCCATACAATGAAGTTATGGGAAAGAGTAGTGGAAGCTAGACTAAGGGCAGAAGTGAGCATTTGTGAGCAGCAGTATGGTTTCATGCCAAAAAAGAGTACTACAGATGCAGTATTTGCTTTGAGGATGTTGATAGATGTTGATAGAGAAGCTTATGACAGGGTGCCCAGAGAGGAACTGTGGTATTGTATGAGGAAGTCTGGGGTGGCAGAGAAGTATGTTAGAGCGGTGCAGGACATGTATGAGGACTGTAAGACAGTGGTGAGGTGTGCTGTAGGTGTGACAGAGGAGTTCAAGGTGGAGGTGGGACTGCATCAGGGATCAGCTCTGAGCCCCTTCTTGTTCGCTATGGTGATGGACAGGCTGACAGACGAGGTTAGACAGGAATCTCCATGGACTATGATGTTTGCAGATGACATTGTGATCTGCAGTGAGAGTAGGGAAGAGGTGGAGGAGAAGCTAGAGAGGTGGAGGTTTGTCCTGGAAAGGAGAGGGATGAAGGTTAGCCGCAGTAAGACAGAGTACATGTGTGTGAATGAGAGGGACCCTAGTGGAAGAGTGAGGTTATAGGGAGAAGAGATCAAGAAGGTGGAGGATTTTAAGTACTTAGGGTCAACAGTCCAGAGCAATGGAGAGTGTGGAAAAGAGGTGAAGAAACGTGTGCAGGCAGGATGGAATGGGTGGAGAAAAGTGTCAGGTGTGATGTGTGATAGAAGAGTTTCAGCTAAAATGAAAGGAAAGGTGTACAAAACTGTGGTGAGACCAGCGATGTTGTTCGGTCTAGAGACAGTGTCACTGAGGAAAAGACAGGACACAGAGCTGGAGGTAGCAGAGATGAAGATGCTGAGGTTCTCTCTGGGAGTGACCAGGAAGGATAGGATCAGGAATGAGTACATCAGAGGGACAGCACATGTTAGAGGTTTTGGAGATAAAGTCAGAGAGGCCAGACTGAGATGGTTTGGACATGTCCAGAGGAGAGATAGTGAATATATCGGTAGAAGGATGCTGAGTTTTGAACTGCCAGGCAGGAGGCCTAGAGGAAGACCAAAGAGGAGGTTTATGGATGTAGTGAAAGAGGACATGAAGGTAGTTGGTGTGAGAGAAGAGGATGCAAAGGACAGGGTTAGATGGAGGCAATTGATTCGCTGTGGCGACCCCTGAAGGGAAAAGCCGAAAAGAAGAAGAAGAAGAAGAAGAAGAAGAAGAAGAAGAAGAAGAAGAGCCATACAATGAAGTTATGGGAAAGAGTGATTGAAGCTACACTAAGGGCAGAAGTGAGCATTTGTGAGCAGCAGTATGGTTTTGTGCCAAAAAAGAGTACTACAGATGCAGTATTTGCTTTGAGGATGTTGACAGTGAAGTACAGAGAGCGCCAGACGGAGCTGCATTAGGACATGTATGAGGACTGTAAGACAGTGGTGAGGTGTGCTGTAGGTGTGAGTTCAAGGTGGAGGTGGGACTGCATCAGGGATCAGCTCTGAGCCCCTTCTTGTTCGCTATAGTGATGGACAGGCTGACAGACGAGGTTAGACAGGAATCTCCATGGACTATGATGTTTGCAGATGACATTGTGATCTGCAGTGAGAGTAGGGAACAGGTAGAGGTTTGTCCTGGAAAGGAGAGGAATGAAGGTTAGCCGCAGTAAGACAGAGTACATGTGTGTGAATGAGAGGGACCCAAGTGGAAGAGTTAAGTTACAGGGAGTAGAGATCAAGAAGGTGGAGAATTTTAAGTACTTAGGGTCAACAGTCCAGAGTAATGGAGAGTGTGGAAAAGAGAGGAAGAAACATGTGCAGGCAGGATGGAATGGGTGGAGAAAAGTATCAGGTGTGATGTGTGATAGGTGAGTTTCAGCTAAAATGACAGGAAGGGGGGCGGCACGGTGGCGCAGTGGGTAGCGCTGTCGCCTCACAACACGGCGGACCTGGGCTCGAGTCCCGCTCTGTGCGGAGCTCGCATGCTCTCCCCGTGTCTGCGTGGGCTCTCTCCAGGTTCTCCGGCTTCCTCCCACCTCCAAAAGCATGCGCTTCAGGTCGATTGGCCGGTCCCAAATTGACCGTAGGAGTGAGTGTGTGAGTGGTTGTTTGTCTCTGTGTGGCTCCGCGGTACACTGGCGTTGTGCCTGGAGTGTCCCCCGCCTCACGCCCTGAGACTGCCGGGATAGGCACTGGCTCCCCCGCGACCTGCGTCAGCGGATTAAGCGGGTGAAGAAAATGACTGACTGACTGACTGACAGGAAGGGTGTACAAAACTGTGGTGAGACCAGCGATGTTGTTTGGTCTAGAGACAGTGTCACTGAGGAAAAGACAGGAGACGGAGCTGGAGGTAGCAGAGATGAAGATATTGAGGTTCTCTCTGGAAGTGACCAGGATGGATAGGATCAGGAATGAGTACATCAGAGGGACAGCACATGTTAGAGGTTTTGGAGATAAAGTCAGAGAGGCCAGACTGAGATGGTTTGGACATGTCCAGAGGAGAGATAGTGAATATATTGGTAGAAGGATGCTGAGTTTTGAACTGCCAGGCAGGAGGCCTAGAGGAAGACCAAAGAGGAGGTTTATGGATGTAGTGAAAGAGGACATGAAGGTAATTGGTGTGAGAGAAGATGACACAAAAGACAGGGTCAGATGGAGGCAACTGATTTGCTTTGGCGACCCCTGAAGGGAACAGCCGAAAGGAGAAGAAGATTATTCTTAAAAACAAAACTGTTGCTATCGTGAAATTAGGATCTTAAAGTGTCTCACACAGATGGAAGCCTGAAGCTTTGTGCTTTTAGTTTTCATCAGTGAAGATTTAACAGGATGCAACCAATAACCCCCCCACCCCCCCACCCCCATTTAAAATGTGGACTACAAACTGGGCTAATCCAGCATTAAAAAGTTTAAACATCCTATTATCTAAAATATTTAACTGGTCCTGCCACATTTTGAAAGTCCAATGTGTTTCGGCACAAAGCAAAATGCTCTCGATTTATAGATCATTCTGTGTGTGTGTGTGTGTGGTGTGTGTGTGTGTGTGTGTGTGTGTGTGTGTGTGTGTGTGTGTGTGTGTGTGTGTGTGTGTGTGTGTGTGTGTGTGTGTGTGTGTGTGTGTGTGTGTTGGATGACTCAATCTGTTGTCCAGCTGTATGTTCAGCAAATCATATATTTCCCCCTCAAGCCTTTTCCTCAACACCACTGCTGTCCAGTATCCACTGACTCTTAAAAAGGATTTCATCACTTCTAAAAATTCCTTTGTCTGGGTATTATGATTTATTTATGTCTAAATCTTTCTGTGCTTTTATGCCTCATTTAAAATTTATATCTGAAATTTTGTTTGGGGTTTTATTTGAAAGCAGTTACTTGTAAAACATTTTGTAACATTTTTTGTTACACGCCTACATCAATCACATTTAATATTGCAATTTCAGTGCCTGTCTCATTGTGCAGCTGTTAGTTATAATCATTGGACTACAATGGTAGAGTTATAATTCATCCAGGACAGCTACAATATATTCTACAGGCAAATGCTCAAGGTCGCTGACTGAATAAACTACTGTCACAAAACTTCTGATTGAACAGTTCTTCAAAAGATGCCACTACAAAACAGTGTTTTCACTCTCACTATAAAAGTACTTCAGAGAGAAAAAAAAATTCATATCAGTAAGTAATATATAAAAGCTAGCAAGACACTTGGTTTAAATTGTACTCATCTACGCATCTTGTCCACCCAAAGAAAACTTTAAATTATTGAATAAACTGGTGAATGGGTTAGGGTTACAGTTAGAGTTAGGGTTAGGGCTAGAGTTAGGGTTAGGGTTAGTTAGGTTCAGGGTTAGAGTTAGGTTTAGGGTTAGAGTTAGGGTTTGGGGTTTAGGGTTAGAAATAGGGTTACGGTTAGGGTTAGAGTTAGAGTTAGGGGTTAGGATTAGAGTTAGGGGTTAGGGTTAGCTCTGGTACCAGAGGAAGTAAAAATCTTAATTCCTTTCATGTTGATGTGAATTCCCCGGCTACATTATTTAAAGAGATATCAACGTTAGGACTAGGTCAATCAGAAGCCAGATTCGTCTCTTGGAGGTAATGGTACAATGAACCACACATAGACAGTACTTTGAATGCAAAATGTACCTTATATTAATTTGTGACAATATATATACACAGTGAACCCCAATATTTACAATCTGCAGAATGAATGAAATAAACTAACTAAAGTGCACTTAATATAGTTTTGATGCATCGCGACATTCAATTTTAGGCAAAACCACACACAACATTTAAATCATTAATACACTGTGATTGTCCAAAATGATCCAGTTTGCAAAATCCAAGTTGTAAATTGTCCATTGGCAAAGTCGTGTGTGTGAGTGTGTGTGGGTGTGACCGAAGGTGAGGTGGGCCTCCTACCAGACCAGAGGTCTGTACCATAAAGCTGGATTACGGCTTAGCGAGATAACTTCAGGCTTAACCCTGGCTTTTCGGTACCATAAAGGTGGCTGACTATCTATCGGGCTACGTTGTCGCGGTGACCTATGCTGAACACCTAACCTGCTCCGGAGCAGGATAAGTTCAGGATAAGAGCTCAGCAGGTATAACAGCCCCACCTACTGACCAATCAGTTCTCTTGGAAAATGGGCTGTCAGTTTTATGAGAATCCGGTGGATCTAGGTCCACAGCTTGTGCGAAGAGCGCTCAGGCGCGACAGAATATTTAGAGATCGCTGTAATCCGTTCGAATTGCCTGAACAATCACTGTACGAAAGGTACAGGTTTTGGGGAGAGGGGTTACATTACATCTGTCAGCTGCTGGAGCCTTACGTCAGTAATGTAACGCACCGCAACCACGCGCTGACAGTCCCGCAGACAGTGTGCATTGCACTGAGGTGTTTTGCCACAGTTAATATATTTCTTAGTGATGTTCGTAATTATTATGATGTCCTTAAATCCCTCGTTGGATGGATTACAAGCAAGCCACAGATAAAATGCCATTAATTAATTATTTGTTTAAGTAAATCATGGATTGATTCATTCATTCATAAGTACTTTTATGTATTCTGTTGGCGATGCCGAAAACCTCGGGAAGAACACAGTACGTAGAGCTATTCATAAAGTCGCCGGGGCAACAATCACATGCCATAACGAAAAGTGTTGTACACACATACATTTATGGAACACACAAATGTTACTGTAGTCAGATATACAAGTGCAGTCATAGTGGGGAAGTAATATTATAATGGCACTAACTTCCGCATTGACACAGTTGGCGATTTATTGCCGGCGATCCTTGCGCTGTTTGGCAGCTGCAACTGTGTTGGTTTTTGCCTGGCTTATTGATTTGTATTGCTCGTATTTATTAATTATTATTGTGCGCTGCTCCGTTGTGAAATATGCAGCTCGGGCCGGTTTGTTGCATGTTCGCAATTGGTCGCATGCAGCAAACTCCGCCCTTTTTATGTGAGCGCGCACAGATCTAGAGTGGACATGCCTGAATTGAATTAATGAGTTGATAGCCGGCTTTATGGTACCGCTAATCCGGAGGGCGGATGTCTCGGTAAGTGAAGCCAGATAAGTAAGAGGAAGCCCGGCCAGGTTAATCCAGCTTTATGGTACAGGCCTCTGGTGAGGGTTTCCACAACGGTCTTTTTCAGTTCCAAATCAGTCTTAGCTAGCCATCCATTTGGTCGAGTCCTCACCGGCACTCCGACCAAATCCATAAAAATGTCCAATGTTCAATGCAACCAATTTATCGCTCCCGGTGCGGGTCGTTGTTCGCAGAATCTCCTCCAGGTACTTCCCTTTTCCCTTATTTATCCTTTAAACTCTGATATCCAAACGTTAGCCGCAGGCTAACGAGGTTCAATTCATATGTTGGCTACTCTTGGCGCTTCCTGCTCTCTCTCTCCAGCGGGCAAACACCGTCTTCTCGCTGGCTTTTTATTGCGAGTGACGTCATTGGCCACCCGCAGCCCCACAGGTGAATGCGTGATTTCATAACACCATGTGACAAGAAGTTCCACACTAGTGTGGGAACCTAACGGACTGTGATATATTAATAATGGACAAATAGCCATTAAATATTAATAATGAACATAAAATAACCAATATTAATAATGAACATAAAATAACCATTTTAACCATATTAAACTTTCAACCCGGTTACATAAAGCAGACAAACAGCTTCAATCTTTGCCTCCTAAAGGCCATCAAATATACCAGAGTCATCTCCCCCCACCACCACCCTCACCCCCAACCCCCACCAATAGTGGTGACTAGCGTCTACGCTCCGACAAGCTTCAGGAGAGGTGCGGGTGGGTGAATCTGCCCGTAGAATAATACAGCATAACTGTTTTTCTGTGGAACACATTTTGCAGCTCACACAACAATCAAAGCAACCAGGTTTTGTGACAGCTTCCTGTTTGTGTAACATCTGCATATGCCATCACATTAAAATCAAACAACTGTTCACGCTCGGTTCTATATTTGGGTTTAGGGTAGAGAGTCTCCTGATTGGATGGTGAGACATAAATATGAGGAAGATGTGAACACTTTTCAGAGAGAGGACTGAGGGTGCCGTTAAACCAAGACGGAGATCTTTCTGTGCGTCATTAGTGACTAATCCACCTTGCTACATCCAACAAGAACTCAATCTATGAACCATAAAACATAAATATAGTTACTTGTTATCATTTCCTTAAAACCTCTTTTGTTTTCCTTTTTTTTTCTTTTTTTTATGTTTGTGGATGTTCGCTTGATGTTTGGATGAGAAGTACAATTTTTGGTTTTATCTTGGTGTGTTTAATGACAATATAAGATGTGTTTTGTGAAGCCTATCACAAAGTCTGGATGCAGGGAGAAATAATACAGACAATGCATAGTAACAGATTGAAAAAAGTCATTTTGGGATGCAATAAATCAATATTTTTGTATTGGTCTCTCCTTTATCTCCTTGCCTAATCCATTATTGGTACTTGCTTGTTCCTAAAACCCAACTTGACATTGTACAGGTAGTACTCAAGATACAAACATCCAACTTACAAACATTTGTAGATACAAACAACTGCCACCGCCATATCTGACTACTGTAGTTCCCCTTTCTGCCGCAACCCACACCGAGCAGCATAACATTAACACCCTATAGTTTAAGATTTCACAAGTCATGTCAAATAGCTCAGCAAATATAAGTCTAAGTGAACAGTTTGCTCTGATGCTGGACTTAATGTGGGGTTCCTGTTTATGTGTCATCTGCAGTGTTTCGCCCTAAAGTGACCTCAAATGGCAATTACAATTTAAAATTTAATAAGTAATTACTTACGAACAATCCAGCTTGTAATTGTGTTAGTAAGTTAGTAGGACTACCTTATAAACATGCTTTGTGAATAAATGAACAAATCACAAAGAGGCTTAGAAATTGAGAAACACAGCTAAATGTTGATTTATTGAGGTTTTGGGCTGAAACTTTATCATTTTTTGTTCAGGTCATTCATTAATTCTGTCTGCTCTATTTCCATGTTATACAACATGAATGAGTATTGATTGCAGTTAGATTATGTATTGAAACATTTACAGTGACTAATAGCTGAGTCACTGCAGTGGAAATGACGGATCCAGTCATCAATTTGCTTTTCTCTTGAATTTATCTTTTATCAATTTGCTTTTATCTTGAATCTGTACACTTGTAGAAAACATGGTTTTCTTTGACTCATTGATAGTTGATTTGCTGAAAAGCAAGACACAACATTCAATAAATATATTTGCTAAAAAACTGGAAAACAATAGTTGACAAACTGAGACCATTCAAACAAATGTTTCAGTGTTAAAGAATAACATTTCATCTTTTGGAAAGTGTGTCGTGAAAGTACATGCTCTACGACATTTTGGCAGTTCCAGCTGTTGAAGAAAATCACATGGTACAAGTGAAAGTTCTGGAACAGCAAGTATGGAAAACTTCTCTTCCATTTATTTCTCTCAGCCATGCCTTCTGCAGGTACGGTAGCTAAACATTAACTAACTAACTATCTAACCTTTCTCTAAATGTTGAATGAAGAAACTGAAACTAATTATAAACTCAAGGAACAATGTGATAGTATTTAATATTCAATTGAACAATCAGAGTTATTTTATGCTTCATCCACCAGTTCATTCAAACGTAAACTAAATGCCTTTATACCTGAGTTTTCCTAAAGCCAAAGGACAGAACAACAAGTGCATGTCAAATCTGGATTAAACTAAATATTTGCAATTGCTGTTATATTTGCTTTGTTTTTTAATACAGTGCTGTTTGTCATTTATTTGTGGTCATTTGATGTAAATCAATTACTAAATGTATTGATATTATTCCTTTTTGCTCTTGATTATGTTTCTGAAATGTGTTATATATTTTTTGTTAAGAATTGTTTCTAATCTTGAAAAGTATTTTAACTTGACTCTGAACATAAAATGGGCAGCATGAAATAATTTTCTTTACAGTAAATCCATCCTTCACCAAGCAGGAATGACATCATCAGAGCGACTCACCATGTTGAGTTTCAGCTCCATGTTGAGAACGCCTCCGCTGTCTAAAACAGGCATCAGGTTGATGGCGAACATGGCGGCTCTGTCCGGTGGGATTGATATGTTTGGCCCGAAGAAGATGTAGAAGTGCACGGAGAAGGTATCCAGCTCATTCCGCAGAGTCGGACGAATGGGCCAGCACTTGTTGGTGGCAGCAGTAGGGGGGAGGTAAGCAACGCTGTCTTCTGAGGTGTGGAGGAGACTGCTGTTCTGGGACAGGCCTGGCAGGGTGGTCATTGAGAGCGTCTCAGACAGGGAGAAACCCATGGCTGTACCAAATGACTGAGGCATGTTCATAGAGGAGCTGGGCTGTGATTGGTCCTTCGACAAATTAGACTTGGAACAATCTAGTATGAAGAAGAAGATATTAAATACATAAATGACGTCAATCAGATATAACTCTGTATGAACAGAATACTTAGGTGAGTATTCCCTGGTTGTAACAGAAGGTTTCATTTGCAACATTTTGTGTAATGTAATCACCCCCATACAATCAATATCAATGAATGAACAATGAACAACCAATTTCCAGCAAACAAGCAGGTTCCAAGCCTGTCAGTTGTTTTACATATGTTATTATTTATGCTATGCAACAACGTCTTTTGTAAATGTTTAAAATCATGCCCTCTGGCTAGCTTCCATAAAACAGCAAGGTTGAGTTCTCTTCACTGCTTTTTAATGAGATGATGATGCATTGTAATTCAAACCATACGTTTTCACTCAACACAAACTACCCACGGCAAAAAAACAGTCACTGATGGCAACTGGCAAACTACCATCATACGCTGCCAATTCCTGAGGGGGAAAGGATTTCAAAGGCTTTGTCTATAGCTTAGCCTTGTTTGCCTTGTGTTGTATCTGGAAGGGTTTGAAGTATTCTGATGTCCATGCAGCAGCTGAAGCACTCATAAAAATACTGAAATACCAAATACGGCTGGTTCCAAGCAAATCTGCCTTATGGAAAATCTGTGATATGTACAGCCAATATTTTGTAATTAGACCCCGCTTCAAATCGGTGATGTAATTGTCAGTGTTCGTGTGTTTGTCCGTTTGTCCATTATTCGTTCGTTCGTATGTCCACCAAATATCTTCACAACCGTTGCAGATAGAAAAATGAAACAAAGAGGCAAAAGGGATGAAAGTGAGATGATGACCTTGACCTTGAGAACACTAGGTGAAGGTCAAATTTCAACTTTTGTACACTCAGGAACCAGATAAGATAAAAAGACGAGGGAGAAAGCCCGTGTAAGACCGTAGATCAAAGCTAGTGCTTTGATAGATGAAAATAGGTCAGAGCAATAGCTTTGATATTTGACCTATGCAAATAGGTCAGGGTAAAATTTTGAATTCAGGGGTGTCGTGGGATGTTGCAGTCTGTGACTGCCTTGGTACTTGTTGTAATTGTAACTGTAGCTGGTTGAAAGTGGAGGCACACTCAGAGCAATATCACACAAAATATACTGTCCTGACCTGTTTTTGATGATACACGTTGTAACTAAACTTCTGATTAAATGGCAACATAAAATAGTGACATGCAACATAATCAATATTTCAATGGTAAATAAGTCATGTATGACAATGGGTCTAAATTTGAACATTTTTGAGACACAAACACTAACCAGTAAAAGAGAGAAAGCATTAAGAGGGTGAGAGCTCCAGACAGTTGCTGAACCTGGGGTGTTGTTCAATTTAATTACGGTAAAGGTCAAATAAGATCTGCCTGGCATGCAAGAGGAGACTCACAGCGTGAATAATTAGTGTCTGCATTGCCATGGTGATAAGGTGCACAGTATAGAATCCAACAGTGAGAGGGGATTGCTACTGGGGAGGGGACTTCCCAAAGATTTGAGAGGCATCCCTGCAGAGGGGGGAAGAAAGAATATCTCGGTCCTGCGCTCCCTTCAAAACAGCAGGTAGCATTAGCATGATATATCTGACCTCTCAGGAATTTTGTCTGAATCGCCTGTTTGAACTCCACTCTTTTCTTGTACAGACCTCTTAATGGTCGGGCCTCTCTCACCATCAAAACACACATTTCAACCCCACTGACACTTCAAAAGACACTTGAAGATTTTTTTTTATGTGCAAAACGAAGGCCAGTGTACTGTATGTACTTTTACCTAATGTATGATTTATCAAGTTAAGAAAGGTTTGAAAAGTGCAATAAGAAAACTTTCACATTTAAGTGGAATGGTAAAAAGCACCATACATTCAGATTAATGTTGGTAGGGAACTCCCACGCTGAAAAGATGCAGCTCAATTCATACCAATTATATAGTGCTGTAATTAAAAAAAAAAAAAAGAAGATAGTGAAACAGCAGAAAATTCTACAGGACATGTTTACAGAGCAAGATACAACCATCAGACCATCATCCAAGTTTTGGACCTGACAGGAGAATAGTCAAGTTCGCAATTCAATGAGCGGCTTCTAAAAACTGAGCTGCCAGCGGAGGCAGATTCACAACTACAGCCAGCCTAACACATCTTTAATGCCTCAACCAGACAGAGACAAACCCCTCAAGATCTACTGAAGCAAATTTTCTTCAGTACATGAGGAAGGAGATAGCACTGAAGGGGGCTTGGAAAAACGACTGATACCAGGACCACCTGCTGTCTTTCATAAATATGCCGAGGAAATAATCCTGAAAACACAGCACAAAAATAAAGAATCAAAAGAGAAATTAATTTATTTCCAAATACCCCTGTCAAATGTTAAGATGCAGCATGAATCTGACCCACGGATGTACATTATGTACTGTATGAGTACGCACAAGAGGCTGCCAAAGAGTTAAACGGGAAAGAATCTGAGGTAGAAATACTAGGATGAAGTGCAGCCACATGGAGGATTGAAGAACCTTATCATAACGCTAGGCTAGAAATTCAGCGGATACTGCTGCCCGGACACAGATGGGTTTTCACGTTCTGTGAGATGTTCACTTAGATTTTTGGAGTTCAGCGGTTTGATAGGAAGTCATCTAGTGTTGTTCCTATAGTTATAGGTCATCGTGCAAATTATGTTGGCATTTTTTCAGTCCCACATGCACCAAAAAGAACCTGTGGTGGAATCTAAAAAAAACAAAAAGCATACAAAAAGAACATTAGTTTATGTTTTGACAAGCAGAAACTAATGTGCAGATGTGTGTCTATGAAAAAGCATTACAAATACGCTTTCTGGAAAATGAGACGATGAAAAACCCAACCTTAAAACATCTCTGTCTTCATTTACATTTATAGATTAAAAAAATACCAATGTGAGAGAAAAGGTCATTCAAATACATCACATCAAATATTATAATCATAAATAATTGTGTTTGATTGCCAGAAATCTTAAAATACTCTTTCTTTCTTTGCCATACTTTAATATGGCAAACACAAGCAAAATTTGTGACTAAAATCTTTGCCCAAGAAATAAGAATACACCCGTTAAATACATATATGGCATTACTTATATAATAAACCTAGCATAAAAACAGAATACATATTGCTTCATTACTTTAGAGCAGGGGTCTGCAAGCTTTATTATCAAAAGAGCCACATTGCTCTATTTCTACCAAAAAAAACCTCAGGAGCCGTAAAAAATAACAGAATTTGTAAACTGCCAAAAGTTTTCATCTTTTATTTATTTTATCTGTTACAACCACTGAATATAACAACAGAAGTGCAGTGTGGATTTGTAGGTGTACTTTGAAACAAATTAAACTGTGAACTGTAGGCTTATTTAAGACCTTCCTACATTTGTGTAAAATAAAAACCACCCCACTTTAATATACAAAAATAAGTTTCTCGGGGTGTGGGAGTTTTTCCATATCACTCAATTTGTGCTCTTTAGCGTGAACAGCCTTCCGACGGGCGATTTCTTCAAGCTCCACCATCAGCGATTTGAACTTATTTACCCACATATCTTTATCTGTTATGTCAGCCAGTTCAATTTCTAGATCAGGCTTTACTCACTCTGGTGAATGCAGCTGTGTTCAGAAGAGATGGGTCATTGTTTGGCGGTGTGACGGAAAGAAAGAGTAGGTTTTTCTCCTTTCTGAAATCACTGAATCTTTTTCCAAATGGCAAGCTCCTAATTCAGTTGCTTCACATGACAGTAGAGACGCTTCTCCCGGCTGTTCTTTGTTCCAGAATCCATCGCTCCAGATCGTCTTCCAACCCCGGCCATCTTGGCTTGTTGCAACGGAAACTAAGTTTCATTTTCTTAATTTGGTGCAGTTCATTCTCTTGCTTCCTCCACTTTCGAACCATAGATTAGTTGATTTTAAATTCTCTGTGGCTGCTCTAATACTGTTCACAACCACGCAACTGATAGCCTGGAGTTTAAATTGCGCTTCGGGTGGAGGAAAGTGTCAGGTGTGATGTGTGATAGAAGAGTTTCAGCTAAAATGAAAGGAAAGGTGTACAAAACTGTGGTGAGACCAGCAATGTTGTTTGGTGTAGAGACAGTGTCACTGAGGAAAAGACAGGAGACAGAGCTGGAGGTAGCAGAGATGAAGATGCTGAGGTTCTCTTTGGGGGTGACCAGGAAGGATAGGATCAGGAATGAGTACATCAGAGGAACAGCACATGTTAGAGGTTTTGGAGATAAAGTCAGAGAGGCCAGACTGAGATGGTTTGGACATGTCCAGAGGAGAGATAGTGAATATATTGGTAGAAGGATGCTGAGTTTTGAACTGCCAGGCAGGAGGCCTAGAGGAAGACCAAAGAGGAGGTTTATGGATGTAGTGAAAGAGGACATGAAGGTAGTTGGTGTGAGAGAAGAGGATGTAAAGGACAGGGTTAGATGGAGGCAATTGATTCGCTGTGGCGACCCCTGAAGGGAAAAGCCGAAAGGAAAAGAAGAAGAAGCATGTTTCTTCGCTGATGCCATTGTTGGGGGTCTTTGACCAAACAACTGTGGTACAGTCCGGAGGTGTGCCAAAGGTAGCCTCACGTTATGTTCTCTAATTGGTCTATTGATGCCGGTGTACGTAGTGACGTATTACGTTCTATGTTGGTGGAAAATGGCCAATCTGGCAAAGAGCTGACTAAAATCGCACAAAAACACTTTTACAGATTTTGGAACTCAGTGTACACATTAGATGCTTCGTTTTAAGAGGCGCAGTGTTGATTTTTGAGAAAACTAAAGCCTTTTAAATGTGCCTTATGGTGCGCAAAATGCGGTATGCCATTTATTTATGTTCGGGGGGGTTTTCAAGGCAAAAATCAGCCGCAACAATGAGGGTGAAGAGCCGCATGCGGGTCAAGAGCCGCAGGTTGCCGACCCTTGCTTTAGAGAGAAAAATGAAATTGAGGAATCTACAACTCTTATTCTTAGGAAGCCAGAAAAAAAAAAGATTTACTAGAATAAATACTCATTAATCATCTTTTGCCTGTAAAAACGAGCTCACCTGTGACCTGCACCCCGATTCGGAAGTAGACATTGCAATTGGTGAGATATCTCTCCACCAGGATGTAGTACCATTGTTCCCAGGCAGGAACGACAGTGTTTAATTCACAAGGGTTCCACTCCCTGCAGTCGAGGGCACTTGAGTTATGCACGGGTGGTGCTCTCGCTCTTATCTTCAGCACCACGGGACAACTATCGCTACTCTTGTTCCTGGTGCTGCAGTTTACCAGCTGAACCTTCACCTTCGATACGTAATTGGGGATGAAGACTCTGCACAAGACCAAAAAAGAAAACCCAGAGAGAGAGCCAGAGTTATAGAATACACCAAAATTTTCAACAATACTCTGAAAAAAGATATTTTAATTATATAAATTAGTGTTTAAACAGCTCTGATAATTATAAAGAACGGAATGCCTCTGCTGTTATGGAGTACATAAAGTTCAAATATGAACACTACAAAGAACAAATTCAACAACTTAATTTAGATTTAACACTGCATTAAAATAACTGACATTTAAATTCATCTCATTATTTTGTTTATGTGGAGCTCAAACACTGGTATCCTTCTCTACAGGCGCATTGAAAATTAATGATAAAAGGATGCATATGCCTTAAAAAATATGCTCTGCTCACATAACTTGAGATGGAAGACAACAAAGGTGCCCATACTATAAGTATACACTTGAAAATTGCAGCCTTTTGAAATGTCACATAAACTTACAGCAACAACTCCAATAAAATCATAACAAGATAGCTGAGCAGATGGACTGAAAAGGTTGACTCTGTAAAATGGAAACAAAAATAGATGTATTTTTCTCTGAAAGTCCATCGTTAAGCCTGTTTCAAAGACAAACGTTACTGACATCAAGGTTTGTGAAGCTCAGCTGGAAGACTTACTTATAAAGTGCAGATCGGTTATGGATGGGGATCATTTGGTCGATGAAGTATCCCGGATAAAGCATTGAAATCCCAATTAGCCTCTGGACAATGAGCTGAGGTTGGAACAAATACTGGCATTCTTCAGACAGACCCTGCAAAGATGAAACAGCCGTGGTTTAGATCTCATCAATATTTCTTAAAAGCTGGTAGGAAGGAGATTAGATGTCATTCAAACAGACTGAAGAATCCTAATGGCCTGTGTGCACAGTCTGTCACCCTAAAATCCCTCTGTCTTCACTGAGCGCGCTACACAGTGTAACATGAACCTGGGATTTCATTCATGTTGTTCTGAACTATTATTGTTTCATGTGCATTACTTTGTGAGTCGAGTTAAGCAGACAGGATGACTTTGAACCAGGAGACTGTTTCTGCTCATGATCTGCTGTGAAAGGTGTTTTTAAAATGACCAAGGCTCTTCCACACCTGATTCAAGTAGACAGGTGTGAATGCCAAATGAGGTACTTCATTTCTGTCCGTTCGCTACCACCTCCACCTCGACTCACAATTACCATGACATGTGGTCTTAGTCCGGGCCTGGCGAGGTGACCCTTTGATTTATTACAGTCTGTCAATTGCACCTGCACACATATCTTGTAGAGCAAGTGAGTTTTAATTAAGGAGATATGAATTTCTGAAGCCCCGTGCTTTTATACAGTGAATGCAGGCTAAATTCATTCCAATCAGTTTTAACCATTTGTATTAAAAAAAAGGCGCAGATGTTCATTTATTTACCAAAATTTCAGTCTTAGCAGAATGTTAAATCATTTAGGCCACTGATCACTAAAACTCCTGATTAAAACTTTAACGAATTGCCTGAGTTTAGCTTCTCCAGTCAGAAAGAACCACAGAGCAAATGCAATTTTAGGGAAGACTCTGGGGGAATACACAGAGTTTCCAGTTTATTAGATACACCTGAACAATCTAATGCAATCCATCACAACGGCGCTGCAATAGATGCTACCTTTTAAAGCATTTATTTTGAGCTTTGTGAACTCTATCACCAGTTTTACGTCTCCTTTTAGAGGTTTTGCATTATACTGTGTGAATTCTTTATTATATTTTGAATATTCCTGTTGACAAACATTTATGAAATAGTGAGAAATGTGATTGTGATTGGTGCGATCAAACCATAAATAATGGATAAGAGAAAATAAACCTCTACTGAATTGTGATTAATGATGATATTAAGGGATAGACTGTGTATTTTTTTTACAACCGTTGCTTAGATGCTGCTGCAAATGTGAATAGTGCCACAGTTACCCAGATACAAGATTAAATGGTTGTCCTCCAAAATGACGTACTACCAAGAAAAAAA
Organism: Antennarius maculatus; assembly: GCA_013358685.1. Lineage (NCBI taxonomy): Eukaryota > Metazoa > Chordata > Actinopteri > Lophiiformes > Antennariidae > Antennarius > Antennarius maculatus. The sequence goes on from CM023608.1 coordinate 13,533,772, forward strand.
ATCTAGCAGCACAAAGATGCTTGGTGGGTAAACACTGATATCATTTGCCACTCATTTTCCAGTATCCTCATTCACACTGTGCTTTGTATGACACACAATTACACCAACATCAGGATATGATGCACCTGGTTTTGATAAGGTATGAAAGGAAAAAGCATTTGGATGATATCCAGTGTTGCTTTTTGTGTTCTCAATATTACAAGAACAAATAAATAAACCTAAAAAACGATAGATATAAAGATTGAATAGTGATTTGAATAATTCACTCAGAGAGAATCATCACTGTCCAATCATGCTATTTAAAGAGAAGCATTTAGTGTATCCTGTTTATAATAAGGAGCTTCAGTTTATCACTACCTCAGTACCTTTGGTCGCTGAATGAATCAAAGCTTTTATCCTCTGCGCGATATTTATTTCAAATAGCTAAAAATGCACCGTGTATCTCCTTTGTTCTGCTTTCACTTGTGTTTCCTTTCTGATCTGAAAACATCACATCTTGGTTGCTAGAAAATTGCTTGAGAAAGCAGAATCTGCAAAGCCTACATTATTTCCATATGTACGGTGTGTCATTGGAGGCTGGTCATAGTTTGGCCTTTGCAGCTTCTATTCCCAGTGTCCCCAAAGCGAAGCAATTCTTTTGTTGCAATGTTCATAGCGACTTTTGATATTTTTGATCGATTTGCATTTCAAGTACACCTTTTTGACCAACAAAAGAAGCGCAATTGAACGCCATGCCAGGGCCAAATAAATGAAAATGAAATGGAAATCAGCAGGTGTTTATGAGGCAGAATAGAGAACACAATGAGATGAAGAAAACCTCTTTGATACCGTTATATCTATTTAATATAAATGGAACTAAATGAATAACATCATTTTAAACTGATTTTTATTTTGAGAATCAATGAGAATCAGCTAACCATGAAAAATACTTGTAGATCTCATTAAACCATCAACCACAACATTCTGTTTAGTAACATAAATATAAAAACACATTAAAAATACAGCAAAGCTTTGAATTTGTTTCTCACAGTTCATGATGGAAAAAAGTTTTTTTCCTATACTCACATGGAGATCCCATAACTTTACATCTAACATCCACAGTAAACCGAAATGTCACTAATCTAGTGGCATATATAAAATGAATAGGATGAAGCCAGAGGTGACCATATTCGGATGGGGGGGGTGGACTGGAGAGGAAATTCCAACTGGATCTTTCCAAAAAACTCGAAACAAGTAGTAGTAACACAATGAATATCTCCTTTATTTACTTTAAAGGGTAAAAAGATAATTAATCCCCATTCTACACTTAAGAAGACTCGAAACTGGCAATTTAGGCCATGGGATAATTGGTAAATTGTTAATCGGGGTAATAAATGGGGTGAAAAATATAATCATTTATTCTTAACCTCACACACAATCAGACAAGTGGGAATGAGCGTTAGAAAATGTGTAGTTTTGATGCACTTCCACATTGGGTTCATATTTGAGATTCAAAAGTGAAAGCTCTGTCTTTACTTTATACAGTTCATAGTTTATGACTAAGTGGAAGCCTTGCACCAGTTCAATTGACGATGCTGTTAGGAAGCTCACACCAGTAACAAAGAACTTTGTAGGTTACCTGTAAACACGCACATGTTATCTTTGACACTGAAAGCATGTTACCACACTGATGTCACCAATTAGCAGAGAGCCCCATTATACCTACTTTATAGAAACCCTCACAGAGCTGCCAGCATGGCTGTGAAACCTTTAGTGTTGTTGAAAGGCCAATCTCGTGAGTTATTTAAGCAAATGAGAGCTCTGTCCAGGAGACATCTTTGTCCACAGTGTTTGTTTAGTGGTGGCCCTCAGAGAGGAACAGTGTCCAATGGAGCAAACAATGTTAGCACCAATAAAAATATCAGAATTACAAGTCACAGATAAAGCTATAATTTTGAAATGTGATGAATGTTCATGCTCACCTTGACTGAGATCTTGCCTTCATCCTTGGGTAAGTGTGCAGCTAGAAACCAGTCACCAGGGAGCGGGCTGGTCACATTGAAAGCTCCTGTCGTACGGTTTGGAAGAGTCCAGGTAAGAGTCACAGCAAAGGATCCTGGGACAACTGTATCCCGAGGGAAGCGGGTGTATAGGGGATTGATTACCGGAGGAGCCCCAGACCTGAAGTATCTATTGTTAAAAAAATGTAATTCAGTCCCTGTTGGGTCTCATGTTTTCACAAACAACAGAAAAAGTTGCCAAAATATAAAATGAATCTATAGCCACTGCAGTCAATGAAACATACTGTATGTAACATGAACATCACACTGGCATAGAAGGTAAGGCTTTAACAGTGGTTTCTTTATTTGTAAAGGCTACCTTTAATAATTGGATTTGTTTTAATCAGCTGCATAACCTTTTCCTTAAAGGTTGTGGCTGCAGGATGCTGACTCCTGTGAATACTCTACAACAAAAGACAGGCTCTAAGCTAAATACAAGCAACTTCAGAAAGAGAAAAAAATAATTTAAAAAATTGTCTTACACTGTCACGTTTCGGTTGGGGCAGCTGTCTCCAAAGGTGCCCCCTTGTTCCTTGAAGGTGATGAGGTTCCATACAGCCATCATGGTGTCATCAGGCACATTGAAGTGGAACAGCTCTACACTTGCAAAAGAGTTGAATGCATTCAGCTTTCGAGGAGTGCGAGTGAAGTACTCAGTCACGAAAAGGCAATCTGCAGGGAACAGGAGCAGATTGAAGTGACACTAAATATAAATATTAGGAGATATCATCAAAAACTAAAATATAAGAGTCATTAATAAGACATGGAGTTTACAGCCATGATGTGTCTGTCAGGCTATGAGTCACTGCTGTTTGCCGCTAGTGGGGACAGTATCATTCACTTCATGTTTTCATCTCAGTTTATCTTCCACAATGCTTTTTTACTTTGGTGAAGAAGGTAAAATATTTGTCGTCTTCATTGTCTTGGCTTGCTGTGTAGGAAATAAAAATAAAAAAGGTCAGAGGATGATCAAAGTAATCAGGATACATCCACTGGAAACCATACTTATCCGTTCTTTTAGCCAATCCACATTGAGATGTATTGAAATTTTAAGTAAATTTATGCTTCGTGACAAGCCGCTCTCAGGTACAGTGAGATCTCAGTGTGGAAAAGCAGGCATGATGGACGTGCTGCTCCTGTTGTTAACACATATTTGGTGATTATAAAGACAAAGCAGAGAAGAAGGAGCATTTTTTAACGTGTCCACATTGTTATTCTTGTATATATGAAACAGAGCCATAAGCAGCACATCTGACTCTGTTCCATAATCACAAAACATCTCTTTGGCAAACTGTTCTGAAAGAGCTAGATCACCTAAAGATATGTTCACAGACTGCATTTAAAGCCTCTCAGGCAGACGTATGTATGCAGGCATTTCTTGCATCCCGGATAATGTCAAATCCTTGGATTAAATCCACTGAAGGCTCAGCATATAAAAGCCTCAGACCAGGTGACAGGTATAATCTCCTATATTATCTACAAGAGCCTCTCTGGGAACCCAGCGGGTACGCAAAATTGGAAGATAATTGTGTGTCAGTCATCTGACTGCTATGCTAGAACATATTGCATAATTTAGATAAGTATGGGAATGAATGTTAACATATGTAGATGAAGAATGAGAGTCGTATTTCAAGGGAACATTATTATTGAGGCATCTTTAGTTACCACTGGAGTGGGATGTGTTTCAGTTGCAAAGCATTTCCCTTTGTGTGCATGCATATCAACCATCTGTATTGAGAAAACCTGTGGTGATGTTTTTTTCCCAATTGGGGGAGCACAGGGGGGTAATTTATCTCACCTTCAGTTTGAACAAAAATAGCTAGACAACAGCAATAAGCAGCACTAAAACAGCGTGAGCGCACTTCATTTAAGAGTCATAGTGCGACAGTAAGAGGATTCTGCAAATGCTTTCCTTTGTAGCTTTGTGTTATGTTGTTGCTTCCATGTTTCGCCTTGATCGTAATGATGACATGGAATAAAGAGAACCAAGCAGGTCTGACGTATTGATGAGGCAATAAACCGTGAATGCATAAAGGATCAGCATCTTGTGAATCTGTCGAGTGCTCTAAAGTGAGACGAGAAAAACGGCTCTGCTCCCCAAACACTATTACCAGCCGTCACAGCTGGTGCTGGTTCTCACCTATGGAACCAGCCTTGAATACCGAAGGCGCAGAAACAAGGAGGCAACCTTGCAACGAGAGGCTGAAGCCTAATCCCATAGAAAGCTTCTAGCCTTAATTTCAGTCTCATCCCAGCCGTCCTCTGGTCCACTATCTGCATTACCAACTCAACCTTCTTTACATGTAGGGTCTTCTGCCTCTCATTACAAAGATATCTATAACTGGTCACATGTGCAGACTGGAGTGCTATAACTCAATGGGGGATGGTACACAAGTGCTGCTGGAGTCTGCAGAAAACTGTTCTGTTTTTCTAGTGTTTGGGGTTTTCTTCTTTTTTTCAGATTAAAAAGAAATATGCTGGGTTTCTTCCAGCTACCGATCAAAGACACTAAAACTTAACTAGTTCACTACTTCTTCTGCAGACAGATGTTTGAAAGAAACACCTTTTCTGTGGGTTCATATATGACTGGTTTCAGTTAGCAGGTTTGCTCCAGGCCACCTTCTTTAGACAGTGTAAGGTGAATTACAAAGACTCCACGACTCACATGAGTGTTCAAATGTTCTCAATCAGTGGCTCTCAGACTTGGGAGATGATTCTGTGTATAGTTTCAAGATTTTTGTGTTTTTTTCATTTTAGATCTCCAGCAAACAAACAATTATTAAAATATTTCAGTGGGGGGGGGGGTCACTCCCAAATCAAAGACGTGCACCCTGTGGAGTTCATGTGAAGAGTATACAGTTGTACATGCAGGCGTGTTTACACATTTACTATTATCTAACTTTTAAATCGATGGATTAAAACAGAAAACTGAAATTTGATCGTTACAATTTAATGTTTTGGAATTCCACTCATTATTAAAGCTTAAGGTACATTATGAAATTAGTATGACATTTGACTGAAACCCACAGACGGCGCTCATTTCAGAAAATGAACTTACACGTACATTTACACTTACATTTTCAACCCCCCACTGTTTGAATGAGAAATTTAAAAATAAATGTAAGCAACTAACTACAGCAGTCTTAGTCTCAATCCAGAAGCCACACACTGTGACTAATCCTGGTGTAAAAGTATAATCGTAGCAAAATTACTAAATCTGCTTTGTTTGTTTTTTCTGCCAGCTAACAGAATACATTTGCTTTCTTTCAGCTCTGCTCTGAATTTAGTAATCTTCTCAATGAACGCCTCCCAAACTCTGTTTTACTTAGTTCGAGGCTTAATGCAGACATAATCCAGCTTTTTGTCACCTCAGCTAGAGATTTATCCTTGAACACTAGGCTGGATGATACATTTTGAAACATCGAAAAGAAAAAAGCGGCTTTAAAATTTCCTACATTTACAAAATCTTTTACAAAATATCTTTTATGACCAAAATAATAGAGCCATCTGTATGACAATGACAAGACAATTTAATCTAAAACCTTGTCAAAGGTCGGAAGCAAAAGCAACAAATACAAAGTGATGACAACACACAGCACGTTCCTCCAACCTCAAGGATGTGGTCACATGATAAATTTCGATCAATACAAAACTGAATGGCCTGTCAGTTAAGTGTGAATAAACTATCATCAACAATAAACCTTCAAATAAACAATAATTTACTTCAAGTATTTCATTTCTGAATGAAACCTAATTCTCAGGCAGCTCTGCTCTCTGATCCTCCTCACACTTCAGAAATTACCTTTGGAGAAAGAGGAGAGAGGGATATTGATCCGACTGACTTCAAAGAAGTCGAAGCATTTCCTTAAATTGATGGAATAAGACATGAACAAATCTATCAGGTGATTTCAGTATCCCCCCACCACCACCACCAGACTAACCTATCGCTGCATATGCTGGATGTATGGATTCATTACTGTCTCACCATTGAGGTATGGGATTTTTCTCTTTCATGCCTCTTTGTTTAAGCAGCAAAGACAGTCGAAGTGATTGTTCACCAACAGGACAAAAACACAACTCCTATCTCCCTACGTGGGATATTCTAAAAGATTAAATGAATCCACACACAAAAAAAAGAGAAATATGGGATCTAAAAAAGGCTTCAACTTCAACATTCTCAGAGTTAAATCTGCTCGCTTTCAATGAATTAGAAACAACCAGACTCCGGAATCACCTTATTGTCTGATGAATGTGGATTGTGTGTACACCAGCCCGTCCTCAACTTACTGTTGAGGACGGGCTCTAACAAATCAAAAACAAGCACAAACAAACGCGAAGAACACCTGAAGGCAACAACAACAATCAAACCGTCCAGCCTGATGCGCTTCATCGCGACCACAATCACCCCTCACCACCGCAGCGCGCTGCCCATCTGTCAATGTGTTGCTTCGCCTATAACGATCACCAACAGACTCCCCATGCGCCACCAGCCCGGAGCCAGCGTGCGTTCACGGGGGACCGATTCACACGGTGGCCGGGAGTCAGAGCGGCAAGCTGTGGATGAATTCAAACCAGAGGAGGACTCCGGAGCCGCTGCTCCTGCTGCTGCTGGTGGTGGTGGTGCTGGTCTCTGGGAGGGTTTCAGCACCCCCCCGACAAAAGAACAGCTCCTGTGAATCAAAGCAGCGCGCACATCGGAGAGAAGCCACTCACCTCCGAGCGCGCAGAGAGAGCTCCAGACCAGCAAGAGGAGCCTGGGGGGGCTGCATCCCGAACCCACACGCTCCAGCTGCCACATGGTTAAAAGCAAAAATATAAAGTGGGGGGCTGTAGCCCGGGTGCAGCTCTCAGTCGTTGCGCTGGTCTACATTTTTTCAGATTCTTTTGCCAACGACCAGCTGTTTGTGCATGACGTCATTCAGACGAGGCTGGGACAGCTCCTCCCCCTTCCGCTTTGATTTGACAAGCTCAATATGTCGGCTCGTTTTCATTGGACCTCCGGCCCTGTCAGTCCGAGGGACGGCGCTCACGTAGATTGCAGCACCAGGCTCGTCATTCGGTGGTCCGGGCGGCCACACACACACACACACACACACACACACACGCACGCACGTACGCACACACACCAGTCCGACCCGGGAGGCGCATCACCCCGGACCCGGGGCGCAAAAGTTGAGAGGAAGGGGACGCGACCTGATCTGATAGATCAGGTCGCGGATCTGATGGATCACCTAATCTGAGAATCAGAATCAGAGTCTTTTATTTGTCATACTGACACACGTTTCCACAGTTGACAGCACGAAATATGTCTCTGGAGGTCCCAGTAAGCCCGGTCAATAAATAAGATAAATAAGTTAAGAGAAACTAGTTAAAAAAGTTTTAAAAAGATGCAAGATAAATAAGTTAAGAAAACCTAAAGAAAAACAAAAAGTTAAAAATATAAGATAAATAGGGAAAGAGAACAAAGAGAAGTTAAGATGTAAGATATACAGTAGAAGTTCAAGGTGTCTGGACAGCAGAATGTAGTTCACACAACAACAACAACAACAACAACAACGCAGCAGCTCAAGTGTGTAGGCGCTCCATATATTGCACTTGAAGAAGCACCATATTGCACTGAAGATGCATGTGAGATGTTTCCCAGGAACGGAGTCTTTGGATGGAATCATTTGGACTTTTTTAGTAAATGAATGTTTTATTCAGTTTGCTCAAATATGTAAACATGATTTAATTAAATGACATTGTGCTCATTTTTGAGAGTTACTTTTAAATAGTGTTTTGTTTTGGTTTTTTTATCTGACGTCAAGTACAAACTAATGCAATCAATTCGCGCATACTGGATATGTATATTGTGTGTGCCAGTGTTGGACCACCATTACTACTAATACCCTATACTGCAGTTTTGCCTTGACACTGAAACACTGATAATAAACAATTAAGCATTAATATTCATGAACTTATTTTTTCAGCATATGTCCTGAACATTATCAACATGCTTTGGGGTTTAAAAGACAATATATCTTTTGTACATACATGAAGAAAAAAATAACACAAAATGATTTTAACCACTACAAAGCTTTATTCTACTGCATTCCATAAAATACATTTCAGAGCCACTGACTTAAAATGAATATAGACCGATCAGCCTAAACATTATGACCACAGACAAGTTAGAAGAAAGCTGATTATCTGTTTAGAATGACACATGTTAGTGGGTGGGGTATATTAGGCAGCAGGTGATCATTTTGACCTCAAAGTTGATGTTAGAAACAGGATAAAAGGGAAATCATAAGGATTAGAGTAACTTTCACAAGAGTTAAATTGTGCTGGCGAGACGGCACGGTCAGAGCATCTCCCAAAACTGCAGCTCTGTTGGGATGTTTCTGGTCTGCAGTGATCAGAGTCACGGGTGGCCAAAGCTCATTTTGTGCATGTGGGAAGTGAAGACTAGCCGGTGTGGTCCGATCCAACAGAGGTGCAGACGTTAATGTTGGTTCTGATAGAAAGGTGTCAGAACACATAGTGTATAGACATTCATTGCTTATGGAGCTGCATGACCACAGATCAGTCAGGGTGCCCATGCTGACCCCTGGCCATCACCAGTGCCAACAATGGGGAAGGTGAGCACTAAGATGCACTGTGCGAAGAAGGCAGGCCAGAGGAGACAGTCTGATATTTGACCTCAGGTCCAGCATTCCATGTGGATGTGTGTTCTACACACACAACCCACGAGGCATTGCTGTAGACAATGTACACTCTTTCCCTGATGGTGCCCTCCCTCAGCAGAATAATGCTGTACGCCCTAGCACAAAGCAAAATTGGTTCAGGACTGGTTTGAGAAACACAATGAGTTTGAGGTGTTGATTTTGCCTCTAAATTCCCCTGATCTCAAGCTGATGGAGCATCTGTGGGCTTTACTGAACTAACAAATCTGATCCATGGAGTCCAACGAATCTAAACAACCTAGTTTGTGTGTGTAAGCCTTCACACATTCATAAAAGTCACATTTGCCACACATTGGGTTGCTATACCAGCGAGCTCATTATAACAGAACAGTTTATCTGTACCGAAAAAGAAAAAAACTTTTGGTTTTCTTTGACAGCATGCTTTGAATTCTGGCAGGTCTGGTTGCTTCAAATTCAGCGGTCAAAGATTCTAGGGTGCAATTAACACATGAGAATATTTTTTACCAAAGTGAAAATTAAAGACACTTAAATTATTGCATTATGTCCACGTAGTCTTATTTAAACAGAAACAAGGGAAATGCTTTCCTTTTAGATTAACAGTTGTTACCTTAAGTACTTGCAATTATTAATTTTCTCTCTCCTGTTTGAGATTTATAATCTTTTTAATTCTTATTTATTGCAGACATTTTTTCATTTCAATGCTACAACAGTCAAATTACAAGGGTCCAGGAAAAAGACTGCTTGCATCAGTTCCTTCTTCAGTTTGTTACTCTTTGTTCTTTGCACTGTGAGTTTTTTAAGTGAACATGTGTGTTTATTTGTGAACTGTTTGTATTCAGGGCAGACTGGGGGTGGTGTCTACTAGTAAGTAGCAGCAGTGTGTACCACACTTGTAATCACATGTATATATCTGAATGTACAATTATAGTGGCTTTAAATGAGTCTATATGCACGTGTTTGGCCAAGTATGAGTCATTGATGTCTTTTATGTCTTTTTTTTGTTTCTTCTTTCCCATTTCGTTGGATTTCTGATTGTTTTCTGCCTCAGTTGTTTAAATGCTAATAAAATAAAATCTTTCAAGCTCAGCAGGTGAATGCAAACTCAGTTGGAAAAATACTTATGTTCAGAATATTTCCCTCCCGATAGAGCATTCAATGTAACTTAGAATGTCTGGCACGATTATTTTTAGGCTGTGGGGTGACTTCAACATGAGTCATACTTCTTCAAGCAGATCTGTCAGAGTGAATGAGCTCCTGAATTAAGTTTAATTTATTTGACACAAATGAATCATTAATCCGAATTGTTCGCACAGAAGGAAGAGCAGAAGTCTAGGGGATTAAGAATGATATGCTGTCTGAATTTCACATTGTGACAATTCATGGCTGACCTTAAAATGACCTGTCACATAACAAGTTTTTTGTGTAAATTGGTTCGTATTTTGGTCACCCTATCTGGAGTTTGTTTATTCAGGCTGAGACCACTGAATGCAGAATAGCTTGCTGAGTATTTATGTCAGCAGCCCAAGAAAGCCTCACAAAAACACAAATTTGTTTTTGTGCTTTGCAGACTGATGAAACTATTTTGATCCTTCATTGCTCCAAAAAGGAAAAGTTCCTCCACTTCCTAGAAAATTATTTCAGTTACAGAGCAAAAAACCGAGTAACAATTCCAAAACACCAAAGGGTTTTACTCCGTTTAGCTGAACTGCAACAGCACAGATTCAAGCTGTTACTTAGCCGCATAAGATTAAAAATATGTTGTTGATTAAAGATCCATAAAATATACGAATTTAAACACATTTAAGCAACTTGTGTCAAAAATGAGGTGCGTTCTGATAGAAAGACAATGACTTGCATCGTGTGATGAGTCACTTTGATGAGGAACAGCACAGCTTGAAAAGTTTCATCAAAGCTGTGGATTGCCAGATCCCCTGGATACCGCCACCCACACACAGCAAGCACATTGTGAGCGGCTGGCCTCACTACTAAGCACTATACCATAATTAGTCAAGCCAGACTTCAGTTTCCCTGTATCTGACTGAAAATATTCCCACAATTTATTCAGTTTGTACAAGACGATATAAAATGAAAAGGTTGACATTTTGAACTTTTCAGTGTGGAACTTGTGCTTCCCTTTCATCCTCTCTCAGTGGCCTCGGCATCCTCCAGTGATCCAGATACGAAAGTTTGAACACTCAGACTGCATATTGCTATTAATGAGTATATCAATGTTTGGACGCTTGAACCCAGTTTGCCTTTAATCCACTGTTTGGTGTGAAAATTGCCCACTCAAAGCCAAAATGCTCATTATCAGATGGAAAGCACACCAAAAAAATCTAGCAAAAAAAAAAAGGATGATCGTCCAATGAGCTATTGTTATCGCAATTATCTGGAATTCTGGTCAGTAAGAAAGTTTTGGCAACATGGAGGGACCAGAGATCATTTGCTGCATCTTATTGAAAACACAAAACAAACTGTTTTTGAATTATATCAGGGTCTCTGGTAAGTTTTGCTTACTTGAATGAAAATTGAAACTTTTTTCACCAGCTCGTTCCGTCTGGTAAAAGCCTCCCACAGTGACATTTGATGGAAAAAAATTTGATTTGCATAACCAGCTGAAATGAAATAAATAAAATGGGTGGTTGGAGGTGGTGTAAGATGAGTGTGTGGGTGGTAAAGAGACCCACACACACAAACACACGATGACCCAAGTTATTTCTGCTCTCCACAGCTCCGCTGCACCATCCACACAGAGGCAAACGAAGGGCTTCCAGCTCAGCATTTCACCGGCTGGCTTCAGACTGAGATTCAAACATGAAGTTCTACTACTGCACCAAATAATTTGCTTCTAAATGTGCCACGGAGGGAAAATTAAAAACATGTTGCTAGGGTGAACTGAGACAGGCCGTACCAGTGTGTGTGTGTGTGTGTGTGTGTGTGTGTGTGTGTGTGTGTGTGTGTGTGTGTGTGTGTGTGTGTGTGTGTGTGTGTGTGTGTGTGTGTGTGTGTGTGTGTGCACATGGATGAGATGCAACAGGCCCAGTTTAAGAGATAAACTGACAAAATGGGAGCGAGGGTGAGACAGAAAGGGTGGCCAGCTGGTGAAGTCAAGCTCTCCTCTTCTGGCTCGGCTTCAGTAAACAGCATTCTGCCTACAGCAAATCATCTACCAGATAGCTTCTTATTCGTGCCAGCTAGAATACAAAGCTTGCATAATGCAGAATGATATACAGGTATGTATATGTGAAAAGCAGAGCCAGCTTGATGGTGTAAACAGCCGACTAGTGTCACTGGACGGCAAACTAAGTCCAGATTGTCGGACATAAATGCACTCGGCTTGTCTTTAAAACACTTTGCTCAAAAAAGCTCACCTGTAAATATCAGAACACTATTTTGTGTATTTTAAAAGCATTTAGCTTGTAAAATGTCAGATGTAATTCTATAATCCCTTTAGAGTCTATACACTGAACAACTGGATATTTATAGGTAAATAGCACCCCCTTACGAAGACTGTTTCCTCTGATTTTCCTCATCAGGTCCTGTTTTCACTCAGATGTTAATGGCCATGGATAAAAAAAATCGGCACCTCTTTCCACATTTTTATTATAACACATTTACAGGTTTTCATTTAAATAATCTAATCCATTGAAAGGAAAGGGGAAGCAAACTTAGTATTTTCACTAATAAACAACAGATCACAAGTTATTAGTAGAAGATCTTCTTTCATCGGTTCTTTGTTGGTCTGATGGTGCCTCACAAGTGGATCTACAAACACGAGTTTCGAGGAGCCACACCTGTCTGAGCTGGATGACCGTTACATCCTGAAAACTCCGAAACGCGTCTTCTTCATTGGTGCGTTCAGTGTTGCACTGAGGCTGAGTCCTAAAACCATACGCGTGTCGGCAGGATCGATAATCCCGTCATCCCACAGTCTGTAAAAGAACACATCTAATTAATAGAGAGCTCCTCACACCTCATTCATCTGATGCTTCTTGGCTCTTACAGGTCTGTCGGTTAATGCTCCTCCTTCGCTTAAGAAGCTCACAAATCAGGTGTGAATTCTAAAGGCACCTTCAGATACAACATGACAGATGAACCACTGTGCAGTTATATATATATATATATATATATATATATATATATATATTTTTTTTTTATTTTTCCCCCCCAGTTGGCTCACACTGCACATAGAGCTGTACGGTCACACTGCGCAGCAGTGAGCTAAGCTCAAGTCCTGTTGTGTCCTGAGAACCTTCAGAGGACTCGAGGACCAAACATTGAACCAAATACAAGTAGTCCTCAAGATGCGAACATCTGATTTACAAACATTCGTAGATATCAACAACCACGTGTCGCTATATCCGACTTCTACAGTTCCCCTTTCTGCTGCAACCCCTGCCCAGCAACAGTGCTGTGTCGCGTTACAATCTCTCTGATGACAGCTCTGTCTCTCACTGACAATAACTCCTCCCTCCTCCGCTTCCTTCGCTCTAAAGGAAAGCTATATTATGGTACTACCAATTGTATTCGTAGGCTGAGGACTACCTGTATTTAGTACAGCTTTTAATACCAGAGACTTAGTTTTTTTTAACTCAGCAAAACAACAGTTATGATCCTCCATACTGCTGCTATTATTAAAATATCTAAAATATTTTAATAATTCCAATTTATGAATAATTGTACATCCAGCTGGAAAAAATATGGTTATTCATGCTCCTCGTTTTTAGCATTTTATTAACTTTAAAATCATTTCACTCTCATGAAACTTAACTTTTATCAATACATTCACTGCAATATTGAGTGAGTTCTGTTTTATGCTCCATTTGCATTTTCTACATCAGTTTGGACCATTCGTTTATCAATCTGCCTAATTTTAATATTTGCCTGTTTCCCCATTACTGCAAAACATACAAGCTATTTTCCATCGTGTGATGAATGTAGCTGATCGTCTGAAATGTTCTCTGGTCACAAACACCATCACAAAAGCTAACAAGACAAAATGAAAGTCAGCATAGTTCATATTAGTGGATCAACAGGATATCAAATGGAAAAGAAATTTACATGAAAAACATCATCCTGACCTCCTCAGCACTATTGATTAACTGAAAAAACTATTAGATGCAGGTTTGTCCACCTCCATAATGAATAATTGTTATTCAAAGGGAAACATGTTCCCTCCACAAAGATATTGTATCAATTAGTAATTCTGATCACATATCAAATTTAGGATTGCTTCTTGGAAAAATTTGGTGGGCCCTGGGGGGAGGGGAGATTCTGACTATCATGCAGTGGGTGGTGTGGATCCAGACTCTTACTTGTCTGTAATGGATTTAGTGAATTAGTGATTTTGTGTGTGTAGTGAGAAATACTGATTACATCCCGCGAAGCGGTGATGTATTATAATTGTCAGTGTTTGTGTGCTCGTCCGTCTGTTCATCCATCCGTTAGTCCACGAAATATCTTCGCAACCGTTGCAGATAGAAAATTGAAACAAAAAGCATATTACTTGGGCAGCAAAGGGGATGAAAATGAGATGCTGACCTTCACCTTGAGAAAACTAGGTGATAGTCAAATTTCAACTTTTGTACTCTCAGGAACCGGATAAGATAGAAAGACGAGGGAGAAAGCCAGTGTGAGTAAGACCATAGATCAAAGCACTAGCCTTTGAGATATTTTTTATCTTGAGATATTTTTGCACATATCTCAGGAACCGGATAAGATAGAAAGACTAAACAAAATGCGTTATATTCAGGGAGGCAAGGTGCTGAAAATTAGATCACAACCTTGAAAAACCAGGTCAAATACTCATAACTTAGTCCAATAATCACATTTTCACTTTTATACCTTTTTTGGTACACATCTCTGAAAACTCATGGCAAATAGAATGCACCAGTTACATGTTGGATCATGGGTCTTTTATTAAATGACCATGAGATATGAATAGTTGGTCAGGGTAAAATTTTGAATTCAGGGGCGTCGCAGGATGTTACAGTCTCTGACTGCCTAGTTGGCCTTGCAATACAAAACCAATCAAAGGCAGCATTGGGCGGGTCATGTTGCCGTTTTTGGTGGAGATACAGGCTCCCCAAGCGCTCCTACTTTCTGATCAAAATGGTTTGACCCAAACAGTGTGACATCACCACGTGATGACCAAACCTCACCTCGCACTTGAGTAGTAAGGGCTGCCTTCCTCTTCAAATCGTCTCACTATCGGCGCTTTCATGGCAGCTTCCTGCTCTGCTGTGAACTGTGAATAAATTATAGAAACAAAAGAATCCTGGCTGGTGCCGCTAAAATGAACCTTTGAAATGAACTATTATGTATATATAAATGTAGGAATATGTAAAAAAAAAAAAGCATTTGAAGGTTGTCTGATTTCTACAGAAAAGTGAAAAAAAAGGCTGAAAGCATGTTGCTTTATCTGACAGTTTTCTCAGCTTGACAACATTCAGGAAATTACTGTGAAAAGAATGCAACTGATGGAAACATTAAATCAGTGCTATGAAATTTTTCAGTGCTTTTAGCTTATTGACCATATATAGAGGTGAATATCGCGCATACTAGACCTTCAAAAAACATTGTGCTTCAAAATCAAGACAAACGACAGTATCCAGAGCAAAGAGCATTAGTTATACAGAAACCTTCCCATTTGGTGTCTGCACAATTCAGAATAATTGATGACTATAGCATTTAACATACATAAATGAGGTAAACATGTAAAATTTCATTGTATCACCATATAAGTAACGCTACTCAATGCAAACGGTCCCTTGCGATTTTAATTATTTCTATAAAAACTAATGTAAGCCTTCCCAGTAAAGCACAGATGGAAAGATGGAACTGAAACTTTACCTCCTTTCCCTCACGCTGCCTCTGATCTTTGGTGATGGTGGCCAGGACAGTCGCCGCCTGTTCACCGCCCATCACAGAGATTCGGGAATTTGGCCACATATACAAGAATCGAGGGCTGAGAAGAAAATAAGGACATGCTCATTTGCTTACTTTGTCGAGCCACAATAATCAGATTAATCACAAATATCTAAGACTAAAATAAATAATCCAGACTTGCACTAATGAAGATCAAATACTCATAACTTAGTCCAATAATCTGACAAGTACAGCAAAACATGATTAACAAGAGCTGAGGCTGAGAAAAGTCCCACTTATGTAATAGGAGATAACTCAATCCTGCTTACATTTTCCAAATGTATAAATTCTCATCAAAATGCTTGTTTTTGTTATAAACTTTTTTTATAGAATTGAAAAAAATCCAACTCTCTCTGAACAGTTTGCAGCTGTTGGTTACGCATCTACTTCAGCATCTTTAACTTCTGATGATTAAACTCTCCACACCTGTAGGCTCGGCCACACATGCCGTAATTTCCTGCCCCATAAGATCCACCGATGATGACAGTAATCTTGGGTACGTTGGCACAGGCGACTGCAGTCACCATCTTCGCTCCATCCTTGGCAATTCCTCCGGCTTCATACTCTCTACCCACCATGAAGCCTACGATGGAGGGGCGGGGGTCAAAATAAACTGATCACGCTACCTTTTATTATGCATAAGTTTAGAGTTCTCTATTACACATTCTGAGTTAGTACTGAAGTACTGTAATACTAAATACCATTAATTATTGTGTTTTCTATGGAATAAGGTGAAAGAGAAGAGAATGAATCAAGCCCAGGTCCACTGACCTGTGATGTTTTGTAGAAAAATAAGTGGGATGTTTCGTTGGCAACATAGTTCAATGAAATGCGTCCCCTGGAAAACAAAATTCCAAAACTTAGTGACTGTACATTCTCACTCTGAAAAAATGCCCGGAAAGAAAACAGTCAGACGATAAATGAAATGGGGGATGGTTTGTTCTTCTGTGAACCTTAAGATGTAAACAGGAATAAAACGTGCAGGTGACCTTCCTCAAAAATACCTGTGCAAATATGAAATCTAGAGTAAAATGCATCACGGCGTCACAAGTGTCTCCTCTCCATCACAAGCTGGACGCTGGATCAGTAAAACTAATTTCAACAGCTGCGTATCAAACCATGGAGCGCTCAGTGTGCCTGTGTGTGTGTGTATAGTCTTGTGTGGCTCCTGAATCGACATCGTCACGAGAGTCGAGACCAGTCAGGAACAAAATATATCAACATGGGAGGAAGATCAATAGGCTTCACACCGACTATGGTTTTTAAATTTCACTTTGACTACAGAGGAGCTGAATGGCCTAGAGCCTTGCCAGAAAAATACACTGCATAACACAAGAGTTGCCAAAAGATATTGCACGGGAAAACAAGCACAAAAGCCTGCTGACAGCGTGGAGATGGCCCATTTCCATATACTTTGTCTTGCTGAATTTCTCAGGTGTTTATTTGATCACGGCAGTTACCTCTGTCGACTCGGTTTTCAGCCAAGCATCCTGCCTTGCATGGCAAAATGCAAAAAGAAGTTGGCGCAAGTGTAAAAGATAGCTGCTTACTAGGAAATGTCACTTCATGAAAACTGATGAGTTTACTCTCAAACACAGCCACTGGACAGCAGAAATCTAATATTTTTCTGTTCCCTTTCACAAACATCAGGAGGAAAGCTTCTGACAATTTAACAAGTCGCAAAATAGACTTTACGTTACAAGACTGGATCTGAAATCAAAGGTGCTGTATTGATTTCTCTTGGACATGCTCTGTGTGCATCTCAGGCAGTGAGCCGGTCCCTTTTCCACAGTAATTACACTGATGGTATCCAGAATGTTGTCAAATCGAGACCTTAAAAAAATTAACCAAACAATGACGGTGGAGCCTGTAATTCAATTCAGCGCGATAGAAAAACGTATTAGTCTATAATCACAGGTTCAGCTTCTCATCTTTCCTGAGCCTGCATCAAGTTCAGCTCTGTTTACGGCGTATTGCCTGTATATTAAAAGAATTATACCGGATCAACGTCATGCTTGTCTATCATCCTTTTTTCTTTTTAATGCGCTGTTATTACAAAGCCCTTCATGACAGCATTTATGAGAAAAATTTTAAAAAAAGCTCTCTTGTATGAGACAAACGTGGCACCTTGACTGTGAAAGGTCAGTACAAACCCTCTGCAGACTCTCAAGCTCTCTGGAGAGAATTATTTGGTAGTCAGAGCTATGAGCAGTAAATCTCAGTGAAGAACACACTGCATTAAATACTTGACATTTGAGAGACTTCAGTTACACATTTCCATTTCAGTACTTTCTCCTTTGAAATTCAGCATTATCTTGAAGTCTATATTTTTAGACTGAACACGGGGGTTGTCTGCCTGTGTGGTATCCCTGAGTTTAAACTTCACAATGACTTTGAATGTTTCAGAAAGCAACTGGAAAACATTACACAATTTCAAAAAACATTAAAATTTTTAGCTGACATTCACTTTAACCATGTCAACAATCCTGATACAAACTATATTTACCTTTTTTGCAGACTCTGAAAACAAAACTCCATTGTTGCCAATGATCCCTACAGGGTAGCCAAATATTCTTGAAAATCCTGCACATATCAGATATATGTAGAAACAGAAAGGTTAGTAGACACCATGGCAGGAAAGAACCAATTCTATGGGTTGTAACAACAAAATATTGTTTTACTTACCTGTAACAAGTGTGTCTCCATAGAAAGCCTTGAATTCATCGAATTTACTGCCATCCACTATTCTGGCAATGACCTGCAACCAAATGAAGAGGAAAAGTGAATACTGTAATAATAATAATCAGTCATTTTCTTTCTTGATTTAAATTTTTCCTGATGTGTTAAAGGAGCCACTGCAGTATTATTCTATTTTGTCATTGCCAGAATGAGTGTGGGGTTTTTTTTTGCGCATCTATTCTGACACTTATCCTAAATGGGCCAAAAACAAAGATTTCTATTTTTATAAAAGGCAACGTACCGATAATTGTAGGTTTGCTTTGGAACATCAGGAAAAGTTTTCAAGAAAAGTCAAAGAGCAACAAATACTGCATTTATCTGGGACTGCTTTCAGGGCCAGATTTAGGGGTGAGTGAATATTTATAACCACCGGACAACACAAGTTCAATCAACTCAAAACAAACTATGTAAATGTTCTCGGTAATGACAGCATCCATCGCTCAGTGAACAGTAGACTTACTGATTTGTTTCTAATGGTGTTTGGATATAAATGAAGCTCTATGGCACCGATGACTATGGGATAAATAGATAATATATGACCATCGACATCAGACTGATGCTTTAAACAGTTTTACTTCTATTATTTAAAAGATGCACAGTTAAAGTCCTGTTTAAAGGCCAGCTGATCGTGTGTGCCAACTGGACTGTCACTGCTATTCACCCCCAAAACTATTGAACATGCCTTGATTTACCAGTAATTGTTGCAAAATCATATCTAAATCAGCAATAAAAAGGTTAGGCTTCAAAGGGAGAACATCTGCAGAGAGTTAAAAACAAGATTGACTTTGGCTGTTTGCTCCTGTGGATCACTCAAGATTGTTACACAGATCTCAGATGTACAGACATTGTGCGTGCTTCCTATACGTATTGGTTTCTGGTGATGTTGCTGCATCATATCAATTAAATGACTGGTAAATGTTCTGATAAGCACAAAAATGGCAAGCAAAGTATCTATAAACTTTAATTACAAATTTAATGACCTTTGAATTCTTTTTAATACCCCTAAAATGAGAAGAAAAAAAAACCAATAGCATTAATGATGCCAGAGAAATTATCAACTATAAGTCGTGACACTTTGCCTCGGTGCACATTCGCTAAGTAACAACTATACTTTAAATATGTCAGAATGAATAGGATAGAATCGGTCAGAGTTAGTGACACAGAATCAATTGAATCATTATCATCATTAAGACACACACACACACACACACACACACACACACACACACACACACACACACACACACACACACACACACACACACACACACACACACACACAGATATATTCACACACTCTCCCCCTGTGATTCCCTACTCCCCAACAGTTCATCTACACCTCTTCCTGCTGCTCTTCACTCTGTGATTGTGATCCATGAAAACTCTGCCGGATCAGATGCAGTAACCAACAAATTAACACCTCTGGTAGCGACAGAGGATTCATCTTCCTTGGAGTTAGAACATTGTTGCTTCTCGGGTTTCCTTTGTGAGACAGTTGCCAGTTTGAACATCTTGGAACAAAGCTCAGATCATGTCTTACATGTATTGTTCGATGGTTGCTGCTATTAACCACGTTTCATATTTTTAACCCACATTGAACCTGCTACTAGCAGCAGCAGCAGCATCATTAGTGTGTGTTACCTGTTTAATGCACAAATGCAGTGTTGATGTGATGATCATTCACACAATGAGAATTAATGTGAAGTAACTTGTAAATATATTAGAAGGTGTTTCCCCTGAAATACAGCTAATTAATGTTAATGTATGGAAACTGGAAAAAATACCTCTCTGACATCAAAGTTGCGTTTTAAGTTATCTCCAACTATGCCATAGAGTTCATCTGCAGGAAAAAGTGGGGGCTCAGATGGTTCTATGGTGACCTAAAAAAATAGAAACAGATTACAATCCAACAGAAAAACAATAAAACACAATTCTAAATTGTCATCATTGGACTGACCTCAATATTTTTCCTGTAGTTGAGGCTTCTTACTGCCTTTCTTGCTAAATGCAGAGCATGGTTGTCATCTAGAGCATAGTGGTCTGTCACGCCAGATTTTCTGTAAAACAAATTAAAAAATCTAAATAGAGAACCTCCGCCGCCAACACCATGGTCACAACTACATTCATCTGTGTATTACACAAACATGGGATCACCCTCAAGTAACTTTACTTCAAAAGTCCTCAGTTCGCATGTCTCTGACTCGACATTATGTCGACCATATATTCACAGGGCACATTAGTGTACCATGACCTAAGAAGTGTTATGTTAACAGCAGTTGTGAATCCCCCCCCTTCTGGCAGTAATACTGTACTGCAATGCTTCCAGGCACATGTAAGAAAAAAAACATTTTGGAAAAAATAAAGTATGATAATTGATTTTTCCACTTAACTGATGACCATTCAGAGATTTCAAAATCCATGCACAACCTACAGCCTACTACGTTAAATGCTATGCAAAACTTTTGAAAACTTCTGTTCTTCAACCTTGTGGAAACCAAAATTTGCAAATGATTGTATAACTTTCAACGCTTATTGACAGAGAGAACGATGTGAATGAAGTGCAGTTTAACTAATTAACGATGACTGAATATTCAAAAATTGGGTTTTCTACTTTCTCCCGGTTGTGTTACAAAGTTAAGCAAAAAACAAGTACAGTAATGAAAAAATAAATGCCTCCCAGATATGATTATTTGAATGAACTATGTTTAGGCTCAGTTGAATTTTGAAAGGTAGTTGGAAAAGAAATCACAATTTTGATCCATCTGAAAAATGTGCCTTGTTTCACATAAATATGGATACAGCGATTCGCCACAAAACCAAAGCCATCAGTTAAATATCCTTGAACAATAAACAAACCCTCTCCATCCCACTGTACTTGCCTCAACCTCTGAAGAACGTGACACATTTGTCTCCGTTTTATAACAAAAGCAAAGTTTCAATTTCAACAATATTTGTGTTTCCTTGTGGTATAATCCACTTCAAATATTCCAAGAGTAGTCCTGCCTGCCATGGGATTCAGTCAATCTGGTTATTAAACTCCCACCCCCACCTCTTGCTGTGTCTCTGACTGGTTTTAATATGGCAAGCATCAAAGCTAGTGCTTTGATCTATGGTCTTACTCACACTGGCCTTCTCCCTTGTCTTTCTATCTTAATCCAGTTCCTGAGTGTACAAAAGTTGAAATTTGACCTTGACCTACACCGCCCGGCCAAAAAAAAAGTCAAGTACACTAATATTTCGTGGGACTGCCTGTTGCTTTGATTTCGGTGCGCATTTGCCGCGGCATTGTTTCGACAACCTCGTACAACGTCACAGCATTTATTTCTGTCCAGAATTGCATTAATTTTTGGCCGAGTTCTTGTATTGACGATAGGAGTCAAACCACTCTGCAAGGTCTTCTCCAGCACATCCCATAAACATTGAGTGGGGTTAAGGTCAGGACTGTGGGGGTCAACTGATGTGTCAAAATGATTCCTCACGCTCCCTGGACCACTCTTTCACAATTAGAGTCCGATAAATTTTGGCATTGTTGTCCTGGAATATGATCGTGCCATCCGGGAGAAAAAATCCATTTATGGAATTGCCTGGTCATTCAGATACTCAGCTGACTTAATTTTTTTGCTGAATAATATTAGTGAGCCTAGATTTGACCAACTGAAGCAACCCCTGATCATAACACTGCAATGTGCTTATTGAAACCCAAACGGTGACTTTTTTTTTTTTGGCCGGGCAGTGTAGTTTTCTCAAGGTCAAGGTCATCATCTCATTTTCATCCCCTTTGCTGCCAGAGTAATGTGCTTTTTGTTTCATCTTTCTATCTGCAACGGTTGTGAAGAAGTTTGGTGGACGGACAAACAGACGGATGAATGGACGGACGAACACACAAACACTGACAATTACATCAAAGCTTTGAAGAGGGATGTAATAAAACCTGGCCTTGGTCCAAACCTGTCTAACAATAAAGATCTATTCCAAAACTATCATCAGTCATTCATCTTCTGAAAATGAGCAGTACAGTTGCCTTTTGACACTTCAACACTTTCAATAAATACCAAATGGGCTTAAGTCCAGACACAATGACGAATGGCAGTAAGAACCTTTGTAGGCCTGAGATATAACCTTCATATGAACAACAGTCTTGTGTTTTTTTTACTGTTGTTTTATGAAACGTGGAATTAAAAATCAATACGTGTGATGAAAGAAGAAATCAGACCTCGCATCTGATATCTGGATTGAATCAGTATCAAAACGTCCTAGACAAGCAGGCAGTATCTGCTTTTGATATTTATTCTATGTATTAATTAATATTTGTTTGACTTTGCACACAACAAATCCCCAAAATCCGGCTTCCCTTTAACACAACTTGTTTTTGGTCCAGTTCTGCAGCAGTTTAGTGTGATGAAAACTGGTATGGTGGACTTGATGAAGTTGGCCATTTAATGTATTTTATGTAAATTCGTTCTTGCACACACATAATGGGTATCAGGTGACAGAGAAAAAGGTTCACCAACAAAATTCTCTAGTGGAATCTGTCCCTTTAAGGGTCATTGGTAAGGATATTCTAATTTTCAAAAAAATGTCCATCCCCTTGAAAAATACTGTTAATCCGTACTTGCAGTGAAGATCAGCACCCCCGAGGTCCTCTGCAGAAACTTCTTCCCCAGTGGCAGCTTTGACCTGCCAGCAGATAGACACGGACATTCTTCAATAGAAACAACAGACGTGAAAATACCGTTAACTGGTCTCTGCTTCTGGCGCATCATGACTTAGTGTGGAGCTGGACTGATATTGCCGATACAAAGGTCAACAACATCAGTAAATCATGTTTACTTCATTCGTGATGTGTGCCTTAATGTGAGGATTATGAACCAGTACACTGCTGCAACCTTCAGTCTATTCTTTAACACCGTACAGAAACAACAAACCAGAGGAGGTCCTCCCAGGAAGATGGTCCCTTGCTTCCGCACAATGATGCTCTCGTCTGCCATGGCAGGCACATATGCTCCCCCAGCAGTACAAGATCCCATCACAACAGCAATCTGAAGGAGTCCAGAAAAATAAAACACTTACTGATTATTAACTCATTGGCTGCCAGCTTTTTGTAGCAACTGATCTCCATCGGCGGACCGGCGGACTGTCTCTGACATTTATCGATGTTTGTCTATTCTTGACTGATCACAAGATGCTTCGCTCAAAGCAACACCGACGTACAACTTTGTTGTATCGTAAGGTGCCACAACTTCTCCGTCTTCCGTCCTCTGTTCTGTGAATTTCATGATTAGCAGCCTGATTATCACTGACAAGCTCCGACCAATCACCCCCCCAGCTCTCCCTGATGAAAAACGTAATTGACATCCAGAGACGTCATTGGCAGCCAGCGAGTGAATAACAGTGTAATAGGCACTGGAAGCTAGAATTGCAAATGTATATTATAGCAATCTGGTTGTAAATCTTTGTCAGACTAAATTTAGCTAAGGGAAAATCTAAGAAAATAAATAGCTACCACAGATGGAAAACACCCTGAATAAATACATCAGTTTAATCATTATGAGAAACAAAACCAGTGTGAATAAATAGTATTCAGTTTGGTGGAGGTGGATGAATATATTCTGCTGTTTATCACCCCTGGGTCTATTGCAAGATCTGCAAACTGACTTCTCCACAGCTTAAATCAGCTCCCAAACAAACTGACTCATTTTTGCTTCGCTTCACAACACAACACAAGATGACTCTCCTTTAGACGTTAATACCAAACGGCTCCGGACAGACAGATGAAGAGATGAATATGTTAAGGCAGCTTGGTTAATTTGGAAAAAGTCACCGACCTCTGTGCTATACATTTACACACTTCTACAAATAAATGTGTTTGACATGTTAAATAAAAATGTGACCACGCAGAAAAAAACCCTCACCTGTGCGATTCCCTCTGAAGACAGCCTGGCCTGATTGTAGAAAATGCGACCAAAATGATCTCTGTCTGGAAAGACATCAGCTTGTCTGGGTAGATTGGCCCCTCCTGAATCCACTGAAGAAGTCAAGAACATCAAAATATTAGTGGTCACAAATTGAAATGTGTTTATTTTACAAATGTGTTGTTCGCCCAAAGACTGGAAAACTCACCCAAGTAAATACAAGGCAAATGGTTCTGCTGAGCAATTTCTTGTGCACGGAGGTGTTTCTTCACAGTAACAGGGTAGTACGTTCCGCCTTTGACAGTAGCATCATTTGCAACAATGACACATTCCACCCTATGGGAAATGAAAATAACATGTAACACCTGGACTAACAACAGTGAAATCTAATTGGCTGAAATAAAAATAAAAATCCTAACATGTTATTTAATTTTGTGGCATTTTTACAGAAGTACATCCATCCATTTTCAACAGCTTCATCTGCTGTTAGGGGAGTTGGAGCCACACATAGACAGACAAACACGCAGGCACACAGTCATATCCTACTAAATTGTATGTTTTACAGGTATCACCTTGCACAGGATAAACTGGTAAACATGATGTATTTACCCTGAAACCCGCCCGATTCCAGTCAGTATGCCCCCTGCTGGGACTTCTTCTTTTCCATACAACTCATAAGCTGCAAACTGAGATAATTCCAAGAAAGGGGCCCTGCAAAAAAAAACAACCCTGTAATGAGCTGCAAAAAATAACAGGCAAATTATTCTAAATTTAAATCTTTACATTTTGAAAAAATAAAGGTTTTCTCGAATATTTTTGAAAAAATTTTTCCAAGAGAAAGATAAAAGTCCACAGCTCAGCAACTTAATAACTGAATGATGGGGCAGTGGTATTTTAAGGTTTGTAATGTACACCTTCACAGCTGGGTGTTTTACGAGCTGGTCTTACTACATTTGGCAGCTGCAATTCTGTTGCTTTTCACCTGAATGACTTTAACGTCACAATTCACTAACATTACAGTTTGATGAGGTGATGACAATGTCTGCCCACTTAACAACACTGCAGTTGTTAAATACCCTGAAGCCAGACAATGGAATAGTGAACATACTCAATCGGTCAAAAGTTTTAGAACATCCCAATTTTTCCAGTGTTGTATTGGAATTCAAACCTTTCAAGTCCATTGAACAACTCGAAACGGTACAAAAGTAAAAGATGAACTGCCAAAGGTTAAAAAAAAAAGAGGTAAGGTTAAAAAAATATAAATAATGTACATTTCAGGTTTTATTAAACTTTACCCTGGATCCAGCAGGCGGTCTATACGCTCTCTAGGCAGGAGCTTCCCACGAGAAGTATGAAGTGTCCTGGCCTTCACTCCCCCACCTGGAATTAAAACATAAAATGTTAACATTTTGCCTAGCTCATTGTAAAAAATCAATACAACAGTACTTGTCAAAGTTACAATAAAAAGATCATATCCCATGAGAAATAAATAATAATTCATCTTGTCATGAGACAGACTGTAGTTACAAAACATCCATGACTTGAAGTCCGGGGAGTACAAAGAACTATGCTATAAAAATGTGACTTGCAAGGTTTACAGAGCTTATGAGCACGGTGGCCTTGGTTAGGCCAAGTTCCGTTTAGACTTCAGTGACTATAACAGTAGTCACTACTATAACAGTAATTGCCCACTGCAGCCGGGAGAGAGAGGAGTCAAACTTTTGATGCAGTACACAGGTTCCCACTTGCTTGGGATAAATGATACACAAGCATTCTGTCTCCTGTTCCTTTTAAAGATATACCCACAATCAGGTAACATTACTGTCAGGTCAGGTACCCTGACTTGGTTGAATTCTTTGAAAATATTGCTCCCCCCATTTGGTTTCATCCATCAAACAAATTCCTTTATCAACCTAAGTGTAGTCACCAGTTATTACTTACCCAGTTTAATCTTTTCTGTCAGCTTTTTCAGTTCATCGACGAGAACCCCCATTCGCTCATAATTCTCCTGAAGAAGATGAACAACAGAATCACATTAAGAAACTAATGAATAGAACAAGTCCAGCAAACATACTGGTAGGGAAAATTCGATCTCATACTGCAGAAAAAGCTTTTCAATACTTTGGCCACAAAATGGAAAAATATCATGCATATCACTGAGACTTCCTCGTGTATCAGTGTATTGTATATTTTAATCCAATCATCACCGATTATACAAGACCCTTCATTTCCAAATACTGAGAAAGGCAAAAAAAGGCAGCCGCCAATCACTAACCAGGTTGAAGTAAATGACATAGGGAACAGTTTCCTTTACTGAAAATACCCTACGATATAACTAATATCTATTAATGTTATATTAGGACTTTGATACACCTGACTGTGGTGGTGAGACTCATGTGTAAAGCTGCCTGATGGACACATGGGTACGTTTGATCCTTGAGCTGCCAGAAGATAACAAATGAACCAACAACAACCTTCTGTCCAAGAAGCACCTTACTTTCTGAGTCAAACGTAGTTTTCCTTTGGTTCCTCAGTTGTTCTTAGCAATTACTGCCAAGAACCATTGACCAACACAGTCATGTCTATACACCTCCATTCATGAGATGCTTTGTGTTGGCCATTTAAAGATGAATATGAGCATGTAGAGAAATATGATCTGATTTCGAGGGGAGAGACCGTCATGTTATGAAGCTTTCTACAAATCAGGTTTTATAGTGGTTGAGCTCAGATGTACTTAAAAGGATGAAACATTTACATTGAGTGAGAGAGTCGAAATTCATTGATCCCTTAAGGAGGTTCCGTCAGGGAAATTGATTTCTCCGTCGCACACAGTGAGTACACAAAAACACAGAAAAAGCACACAGAAAGCACCAGCACATCGAAAGTAGTACCAACACCAAATAGAAAGAGTAATAAATAACCCATCAAGAATATACAAATAAAAAGGCATAAATAGGCATAGGAATAAAAAGACATAAACAGGCCTAGTTAGGCATGGGTAGATTGAAGTGTCTGTAGTGTTTGAATTGTGCTGCATTGTACTGTTTTTGCATTGCATTTGCACTGCTGTAGAAACTAAACAGCTGGCCTCAACTGAGATGTGGCGCACAAGGTTTTGACATTGGGGATAAAACTAAATAAAAACTAACACTTTACGGGTCATCTACCCATGACGTGACCTATGTCTCCTTGTGTTTCAAGTTGTTGACATTAGCATCCAGAGGACTCACTAGCTCACATTAGTAATATTAGTAGCCTACCTGATATTCAGCAGACTGTTTATCCGGCTGGGAGCCGAGTCGAGCTATTTTATCAGCATGATAAGACCTTGAGCCGGTCAAAGATACATGTCTGCAACAAAGCGACCACGTTCTTGCCGACCGTAGAAACATTTCAGTTCTGACGTTCAGGACTAGCGTCCAGCGGCAGCAGCAAACTTCCAGGCGAACCCCCGCAGGCGGCTGCGTTCTTCTTTTATGTTTCGTGTAGCAGGAGAGAAGAGCGGTATCGCCACCTGCTGGTGATGGTGAGACATACCACCACAGTCCCAGAGGGGAACGTCAGGCCTTATCAGTCGATAAATGAAAAACACACAATGAAACAATAAACATACTTTAATAGGACTCCAACAGCTAAAGACTGTTTAAATCGGAACGGAGTTAAATCTAATGATACATAAGTATTTAAAGTATGTACACTGAGACTTGCAGAGTCTTCAAGTTGCATAACACAAATTTCCCCACAATAAAGGATTATCTTATAATATGATTCCTCTCATCAAAAAAATAAATTTTATTATTTTTTGATGAGAGGATTCGTGTATAATTGCTCAATTGAGATATAATGTTTATACAGTAGAGAACTTCTATTGTACGTTGATGAATGCGATTCTTAAAACACTTGAAGAACCAGGCACCAAACAGGAAAAAGGAAAGTCTTATGAAGATCTATGCTTCCATCGTGTGGATTTTTACAAGAACTGCACTAAACCGTATGTGGATGAATCGTGTTACGTGTAGCTATGACTGAGGAACGGAATAATCAAACTAGGTTTTGTCATCTCCCTTAAATAAATACACATTATTGAAAG
The DNA here is from genome assembly GCA_013358685.1 of Antennarius maculatus. Taxonomy (NCBI): domain Eukaryota; kingdom Metazoa; phylum Chordata; class Actinopteri; order Lophiiformes; family Antennariidae; genus Antennarius; species Antennarius maculatus. The sequence goes on from CM023608.1 coordinate 13,562,165, forward strand.
ATATGTAAAATTCAATACAGGATGACTGCCCTTGCATCTGTTTTAAGTGATTCATACATTATAGAAATGCTATAATAAATGCTAGATAGTTATACACCTTAGCTATACAATTTTTATTTTTCTGCCCATTTTTCAGCTTACATACCAATGTGCTTCTGGGCCAGAGAAAAACCCCAGTTTTGTTTTTGGATTTTTTTTTTTCGTTGCATTGTTCCATGAGTGTCCATGACGAAATCTGTCACTCTTGAGAAACCATGTCGCAGCATCGGTCACTAGAGCATGAATGTGTGTGTGCGAATGAGTGAAAGCTGGCTTGTGTTGCAAAGTACAGTACTTTCAGTGTTTGGTCAAACTAGAGAAGTTCATTATAAATATAGTCCATTTGACTGTAAAATGCTACAGTAATACTGAAACTGATGCAGGGAAAGTCCACATCTCGTGCAGAAATGTCAACTAAAGTTGGTTTTAAGTGGGAATCAGAGTTAGCCTAAAAGCTTCAAAAAACCTCCTCTGTGACCCAAGTGCTTTAATTGAGCTAGAGTAGGCTACATTTGGCAAAGTATAGGTTGAAGAGCATTTACAATAAGAGCTTTTAGTTCATTTAGTTTTAAGAGGCCTTTCTCCTCCAACGCTTCCACTGACTCCCTCAGCGAGCATAGGGATGTCCATGACCTCCACTTAAATGGCTGCTCCTGTTTTCTTAGGAAATATGCAGCCCTCCACTCTCTGTGTGAACTCAAACCCTTTCACTTATCCAGCTCTGTCTACTTTCCTGTGACCCTTTGAGCACTTCTCACTGTTAAAGCGATGAAGTGACACAATAGATATACAGGTATGAAAAGCTTCTCAAAAGTGAAAAAATATGTATTTTTCCTCACCACACACACACACACACACACACACATACACACACACACACACACACACACACACACGCACACACACGCACACACACATACACACCCACTGGCAGTAGGAAAATGATCATTTAGAGATGACGAAAATGAAAATGCAGTCAACATTTATAGTGAGGGGAGGGTGGTTGGGGTTGGGGTATGGACAATGATTGGGCTTTTGTAACGTTGAGGTTGAGCGATTATGCTTGGGTTATATAATTCGTTTTTTTATTTAAAAACAAAATTCAACTATTCAAATATTTTCTACTATATCATATATCAACTATTTTGTTGGTCGCTAGCAAAGTTCAAAAAAGTGGTTCAGAAGCCCAGGATTTGGTCAAATTTGTCAGATTACAAAAGATTATCAGAGTGCTATATAAGATTATTATTAAAAAAGCATTTTTTTCTTTTATTACAATATTTTCACACAATGCCAGTACAATTTGCTGTTTCACAGCAGGAGAATTTAGTTTAAAACTGTATCTTCAAGGTTAGCTATTTGGCATTTACTTTTTAGGAAATATTTAAAATTGATAAGTATTAAGTGAAATATTTCATCACGTTTCTAAATGTTTCTCTCTTATTGTTATAGTATAATTTCGATTTAAATGTGGAAAGTTTTTGTACAGTATTCTTTTAGGAGTAGTTATTGTGTTAGGGTCATGAAATGAGAAAGGAAACACGAAAATTTAATCACAATACACATTTAAATTCAACAATAATTGAAATGACAGTCACCACTTTTTCTCATTCTCCGGGTGTTTCATGGATGTTTTGGGATTTCACAGTTCAGGACATCAACTACGAAACTTCAGGTCCTTCTCAAGTTTAAAGATACTTTCTCCGTCCTAGAGCAAATGATGAGTGCGCGCTGTGCTGCAGGTACCAGTGACGTGCGGTCAACGGGAGGCAGGGGAGGCCTGAAAGACAAAAATGGAAAATGGAAGAAATAAATGGTTATGTTTATCCAGTGTTGTGAATTATATAGTTATTTTCCTTTTAACGTCACCATTTTTTGGTTATTTTTATTCAAAACTGCTGAACTTTCACATTTACCGCTGAAATACAGAGAAGAGACCTGTGGGGAGGCACCAGCCAGCCGAGCCTCACCATGGATTGCACAATGGATCGACTAGCTGTGCTGTCATACTATACAGTGAGACCATAATGCTATCTCTCTATATGTCGCTATTAAAATGTTCAAACACGTTTGCTCTATGAACTAAATTTACATAATTTAGCTAATGTATATAATGTACAGTGTTTTTTTGTCAACAACTGTATGTGTGTAATGCAGTGGTGGGCGGTCAGGACTAGCAAGGCCTTCTCTGCTGGTCTAACATAACCAGAAATCATGATATTTATGATAACAGTTAATTATATTTTAATGCATTCTCTTTAAATAAATATATTCAAATATGTGAATAAATATATAATTCTACATTTGGATATAATATGACATTGGCCAACACTGGGTCAGTGTTCTTTTTTAGGTTAGAGGTTTTTTCCAATCAAAATTCAGCTAGCTTGTGATGCCAGGTTGAATGAAATCTGCCCAGGGCCTTCAGAATCTAGAATGCAGGTTTCCCTGCACTATGAGTGAACGTGAACATACTATATAGTTAATAGACAGATGCGATAGCCAATCAGATCACTAGTTGGCGACGCTAAGGCCCTCTAACTGGCCTCACGTTCACCTGAGATGTACGTGTCCTGTGATTGGATACTCACTCTGAGAAGGCGGCACAATGGAGATGCACATTTGAAGATAAGCTCTAGTGAGAGGAGGAGGAGGAGAAGGAGGAAGGAGCTAAACTGTTCTAGCTAAACTGTTCCAGCTAACCTGTTCTAGCTAATCTGAACTAGCTAATCTGAACTAGCTAACCCGTTCAAGCTAACGGAGTGTTCTTGAGGACAGAAAGGAGAATGGATTTTGTGTTTAGATAAGCTGGGTGTGGGCCCTATCTCTGGTCTGCCCGCGCTTGCGGGAGGCTTGACGGGCATGTGGGGTTGCAATACCCCATGTCCGGTCTAGGGGGGCTATGTAGGGGGGTGAGTCACATGTTGCCCGGTCACTGCGGCTGACCCCTGGGGCTGCAGGGGGCATTCCTGTCCCCTGGGGTTGGGGGGTTGGGCGGGGTATGGGCGTGGTGGATGGGGGGGGGGTTGGGGGGTGTGGTGGGGCGGGATGGGGGGAGGGGTGATGGGGTGGCCTCCTTGCCTTGTGCCCCTTGTGCCTGGCCCGTGCGCCCTGGTGGTGGCGGCCGCTGCCTCCTCTGGGTCCCCGGGTCTACGTGGTTCTCGGTATCCCCGGTGGCTCTTTGGGTGATGGCTTCTTGATGCTCCTGGCTGCCGGGGTTGGGAGTGCTCAGTTGGCATCGCCCTGTTGAGTTCTGGGTGTTGGTTTCATCACACATGCATGTTGGTTCAGGGCTTACCAGCTCCTGTCAAGTCCAATTATTGAGAACCATTGGGTCCCGTCAGAACGTGATGAGTCTCACTTCAGTCATCACAATCTTATGCCCTCTATCTTCCTCCTACACTGGTTTTCTCTGGTGGCCTATTCTATACTATCAGGACCTCCACTAATCTGATGTTTTGTAACATTGGTGTTGAGATATCAGTTCTAAGATAGAATAAAACAGCCTAAACCTTTTTCACTCCAACAGCACTGCCTGTCTATCCACTACCTTGTTTATGTTCTCTCTCCCTGTCTCCTTTTTCCTTCCCCCTTAACTCACGGAGGTGCAGCACCCCCCTCTCTGGCTCACAATAGGAAATTCTAATAAAGACTGACAATTTAGTTACCAGAGAGGATTGGTGACGGTCACATGCACGCATTAAAATATATAAAACATTTTGCTGCAAGACTAAAATAAGCATTGATCTCATAAAAGGTTAACCCCCTTTTATGGGGTTAAACTATGAGAATACATGCAGACAAGACAAAAAATAAATAAAAAAAATTTAAAAAATAAAAAATTTAAAAAAAAGCTGGGTGAGCTGTTTTGGTGAGTACAAGCGTTTAATTTATATACATTTTCATATTTAATGTTCTTGTAATTCAATTTCATTTGTATCAAATAAAATTACAAATACACTAAAAAAAATTCTTGCTCTTCTGTGATGCATGTAATTAATGTGGCACACTTGCTCAGCTGTGTGATTGTAGTGGAAATAAACAGGCTTGTTTCCCTACTGGAAAATAACCCATTTTATACATGATAGAGGTGATGCAACATTTAGTAGTGTGTTAGTGTATGTCTGTATTTCGTTTCTCTAGCTGTGGTGTCATAAATGATGGTCATTTCAGTCAGTTTTGTTGTGACATGCGGGGTTCTTCTGTGCGAGTGACAATTAAAGGAGTGGGGCTGACTCTGGTTTTTGTCCCATTTGAGAGAAGTTATAAACACCTCAGTCCTGAACACTACATTGGTGGCAGTGGTGGGAGCAGTTTATAGTATTATAGGTTGTATTTATTCACGTTTGACTAAAGAGAACATCACTGAAGGCCTAGGTGTGAAATGCACGGCCCGCCACTGGTGAAACGTCTTTCTTGAGTTGAGTGGTCCTGAAACGACTGGGAAAAGGCAAGAAATGAGGCACGCAGTTCTCATGCCTCTTGGTAGGGGGCGCTGGTGATCTCAGGGATTGGCCGAGGACTCTTCTTCCTCAGCCATAGAATAAGTGACAGTAAACTACAATCTATGGTCAGAGCGTCAAGTACAACCATTCATTTGTTTTCCGCTCGCATTGCCTTACTATAAAAATGGAGGATTACATATCTCAACTCAAGTTTTTTTTGACACTTTAGTTCAGAAGGACCTGCGCATGGACTTCATTTATAAGTAAACATAACATATAAAAAAACATGTAGGTAACAACATATCAAATTTGCTTATTTGTGTGTTACAGTTTGTATATGTAAATAATTCTGCTATGAGACTTTAAAAATAACCCATTCACCGTTGCTTATTAAATGGTGAATAAGCTACACTGTACGTTCATATGTTCGTAAACATCTTTATCTGATTATGATGAAGTCGGTGCCTCACCAGCCATGAACCTCACCGCACATCAACAGCAGGTAGGTACAGCTGTCATGAGAAACACACACAGATGTCATGTGGAGCATCACCTAGAATGCAAAAAACCAAGACATGCAAAAGGTAAAACCATTCAGTGCCAGACATTCATCAGTTATCCAGCATTGCAGTATTCTTAAAGCATTTGTGCTTGACCTTTACGTGTTAATTAATTCAAATTGGAAGGACAGGTAGGTTTTTCTTATTTTTTACTTGTAATTTTTAATCTTTTTTTTGTTTGTTTAAGTCTTGACATTTTCACATGGGAACCTTCTCCCACCACATGTAGAATGTGAATAAATTCCTTTATATTACCTTTTCAACTGACTGAAAAATGAACAATGCTTAATCTGCTGAAACAGTACATCCAACACTGACAGAAACAGCTGTGGCAATAGCGTTGGTTATATTATCGACTCTGAGCACCTTCTAGATATTATCTGTGTCATCTTTTATGTGCAACTAGACAAAGCTTCTGGCCAGTATGGGAACTGTGTGCTCTAACAACATCTATGTTAAGTAAGTAGGAAAAAACTGTCTTATAGGGTGGAATTTTAGTACAAGCTGACAGGTCTAGTCTCAGTTTAATCTCCTATTGTGGACATGCTGTGTTCTGGCAGAGTACAGCGCTGAACTGTTGATGTAGACTAAGTGATCTAAGTGAGAGCTGTGGAGGAGGATGCTCCACCATTATGTTGAATGATACTCCTGTTACAGCTCTACAACCAGCTCTTCAAACAGCCAAAAGAGGGAGAGAAGGAGAAAAGGTGGCGATGCAATGTGGGAATGAGCCACCCTACTTAAAAATTTCGTATTAAGAGCACTTGCAGCTTGCAAATTGTCCACTTTCCTAGCAGACATGTAAATTGGATTAAGCAATCATGCCACATACTGTACTTGTAAAATGGATTTAGTTTACAGCTTTACATTAGGTGTGCTGGTCATTCTTGCTCACAAAGCTGCGGAGATTAGCGTCAATCTATTTCTTAATGAGAAAATTTCCCAGTCATTTGCTGTTCTCATCCCAAAATTTTTGGGAGTGTTACTAGAACAACATTTGAAATTAATGTACATTTGTATATGAAATATTGTATTTTTACTGGTTTCAAGCTGCTTTTTGAGCTGAATGTCCAGAATAATTAGAAATTGATCACATTCCCATCAGTGTTTTCCAAAGCAGCCCATCTTCATAAAATCAAGCTTTTATATCTGCACTACATTCTTTTGCCCTCTTTGTAACCATTTTCATTTATCTGGCACTGTGTAGATTTTTATAACAGGAATGGTGACATTGATGAAAAGGACACCATGCCTTTTTGCATCTCTAGTGGCTGCTAAGCTTTGATCATAAAATTTCAGTGGAACTCATTGATCATTAATCATGGCGGGCTTATATAACCAGGGTGGGCTTATAGAAGCAATTTGCTTCAGCCCAGTCCTTTTTTGGTTACTATTAATAAAATTGAAATATGTTTTGTTTTTTAAATGTGAAATATGAACAACCAAAATAAATGTCATTCATTCATTCATTCATTCATTCATTCATTCATTCATTCATTCATTCATTCATTCATTCATCATTTATTTGATGGGATTGAAAAAGCCAAGGAGATAGTGGTGGTTCCACTGCTGTGTATCCTTTAGTCTTTCCTTCCCTTAAAACATACAGTCTGCGCAGAAGGGATAATTACCACTGATATGCCAGGAGTTTTTGCCTTACTTAATAAATATGGATGCAGTTAGCTTTTATACTCCTTCAGCAGTAATGGCTTCAAACAAACAGGCGTCAGGCCACAAGATAACTACTTCTACATAAAATATAGGACCTTATAGACTAAAATCAGACAAAAATTCTAATCTCAATCAGAAATAGAAATAAGGCTCTATGCACTAACATTTTTCCCACACTAAGGCAGAATAAATGGACAAAAAAGCAAGCAATATAATCAATCTGCATGGAATTACATAGTATGGCGTTAGAAGTCCTCCGAGAGCTGACACCTTATCGTGGTGGGGGAGTTTGAGTACCCAAATGATCCCAGGAGCTATGTTGTCAGGGGTTTTATGCTCCTGCTAGGGTTTCCCTTGGCATACAGGTCCTGGGTGACGGGCCAGACGAAGAGCAGCACAAAAACCCTTATGATGAGTAAAAAATCGAGAACCATGACGTCGCCCAGTATGGCACAACCAGGACCCCATTCAAAGTCAAAGTCAGCTTTATTCTCAAGTGCGCCATATATGCACAACATACAGCACAGATGAAATTGCAGTCCTCTCTGACCCACAGTAAACAGGCAATACAACAGGCAGTACAACACAGACAGTACAACAGGCAGTACAACACAGGCAGGACAACACAGGCAGGGCAACACAGGCATGACAACACAGGCAGGACAACACAAGCAGTACAACACAGACAGTACATCAGACAGTACAGCACAAACTATTAGACGAAACACAAGGGATAGTAAACATCTCTATACACTCTTTAATCCCGTAGGGGAAGTGACGTGTGTGTAGTCCTTGAGTTGATGGGGGGAGAGAGAGAAAGGTAGTCAGGTGCTGGGGGGAGGGCAGGGCAGTGTGAGGGTAGAGTTCAAGGCTATGGCAGGGGGCAGCGCTGGGAGGGAGTTGAGCCTCCTGACTGCCTGGTGAAAGAAACTGTCCTTGAGTCTGCTGGTTCTGGCCCGCAGACTCTGCAGTCTCCTACCTGATGGCAGCAGGCTGAAAAGGCTGTGAGAGGGGTGGGTGGGATAACCTGCAATGCTGATAGCTTTGCGGGTGAGGCGGGTGTTGTAAATGACTGTGAGGGAAGGGAGAGAGACACCAGTGATCTTTTCAGCTGCTCTCACGATGTGCTGCAGGGTCTTACGACAGGAAAGCGTGCAGGCGCCATACCACACAGTGATGCAGCTGGTTAAGATGCTCCTAATGGTGTCTCCGTAGAAGGTGAGCATGATGGGGGGTGGGGCTCTTGCTCGCCTCAGTTTGTGGAGGAAGTATGCGGTGTTGCGGTCCCAGGACAGGTCCTCGGAGATGTGCACACCCAGGAACTTGGTGCTGCTGACCCTTTCCACTGCAGCACCGTCGATAGTTAGTGGAGCATGCTGAGTGCGTGTTCTCCTGAAGTCCACAACAATCTCCTTCGTCTTCTCCACATTCAAATGGAGATTGTTGTCCATGCACCACATAGCCAGGAGGCTCACCTCATTTCTGTAGGCTGCCTCATCGTTGTTGTTGATGAGACACACCACAGTCGTGTCGTCTGCAAACTTGATGAAGAAGTTGGAGCTGGAAGTCTGTCTGCAGTCATGGCTTAGCAGAGTGAAGAGGAGGGGGCTCAGTACACATCCTTGGGGGGCTCCCATGTTCAGCGTGATGGTGCTGGAGGTGTTGTTACTGACTCGAACTGCCTGTGGTCTCCCTATCAGGAAGTCCAGCAGCCAGTTGCGTATGGAGGTGTTGAGCCCAAGCTGGTCCGGTTTGTGGATGAGCTGCTGGGGGATGATTGTGTTGAATGCTGAGCTGAAGTCGATGAACAGCATTCTGGCGTACAAGTCTATGGTCTCCAGGTGGGTGAGGGTTGAATGTAGGGCAGTGGAGATGGCGTCATCGGTCGAGCGGTTGGACCGGTAAGCAAACTGGGTCCAGGGTTGAAGGGACGGCAGATTTCATGTGGTGCATGACTAGCTGCTCGAAGCACTTCATGAGGATGGGAGTGAGTGCAACCAGGCGGTAGTCGTTGATGCCAGATGGGGGCGACTTCTTCGGGACTGGGATGATGTTGGTGGCTTTGAGGCAGGTGGGGACAACAGCCTGGCTCAGGGAGATGTTGAAGATGTCTGTGAAGACATCTGTGAGCTCAACAGCACAGTCTCTCAGGACACGACCAGGAATGTTGTCAGGACCTGGGGCTTTTCAGGCATTGGTCCTTCTGAGGACTTGCCTCAAGCTGTATGGAGAAAGCTTCAACGCCTGGTCGCCAGGAGGGGGTGGACTCTTCTGTTGTCTGCCTCAAAGCGCGCAAAGAAGTCATTTAGCTGATTCAGCAGAGTGGTGGAGCTGTCGCAAGACTGCGGAAGGGGCTTGTAGTCCGTATGGACTGAATCCCCCACCACAGATTCCTGGTGTCTCTGCTGTCGCTGAAGTGGGTGGCGATACTCCTGGAGTACTGTCTATTGGCCACTCGGATGCCTCGTGACGGGTTGGCCCTCGCTGTCCTTACGCCCACCTCGTCACCAGCTCTGAAGGCCATGTTTCATGCCCTGAGGAGCCTGTGGACTTCCCCTGTCAGCCATGGCGTCTGGTTGGATAGAATGGAGATGGTTCTGGTGACCGTGACATCACCCATGCATTTCCTCATGTATGCCGTGACGGTCTCCGTGTACTCCTGGAGGTCTATGGTGTTGTAGTGGGTAGCTGCGTCTTTGAATACGCTCCAGTCAGTGGTTGAGAAGCAGTCCCGGAGTGCCTCAGATGACCCATCAGGCCACACCCGTATCTGCCTTTTCACAGGTCTGACGACTCCAACGAGCAGTCTGTATGCCGGCGTTAGCATAACAGTGGTGTGGTCTGACGCCCCAAGGCGGGGGAGGGCAGGGGCCTTGTAGGCATCTTTATGTGTTGTGTAGACATTGTCCAGGATGTTAGCTCCTCTGGTGTCAAAATTGATATGTCTATGTGATTTTGGAAACACACTCTTGGGGTTTGCGTCGTTAAAGTCCCCCGCTAGAATGAGGAAGGCATCTGGGTGGACTGTCTGCTGCTCACTGATGAGATGGTAGAGTTCATTCAGTGCCTCACTCCTGTTGTTGCTGGAGGTGGGAGGGATGTATACTGCCACCAGCAATATGGCAGAAAATTCCCTGGGCAGGTGGAATGGCCGGCATCTGATGATCATAAGCTCCACCAGAGGAGAGCAGTGCTTGCAAACCACAGCAGCGTCGCGGCACCAAGCATCCCTGATGTAAACAGAGTCCCCTTCCGCGGGTCTTCCCCCCTCGACAAGCGCTCTGTCAGCCCGGTAGCACGTTAGCCGGTCCAGCTGAATGGCACAGTCTGTGAGCCATGTCAGTGACCATGTTTCCACAAATACAAAGACACAACAATCATCCACAGACTTAGTTGACGATCGGAGTAGGCGGATGTAGTCTAGTTTGTTGTCCAGCGAGCGTACGTTGGCGAGTGTGATGGTCGGGATAGCTGGCCGGTGAGAGGTAGCCGCTAGCCTAGCCTGGATGCCTCCGCACTTGCCCCGCTTCTGCTTCCGCATGTTCCGCCTGTTGCGCTTCCACTGCGGGCTGGGTGCAGGAGTGGGGGTTGGTGGTTGAGCAGGCCTCCGGAGCAGGCCGCACTCGCGCAGCACTTCCGCGTCTGCTGGGTTTAAGTCCAAAAAAGCTGTTCTGCGCATGTCGAGTAGAAATTCACAGGAGTATGAGCGCCTTGGGGCGAGTAGACATGACGAAGATGGACTTGACAAAGATGGACAAACACGGAGAGACAAGACACAAAAAACACGAAAAAACCGCTGTATCGGGAGAGAGAGGAGCATGCATCTGCACGTGCCCCATCATCAGCAAAAAAAAAGAAAAAAGGCCCAGGCCTCGGGTAGGGGCTTGTGTACGAGCGCCTGGTGGCCGGGTCTCTGCCCACAGGGCCCGGCCGGGCTCGGCCCGAAAGGACGACGTGGGTCCAACCTCCGGTGGACTCACCACCCGCTGAGGAAACCGTAGGGGACGGGTGCAGTGTGGATTGGGTGGCAGTCGTCAGCATGGGGCCCGACAACCCAATCCCCAGACATAGAGTCTAGCTCTAGGGACATGGAATGTCACCTCATTGCGGGGAAAGGAGCCAGAGCTTGTGAGGGAGGTTGAGAGGTACCGACTACATATAGTCAGGCTCACCTCCACCCACAGCTTGGGCTCTGGAACCCAAACCCTAGAGAGGGGCTGGACTCTCCACTTTTCTGGTGTTGTCCAAGGTGAGAGTCAGTGGGCTGGTGTGGGCTTGCTTGTTGCCCCACAGCTCAGCCGTCATATGTTGGAGTTCACCCCGGTGAATGAGAAGGTCGCCCCCCTGCGCCTTCGGGTTGGCAAATGGCAGTGAGGAATACCCGGCCTTCTTGGAGTCCCTGGGAGGGATATTGAATAGGTGTTGAGTCCAAGCTGGGGACTCTATTGTTCTCCTTGGGGACTTCAATGCTTACATGGGCAATCCAGTCCAATTCAACTTTATTTGTTAAGCACTTTACAACAACCACAGTCGACAAAAGTGCTGACAGTGAGACCTGGAAAGGGGTGATTGGGATGAACAGCCTCCCCGATCTGAACACGAGTGATGTTCTGTTATTGGACTTCTGTGTTAGTCACAGTTTGTCCATAACAAACACCTTGTTCAACCACAGGGATGTCCATAAGTGCACATGGCACCAGGACACCCTAGGCCAGAGGTCAATGATCGACTTTGTTGTCGTATCATCAGACCTCTGACCGCGTGTGTCGGACACTCAGGTGAAGAGAGGGGCAGAGCTGTCAACCGATCACCACCTGGTGGTGAGCTGGATCCACTGGCAGAGCAAGGGGCCAGACAGACTTGGCAGGCCCAAACGTGTTTTGAGAGTCTGTTGGGAACGTCTGGCAGAACCCTCTGTCAGTGAGGTCTTCAACTCCCACCTCCAGGACAGCTTCTCTCAGATCCCGCAGGAGGCTGGACACCGGAAGTAAGGGATACCGTCAAGCTGAAGAAGGAGTCCTATCAAATCTTGTTGAATTGTGGGACTCCGGAGGCAGCTGACAGGTACAGGCAGGCCAGGTGTACTGCAGCTTGAGTAGTCGCAGAGGCAAAAACTCGGGTATGGGGATGGATGGATGGATGGATGGATGGATGGATGGATGGATGGATGGATGGATGGATGGATGGATGGATGGATGGATGGATGGATGGATGGATGGATGGATGGATGGCATTAGAAGTCACAGTGCCCACTCATACCTGCCCACCTGTCTACTTATTAGTGGAACACTGGTATTTCTGTCTGTACAGGCCCACAGGAAAGGCATGAAAAAAGGCTGCTCCCATCACTGTTAATATGTGTCCTGACGCATGGAGACAGATTTCTATAGTTGATTTTTGGAGGAACACCTGATGCTGCATGCAGGATAAACTTAAGTATTTATCTAAGATGATTATCACCACCACAGCACAAGACTGTTTTTTCTTGCTGGTTTTTTGAGGGTTTGTTTGCTGGATTTGGATTTTCTGTTGCCATATTTGTTTAGCTTACTTATTTGTATTCATGGACACTGATTGTATGTTGAACAATTTTTTTTCTGAAATCAAAAGGCTGAACAGCACCTAACCTGGTTCTAACACATGTCTGCACCTTGATCATCTCTTCGTAACTGCAATGAAATGTACAGTATTTCATCTGAACACACATAAACCTGTCCTTGTTACGCCTGGCTCATTAATCCCTTCCATTTTTCACTTTTTCAGTGCTATTGCATCTGTCAAAGAGGTTAGTGGGGGTGCACGACAGATTGGGCCTGATAGAGTTTGATGAGATGAAAGTTTTATAACCATTTTCAACTATTCAAATGGATCATAAATAACTAGAAGTGATACTAAGAATTTATTGCCCTGTTGCAGGAAGGGCTGCTGATTAATTCAAGACTTGTCCATCTTAACAAGGCTGTACACATTCAATGGCGAGAGGTTGAGGGCACTCTGTGGTGTTTTGATATCCCACATTCAAGGCTGGTAATGTCTTTGAGTTGAGAAACGAGCATCATTATCTCTTTTCAAAAAGGGAATGATGAGAGATTTCAGTTCAGCTTGCATATAGGCAGAAGAGGATATGGTTTGCGTGCGTGTGTGTGTGTTATTATTTAAATGATCAATTTTCAATTGTGAATACAACAGTGATAGTTCTTTGTTTTATAAGGTTGATATGACTCATGTGACAAACAATTGTTAGTTTACATGTCCTGACCAATATCATCATTACCATAAGTCTTTGTCTGAAAGGTGGATGGCCCCAAATGCAGTCGGTTGTAGGTTCTAATATGTGTCACAGTATTAGTTATAGTTATGGGACGTCTTAAGTCATGAGCCTTACTTATGTTACACCTTCAGTATCCATTTCTTCCGCTGTCGAGGGTCGCGGGGTTGCTGGAGCCTATTCCAGCGGACTTGGGGCGTGAAGCAGGGGATACTTCGGACACGATGCTTACACTGTTGTACTGGTGCTTTTTTGTGTTTAGTATCCTTCTTACTTTGTGTTGAATTTTTAGACACTAAAGTTAATATTAACGTCCTGCACAGGCATTCATGACAAATGTGTTTGTAACCATAATGCACAGTATCAACATAAAGATGGACTATGGGGTTAAAGCAGTTTGATGCAATGTTGATCCTTGATTCTTATGAAAACGTATTGAAAATAAAGTTCATTTCAATTGATCCAAATAGCCTCAGCACACACAATCTAGCTTATTTAAGTGATGTAAGTGGCCAGTGTATTCAGTACAGCTCTCTGCTGAGACTATGAGAGGACTGTAGTAGCAGGTTAGAACGGCGATACTGAGGGACATTTCATTAGATTTGAGTAAACAAAGAAAATGATAAGAACCTGTTGTTTGATTATTTTCCAGAACACACCGCCGTATGTTTCTATCAAGGGCTAGAGACCAAAGGAATTACTTCTAATGTAAATGTCTGCAGGGGCCACCAGCAGGTTCCAGGCAGTACACTTAATATATCATTAGAATTTTAATTCCCTGGGAATTTACAGCGGGACAAAGACAAGTTGAATGAATTCATTATCAGACAAATAAACACAAATATGTGAGCTTTGTGAGCTTTTCTGTACCTGGAGGGTAGGAATCTGGTCACCTGAAGAAAAAACCCACAGATCACAGATCATATAGCAAATTAAAAGCACCACAGGCTCCACAGTGCAGAGTCAGCTGAGATCGGCTCCAGCAACACCCATGACCTGGATGGCTGAAATTGATGGAAAAACGTCACAGATAGAGAAAAATCATTAAAAATGCAAATCAAAAGACAATGGTGGAAGAAAAAGTTAATTCTGTTCTGTCAAAAAGATATTTCCAAAATTATTTAACTGAGTTAGAATGGACGAAGATCAGAAATACATGTACTACTGCAGTATTACCATTACTACTGCTATAATGAATAATAATACTGTACTACCAGTCACATCCAAGACTAGAATTTGTTCACTCCCAGTGTTTTCATTGTAATTAGTTGCATGGTTAAGAACACAAATAATGTTCTTAAAAACTCTCACATTAATTAGAAAGGAAAATCAGACAGACAAAATGTTCCACACGATAATTTAATAAAATCAATTACAGTCTAGAAAAAAATAAGAGGGCAAAATCAAGAAAAGAAAAAGTTCAGCTATGAGAAAGTTTCCCTTTGCAATAATAGTGAAATATGACATGTTTAGAATAAATTCATAATAACTTCATGAGTTCAGAAGAGCTCCACATTTCATTATTGTGTATAACATCATTTCTGTGTCAGGTTAATCCGCTAACGTTCAGCAAGCAGATGAAGTAAATGACGTTTGACTCTTCATATTAGCAAGACAAAACCAAAAGGTATTTTATATTTAATGAGATGAGGATTGCAGCATTTATTATATTAGTAGAAAATGCAGCTGGGCATTGGCAAGTAGTTTTTCTTTTATGAAAAACAACTTTTTCTCACCCAAATTCACCTCAAAAACCTTTCTATTCACATCAGTTCAATTATGAATATAAATTTCTTCGATTAAAGCTAAGACATCAGCTGAAAAAAGGAATCAAATTATAAAGGACGGCCTTCAAATGTGCTGCTCCTTGACATTTAACTAAAAAAAAAATCAAATACAATGAATATGAATTAGTTTGGCAGAAAATGCATTTGCAAAGAATTTAACTTTTGCATGCCAGTGTCCCAGTCCAACACTGATGATTTAACGTTATAATATCTTGATGTAAGTATTAGGAATTTACACTAAAATAAAACAAGCAGGTCCTCTCTTATTAGCTTTGAAATATAAAAAAGGTTTAAAGTGAAAACATTTAAGTTGTCACTGTGATCAATCTCAAGGTAAAGGAAGAACTGCAGTGAGCCAGAGGAAAAGGTTTGAGGTTACATCAATGATAAGGACATGACGAAATATTGTTGCAGCACATATGAGATTGGCCTTATTGTTATTTTAATCTCATAATCAGTAAAAACAGAGGTTTATGGATGTAGTGAAAGACGACATGAAGGTAGTTGGTGTGAGAGAAAGGATGCAGAAGACAGGGTTAGATGGAGGCAACTGATTCACTGTGGCAACCCCTGAAGGGAAAAGAAGAAGAATCAGTAAAAACAGAGGACCTGTCTCTCTGCAGTTTAGTTGCTTCTTGATTTAATGATCAAGGACATTCAAAAGGTCCATAAATTGTATATAAAAAAAAGATGCATTTATGACACTTGGATTGAACTCTGGATTAAAAAGATCATAAATTAATCTTTACAGTTGTGTTTGTAGTTTTCAAGGTAACTCGGTTGTCCTGAATAAAAACTAATTCCTCAAAAAGAAATAAAATATAATCTGAAAAATAATGAATCTCACAGTAGCTGAAGCAGAAGGTTGGATTTAGACTCTTCTTCTTTTCCTTTCGGCTTTTCCCTTCAGGGGTCGCCACAGCGAATCAATTGCCTACATCTAACCCTGTTTTCTGCATCCTCTTCTCACACCAACTACCTTCATGTCCTATTTCACTACATCCATAAACCTCCTCTTTGGTCTTCCCCTAGGCCTCCTGCCTAGCAGTTCAAAACTCAGCATCCTTCTACTAATATATTCACTATCTCTCCTCTGGACATGTCCAAACCATCTCAGTCTGGCCTCTCTGACTTTATCTCCAAAACCTCTAACATGTGCTGTCCCTCTGATCTATTCATTCCTGATGCTATCCTTCCTGGTCACTCCCAAAGAGAATCTCAGCATCTTCATCTCTGCTACCTCCAACTTTGTCTTTTCCTCAGTGACACTGTCTCTAGACGAAACAACATCGCTGGTCTCACCTCAGTTTTGTACACCTTTCCTTTCATTTTAGCTGAAACTCACCTATCACACCTGACACTTTTCACCACCTGTTCCATCCTGCCTGTACACGCTTCTTCATCTCTTTTCCACACTCTCCATTGCTCTGGACTGTTGACCCTCAGTACTTAAAATCCTCCACCTTCTTGATCTCTTCTTGATCTCCTATTCAAATGGAGGATTACATATTACAAACTGAAGGAAGATACGGACAATTTCTACAAACAAGTTATGCGTTTGTTCAGAGGGAGCGGCGCATGGACTTCATTTACAAGTAAACCTGACATATTAACAGGTAGCTAACAACATTACGTTTTTTTAATCAAATATGCTTTTTTCTGTGTTACAGGTTGTATGTGTAAATAATTCTGCAATGAGACTTTAACATAACCCACTCACTGTTACTAATTAAATGCTGAATAAGCTATACTGTAGGTTCATATTTTTGTAAATCTGATCACGTGATCATGATGACGTCGGTGCCTCACCAGCCATGAACCTCACCGCACGTCACTTGTTTAGACTCAGGTTGGGTTTAGACTCAAACTTTAAAATAAAGTGTGTTTTCTGAATGCACCTGCAGTGGTTGATTTAATCTTTGAATTGTTGTGAGATTAAGCATTGTGAAGGTTGGTTTTGTTAGACTTAGACTAGCATATACAGTACTTGTATTTCTACCAGCAATGAATGGTGTTTCTTGATCTAGACCAGTGGTTCTTAACCTTGTTGGAGGTGCCGAACCCTGCCAGTTTCATATGCTCACTCACCGAACCCTTCTTTAGTAACTTTTTTTTTTTTCAAATTTAAGACATAAGTACAGTATTTTCCGCACTATAAGGTGCACTGGATTATAAGGTGCACCTTCAATGAATGGCCTATTTTCTAAAAGAAATTCATACATAAGGCCCACTGGATTATAAAGCGCACTGGATTATAAAACGCATCTGAGAACTCATCTTCAATTAATGGTCAATTTTAAAACTTTTTTCATTTATATGGCACATTGGATTATAAGAAATTGAGTGTATTTAATGAATTGTGCATTAATGTCACCTTTTTCAAAGAACAAAACCAAGACAGTGCATGAACTCACATGAAATGACCTACCTGCAAATCAGTGTGACTTCTGCTGTTGTTATCGAGAGACCAGATATGCGTGGCTTCCCCTTGGCAAGTGCTACTCTTATGTCATTGTCACAGCAAAGTCTGTTTCTTTTGTTTTCCATGCAGCTTAAGGAACTGTTCCTTTATTTTTGCCAGTGTGAGACTAGAGTTGCTGTACTTGACATTGCAAATCATGCAGAACGCTGACTCCTATCACGTTCCGTTATATAGTACATGTAAATTCATGTTGCGCATATTCGTCCGACTACTTTCTTTTTGTGCTCAACATAGTTACTGTGAATTAAAATAGTAAGAAAGCAATCAGATGACGTACAATCATGACAGGCATAAATCGACTACTGAGTGCACAAACTCCCCTGTAGCACAGGTGGGCTAATTGATGTAGCATGATCACCTGCAGCCAGTGATGGCCAGTAATGACACGATGTGTCGTGTGTTTTGTCTTGACCTCCGTCTCCGCCAAACCCCTGAGACCGAGTCACCAAACCCCTCGGGTTCGATCGAACCCAGGTTAAGAACCACTGATGTAGACTGATTTTCTTCATTTTGATTAGCACCTTTTTGGCAGTGGCGGGCCGTCAGGGCCAGCAAGGCCTTCTCTGCTGGCCTTAAACATACTCAGTAAAACACATTTATTCATAAGTATTTTTAAATAAAATTGTAATATTATTTATTTATTTTGTATTTTTGTATAAAAAGTTTTTTTCCATTTAAAAAGTTAGATAAAACTTTTTATCCAATCATATTTCAGCTAGCTAGTGTTGTCAGGTTCCATGAAATCTACCAGACCATCAGAATCCACAGTGATGGTTCTGCCTGCTGTAATGAATGGACATAGCCTGTTCAGTGTACAGCGTTGGACCAATCGGTTCGCAGAATCGCAGACCTCATGTCCTTCATGCCGGTCCTGTTTAGAAGCCTTCTAGGACGCTGACACCTGCTGGTGCAAAGGAGTCATTGCAGGACAGTGGCGGACAGCATTGCTGCTCGGACACACAACTCTGATTGTTTGGGGAGTAAATCTAACTTGCTACCTCAAACCTAACTTGCTAGGTTAGGTTCATTTTGCAACACATTGAACCTGAACCAGGACATTCGCAGCTACCCACGATGGCTGAAGGAGGAAGAGAGGTAGATCTGGTTGCAGATTTACTTGCCACACCATTTTCAAGACTGACGTTCCAAGAAAAACTGGATATTGTGAGCAGAGGTCGGCCGACCCCTGTGCTAGCTAGTCTTTCCCAGCAAAGAAAAGGTTTTGTCCGACATTTTCAAACCAGCAACTATGAACGGTATCCGTTGCTAACGGCTTCCGAGCAACGCTGCAAATTACCGTATTGGCCCGAATATAAGACGGTGTTTTTTGCATTGAAATAAGACTGAAAAGGTGGGGGTCGTCTTACATTCGGGGTCTAGACTTTATACCCATTCACAACACTAGATGGCGCCAGATATCTTGAAAGCGAATGCTGAACTTAATTCCCCAGACCAAAGCGAACCCCTGTCACGAAGAAGAAAAATAAAAAATAGCGTTAAGAAAGAAAAGAGAAGAAAATAAGAAGAGATAACAGAAAATGGAGAAACGTAGCGACAATCTGGAGAAAAGTGGGTCGGATTCTCCAATGGTAGCAAGGTTGGTGCCACTCACCATTCATTTACAAATGTGATTGCACTTTAGTTTACATATTTAAATGTTCAGATGTTATGACAGGAAAAGGTAGAGAGTTGGTCGACATGATGCAGAGGAGGAAGGTAGACATACTGTGTGTCCAGGAGACCAGGTGGAAAGGTAGCAAAGCTAGAAGTTTAGGAGCAGGGTTCAAGTTGTTCTATCATGGTGTAGATGGGAAGAGAAATGGAGTAGGAGTTATCTTGAAGGAGGAGTTTGTTAGGAATGTCCTGGAGGTAAAAAGAGTGTCAGATAGAGTGATGAGTCTGAAGCTAGAAATAGAAGGTGTGATGTTCAATGTTGTTAGTGGGTATGCTCCACAGGTAGGATGTGAGCTGGAGGAGAAGGAGAAATTCTGGTTGGACTTTGATGAAGTGATGCAGAGCATACCTAGAAGTGAGAGAGTTGTCATTGGCGCAGACTTCAATGGACATGTTGGTGCAGGTAACAGAGGTGATGAGGAGGTGATGGGCAGGTTTGGTATCCAGGAGAGGAACGCAGAAGGACAGATGGTAGTTGACTTTGCAAAAAGGATGGAAATGGCTGTAGTGAATACTTTCTTCCAGAAGAGGCAGGAACATAGGGTGACCTATAAGAGTGGTGGTAGGAGCGCACAGGTAGACTACATCTTGTGTAGACGATGTAACCTGAACGAGATCAGTGACTGTAAAGTAGTGGTAGGCGAGAGTGTAGCCAAACAGCATAGGATGGTGGTGTGTAGGATGACTCTGGTGGTGAGGAAGATGAAGAGGGCAAAGGCAGAGCAGAGGACGAAATGGTGGAAGATAAAAAAGGAAGGGTATTGCATGACCTTTAGGAAGGAGTTAAGACAGGCTCTGGGTGGTCAGGAGGTGCTTCCAGATGACTGGACAACTACAGCTAATGTGATCAGGGAGACAGGTAGGAGAGTATTTGGTGTGTCATCTGGAAGGAAAGTAGATAAGGAGACTTGGTGGTGGAATGAGGAGGTACAGGAGTGTATACAAAGAAAGAGGTTAGCTAAGAAGAAGTGGGACACTGAGAGGACTGAGGAGAGTAGACAGGAGTACAGGGAGATGCAGCGTAAGGTGAAGGTAGAGGTAGCAAAGGCCAAACAAGAAGCTTATGATGACTTGTATGCTCGGTTGGACAGTAAGGATGGAGAGACTGATCTATACAGGCTGGCAAGACAGAGAGATAGAGATGGGAAGGATGTGCAGCAGGTTAGGGTGATTAAGGATAGGGATGGAAGTCTATTGACAGGTGCCAGTAGTGTGATGGGAAGATGGAAAGAGTACTTTGAAGAGTTGATGAACGAGGAAAATGAGAGAGAACAAAGACTAGAAGAGGTGACTGTTGTGGACCAGGATGTAGCAAAGATTAGCCAGGATGAAGTGAGGAGGGCACTGAAGAGGATGAAGAGTGGAAAGGCAGTCGGTCCTGATGATATACCTGTAGAGGTTTGGAAGTGTCTAGGAGAGGTGGCAGTAGAGTTTCTGACTGGGTTGTTCAACAGGATCTTAGATAGTGAGAAGATGCCTGAGGAGTGGAGGAGAAGTGTGCTGGTGCCCATTTTTAAGAACAAGGGAGATGTGCAGAGTTGTGGCAACTACAGAGGAATAAAGCTGATGAGCCATACAATGAAGTTATGGGAAAGAGTAGTGGAAGCTAGACTAAGGGCAGAAGTGAGCATTTGTGAGCAGCAGTATGGTTTCATGCCAAAAAAGAGTACTACAGATGCAGTATTTGCTTTGAGGATGTTGATAGAGAAGTACAGAGAAGGCCAGACGGAGCTGCATTGTGTTTTTGTAGATCTGGAGAAAGCTTATGACAGGGTGCCCAGAGAGGAACTGTGGTATTGTATGAGGAAGTCTGGAGTGGCAGAGAAGTATGTTCGAGCGGTGCAGGACATGTATGAGGACTGTAAGACAGCGGTGAGGTGTGCTGTAGGTGTGACAGAGGAGTTCAAGGTGGAGGTGGGACTGCATCAGGGATCAGCTCTGAGCCCCTTCTTGTTCGCTATGGTGATGGACAGGCTGACAGACGAGGTTAGACAGGAATCTCCATGGACTATGATGTTTGCAGATGACATTGTGATCTGCAGTGAGAGTAGGGAAGAGGTGGAGGAGAAGCTAGAGAGGTGGAGGTTTGTCCTGGAAAGGAGAGGGATGAAGGTTAGCCGCAGTAAGACAGAGTACATGTGTGTGAATGAGAGGGACCAAAGTGGAAGAGTGAGGTTACAGGGAGAAGAGATCAAGAAGGTGGAGGATTTTAAGTACTTAGGGTCAACAGTCCAGAGCAATGGAGAGTGGGGAAAAGAGGTGAAGAAGCGTGTACAGGCAGGATGGAACGGGTGGAGAAAAGCGTCATGTGTGATGTGTGATAGAAGAGTTTCAGCTAAAATGAAAGGAAAGGTGTACAAAACTGTGGTGAGACCAGCGATGTTGTTTGGTCTAGAGACAGTGTCACTGAGGAAAAGACAGGAGACAGAGCTGGAGGTAGCAGAGATGAAGATGCTGAGGTTCTCTTTGGGAGTGACCAGGAAGGATAGGATCAGGAATGAGTACATCAGAGGGACAGCACATGTTAGAGGTTTTGGAGATAAAGTCAGAGAGGCCAGACTGAGATGGTTTGGACATGTCCAGAGGAGAGATAGTGAATATATTGGTAGAAGGATGCTGAGTTTTGAACTGCCAGGCAGGAGGCCTAGAGGAAGACCAAAGAGGAGGTTAAGGATGTAGTGAAAGAGGACATGAAGGTAGTTGGTGTGAGAGAAGAGGATGCAAAGGACAGGGTTAGATGGAGGCGGTTGATTCGCTGTGGCGACCCCTGAAGGGAAAAGCCGAAAGGAAAAGAAGAAGAAGAAGATGTGATAGACAGTTTTTGCATGATTTTAATGAGACAAAATACCATGCTTTTTCTCTTGAATATATTGTTCTAATCATTTGTTTCAGATGTACTGTAATTACTTTCTGTATAAAAATTAAATTTGGTGTTCAAAAAGTCTTCTTTCAAACTTGAGTCTTGAAAAAGAAGGGGGTCGTCTTATAATCAGGGTCGTCTTATATTCGGGCCAATACGGTATATTGCTGGGAATACCTGTTGTTTTCATCGGATCGGTTTGGTGCTTGGAGCCATTAGGGTTTGTCAACTTGAGTTGTCTCACGAAAGCAGCAACGAAACACCAAGCATCGTCTGGGCACTTAAAAACTACTGTACTTTCAAAAACGTTTGGAGACACCCGAGTGGATGTGCAGCTCAGTGAACAGGCACGCAGGCAAACGGAGGTCCACAATGAAAAGGTTAAGAATAATAGGGAGATACTGAAAAGAGTGATGGGTTGTGTCATATTTTTGGGTAAACAAGAACTTTCATTTAAGGGACATGATGAAAGCTCCCAGTCCTCAAACAGAGGTAACTACGTGGAACTTCTTTCTTTCCTTGCTGAATATGACCCAGACTTGCACTACCACCTTTCCACGAACAGGGTGTTTACCGGGACATCAGGAAAAATCCAAAACGACCTCATTTATGCTATTGCTGAAGTGATGGGAGACGAGATAGAAAAAGAAAATCAAGCGAGCGGCGCTAACGTCGCTACTTCTGCTAGCGAGCAGAGCTAGCGCCGCTATTTCCGCATGCCGACGGAATTTAGCCGAAGCATGCCGACGGAAATAGCCGAAGTGACCCGAACCCTCCCGATCATTAAATATGCACTCGGGTCATAACCTCCTCTCGTCCAATGAAAAACAAAAATATTGGTTTTTTACAAGCTGATCCCTCGAATTGGTGTACGACAAGGCGAGGACGATCGATCAAAAGAATCCAGTGTTTTATAGTAGAGTTTGTGTTAAAATCCTCATTAATAAATGGTAAATGCTGAGAGGGGGGAGGAGTGGTTACAGACCGATCAGAAGGTAAATGAAAGATACTACTTGTTTGTAGTCTTAGTGGTGTTGGTGGTCAAAGTTAAAATGTCTTCTAGTCTAAGTAAAACTTACAAGTAAACATTGAATAATATTTTGTATGACTGTATCTTCACATCGTGAATGCAAGTTTTAAATTGTTGAATCTCACATTTATACCTGCATAAAGTAGGATAGAAATAAAGATAGTTAAGCTTGAACTGTTGACTTTAGTGTATTTTTGTAGGTAAACTGAACGGAAGATTTTGCCCTCAGAATGCAGGAAAACAACCCCATTTTCTAAAAAATTTCCCGGGGGAGGCCCCCTGAACGCCCCCCGCAACGAATGTGAGGTCGTCCGTGCGCTGCGCCACTGTCTTGGGCAGAGTGTGTTGCTTTTTGTGGCTTGCTCAATTCTTTTACACTGAGCCACAGTGGCTTAGTCATACTAGTGCCTAGTGCAAGCCCTAGTGTGGGGAACACGGCACAGCTCGCACTGGTCCTACGTTACGTGACGCCCTCGGGGGTCAAGGAGCGTTTTGTAAAATTTAGGGATGTAACCAGTGGCAGGCGAGCTGACGACATTGCTGATCTTATTTTTCATTTCCTTGAGGAATACAAATGTCCTCTGGACAAAGTTGTTGCGCAGTGTTATGATGGCGCAGCGGTGATGGCATCTGTACTAAACGGAGTGCAGAGTAAAGTGAAGGAGAAGGCATCCATGGCCCTATTCATTCACTGTTATGCACATCGCCTGAATTTAGTATTAACTCAAGGGGCCTCATAACTTAAAGAGTGCAAGCTTTTTTTTGCCAATCTAAATGGGCTCTCTGCATTCTTCTCTAGATCTCCGAAGCGCACGCAACTCTTGGATGAGATTTGCAAGCGGCGTCTCCCTCACGTTGCGCCAACACGATGGCAATTTACGTTTAGATTGGTGAATGTAGTCTTTGAGAAGCAAATTGTGCTAAAGGAGTTATTTGATCATATATTAGAACACCACGACAAGTATGATGAGGACACTGTACTTTCTGCAGATGGATTTAAAGCACGTCTAGAGGATTTTGAGTTTTGTTTTTTGCTCAACACATTCAATAGGATTTTTGAACATGCTGATGTGCTTTTTGCAATATTACAGACAAAAACTTTCGATGTACAATTCTGCTTGACAAGGGTGAACGAGTTTTGTCACTCAGTTGAGCAGGCCAAGCGAAAATTCAATGACACATATGAAGAAACGGTGAGCGTCTCAGGTGTTCCAGTTGTGCGCAGAGGCCAGGCCGGGGCTCAAGAAGATCTGCGCGCACACTACCAAAAACTCCACGACATTATTCTAGACAATATTCGTTCCCAGACACGGAATCGATTTCAGGACCATAACATGTTGATGTTTCTCTCCCGCCTCGACCCCCAGCACTTTCACACTTACAGGGAAAAATTTCCGCAAGCAGCCTTTTCAAGCTTAATGCAGAGGCATGGAATACTGATTGATTTTCCCCAACTTAAAACAGAACTGTCTGTAATGTAGGCAGTGGCTGATTTTGAAGGGAAAAGTCCCCCTGATCCGATCAAAAGTCTGAGTGAGAATATGGGGCAAATTAACGCATTGGCCTCTTTGGCTGTACCCATCCCTGTGTCCACTGCTTCTGCTGAACGTTCATTCTCGGCACTGAAGTGTCTAAAAATGTATGCCGGAAATACGACCGGACAGACGCGGCTTTCAGCATGAGCCTCCATGTCCAGAGAGAAAAACTTGCTGATGGATCTGAAACGCAACGACAAATTGTTCGACAGAGCCATGGAAGTTTTTTTGAAGAAAGAAGGATGGAGTTCATTTTTAAATAAACAGGCACTGTGTGGATCCACGTTGGTGAGTGTATTTTTATTTTTAAAGGTTTTTGTCATGTTTATTAATTAAGTCATTGGTAACAAGTTAAATTTCAAAAATACTAAAAGTAGTTTATTTTAAATGCTCCGGAAATTAAGTGTTGCTGATTAGCCTCTATTAAGGGTTATGTAATGTATATGTGAGGATTCTTAAACCCTGGTGTCATACTGATGTTATACTGATATTATGAGGCGTGTTTTAGGCAGGAATAAATATGACGTCACTGAATGCCTACGGTTGAAATGCATGGCCCGCCACTGCTTTTTGGCAGCGGCTTTTAGTCATGCAGAAGAGACAGAGTAGCAACAATATATTTTGAAAGCAGAAAACGAAACACAGAAAAAGAAAAAAACTTCAAAAACATCTAGTTAATGGCACCATGCTTAAAACTATCAGACTGAATCAGCTGCAGCCATGAATAGTGTATATTTCACATGCATGTGTTTCGCAAAGCAGCAAGAAAGAAACTTGAAGGAGTTTGATCCAAGAACCTTAAGACAAATTGTTAAAACAAGGGTGAACACTCAGGACTATCTTTTCCATTTTTTAAAACCATAATGGATGTCTAAAATGGACACTGGAATGTTTATTTTGCAAAATAACCACTGCAACATCTCTGTAAAAACGTTAGATGACCGGTAGCACTGTTTTTTTTCTTCATCCCAACGGAAGTAGATCTAAACAAGTTTGAATTTCTGTATCCATTGATGCAAAAAAAAAAACAGGTTAAACAAGGAATAACTGGACGATTCAGCTCAAAACACCAATTGAACAGCTATTAATGAAATCTGTCAAAAGGAAAACCATCAAGCATCCAGAAACCTCTGAACTGAAAGAGATCAACGGACAAAGGTCATACGTTGGGTCATGTTGTTAATTCACTAGGTCAGCGTCTACACACACGCGCACACACACACACATATGCACACACACACACACATATACAGAGAGAACTGGCATTTTACCCAGAATAAAGAAGAGTTACAACAGAAATTATGTACAGATTTTTAATGAACATACAGTTGGTAAAGACGAAATAGACAAATTTAAAGGATAGCATGACCTCCTGGGACACATGATTAATTTCTTTACTCGCTGAAAATAAGATGAGAAAATCACTACAACACTTCTGTCCAAAGCTCTCCTAGCTTAGGTTATCATGACATCTGGGTGGTATTCTAATGAACATGTTGCACTTTAGTATGTGGTGTCCGACTCTTTCTGGCAGTGCTGTAAATTCGTGGAGTCTTTTCTTGTAACCTGGAAAGCTCATCGGGATGGCTGGAAGTCAGAACCAGGATGCAACGAAGCCGGTCCCCTGTGTCCATGAGAGTCTACTACCATGACTGAGTAATTACATCCTGCTTCAAACCACTGACTGGTTTATTTATTGTAAATGTCAGTGTTCGTGTGTTTGTCCGTTCGTTCGTTCGCTCCTATATCCACCAAATATCTTCGCAACTGTTGCAGATAGAAAGAGGAAACAAAAAGCACATTACTAGGGCGGCAAAGGGGATGAGAATGAGATGATGACCTTGACCTTGAGAAAACTAGGTCAAGGTCAAATTTCAACTTTTGTACACTCAGGAACCGGATAAGATAGAAAGACAAGGGAGAGGGCCAGTGTGAGTAAGACCATAGATCAAAGCTAGTGCTTTGATCTACTTATTCACTAGCTTTGATCTATGGTCAAAGCTAGTGCATAACTGTGACCTACCCTGAAAGGTCAAAGCTATGCATTTGTCAGGTACTACTTTCAGGGTACCCTGACCTACCCTTCGCAAGATGTTGCAGTCTCTGACTGCATTGGTTCTTGTTGTCATGTGTCTTTATAATGTGGTCCCTGTTAGATAAAGTGATCAGTCCCCTGACTAGTTAATGTGAAAATTAAAAAAAAAACACTAAGATGTAAAACATGTTTTTCAAGCAAGGACAGCTGATTTTACCGATTCAGATAAACATAATGAAAATATTTCAACATTTACAAAGGCAAATTTGGCATACAGTGGTTGAGCACTGGAGTGTGACACAGAGCCAAAGAAAAAAAATGACAGTCCTGTGTGTTGAGCACAGATTAGCCTTGGATATACTTGTTCATATGGTCGATCCTTGTCTGTACCAATGAGTTGAAAAACAAAAACAAGTGTGATGTAGGACTAAATCTGTGAAGGGATGTTATCTAGTTTAACAGCATCCTCTCCATATTGACTGCACAAAAGCATTCATTCATCCTCTCATAAAGAAAAAGCCACTCAGGAGCAAAAAAAACCCTTTGTATTTAGTTCTGCTTGTTCATTTTGATCTATGACCAGCCCAGAGATCAAAAGGTGACCTTCCATGAAAGACTCAGTCTGTTTGGTTAACTCCATTAAGTCCATTTTACATATATTAAAGATTGCACACAGGTGACGGGGACAGTCCAGAAGGCCAGGGTGGAAGGATGGCCTCATCACTGCACGAGTGCTGCCCTCCTAGTAGTTGACCTCGTAGACAGTCGCCTTCTTGTCTCCCGAGCCCGTCACAATGTACTTATCATCTATGGAGATGTCGCAGCTCAGCACTGAGGATGACTCCTTTGACTGTAAGGAGGAGAGTAAAGATGTCTGTTAACAGGCTAGAGAAAAAGAAAGTCAAAAGGAAACAAAGCTGTGTGTGACAAACCAGTGCTGAACTTGTCAATAACTGCAAAAACTAAGAGTACAAACACAGGCTTAGGAATTACTTGAACGGTTTATTATTCTCAAGTTGAGAAACGCTGCCCTTGAACACTTTTTTGACATTTATAATTTCTACCAGAGTCTGCAGATTTCCAGTCTGTACTAAAATGTTTGAACTGTTTTTGTAACCTTGGCAGCCTTCATGCATGACGTTGTGTTCTTCTGCGGCATTCCACCACACTCACCTGGAATATGCTTGCTCCATATGGGGTTCTCCATGCGTTGAGCAGATTGTCTTTCCCTGTGCTCACAAACCATTTCCCTAGAGAGGACAGAAAACCACACCAAGATGTGTCAATAATTTAAGACAAATAACATTAACTGGGACTGCCATTCTATTTCAAAGAGATTTTTGAACCAGAAAAATAACCACAGACATATTTTCCTACTAGAAAGCATTTATTAACAGAAGTGCACTGACAGACAAACTGGTGTCTTCACTTGTAATAGAAACATTACTCCCGTCCTTCATTTACTATTAACCTGCTGCTCTACAGCAAATAATCACTCATATATAGTTTGATCAACAAACCAATTTCTCCATTCTAGGACATGATTGTTTGTTTCTAGAAGAATCATGTCCACCATTAAAAATCTCTCCAGTAACACCACTAGGAAGGATGTTGTAATGTTTGAATTATCGTTACAGATTTAAAAAAATAATAATTCCTACCACAGTGAGCAAATCTGAGAGAGAGCACGCAGCTTTCATGCAGGTGGAGCTGGTACTTGTCAGGTTTGGTGACATGTAAGACCTCTACATTATTGTTCTCCATCCCCACAGCGAGCCATTCTCCTGTTGGGCAGTATCCCAGGGAAAAGATCTGCAAGGAAACACAACACGAGTAGTTTTATCTCTGACAGGTGGCTATCGTTTAGTCTTCTTTTCAGTACATGAGGGTTGTGTTTGCCTGTGGAGGTAGTTGCTGATACAAACAGGTAAAATATCACTGTCCCTGATATAAAAGCTGTCAGTACTGACGTTTTTACATCCCGCGAAGCGGTGATGTATTGTAATTGTCAGTGTGTGTTCGTCTGTCCGTCCGTCGGTCCATCAAATATCTTCACAACCGTTGCAGATAGAAAGGTGAAAGAAAAAGCACATTACTCGGGCAGCAATGGGGATGAACATGAGATGATGACCTTGACCTTGAGAAAACTAGGTCCAGGTCAAATTTCAACTTTTATACATGTTTTGCACATATCTCAGGAACTGGTTAAGATAGACAGACAAAAAAAAAGATGTTATATTCAGGGAGGTAAGGGGATGAAAATTCCATCACAACCTTGACCTTGAAAAACTAGGTCAAGGTCAAATTTTTACTTTTATAACTTTTTAGTTACTCATCTCGGAAACCTGATGAGATATAATCACAAAACAAAAAGGAAGCCAGAAACACAAAAATATGATGATGTCGCGGGATGTTGCAGTCTCTGACTGCAAATCAAAATTGCACAATGAATAAATACATCCATTGGTTTAATAAATCACAGAAGTATGTTTTTATGCTTTTATCTTTAAAATAATGCGTGGATGTAGGTTTGGGTGTATAAATTGGGGGTGGGGGGGTTAAGATTGGATGTTATTAGCTTTCTAATGGCCGTATCTTCTCTTTTCTGAGGGTTCTTTAATGAAGTTCACCTCCTCCTGACAAGTGAAATGAGTCTTTTCAGAATGTTTTGTAGTAATGTCTGCTATTGTTTCATATCTTTCCTCTAAAAAACTAAATTCTAACTGCCAGAATTAGTGGTATTCAGTGTATTCTATCATACCTAGAAAACCAGAACCCATCTGGCCTTTCCCACAGGTTAAATGATCTGAATTGCACTGATAAATTACAACAGTGAAACAAACTATAAAGAGAGTGTGTTCCTGTCTCAGAAGACTATTGTGCACCTGAGAGGTAAAGTCATGCTGCTGCAGCTGCCGACCCTCTCTTAGGTCCCAGGACCTCACAGTGTTATCAAGGCCTCCAGTCCACAGCTTGGTCCCATCATTAGAGATGTCTATACAGCTGGCCCCGTCTGTGTGGCCCTGGAACTGCCTGAAGAAAAACACAAGCGTTAAAAAAGACATTAATGGAAATAGTTCTCCTCAGCCTAAAGAATGTTTATGAATATTTGCATGCTGTCTTGAAGCAAAGAGATGCTCCTAATAATGTATAGTAACAGGAATTTTAGTTTTTGTGTATCTACGCCTGAGGTAGTGTGATTCGTCACTCAGTCCGAAGGTTAACTTGTAAATGTTTAGAAGGTATAATAAAAAACAGAAAAAGTACACACCGCTGGTTGGTCAGCATTGATTAATGTGATCAATGTTTTTACAGTATCAGCAGACTTTAACAGTGTGAGATGATTAGGTGTGTGTGTTGTAAAACCCCAACACAGGATAGTAAGCATATTAAAGTGTAAATTAAGTTCACACAAGTGTGCATTTTATTTTATTTATTAATAAAATTGATGAAAATGTGTGAGATTAAGGTTGAGTACAGTATTTTCTGCACTATGAGGCGCACAGGATTATAAGGCGCATATAGTAATTAAAAAAATTAAAACAGATTTTAAAAAACTAGTGTCTGTAGTTGCGCTTTCTGTCCACTAGCTGGAGCATTCAAGACTGTGAGTACCTTTAGTCAGCTGTGAACGACCCTATTGTTATTTCAATGAGCCATTCTGAGCCTCATCAAGGAAACCTGATCACTTGATCACTTTGCCATCTTAGAAAGAAGTCAACACACATATTAAAAAACCTGACATTAAAAACTGGTTAAATTCATTACGAGTGGACCACTTAGTTCGAACAGGGCGGACTATTTCCCGATATGAAGTTCGAAGCAGATATTTAAGCTTCGATGTTCGTCTTTGTTTGTTAATTTCGTTTCGATCGTTTCGATCGATCAGTAGTCGAGTCGTAGGGGAGGTGCAGCTATTTGCTGCTGCACTGTGTGTCCTAAACAATTTTTAACCAGATTTTAATGTCAGGCTGCTAATTTACTGGCAAATGCGATGCTGTTTTGCTCATAGAACTGGCTTTGACGTGGGTGTCTCACCGCCCTGAATCTCACAGTACGTCGCTGAGACAGAATACACAAGCTTAAATACGCGCCCCTGCCCCCCTGTAACGTGTTATTTGAGATATCAACTACATATGCAAATCAATTGTAGCACACCAGGCACCTTTGTCTAATAGTGACTCAAATTTCAGAAAAGGCTGGAAGTTCACCGTTGAGGGTCTTTCATTCACCTTTATTCCAGTTTCTCTGTGTGTTTCCACAGACTAATAGAATGGACTGTCACTAGATTCCAGATGACAGCACAATAGCATTTTTTAGACCAATCAAGTTTAAAGTGGGTTATTTCCGACGCCAAAGTAGATGGGAAATACTGAGATCAGTCAGTCAGTCAAACTTTATTAATAGAATTGTTGAAAATTCCCTGTTTTGCTCCGGAATCATAGCCAGGTACCGCTGCTCTCCCCAGGCTCAGGCTGCTCTGCAGTCAGGCAGCAGGTCAGTGAGAGCGGTACTTTGGCGACACCCCTTGACTACCGTTGTTAGGGGGCATAGTGCCTTGTAGGGGTGCCTCCTGGTGCAGCATGACTGCCGGCCAGACTGCCGGCTTTTTATCAGCGATCTTGTTTATAACCAATACTAATATCAATATTAATACATATACAGTGATACCTCTACTTACGAATGTCTCTACTTACGAAATTTTCTACTTACGAAATTTCTCAGCAGGAAAATATGTCCTCTACTTACGAAAGAAATTTCTATTTACGTAATATAAAAACACAGTATCGCCTGATACTGGAATCTCCCACAGGTTCCTGAACACAACATTCTCATAGCTGCTCTGCCATTGGCTATTACCTATTACGTATCTTCCTGGCATCCCATCTGCTAAGAGGGCTTGCCACTCCACCTCTTTGTGGAGCTAGATCGGTGCTTATGCAGTGTCTTCGGCAATCGGTACTCGACCCGATAGGTGTTCTGATAGTTTTGCGGAAATATAATAACTTTTTGAGTACGTATTCGCAATGGACCCCAAGAAAGTGACGGAGAATAGAGGAAAAGAAAAGACGAAGAAAAGAGGTTTTTTGTCCATACAAACAAAGCAAGAGATTACAGAAAAGCATGAGAAAGGGATGCCTTTGGTTGATCTCGCCAAAGAATATGGCCGTAATGCATCTACAATCACCACGTTATTAAAACAAAAGGAAGTTTAAGGAGTTTAAGGCATAGCGTGGGTGGTTGGAGAAGTTCAAAAGGAGGACTGGAATTCACTCTGTTGTTCGGCATGGTGAGGCAGAAGCGCATGAACCAAAGAGGGCAAAAAACAATGAGGACAGCAGTTAAAAGGTCCATCATTTTTATTCTTTGTTTTTTACGTTATGGACAACTCTCATTTATTGTGTAATAATCTAATCGTAACATGTATTTGTTACATGTTTTGATGCATTTTTATGCTTTATAAAACATTTATGTCGGAATTTTTGTGAGCTTGGAACGGATTAGGGCATTTGCATGGAAAACGAGTCTCTACTTTCATTATTTTCTACTTATGTAATTTCTTCCGGAACCAATTAATTTCGTAAGTAGAGGTACCACTGTACAAGGCGCATCGGATTATAAAGCACACTACGGGATTATGAGAAAATTATAGGCTTTTAGGTGTGCCTTATAGTGCGGAAAATACTGTATTTTAAATGAATGTAATATCTGAAGTTAGACTGTGGAATTTTTTTATACCTTCTCACCCAATAAGTATTAATCTCTATATATTGTATAAATAAAACAGTTAATCCTTGTACCAATTCATTATAGAAATGCCACCCTTTGTCTACAGTTTGTTTTTTTTGTTTAAAAATCTGAATCTTAAACACATTGAACAAAAATGATACTATATATCAGTTACCTAAACAATATAAAATAATATCCAGATATGTCAAAGGTCTCAAAAGATTTTAAATGTAGTCAGATTTAATAAAAACTAAATTGAAGAGAAAATGACATCTGTTCTAGTTCTAGCATGAAAATGTAGTTCAGGATGGGATTTCATCGACTCTTGTAGCTGTTTTCAGTTTGATTGGCTCGTCTGCAATAACTTGCCAAGCACTGATTAAACCCTTCACATAACACCCTCCCCAGCTCCGTACCTAACCAGAGTCTGGTTGTGAAGATCCCAGACAGCTATGTTTCCGTCCGAGCAGCAGGAAAAGCAGACCTTTGAGTCAGGGCTGATGGCTAGAGCATAACACGCAGGTGCTGACGAAGTCAGTTCAGCCTTGATTCGAGGGGTTGGTGTAGCCAAATCCCAGATTGACAAAGTACTTGCCTCACCCCCGACAATGAGAGTTCGCCCATCCGGAAGTAGCCGACAGGAGCGAATGTAGTTATCTCTGTTCTGATGTGACAGACGCACAAGAGTGCTTTATTATTCTCAGTAAACAGGTTGCATTCTGTTATGTGTGTGAGGGTCAGGGAAGCCACTCACAAGGCAGTCGAGCTGGGATACAGGGGTCTTGTTGCCTGGGTGACTGATGTCCCACACCTTGACGCATCCCTTGCCACCAGTGTAGACATGTCGCGTGGGGTTACTGATGGTGACAGCACACACCACCTCCCCGTGGCTGAGGGTATTGATCTGTCGTGCGTGGCGCGGAATGCCAGGACCAATCAGTGAATCCGGAGGAAAAGGCACAGGTTGCATTTGTCCATCGGCACTCACATGAAAAGAGTAGGCTCTAGTGGAATTAAGAGGTTGAAAAGAGATGGAAAATCTGTGCAAATGTGACACCGAGCAGGAATAATGTTTATCTAATAATTATTGTTAATGTTGTTAGAAAATAGAAGTGGAATGTACGGTTTTCCACCAGGAATGCCTGACAGGTTGGGAGGAAGGCCAGGGACACGTATGTGGTGGTGAGGATCAAATCCCACCTGGAGAATCACAGAGAAAGTTCAGAAACAATTTAGCCACATCGTGTGGTGCCAGTGTGATTACCTAAGTCTTTCAGAAGAAAAATGGATGCAGGCCACAGTTACGATAAATTTCTTACAACAAGACATGAACTGGTTTTAGTGGCTGACAGATTACTCTACATGTCAAAACAAAAAGAGAAATGTTGGTTTAATGGCTTGAGATCCCATCCGCAATCATATTGTGCACTTATTTATCATTAAGAGCCCCAAAAAAATCTATTTCATATATCAATATCCAATATTTGTTTTAGTTGTTAAGCAAAATAGGACGTTAGCTTATTTCGGGTTGAACTCATTCACAGAGCTGTTGTCCTAGTGCTCGTTCCCATTCTGTAAAATGGGAATGAGCACTGGAATGTACATTTCCCATAAACTACTGGCCACTCGTATCTCTAAGCAGGTCCGAAGATGTCCACGGGGCTGCAATGCGCTGACAACAAAATGAAGGAAGGAAGGGGGGAGGGAGGAACAAACATATGAAAAGATATCAATGAGACAATGTTGAGCTGAATTTATCTTTAATGTCCTAGTTATAAATGACCTTTCATCTAAATGATGATAATTCCATGTAGGAGAGGTTATAATTACTCCAATATAGTTCAAAGAAACAACCAATGAAACAACCAACCTATTTCTTAATTTACCAGTTTGGGATAAATGAACTAAAAAATAAATAATTTCAATTAAGATATATTCTGAATTTATGCTTCCTTTTTTTTCTGCAAACCCCCAAATCACCTGAATTGTTTCCCATCACACATATGGCATAAATGGGTCAACCTAAATAAGTCACATTTTGAATTATCCTAATTGGAATAAAATTTGTGTGTTTGTGTGTTTGAATACCACTTGTGTGCGTCCATAAGCCGCCACTGCAGCAGCAGCCACTGCACTCATTTGAGGAGAAATGTTATGCAGGCCAGTGTAGGCAGCTGAGGCTCCACTCAGCTCTCCATTGATACCCGCGTGGGCAACCATTCCAAATGGATTGGGGTAGGAGCAGGGCACTGCCAGCGGCGTACGCAGACCGGCAGCTACAAGACACAGAGCACCACCTGATGCGAGTGTGGGTGTTTACACATCAGGCCTGATTCATCGTCACACATCCCAGTTAAACATTCTGATATTCTAATCCAAAATGGGCTTGTTAGCACACTGCTCATTAGCTTTTTATGTTAACGTGGCATTTTCATGTTTGTGAAAGCATCTACTGTATTCGAGCTTCTCACACATCCCCCGTCTCATACAGATGAGTTGTCATTTAAAACACTCACCCAGGGTCTCAACTCCTGGTGGTTTACTGGATGCAGTCCTCAGGGTGGAAGTGGTGCTGGGGTTTGGGGCATCAGAATGGGAAGTGGGACTGCTTGATTTGGACACCGGAGTTGTGGACTTCTCATTCTACAACACAAAAATAAAAATAAAATGAACATGACTCTGAACAACAACTTCAGAAGGAGCAGGTATGACTCTACAGCTGTTAAAAGCAACTTGAAACAAGAAGCAATCATACTTTGAGCACGATGAAGATACCATTCCTTCTGCACCTGTTCTAGTTTTTTACACTCATGTCTTCTTCTATTCTGACCAGAGTTATCCTTCTTTAACACAAGCTTTGTTCTCTTCCTTTACACAATGACTTCCATTTTATGAATGTCTATAAAGAGAAAACCCAAACGTGACACACCACATTAATCTCTTTGGATTTGGATGAAGGTGTGCTGCTGGAGGAGGCGATGGAGGAAGGACTCAGCGGAGCATCCTTCTTCAGCAGGCGGCGCTTGTCCAGCCCGTTCTCTCGGGGTGAGTGGGTAGGGCTCCCCCTGGGAGATGCTGGATCCTGTGTGTGTATGTGTGAGCACGGCCAGTGATGGGTCAGGTGCATTTTTATTTTTATTTTATTTTACAATGCTGCATTGTACCTCATTGGAGACATCCACAACCAGGTTGTCGTCACTCTTTTCTCCATCACTTTCCTGGGAGAGACATGTGGACCACAGTCAAGTCAAACATCACTTTATGATACTCCATCTGTTTCATTTAAAATGGTGGACATGGATCTGCTGTATGTCCACCTCCTGCGATGCCAAAGGAAAAAAACCTTAAAATTAACTCTTTGTTAGTAGCAATACTAACTAAAAAGGGCTTAAAAAGGCTCAAGGAGAAGACTGCACAGACTATTTCATTTGCTCTTCTGGTATTTGTCTTTTGCAGCTTTGCAGGTTTTTATTATCAGATAAACTATAACATACTAGATCCAAATGTGACTTGTAACTTTTATCATGTCAGGTCACTCTCTCTTTGGTGAGCTTTATAACAAAGATGGACTGATGTGCGTTAACTTTACATTCTCTGTGCCAGGATGCCTTTTTTATGTGTATAAATAATATACAGTACATTTACCTACAATCAATCAAATTCAATAACATTTTATTCATATACAGCCAAATCATAACAGAAGTCATCTCATGGCACTTCCTCTCATCCTCTGCGTGCTGCCATCACACCAGAGGTCCTTCAGCAGCAGGCTGCTGTCACAGAGCTGCCCTACAGACAGACTCAGATTATCCTTCCTACACAGAACTACCAGACATAACAGCACTGAGGGCAGGAAGAGGTCAAATGGGAGGTCAAGATGTAGAGCAGACCAGACATAGAGCCTAATCTATTGCTCTTTGTGCAAAATTATGGTGATGACTGTGTCCTCCATGTTCCTTGTCATTTTATTTAATTTCCACCTTATCTCTACCTAAACCTCTTGTTGGTGTTGATTTTTTTATTCTATTTGTAACTTTAATTTTACTATTTCTGTTCCTGTCTTGGTAAATACTAGTAAATGGTAAATATCTGTTTGGACTCAAAAGTGTGCTTAATATAGTTATAAAATGCAGAATAATAACACAATTGTCATTGCCTTCACCTTACCAACAACACATTTCAGTACAGACTCAGTTCAGGTACAGATTTATCTTCACCCACATAGTGTGTAGACGTCAACTCCTTATCATCTGTCTTCTGTTTCTTGTTGTCAGATGAGTAATCGCTTGAACTCCTGTGCTTCTCTCCGGTCCGAAAACTTGCCGATGGAGACACAGACGAGCTCTGGGAAAAAACAACATTCATAAACAGGAAATATAAAACATGAATTGCAGTCTTCAATATATGGACATGTCTCAGCACTCTCCATAAGTGCGTGTAAAATGGTTTGTGAGCTATTTGAAGCAACTGTGACGTGCATACAATAGACCCACTGAAAACAGCTCTATGGATTGTGCAGAATTGTTGACATTTATCAGTTTTTCAACTGCTTTGCAATATGTGAAGGTTTAATAGCTTTTATAATCTGGGCAAATGAAATTAAATTATCTGTGTTTAATAGGCTGACACCAATTACTGGTGTCTCATAGCCAGGATGAAGTGAAAAGCAAAGTGTGCTGCAGATTAAACACTACAGACTGGATTGTGTCAAGACGTCCACTTTGAGCCAAACTGGGTTAAATCTGGCAACATGCAAGCAGCCAGACGGCAAAGCAAACATGGAACAAACAGAACGTGACTCTGCTCCCCTCTGCAGCTGGATTTACACAATGTTAAAACATTCCCCTGCCTGTCAAATCCATTAAACCTCACTGTATCACACAATACAGAAGCAACCATGCACTCTTGACAGTCGAACTATACCACCGTAGCTTGAACTGAGCAGCATCATTCTGAGATGGGGGAGGCAGACAGCACTGGTCCATTGATATCTGTCTTATACAGCATGTTTCTAATCAGGTATGGCATCCTTTAAACGCCTTTACTGGAGGATTAATCATCTTTGAGAAGTAAAGATCAAAATAAGGTCAACTAAACATTTCCCCTCTTGCTCCACCTGTTCCTGTCTCTCTCTCCCTCTCTCATTGGGAGGCACTTCTTACCCAGCAGACGATGGACAGAGAGGAGAAAAATAAAGCAAGACCTTTACCTCGACCTTTCTACTAACTCATGCATGTAACCTTTCCGCTGCCCTTTGCCGTGCAGCAAGTGTTGATGAAAAAGATCCTGCAATGGAGGCGTGATGTTCAGTGTCTGCATCTTTGTGTTTGCATGTGCAGTTGTGTAGCAGTTGTGTCTGTTTACATTAGCATTATGTATACAAATGATTCGGAGATGGCAATGTGTCTTACGAGCGTTTGTTTCTTCTGGAATGAGAAAGAGCAGGTTGAGCATCCCGTACCGGTTGGGATATTAAGTCGGCAAATTATCTCTTTCAAAAACATCCGGTTAACTTTGCTGGCTCCACCAGGCATTTTAAGTGTGACATAGAGTGAAAAATAAACTCTGAGAGTGATATAGGCTCCGTTCATCAGTTGCAGTCTGGCAAAGACTGCTGTTCATGGTCACAGTCAACTTTATTGTCAAATGTACCATGTGAGCATGACATACAGGCACAGATGAAATTACAGTCCTCTCAGTACAGGCAGTAAAAAAACACAAAAGAACCGCTCTAGCAATAGAGAGAGAAAGAGAGGAGCCGCTGTGTGTGCACACGCCGCCATCCTATCCTATCCCAAATAGGTTTGTCGCGGTGAAACCCAACAGAACCCAAAAGAACACTGTTGCTCTCACTTTACACAAGCTTCTTGTGAAGATTTATGATAGTAAGATTACTGCCGCAGCCTTCAAGGTTGATGTTTGATTGGCATTACAAACTAAAATAAAAGTTATAGGATTATAAAGTCATTACAGTAGCATCAAAATAATTTTCACTATAAATGTGCAAATATTCTTTCTTGCTTTCTGTTTTTGTCAACTCTTAAAAATTGTAATCATAATGCCAAAATAAAACACTGTGCAGTGTAGTGTGTGATGTGTATGTAAATACCCCTGATGAAACAGATAAATGAATGCCAGCTTTGAGCTCACGTGGGTGTCAAGTGATTTGAAATAAATCTGTCTTTATCAATATTTACATGTAGTAAAATAGAAATTGTTCATATTTTTCTTTTCTTGACAAGGCAGTTGTTTTTTTCTTATCATGCCAGTGACAAAGATGTGCTGTGTTTGAAAATAGTGTTGCTCATTAACACACAAAAATGTGTTTGCTCTTTCACAGTAAAAAAAAAACTGTTACTGGGTTTTTTTTCCTTGGTCTAATTGTTACTGCTGATTATTCTGTTGGATCCATTTTCTTCTTGTTCTGAAGAAACAGCACTGAAGTCCAGACAATCCACTCTATACAGACCTTTTATTAAAGAGTACCTCTGAAGGTCACGCTATGCTGGGGATGTAGCTCTGTTAGTTTCCCAAGGTCAGTCTACACCTCATTATATATATCACATTTTCTATATATTTTTCTATATATACATGCAATTTTCTCTTGAGTGGTTATATTCATCACCATTGTCTAGAAGAGTTAATACCCAACAATCCCTTTCAATTAAAATCAAGCCTAATTCATATTTTAACATGATGTGCACCACAATAATGTCTGCACTATGGGGTCTGCCAAAATATGTGGAAAATAAAAGAACAGTCATGGAACAAAGTCGTAAAAGTTCTGCAAGCAATTTATCCATCAGTGATAAAAATGTTACAAAGGACCTCTTGCATTTTTTTGTAAACCAATAAACAAACAATGCCCACATTTTTACCTCCTTGGCAGAGGTAAAAATGAATGGCATTGACAACTGAATTCCAACACTGAGCAAGGGAATATTTTGACCTTGAACGCACCATGACCATGCCAGTCTGTTCTGCCTACCTGTACTGGTACCAGTAAGGATGTGGACACATGTAGGTGTCATCATTAAACCTTGATCAGCAGTAACACAACAGACATTAAGGCACAGAAGTTCAAGCGACATACATGGTGTACCCTGTGGACTGTTGCCAAGACAACTATAGACCACTGTGTATGTGTGTGTGTGTGTATGTGTGTATTTATGCGTGAATAAAGAAATGCTAATCTTTTCATTGACTATTCAACAAATCAAATGTTTGCCTCAGAAAAAACTATGCTGAAGGGACAAATTACGACGAGTACGGGATTTAATGTTTTGTTGCTCCCTCCTACCTCCACTCGTCATATGTGACTCTCTTTGCTCACTTTTGTGTTTATTTGGTTCTTCTTTGTTCCCTTTCACTTTGTTTCCATGTATATATAAGAAGACAAATTTTTGAATATATAATAAAGAAACAATTTTATAAATTGTAATTGATTAATATTGAGGTGATGATTCACTAAAAGTTTTCATCTGATAATTTCTGTTCAAATTTCATACACAGAAAATCTATATACTGTATAGTAATATTTAGAAAATATACATAAATGAAACATTAATCAGTCTGTGTTGAGTGAGATGTGAGACCTTATGGCAAACAGATTAGTCTATTACACAAAGAATGCGAAGGAAGGGCTTACCTTCACCGAGTCTCTGTCTGAGGAGGCGGATGGAAAGGAACAGAGATAAATGACCAATTAAGGCATTTAGTGTACAAGCAAAAAAAATGCAATGATGTGAACTACTGAGTAGTTCATAGACACAGAGATAGAGGAATATAGTCTGAGACATCATTAGAGTAAGCTTACATTACACTAAATAAACACTGACGACTGCAGTGAATTAATGTCATTCAGAGTACTAAAAGATGGCTTACATAAAGTA
Organism: Antennarius maculatus; assembly: GCA_013358685.1. Lineage (NCBI taxonomy): Eukaryota > Metazoa > Chordata > Actinopteri > Lophiiformes > Antennariidae > Antennarius > Antennarius maculatus. The sequence continues at coordinate 13,602,173 of CM023608.1, forward strand.
ACACACATGAAGTCCGAAAACACTATTTCAGCAACAATGGGTGTGCAGCTAAAGGTTCAAAACCTGGATGAGAAGACTTTAAGTCACATTTTCTACATCCATTCATCTGTTTTCTTATATACAAGATGACTGAAATTGTCTCATCTCGCCGCTTTTCCCCTTTTCACAGGCCTGCTGAAGCGTATCGCAGCTGACTACGGTGGGACGTTCCAGATGTATCGCCAGCACATTTTCTATAGTTCTTCATAAAATAATGTGCGATGTCCCAAAGAAAGTGTTGCCACCAAGTCTGTTGTCTGTGTAGGTTCTCAGTTATCCAGGTCATGGTTATCCAAAGTTGTTTAAATCAATCCACTGGACTTAAAAAAAGTTTCTTGAAGACGTTCGCCTCTCATCCAAGAGTCTGAAGAACTAAACTGAAGAAGCTTCTTGGATGAGAGGCGAAACATCTTCAAGAAACTTTCTTAAAGTCCAGTGGATTGATTTGGACATTAACTCTCTTCAGATTAGGGACTAAATACAACATTCACCTTATGTACATGATTCGGAGACGAACAGCTGTTTGTGTTTTCATCAAATGATTTGAAGGTAAACATAATAAAATTTGAAATGGGACAATGGCCTGTAAACTAGTTGGATTTGTAAATATAGGGGTCAAAAGGTTTCCAGCAGCTCAGTACACAAGGACTTGGCTTGGGGACCAGACGACGTACCACAAATGCAGCATGAACAAAAATTCTGTAGTTCGTACTGGTAGTAGGAGAGGTGCCGGTTCACCTCCTGAGCACTGAAGAGGTGCCCTTCAGCAAGGCACCAAACCCCACAAGCTGCCTCTAGAGCACTGCTATGTGGCTTCCCATCATTCCGCCAACTCTGTTAAATTCATGTCTACAGGCCCATTGTGTGTGTGTGTGTGTGTGTGTGTGCGTGTGCGTATGCGTGTGCATGTACGTGTGCGTGTGTGTGTGTGTGTGTCTTGCAGCAGCAGGTCGCAGGTGCTGGAGCCTATCCCATCCAACTGGGGGCAGTGTTCACTCTGGATGCAACACCAGTGCACCGCGGTCATCTTTTTGTATCTTATGTAAAAAAATTTCCCCACTAGGCATTAATAAAGTTTATTAAATCTTAAAATATTTTAGAGATAGGTCTTTGTTGTTGTGTTACTCCATCATAATGTCTATGTAAAAATACAAATTGGTAGCAACCTGCATTAGAAAACAGAAATATATTTCAGAAGACAATAAAGACATCTCTTATTCCCTTCAGACACAGCCATCTGTACCGTAGGAACTCAGCTTGAGATGGAATTGGATTGTTATTGATTTTGCTCCTAATGGGGTAAGTATTACCTGATTTAGCTTCACTAGAGCTACAGGGCAAGGTTAACTGCTCTGTTGCAGTGTAAGAACCCTCACAGACAACAGAGTGATTAAGAACACACACACACACAGTCACTATGTTCTGTAATTAAATGCTCAAGCTCCGTCAGCTCAGTGAACAAATAGGGGCGCACTGCACGTCTAAGAGGGACGACGTATCAGGGTGATTGTGCATCGCTTCTTATTAGGCCAATTAAAATGGTATAATGACAAATCAGCAGCAAATTGCTTTAACTGCTGTCCAGTCCGAGTCATAAAAAATACGCTTCTGTATCAATAAAAATAATATTACTGGTTGTCCTCAAGATACGAACACCCGACTTATGAACATTTGTAAATACGAACAACCATGTGCCGCCATGTAGTTCCCCTTTCTGCTGTAACCCACGCCGAGCAGTGTAATATAACAACCTATAGATTAAGATTTCGTATCATGTCAAAATGCACCGCAGTCACACCAAGACAACCAGACAATTTGGAAATATTATTTCGCTTGAAGTGCATGTTTGTGGAGGTGGGAGGAGGCCAGAGAACCCAGAGAGAACCAATGTAGGAGCCAAATGATGTTTTGGGTAGGAACTAATGTTGGCAAGGTTAGGCTTCTGTCCAGAAGCATTAATAGTTTCTTGAACGCTGAATCTTTTGTTATTTTTTTATTTATTCAGTTTATTTTTTTCTTTCCAGACATGTTATCACAGCAGACTTCACTTTCATCAGTGTTGGAACATCAACAACATCATCCGAAAAGAAAAAAAAGGGTTGACAGGTAGAAGCCATTAGCTTGTAAAGTTCCCGTCCCCTAAATCAACAACATCTCTCTCATTGCAATACATTGTCAACCAAATTCATACATTGTATATCACATTTAAAATTATTTGATTTTGGTACATTGTTGTTTTCAACCGTCCATTCAGTCCAATAGGCGTGCATCTTTGCACACGTCTTTGTCAGTTCTTGAGAAGACTTGCATGTGCTGACTATTAATCTGGCTATCACTCAATGTCTCAGTTGCTGCACTAAGGTTACAGTGACATTTTTTCACAGGCATGACACATGTAGTTTAATTAGCCATAACAATGTAGTACTTTAACCATCAATTGCGTCAGAAGTATAACCCTGCAAAGTTAAGTTTGTAAAACCTTTTTTAAAAGGCAGATAGACTTCCTAGACTCCTAACTTCGTTATCCAGTTTGTTCTAGAGTTCAACGCCAGTAAACAATAATGAAAAAGTTTTTAGTGTAGCTCTTGCTTTCTTCTGTAAAAATGCTGTGTTTTCTCTCAGTTAGGAGTTGGATTCATTAATCTGTATTTGTGATTGTATATTTTGTGGTAAATAGTTATTGGCTGCTTTATACGTACGGTGTACAGTTTTGTAGTTTATGATGTCATGTATTTTCAGTAGTTTGGATTTAATAAATAATTGATTTGTATGAGCTCTATAATGTTCATTGTGAAAAATTCTTATGGCTCTTTTCTGGATCAGAAATAAAGGTTGTAAGCCACTTTTATATGTGTTTCCCCATACTTCACTACAGTAGTTAATATAGGGCAGGATTAGTGCGCAATATACTGTATTATATGGAGTGCCTTTTGATTTAATAGTTTTTGAGTTTTCCAGAGTATGAATACTTCTGGCTACCTTTTTTTGCAGTTGTCTTACATGAGGTTTCCAATTTAGCATCTCTTCAATGATCACTCATAGCATTTGGAATTCAGCAACCCGCTCAATATTTACTTCATCCATCTTGATATTAATTTTGTGTTTGCAGCTTTTCTTCCCAAATAACAAATATTTCATTTTTATTAGGTTCAAGGATAATTTGTTTAAATCAAACCATAACTGCAGCTTGGCTAATTCCTCATTTACTGTTTGGGCTAATTTATTTATGTTATTTCCTTTGAAAAGGATTGTTGTATCATCCACGAAAAGTTTAATTTTAAGCACATTTGAAAATTTACATAAATCATTTATACAAAGTATAAACAATTTTGGACCCAACATTGACCCCTGTGGTACCCCACACACAATGTGTAATGTTTTTGATGTCCTCCCACTCAGAGTGACGTATTGTGGCCTCTCATGTAATTTATCCAATTTAATACTGTACCTCTAAATCCAGATCGTTCCAGTTTCTCAATTAGAATTTCATGATCAATTGTGTCAAAAGCTTTTTTGAGGTCAATAAAGAGTCCTATGGAGTACATCTTTTGATCTATGGCCTCAGTAATAAGTTCTATTGTTTCTGTCAGCGCTAACGCACTCGAATGATACTTCCTGAAGCCGTACTGACTACAGTCAAGGAGATTGAGCTTTGTTAAGAATTTATCCAGTCTGTTATTAAATAGCTTCTCTAGGATTTTTGATAATTGTGGTAGTATTGAAACAGGTCTATAGTTTGTAAATTCACAAGCATCCCCATTTTTATATAGTGGAACCACTTTTGCAATCTTAATTTTGTTAGGAAACACCCCAGTTTGAAATGACCAGTTACATATGTGTCTAAGAGGCTGCAGAATTCCATCCAGTTTGTCCTTGATTAGTTTCATATCAAATCCATTCATATCAGTAGACGTTTTTGCTACGCATTGGCTGACCAGGTGTCTTTGATGTTAACTATCAAACATGCATCAAGTGTCAGACTTTTGATTACCAGGAAGCCCATCAGCGCGTAATTCACATAAATGCATTGGAATACCTCAGTGGCTGGAAGCTTGGTTTAGCCTCTATACCCCCGAGGATAAAATTCATTCACCAGAGGTAGAGATATAAAAGTTACATTACAGTATTACAATATTTTATTTTTTGTTGTTTTTATGTTCTGTTATTTTTCTGGTAATAAGTCTTAGGGAATAGTACTTCTGTATTTTGAACAGTAATGGCATTTAAAGGTTTAAAGGCATTCAAATGGTTACTATAGACTGGAACTTGAAGATAATTTCCCCTACAGTCGACAATAAAGTAATTCATTTCATTTCATTTCAAATAACACTTACGAACAATTCAGTTTACGAACAACCTCTCAGAACCAACAGTGTTCGTAGGTTGAGGACTACCTCTATAATTAACAACTTTGAATGAATATTCCAGACCTAAAATTGATTCTATTAATTAATCAAAATGCACAGACATTGCTATGAACACCAAAACAATTGGCATCTTCTTTTTATTTAGCACTGTTGTATGTTACACTTTTTTGAAATTCTCTGATAGACAAACTATAAGTTAGCCTTGTACCTAACTAGAAATAATCTAATAACACCTCATCTATAATAGTCTATGAAAACTTATAATTTTCATAAATAAGATATTATATTATAATTAAAGTATTTTTCATTGAATAAAAATGAAGAAAGAAGTAATCAAATAGAATCTCAACTGGTCTCTGTGGCTGTTTAAGATACAAACAACCATTGATCCATCCTGAGAATTACCGAAGATGCCAACACGTGGTCAAATACAGACAAAACCACTGTATGCACACATGCAGGGCAGCCCTCACCTCTTTGGTGCTCACTGCTGTGGTCGTGGTGCTTCCTCTCGTCTTTGAGCGGCAGCTGGTGGCTCAGGGCTGATGACAGAGCCAGCAGGCTGGCAGTTCCAGCACCGGGGGGCAGGGGGGGCTGGAGGCCCGCTGGGTGTGGGGTGAGTGGGATGGGGATGGCGTGGCCCTGGGAGAGGTGCTGCGCCTGGAGTTGCTGCTGCTGAATCATACACCAAAATAATAATTACTGTAATGCTCCATTCTGATATGGAACAGTCTGCATAGTGCAAGACAAACCATGGGAAAATGGGGAGAGACAGACAGGAGGGAGAACTAAAACGAAGAAAAAATAAAATAAGAGGCAGGAAATGAAAAACTAACATGGTGTGGCATGGCCTGTTACTGTCTGTTATTTCTCATAATATGTGATAAATACAAACTGTTTGATACGATACCATACTAATGCAAATCCATGGCTCTACTCAATCTAATTAAATCAGCAGGTGTTTTTTTCTCTGTTTTCTATTTTACTGTTGTGAATTTTGTCTCAATGTTTGAAAGAGTCTCCTATCAAAGAGGCAGAGTAATGTATGTGTGTGTGCTTTTGTGTGTGTGAAATACACCCACTCCTATGATCGTGTTGAGTTCAGCCATGGTGACCTGCTTGGCCCTCTCCACTGCCTGTACCACCTGCTGCTGATGCTGGGACACAAAGAGACAGACAGATGATCAGATATTCAAAGGGCACTTTAGACAGCGGAGAAATGAACATGTCACATTCAAAAATCTGGATTTTGAAGAGGGATTAGGAGGATTACGACCTCTAGCAACAGAAGATTCTAAAGCTACAGTATTACAAATCAGGTCTTGTAGAATCCGCACAATTGTTGTTTCTTAAATTAAAAATACCAACACTGGTCATATTTTCTAACAAAGTTTGAAAAGCCTAGATGACAGATGTTTGTTATGTGGTTGACTCTGGATGGAAAAAAAATAGTTTAATACTTCATATGTCCAATTACATGTAAACTCATAAAATAAGCAGTTGTATCTTACTATACCTTTAACTAAACACACATTTTTGGAGAAAAATATTCACCGTCATGATATATTCACTGTCATTAAAACCCAATGCAAATCTTGGGCCCATTGGCAAACACAGATCTTCAACCATCCCCCTAGGGCCTCTGCTCCCTAAAGAATTAAGTAACTGGCCTGTATGTGTTCAATTAGAATGCAGTAATAAACTGCACATTTTTATCATTTTAATGAGCGCCCCCAGTGCTATCAGGGGGCTTATTTTCCACACACCTATGATCACCCTGGTATCTCAGGTTCTTGTCTGATGACATTTAAACTGCACTTAGTTATAGAAAACATACTGATATGAACCTACAATATCTTATGTTCATACCAAGTGTGTAAGAGATTCCATGCAACAACTATCATTACAAAAATTTCAGATGTCTGTCCACACTTGTCAGATTATTTAGCTGCAAAAATCCTCAACATAGAGACAGGAATGCGTTTGTACACAGACCAATACAGGCAGTCAGAAAAAGGCAGCTAACAGGGCAAAGTCATCCAAAGGGTACGGAGTGGGACGGGCACATCTAGACAGTGAAAGCAGGAGCAGCAAGATTGATCCAGGAGAACCAAACATCAAAGTGTGGCAGAGATGAAAGAGCTTATCTGGTGTGGAAATGAACCTGACCATTAAATTCAGTTACACCTCTGCAGATGAAGTCTAACCCGTCTGAACGTGACCCACACACATGAAAAGATCCATCGGCTTCAGGAAAGTTTGCAATATTTTAATGTACAACAGTTCTAATAGTTACAAACCTATGACGGCCACCAAAAAATCCATTGTGCAGAAATTTATCATCAGCCTAATTAGATGTGATGATGATAGGACAGGAAGACAGAAAGAAGAGTGACATTCTAATGACATTTTGTATGTGCCACCCGCAAGCAACTTGTAACGTTAGCAGCTAACTCCATCCATCCGTCCATCTTCAACCGCTTATCCCGAGCCAGGTCGCGGGGGCAACAGTCTCAGGAGGGATGCCCATTCTTCCCTCTCTCCAGACACCTCTTCCAGCTCCTCGGGGGGAACCCGAGGTGTTCCCAGGCCAGCCGAGAGACATAGTCCCCCCAGCGTGTCCTAGGTCTTCCCCAAGGTCTGCCCAGGGAGGTGTTTAGGAGGCATCCGGAACAGATGTCCAAGCCACCTCAGCTGGCTCTGCTCGAAGCAGAGGAGCAGCGGATCTACTCCGAGCTCCTCCCTGGTGACGGAGCTCCTCACCCTATCTCTAAGGGTCCGCCCAGCCACTCGATGGAGGACACTCATTTCAGCCGCTTATATCCGGGATCTTGTCCTTTCAGTCATGACCCAAAGCTCATGACCATGGGTGAGAGTAGGAATGTAGATTGACCCGCAAATCGAGAGCTTCGTCTTGCGACTCAGCTCCTTCTTCACCACGACAGACCTATACAGCGACTGCATCACTGCAGAAGCTTCTTCGATCTGTCTGTCAATCTCACATTCCATCCTTCCCTCACTCATGAACAAGACCCCAAGATACTTGAACTACTCCACCTGGGGCAAATACTCTACCGACCTGAAGAGGACACACCACCCTTTTCCGGTCGAGAACCATGGCCTCAGATTTAGAGGTGCTGCTCCTCATACCACTTGCGTCACACTCAGCTGCAAACCATCCTTGTGCACGCTGAAGGTCCAGGTTTGATGAGGCCAACAGGACAACATCATCTGCAAAAAGCAAAGATGAAAACCTTTGGTCCCTTAATCGGACTCCCTCCAGATTCTGGCTGCACCTAGAAATTCTGTCCATAAAAATTATGAACAGAACCGGTGCTAGAGGGCAGTTCAGCATGCACCTGGAACAGGTCTGACTTACTGCCGAACCTACTCTAAATTCAGTCATACAGGGACCGGACAGCCCTCAGTAAAGGGCCGTGAACCCCATACTCCCAAAGCACTCCCCACAAGATACCACGAGGGCATGATGGAAAGCCTTCTCCAGATAAACAAAACACATTCGGACTGGTTGGGCAAACTCCCTTGGGCACTCGATGGAGAGTGTAGAACTGGTCAAGTGTTCTGCGACCGGGACAAAAATCGCATTGTTTCTCCTGAATCCGCAGTTTGATTATAGGTCTAATCCTCCTCTCCAGTACCCTGGAATAGACTTTCCCCGGGAGGCTGAGGAGTGTGATCCCCCAATAGTTGGAACACACTTTCATTCCCCCTTTTTGAAAAGAGGGACCCTGGTCTGCCAATCCAGAGGTTGTTACAGAGGTTGTTACAGAGACGTGTCAACCATGACAGTCCCTGTACATCCAGAGACTTGAGGTACTCAGGGCAAATCTCATCCACCCCCAGTGCCTTCCCACCAAAGAGTTTGGCAACCACCTCGGTGACTTCAGCTTGTGTAAGACATGGCAGAGGGATTGAGGACCTCCTCAAAGTATCCTTTCGACCGCCCGACAATATCCTCAGTTGAGGTCAGCAGCTCTCCTGCCTGTACCTGTCAGCTACCTCCGGAGTCCTACAATTCAAGTCAATTCAAGATTTAATAGGACTCCTTCTTCAGCTTGACTGCATCCCCTACCTCTGGTGTCCACCACCAGCTTCAGGGGTTGCCGCCTTGTCAGGCACCAGACACCTTGTGACCACAGGTCCAAGCAGCCGCTTTGACAAAGGAGAGGGAGAACATGGTCCACTCTGATTCAATGTCCCCAGCCTCCTGCGGAATATGAGAGAAGCTCTCCCGGAGGTGGAAGTTGAAGACTTCTCTGACAGAGGGTTCTGCCAGACATTCCCAACAGAATCTCAAAACACATTTAGGCCTCCCAAGTCTGTCCGGTCCCCTGCTCTGCCAGCAGATCCAGCTCACCACCAGGTGGTGATAAGCTGACAGCTCTGCCCCTCTCTTCACCCGAGTGTCCAACACGGTGAAGAGAGGTCTGATGATAGGACAACAAAATCAATCATTGACCTCCAGTCTAGGGGGTCCTGGTGCCATGTGCACTTATGGACATCCATATGGTTGAAAAAGGTGTTTGTTATGGACAAACTGTGACTAGCACAATAGTCCAATAACAGAACACCACTGGTGTTCAGATCGGGGAGGTTGTTCATCCCAGTCACCCTTTTCCAGGTCTCACTGTCATTGCCCAATTGAGCATTGAAGTCCCCAAGGAGAACAATGGAGTCCCCAGTCAGAGTACTATTGAGTACCCCTCCCGGGGACTCAAAGAAGGCCGGGTATTCCGCACTGCTGTTTGGCCCGCAGGCCGAAACAACAGTGAGAGACCTGTCCTCAACCAGGAGGCGCAGGTACGTGACCATCTCATTCGCCAGGGTGAACTCCAACATGTGACGGCTGAACTGTGGCGTTATGAGCAAGCCCACAACAGCCCGCCACTTCTCACTTTGGGCAACACCAGAAAAGTGGAGAGACCAGCCCTTCTCAAGGGTTTGGGTTCCAGAGCCCAAGCTGTGGGTGGAGGTGACCCCCACTATATCTAGTCGGTACCTCTCAACCTCCCTCACAAGCTCTTAGCTCCTTTCCCCCCAGCAAGGTGACATTCCATGTCCCTAGACCTAGACTTTGTCTGGGGATTGGGTTGTCGAGCCCCAAGTTGATGACTGCCACCCAATCCACAATGCACCCGTCCCCTACGGTTTCCTCAGCGGGTGGTGAGTCCACTGGAGGTTGGGCCCACATTGTCATTTCGGGCTGAGCCCTGGCCCCCTGGGCAGCGGCACGGCCACCAGGCGCTCGCATACTAGCCCCAACCCCATGCCTGGCTCCAGGGTGGGGCCCCGGTTGCGGCATACCGGGGAACATCATGGTCCTTGATGTTTTACTTACCATAGGGGTTTTGTTAATGCTCTTAGTCTGGCCTGTCACCTCGGACCTGTTTGCCAAGGAAGACCTTAGCAAGAGCATAAAGCCCCTGACAAACTTGGCTCCGGATCATTCAGGCACTCAAACTGCCCCACCACGATAAGGTGGCAGTTCTGGGGGAGAGCAGCTAACTTAAAGTACTTAAAAATATGAGATCAACAAACATGTAGCGCAGAATGGAAATGGAAATACAGTAATCCGTCATGCAACTTCACGTCATCGTGGATTTTTAGTAGGTAGTCATGTGATACCGTACGCTCATTCCATTGGCTGACGGCATCTGGAAGTGTGCTACGTTCCGTGATTCTCGGAACGCAGCGCACTTTAGTGAGACACAAAAGTGCTTTAAACAGTAGATAAGAGTGTGGGAAAAGGTAAGACAGATAGAAGGTGGTTTAATATCAGTATGGGGAGGGTCATAAACGCTTAAATTACCGTAAATAATAAGATAAATAGTTTGGCGCTATATCGTGGAATTCTTTATTCGCGTGTGATTCCTGGAACGCATTAACTGCGAGTAACGAGGGCGCACTGTAGTATGTTATTTCTCAGTCTGTAATGAATGTGTGGAACTTCACACTACACTCCAGTGGCACTGTGTTATATAAAACCTATTTTACTGGGGAATGCAATCTGAAATCATACACTGATGCAATCTCCATTGATTTGTTTAGTGAATAGAGAGGGGCAGCACATTGAGGGGTTGTGTTGCTACTGTGTGGTCTTTGACACTTCCATCACACTTTAGCTTTTTTTAGATTTTTGTGCCTACACAGCCAAAACATTGTCAGATGGTTTATGAAAATAGCAGGTGGTGAAGCAGGAACAATACAAGAGAATGACAAAAAATGAAACTAAAAAAAACAAAATCAGTTTAATTTATTAATTTATTTAATTTATTACTGTCATGTGATTTGTTGCATGACAATAATAAATTAGGGTTAGCCTGCGTTTTGTATGCACAACCAGTAAATGAGTCTGTGCATCAAAACAAAGCCGTTAAAGTTGTTTTACTCAGCCTGCATCCCTCACTGTAGGCCTCTGGGCTCTGTAGCAGCACCAATCTAATGCCATTATTCCTAAACCACCCTAAATCCTCCTAATCCCTGGATAATCTGGGGGAGAGCTTTGGAGTCCACACTCACTTGTTCTTGCTGTTCCTACACCTCAAAACACACACACACACACACACACACACACACACACACACACACACACACACACACACACACACACACACACACACACACACACACACACACACACAAATTTCCAGCTCCTCCAGAGGAATGATTTACAGGTCCTCTATCATAAACACAAATATGTGAATGGACATACAGCAGTGTATTTATGTGTGTGCAGGAGGAAAAATACATCAGTTACATTAACTCCAAGCATTTTCATTCTCTCTCTTTCTCATACTCACACACACACACACACTCACACACAAACACACTGCCGCTGGCTGTTGCATATGTTAGTGGGAGGCATTTAATAAATTCAGAGCATATCTGCCTATCCTGAGCAGAAGGATTAAACCAGGATAATCTCTCTCTCTCTGTGTGTGTGTGTGTGTGTGTGTGTGTGTGTGTGTGTGTGTGTGTGTGTGTGTGTGTGTGTGTGCGTGTGCGTGCGTGCGTGCGTGCGTGTGTGTGCGCGCGCATGTGTGCATGACAGTATTCAACAACAACTCACAGTGAGAGGCTGTTTGGAGTCTTACCTCTTGAGAGAGGAAGGGGATAACTTGAGCACAAATTGCATTCAGTCGTTTGACAATCTCTGCCTGCAGAACAAAGAAGGGGACCCAAATACACAATAAGCTTAGAACACATAAACTGACAAAATAACAGTAACAAATTAACAAAAGAGCATCAGTCCATTAATCCATCCATCCATCAATCCATCCATCCATCCATCTTAGACCACTTGTCCAGAGCTGGGTCGCAGAGGCAACAATCTATGCAGGGATTCCCATACTTTCCTCTCCCCAGATACCTTATCTAGTTCTTCTGGGGGGGGGGGGATCCCGAGCCGTTCCCAGGCCAGCTGAGATACATAGTCCATCAAGCGTGTTATAGGTCTTCCCTGAGGTTTCTTCCCAGTAGGTCTTGCTTGGAACACCTCCACAGGGAGGCATCCAAAATAGATGCCCAAGCCACCACAGCAGGCTCCGCTTAAGGTGGAGAAATTCTGTCCATTAAGATCAGAACCTGTGATATAGGGCAGCCCTACCAAAGTCCAACACGCACCTGGAACAGGTCTGACTTACTGCGAACCAAGTTTCAGCTTTAGTCATACAGGGATCAGACAGCCCTTAGCAAAGAGCCCCGAACCCCATACTCACAGATCACTCCCCACAAGATACCACGAGGGACGTGGTCAAATGCCTTCTCCAGATTCACAGAGTAAATGTGGAGACTGAGGAGTGTGGTGATCCCCCTTAAGTTGGAGAACACCCTTCAGACCACTTTCTTGAAAAGGGGGACCACCACCCCGGTCTGCCAATCCAGAGGTACTGTGACTGCCATGTAGTGTTACAGAGACGCATCAACCAAGTCAATCCCTGTACATCCAGAGACTTCAGGTACTCAGGGTGAATCTCATTCATGCCTGGTACACTGCCACCGAGGAGCTTGGCAACCACCTCGGTACTTCAGCTTGGGTGATGAACCTTTCCACCTCTGAGAGCTCAGTCTCTGCTTCCTCCATGGAAGACATGGTACAGGGACTAAGTAGATTCTCAAAGCATTCCTTCCACAAGTCGACAATATCCTCAGTCGATGTCAGCAGCTCTCTCTGTGCTCGAACAAGGTGTGTGTCATGAACAAATTGTGACTAGCACAGAAGTCCAATAACAAAACACCACTCATGTTCAGATCAGGGAGGGCGTTCGTCCCAATCACCCCTTTCCAGGTCTCATTGTCATTACCCACTTGAACCTTGAAGTCCCCAAGAAGTACAATGGAGCACTATTAATAACCCATCCTAGGATCTCCTCATTCGGCTTGTAGACCCAAAGACACAGAAACTCTCTCACTCACTGGGTTAAACACCAACATATGGCAGCTGAGTTGTAGAGTTATGAGCAAGCCCACACCAGCCCACTGCGTCTCACCCTGGGCAACACCAGAAAAGTGAAGTATCCATCCACCTCAAAGGGTTGGGTTCCAGAGCCCAAACTGTGGGTGGAGGTGAGTCCGAGTTGCTTGTACTTCTTAACCTCCTCACAAGCTCTGGCTCCTTTCCCCGCAGCGAGGTGACATCCTATGTCTCAAGAGCTAGACTCTTTGTCCGGGATTGGGTCATCGAGCCCCACACTGTTGACTGCCGCCCACTCCACATCACACCCGTCTCCTACTGTTCCCTTGGCAGGTGGTGAGTCCACTGGACCTTGGATTCACATCATACTTTCAGGCTGAGCCCAGCCGGACACCGGCGAGCCCAGCCGGACACCGGCGCTCGCCTAAGCCCCAACCGCGGGCCTGGCTCCAGAGAGGGCCCTGGAGCCAGGCCATGGTCGTTGATTTATTTCTATTCTTGGGGGTGTTTGAACTGCTCTTAGTTTGTCCCATCACCTGTTTGCCATAGGAGACCCCACCAGGAGCATAAAGCTCCTCCGACAATATTGCTCCAAGGATCATTCGGGGACTTAAACTCCCCCACCATAATAAGGAAGCAGTTCAAGAGGAAGAAAAACATCAGTCAGTTCACATAATACTTCTGCAACAGCTCAGATGGAATCAGTTGAATGTTTTTTTAATTTTAAATCAGTACCTTTTTTTAAAGAATAGAGATGCTGCACCTCTCATTTGAGTTCTAGACCTTCAGTAATTCTATGGAGTTGTTTTCATTTGTGTGATTCCTTTTTTTGGTTATTCATTTTGATATTTTCAAGAATAATGATATACAGGTATATGGTATCATATACAGACATGCTAATGGTCTACTGATTCCCAGGTGTTGGTGTGGAACAATGTACAGTTAAGCCTGAAAATAGAGTTTGATCATTTTACCAGAAGTGAAGAGTTGGAAGGATAGCATGAACAGCCAAAGACATGAAAAGAACAAAACCAATAGAAGTTGAAACTACACCTGCTGCAAAGGCGAGATAGACAGATAGCACCACCCACACTGTGATTTTGATAGTCTCTGGAAAGTGCAGCACACTGGCACCACAGAAATGGGCACTTAGCACCACAGTCACTAAATCACAGAGAAGATGTTCTCTAAAACATTTATACGGAGTGATTATTGAAATGAGTATCATTTCAGCTGAGAACTTAGACTGAAAGGTAGATAGAGACACTGTAGTCATGCTCATAATTCTCTTTAACTGTGTATCTGCAAGCAGGAATGCGGCTATATACATATTTTAAGGTGAATTTGAAGCTCCCTAATCACTCCAATCTCATTTTTAATCGATAGAAAAGCTCTATTGCAGGCTGTTTGTATGATGTGTTCATCAGAGGGATTTCTCACTAGACCAGTGCACCATGGTGTCTGAACTACTCATGAGAGACTAATGGAATAAAAATAACTGCCAGTCTGCACCAAAAAAAACAAAAACACACACACACACACAAACTGAGAACAATGGGCTTGTTTAATCACTCTCTTTTTTTCCCAAGCTTTTTACTTCCTGGTAAAAACCTGGCATTGAATTGTCGGTAATGCAACCATCAACAGATTGGAGTTTTATGCTAGTGGTGGTTTATGAAGCTTCTAGCCCCAAACAAAGAGGCGTTTGGTCAAGTCAATTCTTTCTGATATATTAATTTATATAAATGAGCTAACACTACACAAGTCCATACATACCCAAACATCAGTGTTTATATCTGCAAATAAGTTACTAAAGGTTAGACAGACAAACAGGCAGACAGACGGACAGACATACAGACAGACAGAAAGATAGACGGACGAACGGACAGACAGACAAACGGACGGACGGACGGACAAACAGACAGACAGACAGACAGACAGACAGACAGACAGACAGACAGACAGATAGATAGATAGATAGATAGATAGATAAATGGATGGATGGATAGATAGATGTCCTGCATCTAAAGCAGCTACATCTTCATATGTAAAGTTGCTGTTTCTATCAGAATATTGAAAAGTGATTGCTACATTATTAAGTGAATATTATATGATACAATATTAGTCCTCCCCGTGTCTGCGTGGGTTCTCTCCGGGTTCTCCGGCTTCCTCCCACCTCCAAAAGCATGCGCTTCAGATTGATTGGCCAGTCCCAAATTCACCGTAGGAGTGAGTGTGTGTGTGAGTGTTTGTTTGTCTTTGTGTGGCTCCGTGGTGCACTGGCGTCGTGCCCGGAGTGTCCCCCGCCTCACGCCCTGAGACTGCCGGGATAGGCACCGGCTCCCCCGCGACCTGCGTAAGCGGATTAAGCGGGTTAAGAAAATGACTGACTGACTGTCAATATTAGTCCTGAGAGTCTTTGAATTTTACCAATTGCTACGCAGTAAGAAGACTTCCAGGCACTGCAAAAATCATCTATCAAGTTTTGAAAATTGATTTTTTTTTCTTTTCTTTCATTGTGCAACTCAGAGTCCTGTAATTATTATCTTGCGGTAGGAGGCTGACAGGAAATGAAGAGACAGGGTGATGGGAAGAACCAAACTGTGGTTTGTTTCAGTTACATTGTCAGCACCTTTTGTCCTTAGGCCACCGCGTCACCACAGTTCCTGCTTTACATTACTTTGAAAACCATTTTGTGGAATAGCAAATTTAATTTTTAAACAATGTGTTTGCACTCAAATTGAGCCGCATAAGAATAGTATAACATTACTCTGAATTAATGCAATTTTAACTAACATTGTAATGATTTAATTGTTAATTAGGTCTTTATAGTAGTAAATATAATGATGCTTTCTTGGAAACAACCTGATGTATTTTATGCTTTTATGTAAAATTTATTAAATTTCAAGCTGAAACAATTGGTCAACATGACCCAATGCAGTCAGACTGCAACATCCCGCAAAACCCCTGAATTCCAACTTGTACCCTGGCCTACTTGCAGTAGCTTTGATCTACGGTTTTACTCACACTGGCCTACTCCCTCATCTTTCTATCTTATCCGGTTCCTGAGTGTACAAAAGTTAAAATTTGACCTTGACCTAGTTTCTCAATGTCAAGGTCATCCTCTCATTTTCATCCCCTTTGTCGCCCGAGTAATGTGCTTTTTTTTCATCATTCTATCTGCAATGGTTAAGAAGATATTTGGTGGACTAACGGACGGACGAAGAGACGAACGGACTAACAGACGAACACACACACAATTACAATACATCACTGCTTTGAAGTGGGATGTAATTATCAGTTAATACTTCTGGAAGGAATGAAATACGAGAGGTCAATTGATAATGGCAAACATGATCATTTAGAAAATAAAGACTTGCATTCAAACCCACTAGGTGATGAAAACTACAAAACTTTAAATTTGTCAGGCTGCCAGACAAACCAAGTAGATTAAAACAAGGATCAAAACCTACCAGATTGATTTAAAAAATTTAATTCTTTGATGAGAAATCTCCACCATGAACCTACAATTCATTTAAGGCAGTGACCATGTGATGTCGGTAACGAAATGGGAAAAAAGTACAAGAACAGAACTCAAAATGTTTTTCCACAAAGCATTGCAAACCAATTTCAGGTGACATTCTACATCAGTAGCAGACTGTCACACCTGTCGGCCAGAGTGCAGGGATGTCAGCTGGTTTGGCCAATACATCTGTCCACACACATGGACCAAAGCAAAAAAAGTAGACAAATTTTTTCTTCAAAAGTGTCCTGTGGTTTTTCCAAGACCAGAGAATGAATCTCTGCAACTAACTAGCCTCAACATTGATCTGGACATGTCACTGCCTTGACCAGCCAGAGAATCCTCTAAGGATAAAAGTGATACCATGTTGATCAATGGAGCTCATAGCAAGATTAGAAGCCTCAATGAAGTCCAGTAACCTCAGAGGCGAGATCATGTGCACTGATTTTATGTTGAACCTCAGTGTGAGTCACTGAATAAAAAGTGAAAAAAAGACGGACAATCCTTGAACACCAGTTGTACAGCATCAGTCCATATCTCAATTCCCAATTTCCACCTTGTGAGATCATTGAAGACAATCAATAAATGGTGTGATCATACTGACCCACTGACTTTTATCTGCTGGTATTTTAAAATGTTTGAAAACAGGATTTTTTAGAATTTGCCACTGAATCTGCTTTCATTACATGAGAGAACCGAGCTGAATTAGAGTTCTCTCTGAGTTGTAAAGGGAGGGTGAGCCAGAGAAGCACAAAGACACCCGAGAAATAAATACTTCAAATGATGATGCCCAAAAGGATGAAAAACACTACTCGAATACTTTAAGTCATTATAACAAAGAAATGAGATCAGACGGAGGCAAGGAGTCAGATTGGGTCAGAGAGGGGATCAAATGTCCTTCTCCCCTGTGGAGCTCTGTAAGCACCATCAGCATCACTTTTCACCACTAGCTAATATACCTAATGGACTCCACCATATAAAGACTGTTTTGTGCATGTGTGTGTGTGTGTGTGTGTGCGTGCATGCGTGTGTGCATGCGTGTGTGTGTGTGTGTACACAACACAGCTAGGTAAGGCAGGGCAGAGGATGAGCAAACAAGTCATACATACAAGTAGAAATTGTATTAAAATCATCTGTTAATATAAACATTTCATTTGTCTTTAACATAACGCAACTCCAGAGTATAAAACCTCTCTTCCTCCAGAAAAAAGTAGTTACATGGTGTCTGAGTTGACACTAAACAAGAGTGAATTCCACTTTTTCTATATTGATAAGTATGCTAAGACTTGCTAAGTCCTGACTTTAAGATTCGGAATCAATAAATCATTGTTTGGTCGATGTCTGCCACCGTTTTCACACTCTTGATGTAAAAAGAAATGATAAATGCAGAAAGAAAATAAAAAAAATTTCAACACGAGATGAACAGAAATCTGAACTTACTTAATTTCTTACAGTAATTTGTTATTATTCAAAAGTTCAAATGTTCTTGTTCTTAATGCATTTGTATCAGTAAAGCCAAATATTAAAACGTCGGACAAAACTAATGAAAGCCCACAAAATGAAACAGATGGCTCCTATCGCCTGCAGTAAAATTACTCAAAGTTCATTCAACCTAGCCAGTCTTCAGAGTAAAAATATCCTATTACTTCCTTCTCCTTCCTTTCCATATCTTTCTCTCCATATCCATCACTTGCTGTATTTCTCTCACTGATTTGCAATTGATTAGCTGTCCTCTGGCAGCTCAGTCCCCTGCTCCACACCAAAACGTACTCTCCTCCCTCTTGATCTCCTGATCTCTGCTAACCCCTCTCTGCTCTCCTGTGTGTCCTCCCCTCAATCTAAAACTCAATTTCTCTTTAACTAGGGCACCAAAGCCCTTCTGTGTAAACAAAACCAAGAGAAGCTAAAATCAATCTGGTTTATTGCCCTCACAAAATGCTAAACAAGCAGTATTAGCAACTCTGTAGGTGAGAGAGACTGCCTTAATGTCACCGAGGTTCAACATCTACCCGCACCCTGGAAAAGCTCCAACAACACCATCTTCTCCCTCTCAGCATCCATACAATGAATATAATGGTCCTAAATCCATGATGTATAAAGCATACTCAACTCTCCTTTATTATTAGTTAAACAACATAGAATTTGGGCAAAAAGTATGGTGCAAGATGTAAAGTGCTTGTTCCACAATTATCCATAGGCTGTTCATTTGTAGGCACAGTCAAAGTCTAAGGTGCGTGAAATCAGACAACAAACTCATGATAATAAAAAAATTAAATAATAAAAAAATTGAAATTCCCCTAAAATAGTATCAACTTCCATGTTAGAATTCTAACTTGGCAGTTAAACTTGTAATTCGGGTCATGTAACAATAATTACCAATCAACCATTGCAACAGTACAATAAAATATTGTTTTATTATTTTCCTTCATTGTGCTTGTGCTCTGTGCCTGCTGAAGTGCAGTTCTTCTGGTGAAAAATGTTAATAATGGTATTGCATCGTGTAATGTCAAAAGCTTCGTGCAGACAGGATCTGGTCCATGGTCACCAAGTTGTAGACCCTGACCCTCTAGTTAACAGTGGATGAAGCTCTGGTGGATGAAGTCAAGCATCGTAATTCATTTATTCATTTATCTTCTTGGAGATGAAACATTCGTAATCGACTTTTCTTCAGCCAATAAATCCTATGTACGGGTCACAGGTGTTTCCCAGCTGACTGTAGGTGAAAGGCAGGGCACACCCCGGATGAGGCATCAGCTTATCGCAGGGCCACATAGGAGACAAACAACTGCCCCTCACTCACAACTGTGGACAATTTTAGCCACCAATTGAACTAACCTGCCTGTTTTTGGAGGTGGGGAAAAGTCAGAGAACCCAGAGAGAACCCACACAGCCACAGGGACAACATCCAAACTCTACACAGAAATGCCCCAGGAGGAATCAAACCCACGACCTTCTTGTTATGAAGGAACAGTGTTACCCCAGCACCACCACACTGCCTGTGCATCATCATTGATGAAAATAATAACTTCATTAACCACAGTGATCCACTAGTAGCAGGAACAGTAGGTTTGTCTCTACTGATTACACCATTTAAATAAAATAGACAGAATCTCAGGTTTATCAATTACTCAAATCTCCTGACATTGGTGGAGCAAATTAACACTTTAAACAGCAGATTTTATCAGATCAATGGCTAAATCTAAATTCCTGCTGATGAACCAAACATTTCACCACACAAGCACTGCCAAAGATGCAGGAAGGAATCAGTGTAAGAACATGAAAACGAAAACTGTAAGATGGATCATTGTTGACACTTGAGCTGTTTTGTGTGCCAGTCCTACAATCAAATGAGCCACACCTCTAGCAGTAACATACTGAATATGAATAAGAGAAGACACACAGTAATGCTTGTATGCTGCACAAAAAGGAGAACACACAAATGCGTATCTATCAAAGTCATGCACTCCATACACAAAAAATCTACATAGTATCTCTGACATTACCCGACTTTATATTAATCTCACCCTGAGATGTAATGATTTACAATATGAGGGCTTGAGTTTGTTCTCATGAGAATGGAGAGTTCCCACAACTTACCTACGTACACATATTTATATACCCACGGCAACAGAAATACAATCCCTCACATACAAACACACAAAAAGTCTCCTGACAGAAATTATGAATTCACTTTGCAAAGCTGCTTCCTGACAGAAATCTCTGAGCACCACATAGAGGCCACACTTTACTTCTTAATTTTGTCTGTTGTCTCTCTCTTACACACACACACACACACACACACACACACACACACACACACACACACACACACACACACACACACACACACACACACACATCATTATTCATCACATGTCTGATGAGTGTACCAGTAAAAAGCTGCATGCATGTGAAACACTAACATGCAAAAACACGTGCAAAGACGTATAAATGTGCACAAATCCACAGGAAACTAAACAACTACGATGTTCTATCAGACAATACACACACACACATTCCGAGTAAACATGTACAGTATATATAGACACTACACAACACGCAGAGAGGCATACACACACAAATGCAAACACACAAAAAAGTAAACACACAGTGTAGATACACAAGCAGATTGTATGTAGAGCAAGACAAAGGCCAAACATTCTTGCAGTCACAAACACACATTCACACAGCCTATACACATAATTGTTGTAGAAATAAATGTGTCTCTGTTAGCGCTGGCACAATATTCTCCACATTTATAAAAACGGGACATTAATGGGGATGTTCAATTTGGAATAATGCTCCAATTCTAAGCAATCATCAGTTTTCTCATTCAATCAGACTATTCTAATGTGGAATTGCTACAAATGTTTATGAGATTTACCCTGAAAACGTGCTAAAGTTCAACTATAAATGTAACATTTTTACCATTGCAGTAAATTAAAATCAAGGTCACTTATAATGGTCTGGACATGTCACTGCCTTGACCATTTGAACATAATCTTTTAAGATGCTAGGCTGTGTAGCTTAAATACAGTTAAAGTGTGTGAAAGTTAAATTGGGCCTAATACTGTATAAAAATATTAATTCAAGGTTATTTTCACCAACTATTTAAGAATAAATCCTTATAAGAGTTCAAATGAAAGGTATAGTGCAGAATTTTGCCTAACTAAATGATCTTGTATGAAATACGACCTGAAAAAATACTTTTTGAAACTTCTGATTTCTCAGATTCATTCATTTAAAACTCCATTAAAACCTTTGAGTGTCATTCGGCTTTTACCGTGACAAACTTACAGCAATAAATTATCAACAGGATGCTGGACAGTATAAATATTGTACAATTTAGAGTTAATAGCAATTAAAGTCAAAATCATGTTCCTTGTTTCCACCTGCCTTTCTCTGACTTCCACTAATATGTGGTATAAATTGTTGTTTTTTTTAACACATTAATAAAAAAGAAACATTTTCCTACCTGCTTGTGCATCTCAATGTTCAGCCCGTACGACATCTCATAGTACTGGAAAAAAAGAGTGTATATCAAAAATAGATTGAAATATTTTCTCTGCACCAAAAAACTACAAATGCATTCATCCAAACAGAAAATCCAAACAATGAGACTTACCATGACGTAATGTCGCTGCATTTCAGTTTTTTCACTCGCCAATTTTTCACATTCCATTTTCAAGCTGTGTAGCAAGCAGAACATTTTATGGGTACATCGTGATCAAACACACAATGATCGAGGGAACACACACGAGAAATCATTCATGACAAGATGGCAAATTTTTGTCTTGTGAAACAAATCCATAACATGTACCTTTAAAAAGGGAAAATTGGAAACATCACCTACAGAAGAGAAAACTTACAAACGACTGCATCCTCTTACTTAAATTTAATTCCTAAATGTTATGTTGGGGGGAAAAAATTGCAGTTGCTTGGACCATGCTGATTTACTCTGCAGACACTTACTCAGCAGGTACAGAGCAGTAATTAATGGATCAATAGACAACCACACAAACCTCATCACATACTGTTACAGTGTGAGTGGATGCCCAAACTGCACCATCAACAAAAAAGCAACCATATAATGAGAATCCATTTAACAACTGTGGTTACACAAAAGCTTACCTCTTTCAAAACGTTGTCCATTAATGGAAAGCCTCCACATATTACTACGGCATGCTTTTATGTGTGCGTTTTAGGCAAAGTTATGTACAGTACCACATATTTGTGGGTAAAGCAAGGACACAAACATGTATCTTACATCAAGCATATGTAGCGTATATATTCTATAATTTAAAATTTTAAGATATTTCTATTAAAATGTAAAACTCTGAACCTTCAAAGCATCAGCATCAACCTGCTTCAGTTTAGGCTTGATGATGATGTATATCTGACAGTGTTCAGAAGTTTCTCAGGCAGACGTAAAAAACCACTCACTCAGTCTTTCAGTTTTTAGACAATATGGATTAAAAAAAATTTAGCCTTCTGACAAATATACTAACAAGGGACTGAAAACTCATATAAAACATTCTACATTTTTATTATTATGTTTTGCATGGAAGTCAATATGTTCACACCTTAGTTTTATGATAACCAAATCTACCCATGAAATGACATTCATATATTTTACAAAATTCGTAAGGCTTATGTTTCATATTTGCATTTTTTTTATTAACTATTCATAATTACTATTCTGAGACTGCTGTACTCACTGAAAGTCACGTATTGTGTTTTATTTTTTGTTTGACTTGTTAACTGTCTGCCAATAAATATAATATTTTTAGGGTGGCTTGAATTATGTTGCTTCCAACTACATGCAATCAACATTTACAGTCTTGATATGACACCAAATATAAAGAATGCAGGTTGGTTTCATACACCTGCAGCATAAACTACCCTTGGGTGAGATCACTGAACTTCACGTTTTGTAAATTGTACCGCTGGTTCATCTCACCAGGTGATGGACCAACAATTATGAGAGGAGGCCAGAGGTGGGCGATTTATGCATTGGCATTGTGGTTATGGCTCTGCCCCCCCCCCACAGCAATGTATTTCACACTTCATCATGTTGGGTAAAAAACTGTTTCACCCCACTTAAGCTTGCAAAGAGAGACAAACTCTCCAAGTTTGATGGGTTTTTGTTTATGTCTGTGGACAGTCACCATATGGACCTGAAACAAAAGCGTCAGGAGCTCCATGGAGGGTCTGAGGAGAATCATTTCATGGATGTTTTCTTCAAACCTGGAAATGTTTTATTTCTCAGATCTAACACAACAATCAATTTTTATCTCATTTTTCATGTCATTGCATCATGCATTTCCCAGAAAATGTTGGTCATAATGTCTGATTCATGCATGACATGAACATCCCAGAAATTGCCCCTTTTCTCAAATCATCTTCCAGTATAAGGCGGCAACCAATGATGTATTGTTTTCATCATCATCATCATCAGTTTATTGACAGTCTCCCGATGTATGGTTTGGTCTGTGTAGTGACAGCACATCCTGAATGATAATTATAGTGATTCATCAATCAAGTGTTGAAGCTCTAATATCGATCCAGAATAACACACATATCAAATTTAATATCAATCTTGACCTAAACGGATGGATGTACTTTTTCCATGCAGCTTTCCCATAATGCTCATCCACAAACCTGTGATACTGGGCTTGAAGAAAGTGGAACTCCTCCTTGATCCTGTCGCAGGACTCGGTAACAGTGAACTTTAACGGCTGTCCCGGCTGGTGGGGGACCTCAACCCAAACCAAAACAGCATGTGGGGGAAGAAGAATAAGAACTGAGACACCCAAGTTCAGTATTTGGACACCACACACAAAGAGACGCACACATGCTCACCCACAAAGCCTTGAGACTGTGGATGACAAAAGGCTATTGTGGTACGCATGGTTTCACTCAGACTCCTTTCACACACACACACACACGCACACACACACACACACACACACACCACTCACACATTCAACACATAGAGCAACAGTAGTCCGTCAATGTGCGTAATTGTCCGTGAGAGCGCACAGTGGCACGGAAACTTGATTTTAAATGATTACGCGTCAGACGCGCGGATGTTAATTTGCACTCTTTTGACAGACCGCCTTAGGAAATTGCTCCCTACTTACCGGATGCCGTGCCGGGGGGTACATCTTGCTCAGATCTCGAATCATTAAAAATATCTTTGCAAGTTCATCCACATGAAAGCGAAAACAAGTGTGTGCGTGACGGCGGATGTTTCTCTGCGTAAAAGGTCAGTCAGTGTCGGGTTTGCGGGTTAAGCAGCGCACATTCCGTGAAGAGTAAAAACATCTTGCTGTTCATTCGTTTATACAGTATTTCAAGTCCATTCCCTGCAAAATAAAAAAAGCAGGAGTTGACCTCGAATTTCTCCAATATCTTCAGCGCTCAACTGTATGCGCACAAGACTGAATGTTCTCCCTCTGATCTAACAAGGAGTCCTTGATTTCTTCTGCATTTCCCTACAAATCATTAAATTCTGACTGGTCGGTAACCTGTTTATCGTGTCTAAAAGTCTCCACGTAGTCCCGATGACACTCTTTTAACGGTTGACTTCTAAAGCATCCCTTTAAGGTGAAAGGAGAGTTCCGTTGGTGTTCACGTCCTCACACAGCACCGGCGGAACGACCGCATCACTGACTGATGCTGCCAGCCTCTGCCAAGTCAAATTCACAGGCGACCAATCACACGAGAGCAATTACATATTCACAACAAATTATAATGACCTGTGCCAATTACAATCCGGACGTGATGTTTACTTCTACTACAGATGTGCGTGTGCTGTGAAGAACTACAACTTCCCGGCTTCTCCGCAAAGATCCCCAAAGCCAATGCTGTGTGGTCTGAAGGAGGAGTGGCCGTGAAAGACCACCAATGGCTGCAGACATGTTTCCACACTGCGCGCTATTCTCCCACCAATCATCTAGAACATGAGACGCTTCACGCAGACGCCCCACGTGGGGGTCCGGGCTACTCCTGAAAGATGTTACAGCGACTAATCTGGAGATTATCTGTTGATTTGGGCTTTGTTGTTGCTGTTGCTGTTGTTGTTGTTGTTGCTGTTGCTGTTGTTGTTGTTGTTGTTGTTGTCGTTGTTGTTGTTGTTACATCCTGATAAAACAAGCATGTGGTCCCTAGGTGTCTCCTGTTTTCTCCTTTTTTTTTTTTTATTTGATAGAATTGCTTTGCAACAGTTTGCTCTTATTTCCACACACTGCGCTTACAACCTTGCAATCAAACTCTCAGGCTCCCCTTGTATTTTCATAGGATATAAATCATGCAGGGGTGGACATATTAGTCTAAACAGCTGATAAATCTCAACTTCAATTATTATTAAGCTTACCACAGTGGTAGCCCATTTAATACTTTGGCTAGCCCTTTTTTTCTGTCCTGAGGACACATGTAGAGCGTCTCATATGTATTTGTGTCCAGAGGAAGAGAGTAAACTGCTAAACAATGAGCTAAGACTCAGTCTTTGTTCCTCAGTTAAACTGAGGGGAGCAACAGATTTGGGTGAAATGAAAAAGAAACTCCTTTCACATTGTTAGTACACAGTCATTCAATAAATCATACAATTATCAATTAATGGTCACATGGTTTAAAACATAGGAATAAAAATCATCTTAAATATCATTTTACTGTCTCACGAGTGCTTGTCTGCTTAAGACATTTGTCATATAGTAAATATTTACAATCTATCATGAATCGCTATACTCTTTTTCTCTGCACCGAGATCTCTTTGCAGATGAGATGCACTGTTTCTGGGTCAGCGGCTTGCTTAACCACCGTGTTCCGTCTTTGGCTCCACAAACTGACTGTGACTAAAATCTAAATCATCTTCTCCATCACACGTCACATTTCCGCTTACTTGCACTGAATTATTAACACCTATTAAAGGGAGATTTAGAGCTTGATTTGTCATGATTTTGCTAATTTAACCGGATATGCAATGAAAAAAGGAGTTTCTCAATAGTTGTTTATCTATATCGAATACACACGTATTGTTATCCATATGGTTGTTATCCATGTGACGCCACATCAATCATGTCTCCTCCAGTCTGTCTGCCTGTCTCTGTGGATGTCCAGCCTCTTGCTCATACATACACAATGCTGCATGCATGCATGATGCACGTGCACACACACACACAACCACACACACGCGCACACACACACACACACACACACACATGCATACACTGCCTCAGACATTCAAATGCACACCTCTACCTCACATATAAACTAATATTTCTGGTAAGCACAGGGCCTATAAGTGACCTACTGCCGTGGTGTGTAAATCCACTAAGACTCAGAAAAGGTAATACCACGCTCTCTCTTTCTCCCCCTCCAAGGGTTGAGCAGTGATGTGGGTGAGCATGGGGGGGGGCAGAGGTGAGGGAGGAGGGCAGGTGAGGAGGAATAAACAGATTTATTTGCCTGCGTCGTTCTCTGATTATTTTGGCCCTGCCTTTTGTTCCAGACCTTATGAAACCCAAATGTCAAGTGAGGCGAGGGCCTCATATCGTGGCTTGTCAATCACATCTCTCTGCGCACCTGAAGCCCTGACACCGGATTATTGGCTTCAACACAAGGGCTGCCTTCTCCGCTAGCCACGATGCCTCCAACGTTTCAACAGCCAAGTTGTTTTTTGTTTTTTTTTTTATAAAGAGGAACTTCATTTGGCAGCTGATGCACAGGAGATTGCACAGAAGCGGATTTGGACTGTAAATGGGTTGGAGGCTGGATGTTTGTGAGTGTATGTGGGGAGACAAGTGGCTTATAGAGGGGTGAGGGAGATTAAGTGTGTGTGTGTGTGTGTGTGTGTGTGTGTGTGTGTGTGTGTGTGTGTGTGTGTGTGTGTGTGTGTGTGTGTGACTTAGGAAGTTGGTAGCAAAATCAGCCAGTATCATGCTCTGTGCTCTGTTCTGGATGGACCATCAGCACCTGGACATGTGTCTCTTAATCTCTTTCCAGTTCTCCCTCTTTTCACTCTCTCATACATTACATCCCACAGTATCTTTTAGTCTCTGATATGTTCTGTTAACTGTTACTAACTTTTAACAACACAGCAAATTAGACAGTGTTCAGCATCTGGGAAGCTATAAACGGGAACTCTACAGCATTGCACTTGCATAACATTGTCAAACTCCTCAATAGACTACTGCTAGTCTCAGATGGAGACAAGGTTACCGCTAAAGACATCTGCTTAAATTTGCTTCTCCAGATGTTTTCGCATTTTCCAAATGATGCTGACTCAAGTGAAAACACTTGAGGCTATTTATCAGATTTTGCTCAGCTCATTTAGAGCCTCAGAGGCTTTCATACAGTTTTTTTTTGTTGTTTTTATGGAACCCAAGATTCATATACAGATTTTGGCTTGTAAAATCAGTGGAGCTCCCCTTAAACTGCAGCTCACCAGCAGCACCATTCTGGAAAACCATTACAGGTAAACCTCGGCTTACATCGTTAACTGGTTCCAGGAGAGGCAACGTAAGTTGAAAAATGACGTGACTCGAATTGTCTCCAAGATAAACCAAAAATAACCATTTCCAGTTCTGTACTGTATTTTATTTTTGAATGCATTTTCAATTATATTTGGTTAATACAAATCTATTTTGCACTCACAAATAATTAAATTTTATCTTTTAATATAGTACAGAAAAACATCATCTTATACATCATTGTCTCGTCTTCAGGCGATACCATGTCTTCCAGAGGTCATACGCCACCCCACCTGAAGTCTCCGAGGTTGCAGGGCACGGGGGGTAGATGATCTTTGGCACGGTGGGTCATGATCTTTGGGTCACTATGTAGGGGTTAGGCAGGATCACTATATATAGAGAGACCTGAAAAAAAAAAGGTTTTCAAAATTCGACCCTTTTAATTCTAAAATCTAAAATCACAATGAAGAGGCATCACACTGCAGTTGGATTGCTCAGTGGAAATAAACAAAGATAACAGAGAGAATGGTCTGTTGTGTAACACTATTGAGTAACACGCAATGAATTAAAAGGACTATTGTGTCATCACAAATATAAATATTTGCAATGTATTTGTTAAAATACTTGAGATGTTGATCTATCTCAAGTAATAGAAATGCATCATTTATCCCTGCATGCCAGTCCCACTTTAAAACCTTTAAATTAAATATCTAATTTACAGATAGACATCAGGCTAAGACATGGCATCTTTATCTTTATAGAAAAGCAATCCCTTCAAAAATAATTAAAGGGAAGCTCCTTGATGTTCCATAGGTCAGCATTTATTTACATTTGTATTTTCCTTCCTCTGGAAACGTGGAATAATAACATAACACCTTTGTTCCATTGTCTTTGTCTGTGGCTGTGTGTGCTGGGGGGTTCAGTGCCTAACTAATCATACTTCAATGAACACTAACCACTGGCCTGTGTTTTTAAATCTCCTTTCTTTACAGCAAGCTGCCTCCAAATCCTCCATGCTCACCCCTTTAACACGTCATTAATCCCTGGCGGTCGCCTCTTTGAACAGGGAGCTTGTGTGAAGGGATAACCAGGCCTCCTCAGACTCAGAGACAGAGAGGTGGAGGAAGCGCTGGATTTACTCCACTACCAGCAGGTTAATCCTGCCTCCACACTGTGTGAACAGGAGGAGGTGTGTGTGTGTGTGAGTGTGTGAGAGAGAGCGAGAGAGAGAGAGAGAGAGAGAGAGAGAGACAGACAGACAGACAGACAGACAGAGACAGAGAAAATGCATGTCACTGGAGACAGTTAAGGATCGGCTCCATCAGGGTAACGACTCTGGGGGAACATCAGCATCTGGTGCTCAAAGTCATCCAGTCCCCCAAAAGGAACATACAGATTGCTGCCATTTCTTTATTAGATTACAAATGGATGGACAAAAAATGTTTGCGCTGATAAAAACCGAAATGGCATGGAAAAACCAGATGACAAACAGGCAGAGACACAGAGAACAGAAAAAAAAAGGGACAGACCTGGAGAAAGAACAATTAATTACTTGAGAAGTGGTGACATCAACAACAGATGAGAGAAGAAATCCCAAGGGTATAAATAATGCAGTGAGTTAGTCCAAGACACAACATTCAAACACATAACGCTGTGTGAACAGACATTGTAGGACGAAGGTATCATGGCTGATATCAGCCTGTTGTATGAATATAAAATGAATCCTTTACTATTCAATGTAATGTAACTTTGAGCAGACAGAAGGTCATTTGTATTAAGATACAGAATTTGTCAAAATTACAACTTCCCACACAAAGAACATCTTATATTATCTTTTATGCTGCTTCTGAATCAGGGTCATCACAATGGATTTTTCCACCAGCATAAACATTTTAAGATTGACATCTTTACAGTGTACTATGAAGCATTAATTAATAGTTCAAGGACTGCGAATAAACGATAAATACGAGGGATTTTGCCTTATTATACTTATCATACAATGTTTGATCAATGTTCCTGACAACACAAATGCAGTAAATACCCTAAAACCATCTTGTCTGCAGATATCTGGACTAAAAGACACACATTTACATTCACACATGCACATGTCTCCATCTTAGACACTGCTCAGTTAAATTTTGTTAAGATTAGTGTTTCACATTCACGAGGTAACAATAAGTCTGTAGATTTTTAGTATTAAATTGACCTTTGTTTGTTGAACAGAACATTCTCGGATAGGCAGCTGGACCTTTAATATACTGTCTCCTCTTTAGTAGAAAAGACTAATCAGCCACTCGGCAGGGCTCTGGCTGCTAACCAGGACTAATTCTGCCTCCTGCTGGCTGGTGACACACACTGGTACAGCCATGATTGGCTGTTAAGCACCAGGGGGTACACCTTTGATTGTCAGCTTAGCATATTTTCTTCCCTCATTTTGCTAGAACATACTTGCTATCCTCATAAAACAAGTTAAGATGATGGTGCGTGTGCGTGTGTGTGTGTTTGTGTGTGTGTGCGTGTGTGTCTTTTACGCTGCATGTGCTTTGAAAAACAAAGCCAAATTCAGCAGCAACACGAACCTTCTTCCTTGCCTTCCGTCCCTTCTTTATGGTTCCCCTCCTCCCTTGATTTCGACTCTCCACTGCAGCACAGATCAGATAGAATGTCACCTCCACAAACTGCTGCAAGCTAATTAGCTGTTAGCCATGTTTGTGTTCTTGACTGATGACAGGATCATTTACTCTGGTCTCCAGCTGTCTCTGTTCGTTGGAGCCATCTCATTAGCATGGCAAATTAGTCCCACTCTGTCAGTGTTCCGCCTCGCCCAATAAGAGGTGACTGGAATGCAAATCAATCAAGAGGGCGGGGAAATGGAAATAACTAAATTGTGGTGGAGAGGGAAGGATGAAAATAGCAATAAAACTTTTTTTTTTTCTGGAGGTGATTAAAAACATCAAGTTGTTTGTTTTTGTTTTGTTTTTTATTTGGACAAAATACGATTAAGCCACTTCATTTTTTTTGTTTGTTTTTTTTGTTTTTGTTTCTTTGTTTGTTTTGTTGGGTTTTGTTTGTTTGTTTGTTTGTATGTTTACATTTACTGGTGGAAGATGTGGCAAGGGGGGTGGTGGGGTCTTTGCCTACATGTAAAAATATGAAAAGCTGATGTTGTTGTTAGTCAGAAGACATTGACTCTATAGGGAAAGAACATTACTCTGAATTTGTGAAATTACTTTTCCTAAATGCTCAGTTTCTTTCATAACGCTAAAGCAGCATTCAAAAATCACATTAGTACCAAAGACAGCCAGGTAGAGAATGTCAACATAAAATTTTCCTGGATGAAATAGAAAAAGCTATCAATAAACAAACAAGCACATAATGTGCAGCATTGAACACTGAATGAACCTTGTTTGTCATCATTGCTTCATAATTCTGCTAAGTGAGCCGTTAATACATTCCCGGCATGAAACAATCACTTTAATATGCTGTCATCAGGTTTTTCTCCTCCTCAGCAGGAAGTTATTGATCATACTGAGGGCTTGCTTTCACAACAAGACAGCTGTATTCTCTCTGAGGGTTGATTCACATAAGTAGTTGCGTTCAAATTTCCCGGTGTGTAGACCTGTGATTCCTCATTACACTGAAGCAGAGGAAATATTGCTGGAAACATATAGCATGTTTTTCACTCCATGGTGTTTCTTCTGGTCCTGTACAGAACAATAGACGATGAAGTCACCGGGGTTTTCTCGGTACATCTATGCTGCTGAGGCACAGGAGGTCTCAGTCTCGCTCTCTTTCTGTGTGTTTTACACTTTCAAGTCAACCTCTGTGAAGTCGCCGTTATCTCCAGTTTCATTTGTCGACAGGCCTGGTAGCAGAGAGAAGAAGGGGGAGCAGAGGAGTAAAAGAGAGGCAGCGATGGTGGTGGTGGTGGGGGGGGGGGGAGGGTGGCAGAGAGAAGGACGGAGGCGGAGAGAAGGAGGGGGAGTGGTAATGTAAGAAAATTGGAGGATTAGACGGCGAGTCGTCTTCCTGTCTGCTGCAACCCCATTCTCCTCTTCTTCCTCCTTTTCATGCTTCCATCCAACCCCTCAGACTATAATAACACAGTCTGACACACTGACAACCAGCCCCTCACGCCATTTTCTGCTTTATGCCTGATTTGGTCCTCTTCTTTTTCCCCTGGATTTGTTTTTCTCCACTTTCCACAAATCTTAAACCCCAATTGTCTTCCGCTTATTTCCTCTTCTTTCATTTAGGAGTAGAATTACAATCTACAATCTCCTTTGCTGTTATCCTCAAATTACTTTGTACACCTCCAGCCATGATCAGATTCCCTAATCTTTACCAAGACAAACTCTATGCTATAAAGAATGAGCTAGATCTCTATATTAAAGTCTGAGGCAGATTTTTATTATAAGTCTACTTTTCCATGCAAGTAATAGTATAGAGATGTGGTGCTGACATGACACAAGGCAAAGAGGTAGTAGTGGTGGGGGATGTGAGCAATGAGTGAGTTTCTGAGTGTACACAGAGGGGTCTGAAAGGGCCTAAATGGATCTGCGATTGGACTCTCTGAGGTCGTCATCAGCCCAGATTGGAGGCCATTAGGGCCTATTTAAAAGAATTACTTCCAGGATGCAATCAAAAACCCTGATAGGTAATCAATGGCAACTAGATCAGGGCACAAAGGCAGTCCATGTGTCTCAATCAGCCACCATTCAGCAGGACAGGGAGATCAGTACCAGCCAAAAACTAGTGCATGAATGCACACACACACACACACACACACACACACACACACACACACACACACACACACACACACACACACTGCACATGGCATGCAGTCACAAATACCTGAGACATACGCACACAAATACACACTGCAATAAAAATGTACAATCACTGTGACAGGAGTATGCATGGATGGATAATCCACAAGCACACACATAAGAGTAAGCTGATCTGCAGATGGCCGTATTACTCTGACCTGCGCTCAGACAATGATTCATCAGTAGGCACGTAATGCCTCCAACTCCACCTCCTGAGCTTTAAAATAAGAATTACAGGACACACCGGGGAGTGATGGACAGAGAGGGGGAAGAAGAAGAAGAGCAAAGAGCAAAAGCCTGAGTGGAAAGGTACAGTAGGTGGAGGGAGGAGTAATGGGGGAATAGGTAACAGCAAAGGAGGAGATTGTGGACAGACAAGTTGATTTATTAGACCCTCTAGTTAACTGAGCCCTCTACACAGGCTGCACACACACACACACACACACACACACACACACACACACACACACACACACACACACACAAACCAGCAACACCCAGCGAGAGTGATGAGTGGGGAGAGGCTGGTAATGCTGCTCAATGATGCACACGGTGTTTAGTTCAGTTTGAGTGCACCCGTTTCTCCACCCATGGAGACTCTCATTGCTCTGTGGCAGGTGGACGAAATGGGAGAGATAAAGGGAGAATTAAAAGTGGGAGAAGGAGAAAGAGAGAGAGAGAGCCAACGCCACAAATTGGGTCAATATGCCTGTTCATAAACAGAGCAGAACCAGAAAAGCTGCGAGGCAAAATTAGCACCCATGCACAGTCCAAGCTGGTGGGACTTTAGAATGCATACAAACATGCACACATGCATATGCAAACAGCAATGGACTGTGCAATAACTTGATTTATTAGGTTATATACACTGGCGCATATAAATGTAGAAACACATATAGCAATAGGAACAATAATAGTCCTGACATGATAAAACACCATCAAGAAGGGGATATGAAACACGCTGCACTCTCTGCAATAAGATTACCGGCTATCAGCCCTCAGTAGATTTGCCAGCGGGAGTCCCCAGTATAATAAAATCAGATTAAAGGACAATCATATTTATTTCTTGTATATACAATATATCAAGGTTGCTCAGTAGCTTTTATTGTGATAGACTCCGAAAAGGCAACCCTCTGTGTACTCTCCTTCTTCTAAGTTGACGTTAGACTGTGTTTAATGAGCTTCAGGTGTCAAGGAGTTGGAGATGTAACAGGATAGGCTGCCGAGGCTTATTGATTTATTGTTTTTCAGACAAGTTTTTGTACTTTTGTTATTGCCTGGCTGTCAGTGGTAATGTCATTTCAGAATAATTTCAGATGAATAAAAGTTGAGGGACAGCGTGTAAATGTGAGTGTGTGGTTGATCTGCAGATGGATAAATTATGAGAAAATAAGATGATTCAGAGAAGTTGATATGACTTGTGACGCATAAACAGTTCTCCTGCTCTTGGAGTCTGGGAATAGAAAGACGGTATGTGAATAGTTGTGAATGTTTTAATTGACATCGATTAGGAATGGAGGCAACAGTGTGAAGTCTTAATGAGTATGAGTTTTACCTACATAATTACCACCAATAAAAATCAGCATCTACTGCTGCTACTGTCTGTCAAAGTCAATAGACACTGCATACAAGTTTGGAGGATAAATCAAACCACAAATCTAAACTTAAAAATAAATTGTCACATGAGTCACATAGGGGTTGTAGATGATGAACCTAGCATGTATGACTATATTTTATTTACAAATACATAGCATGGTCAAATGTTACTGACAAAGAGGTTCTCTGCCCCGATGCTGGTCAGTCAGTTACAAAGCAGGAGAAGCACACAATGCATCAGGATCACTTAAGTGTCAACTCCAATGATTTGGACTGAAACAAGCTTATAATGGATGTATGAAACATTTAGAAATAATGTAGAAAATTTGGTTTAATTATCAATACAAACAAATCATTTAAGAATGCATTAGGTTGCTGTCAATTCAGTGATAATGATGTCACTCAGGGTGTAAGAGTCGGTTTATCGACGCTAGACATATATAAAGAAGCATTGCTGAAAGTAGCAGGTTTTATGGGCACAACATATGAATATAAAACAAAGGAAAGGAACAAAGACATTAATTTTTTGAACTATGCATTAATTTTTACCTTCATTTTGCATGCTCTATCATGGTAACTAGGAATCATACCATACACATGTCTGTACTTTTGTATCCACTGATTAGAGATCTCATGCATTCTGGCCCCAGCCAGCTTTGTGCTTATGCAGCTAGCTGTTTGTCTACTTTGCTCATGCTGTCCAGGGACAGCAACTGTCTAAACAGCACTTGTATCGTTGGATCATATAGTTGTTATCACAGCATGATATTACAAAGAAATGGAAACAGATTTTACTGATTTTAGAGGTTTTTAGAGGTAACTCTGCAGAGACCACAGTGTCCTCCAGCATCTATGTCAGAATTTACTGGCTGGGTTAAAGACCCCTGTTTGGCTAATAGTGTGCTATCTTGTGGGCTGAATGCATGGTTTCAAAAAAGTAGAGTGAACTTTTTATTAGCCCAGGGTTGTTACACTCAGCAGCCCATCAAATGAGAAAACTACAATGATATTCGGAAGTGCGCAGTGAGTGTCCGTCTGCCGAGGCCAAGCAGTTCCCTTAAAATCCATCAAATCTTGGATCTTGATGAAAAAAATGAGGTATATTTAGGAGGTTGTTCAAGATGAGTGTAAACTTTGGTGTGGAACAAAATAAAAATCCACATCCAAAAAAGTGACCAAAGTTTTAGTCATTAAAGACCTGGGGATGAGACTCATCAGTCATTTTCTAGAATCACTCACCCCAACTTTAAGGATGCTGCATCTTCAGTTAATACGATGTGAATCTACAAGATCAATAATGTCCTTCTTTGAAAAAAAAAAACTAAAATTAATGTATTATAGCTCTACTATCAAGTTAGCAATAGTCCATTATTCTCAAACAACAGCAGGAAATAAAGTCTCAGACTTCTCAGCGGTCCGTTCGCCCACACGACTAGATGTTCCTCTCGTTTGCCTTAATGCCACATAATTATGAGTGGTTCCAGGTTTGGCAGGCCAAGATAGTTGGGAGTTGTTGAGATTGTGAGATTTCATGTGCGAGTGCATAAGTGTGTGTTTGTGCATGTGTACTTTGTGTGAACAGAGAAGTCATCTTATTTACCCACCTTGGTGTTGGGGGGTGGCCATCACCCGCCCAGCTAAATGCCATGCAAATGCTGCCGCCACCGTCAAGCTGCCAATCACGGCGCTGTTGGCATTCACGCTTGCCGCTGGAGCATTTAGACCATCTGTGATCTTTACTAAATGAGAAATAACCCTAGCCTGTCCAAGCTGGTCACAACGTTTAAACAACGCTACCCCTCCCACCCCCAAATTCCCCATGAAGAATGCTGTGATGTGAAGACATTGCATTGTGTCAGAGGGATGATAAAGAAAACAAAGAGGGCGGAAGGGAGCGAGCGATAAGGGAGATGTCTTACTCCCCTAGTACAGCCTCATTATGATGATGTGATTTGCTGGAATGGCAGCAGCAGCTTTCGTCACTAATACCAGCTCCCCTGAGCCACGAAACAGCGCTTTATTAAACTTTATGAAAGGCTTAGCTGTCCAATTTATGAGCCTGCCTGCTGAGGACACGAGTGAGCAGAGACAGAGGAAACACCGCGGCACTACATCAGATGAGATTACACGGAACAAAAAGTTTTACCCTTGACAGCACTTTTTCTGTCGTTTTGCTCAGAGACGCAAACACAAGACACAATATCAGACTTGATCTTCGAAGAAATTATGGCTCTGCGGCATTTCTGTAATATTTGGAAACACTCAAAATCCAACCTTTAATTCAATCATTTTAATATGCATTTGCAGAAGTGGAAAAATTCTGTCATTATGGTTTATTTATTATCATTTATTTGGTAAATCATTCATCAGTCATGTTATTTCTACTTCATTTTTTAAAATTACATATACGTTTTTAGAAATAATTTTCCAATGAGAAAAATAAATGTGCAATCAAATTTAAAATACCCAGACATGGATATTTGCACCCCATCTTACCATTTACTCTTCTTGTTAATGATTTTTCAAAACCCTAAAATGTAACACAGTAAGTACAAAGACAGAACATTAATGTGTAAACTATAAGAATATATTTTCACTTATTATAATTTTCATTTGCTGGGGGAGTTTTTTGCAGTGTCAATCACCCATCATCTTTCTCTTTGACATACCTGGAGATCCATGATGCACAATGGTGCAATACCAAATGTGTGTTTGATGAGCAGCTAGATCATTTACTATATTGTTGTGATATCTGTTCTAATGCTGTGTACTATGGCTGCCTAGATTCCTCATGACTCTTATGATTATACACAGACACAATGTGCACAGAGCTGTACACACCTTGCTCAGTCCACTCATGCTGGAAAAAAAAGCCTCATTAACTCCTGTGTCTTTGCTGACATTCCGTTATCACATGCTGACAGACACACACAGATAAACACACCCATTAAATATTCACTAAAGTGTTTATTTTGGCAGGAAGACAGCCAGACAAACACACACATGTGAACACATTTGCACAGATCCCTAGGTAGCAATTAGTCCTGCCCCACAAGAGTTTCCTCTCTTATCTCACTTAGCTGTAGGTGAAAATTAAATTTGTCTTAATGCACCAAAACAGGTCTCCCATCATAATGTGAGCATGTCAGGGTTAGACAGAGGAAGTGACAGGTACACTAGGCGACGGCGAGATTTTATTTACTCCATTTTTGAGGTAGGCACTAAAGAATGCACCAAAAATATTTTAATTCAATTTCTGTTTTTTGAGTGTTAAAAAAAACAACATACAGTATTTTTAATCCTTCAATTTGGCCAAATGCAACCAGTTGAGAAAAGGTACACATTACTGGATATATACAGTACATCAATCAAAGTAATAGAATATATGTGTCCCTTCAAGGTAAAAACAATGTGTAATTTTCAGGGTAAAAAAACTTTCCAATAAAATTCTCACCAGTTCCTTCTGCTACCACTACAGTGCAGAAAAGGAAGAAAGACAACAGTTACTTTTGTGCCCCACATAGCTTGTCATAGTATAACTATGAGAAATAAATCATGTAGGATCTGTTTAAATAGATCAGTGCAGGGTAATCCAATTTTGTTTTGCACATTTAATACAAAATGTTACTTTTAAAGAGTTGTCCTACGCAAGAGCACACTTTTTCAAACTGAATGTCATTAAAACACAGTTCCAGCCTTCACAGACCGAGCATGGGAGAGATAAGATCAGTATCAGAAAGTCCAAAGAGAACACATTATTCCCATCTGTGAGGAAACTGAAGCTTGGGTGTCAACATGGTGGAACATTCTACAAGGGTCATCACAATTGTCTTCAATCCCAAAGAAAATCACAAGTGGGATTTTAATAAAGCAGTTGCAACACAAAATAATCATGACTGGCATTAAAAGAAAGTAGCTCAACAAACTCAGGATTTGCCCTTCTATCTGGGATGTATAACAGAATTTGAAGGGTTCTAACCTGACCCATGGCCCTTATCAGCACTACTGACTTTGAATATAATTTTAGTTCTCTGGGGCCAAAGTGTTCTACGACTGCAGTGGAATTATATGATTTGTTTTCAAGCGAAATCTAAGGTTCATTTTATTTTGGGGAGATGTGAATGATGAATCCCATTACTTATTGTTCAGGTTTGTTTTGTTTTTTGAGGGCTTTTTTTTGTATTTTTCAGGACATGGGTAGGATTACGTATATGCAAGAAGCCATGTGAATTCCAATCTGATTGTTTTCAGTCACCTTACTTGGCCATGAATTAAATATACAGTACTGATTTGCAAACCTGAGATTCTGGTGTCCACAAAATCGTTTAAGTTGAACATATGGCATGTTAAGCCCAAAAAAATAAAAGAACTGACTCATCCTTGCCTGATAATGTCAGTGATTCAGCAAAACCCTAAAAGATATAAATACACACGCAGTCGTTCCAGGCCAGGATTTCACCACATGAATATATTTAGCACACCATCACGCAGACGCTGAATGAACGACCATCAATGGTGGCAAACGACAACATAACACTCGAATCAATGACACTTTGCTGCTAATGAATGACAAGGCTAATTGCGGAACGGCTTGTTGCTCTTTGGTTTTAGATTAATACTCCGACAAGTGAAGTGCTCTAATTATCTCCAGTGTGTTTGTGCCTGAGCACTGCTGCCACAACTTCACTTGAGATGTCTGCAGAATGAGACAAGCTAATTAAGAGTGATTTCCCTGCTCCCCACTCATTAATAACACAACAGCAATTAAGAGGAGCTACATGGCGCGATTGGTGCTAACAAGATTAGCCTCATGAAGAAATGAGTTTAGGAGTGAGGGAGAGACAGACAGATTCAAAGAATGGCGACAACTGAAAAGAAAGATACAGTCGACAGAATAAGATATCAACAGGTACTGGAAGGAGAAAGAACGTGATGATGAGAGGGGCCAAAAGAAAATAAGTGACTACAATGACGAATGAATTGGAAAGACAAAAGAGAGGGTAAATGTATTCAGCATCTAGGTTCACACTCTAGCAGTTCCAGCCATGAAGACCATAACACCTCCCCTTCAGTGAGACACACGTCTGTTTGCTTCACACATCAGATCATCAGGCTTTTTCCTTATTCATTCCCAGGGCTGGTGATTGGTGGTCAAGTGAAAATACCATAAACCATTTTAATGCTGCATTCAAACTGAATGCAATATTGGGAGTAACTCTTCAACTACACCTAAGATTACATTGGCATCTTAAAATTATAATGATAACTCTTCAGTGTCTGTTGCTTTTTCCATACATAAAACAAAAGATTTGTGCCTTGTGTTTGTGCTCATTTGTTGTTCTTAAATGTCTTTCTTTGTGTTGGTTTTCTTTTTGTTGGTTGCCGTGATTCTTTTTGTTGGTTACCATGATATAATAAGCTTTGCCCTTATAAGGGCTTTAACACAAACAAGGAACTTTAACAGAGTTGCTCCAGACTTAAGTTTCCTGCTAGAAAGGGTTTTTTGAAGGTAAAGCTGCCTTAATTAATATTTTTATAATGAATCAACATTACCAGATTTATTTATGGAAAACACAAACTTCAGCAGAGATTCTCAAATGTCTCTTCTCTCAATTTTCCATATGACATCCTTCTTATCTGTGCATATTTTACTTCCTGTCTTATTTTGAAAGACAAACAGGTCCTGTTATTGCCCTCCCATGGCTCCTGCCCCTTTGATAATCCACATCTGCTCCCAATTACCCAGCTGCCCCTGGCCTTGCTATTAAACAACTTGTGTGTACTGTGTGTACTCCCCACGGCTCCAGTAACAGGTTATTTGGTTCTTGCTCGTGTGTTTATCACTCTCCAGTGTTTTTCTTAATGCTACAGATTTTAACTTTGTTCTTCTATTTTCTCTGACTCCCTTCCTAGATTTGTCTGTGTCAAACTGACTTCTTTTGTATGACCACC
Source organism: Antennarius maculatus (assembly GCA_013358685.1). Taxonomy (NCBI): domain Eukaryota; kingdom Metazoa; phylum Chordata; class Actinopteri; order Lophiiformes; family Antennariidae; genus Antennarius; species Antennarius maculatus. The sequence goes on from CM023608.1 coordinate 13,641,889, forward strand.
TTGTTTACCCTGAAGCTTTGCCTTTTCTCTATCTGTCTCTGATTTGAGTCTCTGATCTGCCCAGAGGTACCACAGCCCGAGCTTCCCAATATGACACAGTTCATTGTTCTGATTTATCAGTCGATCTCAGCAGCTGCAGACATCTTCAGCTGTATGTCTCTGATGAACCCACTGTATCTGCTCGGCACCAGAAAACACACAGAAAGTTGGTGAACAGCTGCTGAGCACAGTGGATCACTAATAGTTAGATATTTAATAGTTAGATATAGTAAAGAACAATTTTTTGGGGGGATTTATCTAGCTTTGGGTTTTTTTTCGGACATATTAATATAACAAACTTCACACCTTCATCACATTTACAACATCAACAACATCCAAAAAAATAGGGCTAATGGATAGACGCCAATAGGCTTGTGAAATTCCCGTTTCATTACAATAGGTTGTCAACAACTCAGAAATTAAATGTTTTCAAACAGTTCATCCGTTAAATTTTGACAGACGATCATACTGTTATCCACTTCAAGACATCAGTCTTCATCCCAGATATAGCCTAGAGCACAACCATGTTTAAATTCTCCCTAGGAACAACAAAGTTTATTGACATCATAGATAGTCAAAACAAGACGCTGACCTTGCCAGTGTTCTTCACAAGAATATAATGATCATATTCACCTCTTTCAGCAGACAGTGTTTATCCAAGAATTAACCAGTTTATTACAAACACTTTAACAGTTACATATGCTATTATATTGTCAAAAGATATCAATATAGATGCTCTTTAAAGTCTCAAACTTAATGTTATCCCTCCAAGCAGAAATCCACGTTTTTTTGTTCATTAATCCATGTTTCTGACATTGATTATGTTGAATGGTTTTTCAACTGTTCCATGTAATACGTGACGTGTCCATAATTAGTGTCACTATTGAAGTGATTCTGTTGTACAGATCTTTGGTGTAGTAACAATTCTTGTCCATCTTTATTCCTCATATTTCACCAACTCCTCTGCACTCCTGATCACCATTGTTTTTATCTGGTCCGGAGAAAGCCCTTTTGTTCTGATGAAGATCCTGCAGTTCTTTGTGCAGGTGTTGTCGATCAACCCATTCTCCTTCAGTTGTCAAGCTTTTTTAGCGATACCAGCATTCTTTTTAGTGAGATTCTCACTAATGTAGACATTTTTTCCTTTCAGTTTGAAGTCTTGCTTCAGAAGAACAATTTTGTGTTTATGATTCTGGAATTTTATCAGCACTGCAGGTGTTCTCCTACCTCCAGATGGCAGTAGATAAGATGTCTCATTCTGGTCTGGATCTATAGTTACCTCCAGATCCCTCAGTTGAGAAATCACTTGTTGTTCCTTAGTCTCGATGTCATCGCTGTGCTCAGTTCCCTCTCCTCTGGCCACAGCATTTGTGTAATTCTTCGGCTCTTGTGATGTCAGTGATGATCACATCATTTATACGAATGCGTTGTTCCAAATCATCCATTCTTTGTTGTCCCTGTTCTAAAACAACAGTTCTTTGGTCTTTTTCATCTATGTCTTTCCACATTGTCTTTGTCCTTCATTTCTTCTATGGCGTCTAGCACAGGTTTTAGCTTTCCTTCCAACTTTTTATCAAAGTCACTCCCAAACTTACCAAAGTTACTCCTTAACTTATTAAAGTCACTCTTTAACTTGCTCTTTAACTCTTTCATAGAAGAGACCATCTAGTCTAGAGTATCCTCCAATTTTTCTCTTCCTCTTGTCATTTTGCAGAGAATATAAATCTTAACTTTAAAAAGCAGATGACTAATGAATCAGCTCTGAATTCAAGGTTATTGTGCACCTATAAAACATCCATTGATGATATTTAAGTAGAGATCTACAGGGAATTCATTGAAAATAAAACTGGTTCCATGCATTTTGATAAGCTATTACACATATATTTGTACACTTACTTACACATAACATATATTAAGTCAATTTTTATTTCAAAACGATGAGCTACATTTGCAACTGTGGAGCACCATTTTTTTGTGGCAGAGAAGTTAAAGGTCAGTAAATATTCTGTGAGGCATACTGAGCATTTTTAAGGAGGAAAAAAGAGAATAACCTAGTTCAAGGTAAAATTCATCTTTGAGCAGACTGTATATACATTATCTATACAAAACAGATTGTAAAGCAATGCAAACTGCAAGTGTGTGTATGTGTGAATGTGTGTTAGTCTGAAATAGACTGTATGAGGATGTCAGTCATGCTGCAAGCATGGAGCTCTTGACAAGAGACTCAATCAGCAGCACTAAAGCCTGCCTCTGCCTCTTCTGCCTCTGCCGCCCTTCTTTTGCTACGACTAATCTCCACTGTAGGATGTACAGGAGCCATTTGATATTGTCTTCCCCGGTGTTTTTCATTATCACCGTCTTACTGCTGCCTGCCGGTGGCATTACCACAACATTAGTGGGCTTGACAGAATGAGAATCACCACACAATCCTGTCACAACCTCCCATCTCTGCTGTAACCCTACTCTCATTTCAAAGCTCCTTTGTCTCCTCTTGCCTTTCACTACCTTTTTTTTTTTTGCTTAGAGGTGGATCTGCAGCAGGGTAATGGACAATATTTTGGGGGAAATTGTTGGGAATTTAGGCGGTTTGTTGGACTTCACTTACATTTGAGCAGAAAGTAAAGTGTAATGAACTTTTTATTGTACATCTGGTTGAAGCATAGTATTAAAGCTGACACTGGCAAGAGTGAATGCTTGAAAGTGTTCTCTATTTTCTTGCATTGCTTTCACAAATACGGTATCCTCATTGGGTTTGTTGAAGATAGATCAATAGGAATATCTTAACATATTCTTGTCGTTATTCAGTCCCAAGTATGAGTCTTAGTTTCTTAACTGACACAAATTCACTCTGTATAGTCATAAACACAGTCATGCAGCTGCAAACATGCAGAAACTGTTGACAGGCGTATCACAATCAATGCCTGAATGCAATCAGTTCTTGTGACTCCAACCACACTAGAATTTTTTAAAAGATTTGAGAATTTTACAACTACATTATCAACTCTTCTAATAAGAAGCTGAAATTTGGGCTCATCAAATGGAATGGAATATTTGCCCCTCCGGATTTTTTCCACTTCACTTCTCAATTTTATTTTAACTGTTTTTGCATTGTTTAAAGAGCTTGGCTTTGCAATAAAAGGGAAAGACCATTGTTAATATTGTTTAGCCTTAACTGGAGACCCAAGCACATGAACAACAAAACTTATTGTTCATCACTGGGGTATGCATTAAATGTAGATTCCTGGTTCTATTCTGAACCAATACCCAAGAAAATTTTTTTTTAAAACCTCCTCAAACAGACGGTTCTTTTTGGTTGCGTAGTTTTCTAGTTCTATTCAGATGTCTATTAATTTCTCTCTAGAGCATGAGGATTCATGGATGCTAATTTTACAAAACAATGTTCTCTTGTGAAGAAAATAACTCCAGAACTTTCCATCTCACACATTCAGCAGGTCAAATCCAATTGGATCAAAAACTTTGCAAAACCGCAAACATCCCCATCATTCTTAACTGTATTGAGACATTGCTCCACAAGTTAAGACGATGAAAGTTGTTACCATTATTCCTGTTCGACATGGAGATAATAGTGTGGATGTTACAATGCTGAAATTACCTTTCAAGTTTAACCCAAACATACTGTCATACCTAAATTAATTCTCATTTATTCACTGTTTATATGGTTGTGGTCTTAATCTTAATGTTCAAATATTCAAAGTTGCTCTCAAAACACAAATAAACAAAACCATAATTTCAGGCTACTATTTTTGTAAATGGTCATTATAGACATCCTCTGTCTTAATCCTGAAGCACCAATGCTAGGACGTATGTCAGTTACATGAATTGACAGCTTGGCCAAAAACATGCTGATGAGCTGTAATAATAAAACTATGTAGAGATAAGTAGAAAATCAAGGACCAGCTGTATTCTTGTGGATATCTGGCACTTAAAGCAGGTGGTCAAGTAAGGGTTAATTGCTGAACACACTAAAACGAACATGATGCATGAATGTTCCCGCATATGATGTGAAAATGAAGGTTTTCAAGGACACAAAGTGACTGTGAACTAAGACAGGCTGTTAAGGCACCAGCTGCAAATGTAAATGTAAAGAAAATGATGAGGCTTACTCTGACACAAAACTCATGTGGCTTAAAGCAATACCTCACTCTAGCAGAAGATTTCTACCTTTCAGCACACAAATCTTCGCAGCAGGTACAACATTTCCCGCCCTGGGGATCCACAGTCAACACCAGCATTCAGTCTTTCTCCCTTGCTCTTGGTATTGATATTTGCTAACAGCCAAAATTACTTTTTGGAAAGAATCATCTGGGATGTTATATAAAATAATGACTCCTGGATCAACTTTACCTTGTGTTTCATTATATTTCAAAATGAAAGTAAGAAAAATAGCTTTTTGCCTGATTCCAAAAGAGTCTGTTTTTCAAAGGTTCTGCTTTATGATTCTGTACCGTCTAGATTTTTATTTTTTAAGAAGTATATTACATCAATAATGCTAGTCTGAAAACATAAGAGACCAGCAGGTTATAAATTCAGTTACCACTCAAATGAAATTAAACCCATCCTCGTTCAGTAAATAAGTTGTAAAGCATGACAGATAACAAAACATGGTGAATATCACGCACACCCAAAGCCACAGATATTCACCTCTAAAGACTCATTTATGTCAGTCGTGTCCAGCAAACCATTTCAATATAGATCTATGTTTGTTTTTTAATTTTTTAAAAAAATGTATCCATTTGCTATATTTCTTCTATTTATGTGGGGTAGTGTTATGGTAGCTAAGTGGGGTATTCCAAACAATCCTGTCCCCAGCAACACATTCAGGCTTGTCATGGGGGGGATTCCAAGGCTGGACGAGACGTGTAGTCATTCTGGTGAGTTCAGAGCCTCCTCACAGGGTCCCAAATCATCAACCTTTGGTCTAAGTTATTGTGATACCATGCACACTTGTGATCTGCTTAATGCTCAACAAGATGTTTGCAATGGCCATCTATCCAATCCATGTCTAGCACAGAAGTCCAGTAACACAGCAGCAAGTTCCTCCAGGTTGCTATGGGCACTCTCTCTCAGACTGGGGACCAAAAATGACCATATCCAAAATTACCATATCCATATTGGTTCGAGAAACAGGATTACACAGGAAGATGTCCCCAAGTTCATACAATACCACCTCACACAGTGCCAGTTTGTCCCATGTCCCCATCCATCATATCTATGATGACAGAAGTAAGAATGCCCATTTCCCTTCTCTCACCTGCAATCCCGCCCATAATGCACCTGAAGGTCATGGTCTCATAGTTCAAGGACCAGTAACCTTACACCTGCAAACAAGCTCCTGTTTCAGATCTAACTCCATAGGGGGTTTCAAGTTTCCCTATTCTTGGCAAGGTGATACAGGCCTTTCAAGAACTGTTCAAATCACTCTTGGCCTGGAACCTCCTGAGGCCAGGTTGCTGTGGGAGATCTCACCAATTGGTATTGGCCCTAAGCATTTAGTATCACAGGGACTCTCAGGAACCTAACTTTTGTCATTTTCTCTGTAGTTTTTGAGCTTCATTGATTGTTGTCTGTGCACTGCCTTTTCTCTATGATTAGACATATGTGTTAGTTACTACATGTTGTGTTACATATACTACCATACAGACATAGACACAAGCTAAAAAAATGAAGCTATCACGCCAACAAAGACCCATTAAACTGAGCGACCAGCGCCACACTTCACTCAGGAAGCTTTCAGATCATTTAATAAACGTCATGCAGGTTTGTTGGTGAACACTTCCTCCTAGAGGTCATCTTCCGCAACAACAGCTTTACATACGTTTTCGGGCTTGAAGGCCTTGTGACTAAATACTCGTCTACAAAAAATGGATGGATGGAAGTTTTATTCTGATCCAGACTGTATTTTTATTGTGTGAAACTCAATGTTTTGGAATTTTTCATAAATGTGAATGTATATGTACATTTTGTGAGAGTTTTCAGTATTTCAAAGAGCAGTCTCCAGAAGTGCACAAGTTTGATTTAGATTACATCGTTAAGCAAGGTAATGTAATTTGCATTACACCTTTCTTCCAGGGAGGTCAAAGGTCATTGAAAGACACACTTAGTGCTTTAGAGCTGGTGCAGCTGCAGTGTTTTGCTGAAGAACTCCCTCATCAGAATGAATACTGGCTCTCAGACAACCAGATGGACGACAGTCTGTCCCACCATGAAGCCGTCCCTCCATCTTCCTCATGTGGTGCAGACCTCTTCAATCCTTCATACTGAGCTGCTTTTGCTCTCAACGGGAGTGTTAGCAGGTGACTATATGACCTCAGAGGCACGCTAACTCCTCTTTTTAAGTATTTGTGCTGCATATTTTCCAGCCTTTTCCAGCATTTTAGAACAGCACACCAGCAGTTTTTAAAAGCAGTTTTTAAAAGCAGTTTTTAACTGCCCTTTCTGCTAGAAATATTTTAGCTTTTCTTGTCCCTGTAGGCAAAGAATCATCATCTTTAAATGTTAAAGATGTGATTAGGTTTCAGGGGGAATGGGATCAAGGTGCAGAAATTTGTGCAAACACCCTTCTAATTGTTGTTTCAGTTATTTCTCTTTCTTTGATAATAACTTCTTGATTTCTACATGTATAAAATAGTAATTAAGAAACATAACTACAATTCTTGGTTGTTTATCGATTTCAAAAATTAGGCCTTTTTGTATTTTTCAGCTCATACTGCAGTCTTGACGGACGTTCCGTATCTACAGTATACCCTGTATATGCAACCTTCTAAATCTATAGTGCACTGCTCTGTATAATCAGGACTTTGGTAATGTAAATTTTGTTTCTTTAAAAAAATGAAATGCATTGTATTGGTGCCTTTACATAAACACAAGACATGGACAAGGACTGTTGTATTTATCATGTATATAATTTCAGTCATATCACTATGGGTGTTTTCAGCTCAACATTGTTTGATACATTAACAATCAATAAAGTGATCAGTTTTGATGATTTGCCTTTTCGTTCATGGTTCCTTGGTGTTTCAGTGATGGTGTTAACAATTGTGAAACAAGCTCAATCTTGTGTTTCGATTTTTTTTTGTCAAGGTTTGCTTTAGAAATATCCAAGACAACAACAATCTGCTATTAGTATGACAAGCAGCAACTTGTTCCAATACTGTACTCAAAAATGTATTGTGACAACACTCAAGAACTAATTCAGGAGGTTGGTACTCAACAAAATGCATTCCTCCTCCACCAAGACCCTTATAGCACCCCTCCTAGCAGTTCTGTAACCTTTAACCCAAGTCCTTCTGTTGGGTCTGGATTTTTATTTGGATCTACAACACATTCCACATAATAATCCCATCAATACTCCTAAAAAAAACCCACGTTTCATCAACATCCATGCAACATTCACTGACAAATTAAAGACGGTGAAAAACACCTTATTTTACAATATTAAGTGACAAAAAAAGTCCTGGATCAGCTCTTTACTCAGATTTGCAACTAAATTTAGTGAGGTTTAATGAAGTTAATGAAGTTTTGCCCAACACACATGGTCACACCAAAACTGGAAAAACCACTCAGTGAAACGCTGCAGACAACAACTGCAGCACTCTGAATCTGTCTGGGTGAGGAAGTGATTAAATAATTTGTCATTTTTTTTGTATGTGTGTAAATCAGAGTAAAGGAGGAACCACTACTGAATAGGGCTGACATGTCAATTTTACACATATTTGTCAACTAGTAGTTTCCTTATTACTTTATGTTTACAGTATCTCCCCATCACATCTCTTCTAACTCATTACTATTTAATATTTAGATCAGTCTGTTACATATTACACAGTAAATCTTTATTATCTAGTTCCTGAGTCATTCACCACTTGTTCTAGAGCAGCAACTTTATTTTCTGTGCACTATATTGTAAAGTGTAATCTGTTTTAAGCAATGACTCAAATGCAATGTAGGAAGCCTATGAAGATTTATTGGAATGTGATAACTTTAAATGGGGGCACAACCCACAGGCACACACTGACGGGAACAGGCTGATAGAGAGAGTACATGTACAGAACCAACAGTATTAGGTAAGCCAAAGCACCGCCAATCACAGATGAATTAAAACAATGTATGAGAACCATGTGAGAAAGGCATTACTGGCAGTAAAAGTAATCACAGAATATTAGAGATGATGACTGGGTGTTAAAAACCCCGTGTCTTAAGGTGCACCTCCCGGATCCAACGTGGACCTTCGCTAGAGGTAAAACATCTATTTTTAATATTAATGAAAGGCCACTCTAGGACATCAGCTGACTTTCAGGTTGGCTTTGTTTACTGTTGCTCCTTCATAAATTCTTTCATGTAGGTGGCCAGAGCTTCAACCTCCTCCAGCGTGATGGCGTTGTACAGAGATGCACGCATTCCTCCAACTGACCTGCAGGAGAGGCAAAAGTGTCGCGTTTGACTCAATCAAAGTTAAAACACGGAGTAATTCAACTTCCAACTGCTGGCAATTTCCACAGAGCATGATTTTTATGTATTCATTATATTAATGTTGTTATATGGATATTAAAGTAGGTTTGTAAAGAAGGGTAAAAAGGTAGGCATTATTGCATGATAAACTAACCTGTGTCCTTTGAGTGATATCATTCCACGTTTGGATGCACCCTCTAGAAACTTTTTTTCCAAGGCTTCATCTCCTTCTTTCTTCCCAACACGAAAGTTCACATTCATACGACTTCGACAACCATCTTCTACAGGACACCTGAACAGGTGGACACATCAGCAGGTTATTATCATTTTTATCATGCTCGTCTTTAATTACACAGGTTTCTTCACTGCTTTTGTAAGAAATCATACAAAGTAATTACAGTATTTTCCACACTATAAGGCGCACTGGACTATAAGGAGCACCCTCAATAATGTTTGTTTTACAAGTTATTTCATATATAAGGCGCATTGGATTATAAGGCGCACACAATAAAAAATAAATACAATTTATTTGATAAACTGCAGCCGCTGTAGTTGCGCAATCCGTCCACTAGATGGAGCCGCGCTGCTCGGGCAGTCATGATTGCATTCATGACTTCCTGACCACCTTTGAATGGCCCCTATTGTTATGTCAATAAGCCATTCTGAACCTCATCAAGGAAACCTGATCACTTGTTCACTTTGCCATCTTAGAAAGAAGTCAACACGCATATTAAAAAACCTGACATTAAAAACTGGTTAAATTCATTACCAGTGCAGTCAGTGCGAACAGAGCGGATTATTTCCTGACGTTCGAAGCAGCTATTTAAGCTCCGACGTTCGTCGTCGTTTATTAATTAAATATTGTTTCGATCGATCGGTAGTCCGGTCGGAGGTGAGGTGCAGCTATTTGCTGCTGTGTGTTCTAAACAATTTTTTAACTAGTTTTTAATGTCAGGCTGCTAATTTGCTGGAAAATGCGACGCTGTTTTACTCCAAGAACTGACTTTAACGTCGGTGTCTCACCGCCGTGAATCTCACAGCACGTCCCTGCAGACAGATTACACAACCCTGAATGCGCCCCCCCCAACGTGTTTCAGGTATCAACATTTGCAAATCAATTGCAGCACACCCGTTGGCACGTTTGTATAGCAGTGACTCAGCTCTTGAAATTTCAGAAAAGGCTGGAAGTTCAGCTTTGAGGGTCACTTTCATTCACCTTTATGCCAGTTTCTCCGTGTGTTTCCACAGACTAATAGAAAGGACCGTCAATAGATTCCAGATGACAGCACAATGGTATTTTTAAGACCAATTAAGTTTAAAGTGGGTTATTTCCGACGCCAAATAGTTAGGAAATACTGAGATCAGTCAGTCAGTCAAACTTTATTAATAGCATTGTTGAAAGTTCCTTACGTTTTGCTACGTAATCACCGGTGCTCCAACAGTCTGCTCTACCGTCTGAGAGCAGCTCAGTCAGAGCCGAGACTTCGGTGACGCCCCTTGACTACCGTTGTTAGGGGGCGTAGGCCCGAGTGCCTTGTGAGGGTGCTCCTCTGGTGGCGGAGTGCGGCATGACTGGCGGCCAGACTGCCGGCTTTTTTTCAGCGATCATGTTTTTAACCAATATCCATCCATCCATCCATCCATCCATTCTCTTCCGCTTATCCGGGGTCGGGTCGCGGGGGCAGCAGCTTAAGCAGGGAAGCCCAGACTTCCCTCTCCCTAGCCACTTCGTCCAGCTCCTCCGGGAGAATCCCAAGACGTTCCCAGGCCAGCCGGGAGACATAGTCTCTCCAGCGTGTCCTGGGTCGTCCCCGGGGCCTCGTCCCGGTAGGACGTGCCCGGAACACCTCACCAGGGAGGCGTCCAGGAGGCATCCTGACCAGATGCCCGAGCCACCTCATCTGGCTCCTCTCGATGCGGAGGAGCAGCGGCTCGACTCTGAGTCCCTCCCGGATGACCGAACTTCTCACCCTATCTCTAAGGGAGAGCCTGCGGGACACCCTGCGGAGGAAACTCATTTCGGCCGCTTGTATCCTGGATCTCGTTCTTTCGGTCACGACCCACAGCTCGTGACCATAGGTGAGGGCAGGAACGTAGATCGACCGGTAAATCGAGAGCTTTGCCTTTCGGCTCAGCTCCTTCTTCACCACGACAGACCGATACAGAGTCCGCATCACTGCAGACGCTGCACCAATCCGCCTGTCGATCTCCCGTTCCATCGCACCCTCACTCGTGAACGAGACCCCGAGATACTTGAACTCCTCCACTTCGGGCAGGATCTCATCCCCAACCCGGAGAGGGCACTCCACCCTTTTCCGACTGAGGACCATGGTCTCAGATTTGGAGGTGCCAATTCTCATCCCAACCGCTTCACACTCGGCTGCGAACCGTTCCAGTGAGAGTTGGAGATCACGGCTTGATGAAGCCAACAGCACCACGTCATCTGCAAAAAGCAGAGACGCAATGCTGAGGCCACCAAACCGGACACCCTCAACGCCTTGGCTGCGCCTAGAAATTCTGTCCATAAAAGTTATGAACAGAATCGGTGACAAAGGGCAGCCTTGGCGGAGTCCAACCCTCACTGGAAACGAATCCGACTTACTGCCGGCAATGCGGACCAAACTCTGACATCGGTCGTACAGGGATCGAACAGCCCTTATCAAGGGGTTCGGTACCCCATATTCCCGAAGCACCCCCCACAGAACCCCCCGAGGAACACGGTCGAACGCCTTCTCCAAGTCCACAAAACACATGTAGACTGGTTGGGCGAACTCCCATGCCCCCTCAAGGACCCTGCGGAGGGTGTAGAGCTGGTCCACTGTTCCACGGCCAGGACGAAAACCACATTGCTCCTCCTGAATCCGAGATTCGACTTCCCGACGGACCCTCCTCTCCAGAACCCCTGAATAGACCTTACCAGGGAGGCTGAGGAGTGTGATCCCCCTGTAGTTGGAACACACCCTCCGGTCCCCCTTCTTAAAAAGGGGGACCACCACCCCAGTCTGCCAATCCAGAGGCACTGTCCCCGACGTCCACGCGATGTTGCAGAGGCGTGTCAACCAAGACAGCCCCACAACATCCAGAGCTTTTAGGAACTCCGGGCGGATCTCATCCACCCCCGGGGCCCTGCCACCGAGGAGCTTTTTAACTACCTCGGTGACCTCAACCCCAGAGATAGGAGAGCCCGCCTCAGAGAACCCAGACTCTGCTTCCTCATGGGAAGGCGTGTCGCCGGAATTGAGGAGGTCTTCGAAGTATTCTCCCCACCGAGTCACAACGTCCCGAGTTGAGGTCAGCAGCGCCCCATCCCCACTATACACAGTGTTGATGCTGCACTGCTTCCCCCTCCTGAGACGTCTGATGGTGGACCAGAATCTCCTCGAAGCCGTCCGGAAGTCGTCCTCCAAGGCCTCACCGAACTCCTCCCACGCCCGAGTTTTTGCCTCAGCAACCACCAAAGCTGCATTCCGCTTGGCCAGCCGGTACCTATCAGCTGCCTCAGGAGTTCCACAGGCCAAAAAGGCCCGATGGGACTCCTTCTTCAGCTTGACGGCATCCCTTACCGCCGATGTCCACCAGCGGGTTCTGGGGTTGCCGCCACGACAGGCACCAACCACCTTACGGCCACAGCTGCGGTCGGCCGCTTCGACAATGGAGGCGCGGAACATGGTCCACTCAGACTCAATGTCCCCCGCCTCCCCCGGAACGTGGGTGAAGTTCTGCCGGAGGTGGGAGTTGAAACTCCTTCTGACAGGGGATTCCACCAGGCGTTCCCAGCAGACCCTCACAATACGTTTGGGTCTGCCAGGTCGGTTTTTAACCAATATTAATATGAATATTAATCCATATATAAGACGCACCGGATTATAAGGCGCACTACGGGTTTATGAGAAATGTTTAGGCTTTTAGGTGCGCCTTATAGTGCGGAAAATACGGTACTCAAGAGAACAGGAGGAGGGTGTGTCAATGGTCATCAATCACTGGAGATGTAAATGAGCTTTAGTTTGGTCTGGAAGCCATTTGTCAAGTGAAAAAAAACAATGTTTTTCCATATGGACAAAAGGAGCACGAGCTTTTTAATTTTATAATACTGTACACTGTTTCAGTTTTAAGCAACATGTAATCGTTTGTCAAAATGTGTTTAAGCTGCTAACAGTTCAGGAAGTCAGTGCATCAAAATACTGTATATATAGTAGATACATATATTAAATTTAAACATACAGATAATAAATTATGGTAATGTTTTATTATGTGCTACACTATTATGTAGGTTATTCTTCTACAATTATGTGAACTATTTGAGGAAGACTCGGAACACCAATAGCAGCATCTGCAGCAGGTTTGGTGAAACTTACACATAGAAACCATTAGAGGCGTTGATGATGTCATAAATCATGGTGGACTTCTGCTTGTTGAGTGTCTCCATGGCAGCACTGCCACCGTTGTTCTTAATCCACTCAAGAACCAGGCCCATGATGTAGATACTGAACAGATGAAAGATACAAAGTGGAAACTAGCAGGACACACAGTCATACTCCACTTACTAACTTAACCAATCAAGTTTCAAGAAAATCTAGTCTGTGCTTTATCGTGTGTTTAACTAGTCAAAGTAGGTAATGGATCCACCGTGAAATTTGATGCTCATTTCTGTGAATGAATCCTGAGGCAGTAACACAAACTCATTTTCCCACCATGCTATGATTTTCTGCTGCCTGCAGTACAGATCTATATAGAGCAGGACAGTGAAAGGAGCTGTTATCTCACTGTGAGGGAACAAGACTGGTCGCTCTTGTTCCTTCAAACTGATCCCCTCTCCGATAATGTGAAATTAATTTACCATTAAGCAAATAGAAAAAGACTGCAAAGCATTTATTAGTGGTTCATAGAGTCAGTCACCACTGGTTATGCGATTTCATGATAGTCACAGTACACAAATTTACTGAAATAAAAATCAGGATTACTCAGTGACACCGTGAATGAAAGCATGTGAGAATTATTCACCCTCATGTTCTTCCAAACGTGAATCTCCCCACCGCTGCAACTCCATGCAGTATTTGATCAAAGCATAAAAAAAAACCAATGTGTTCTTTTACACTATTTACACAACTCCGTTTTGTATGTACTGTATAAAACACAATATTTAATAATTAGTATAATTATATTATATAATCAGTATAATTATATTATATTTTTAGTTGAAGAGCTGCTGTCTTTTTTTTCCACTTGTTGATGAAGACACAAGAGCAGTTTCTCAATGTTTCCAGTATTTATGCTAAGGCGAGCTAAGGTGAGAACTCTTCAATTGTTTCTCAGTGCATTTCCCATAATTCTGAATTATCACTGAAGATTTGTCTCGTTAAAAATGCCACCAGTAAAATGCCAAAAGATACAGAAAAATCAAGATTTTGTCAATTCCGTTTTTAAGCTAAAGAATTTATATTTTGTTTCAACAGTTACAGGAAACAAAGAAGCTTCTTGATTTTTAAAAAAAATGAATCAGTACCTGAAACAAGGAGGCGTGTTGTAGAGCGAGTTCATGTCAGCCTGTTGCTTGTAGTCCAGGATGACAGGACACTCTTTCATAGAGTGGCCTAACAAATCCTCTCGCACAATGACAACAGTGACTCCAGCACAACCCACATTCTTCTGGGCCCCGGCAAAAATCAGCCCAAACTACAAAATGAGAGAGGAGACATGAAATGTATATTCATAGTAGCAACTCACATGACATGAACTACTATAGCGGCTTGAGATGAAAGGTCTAAACCACACGTGTCAAACTCAAGGCCCAGGGGCCAGATGTGGCCTGCCACATCACGTTATGTGGCCCACGAGAGCATAATAGGTCAGAGTGTCTAAAAACAAAGAGGCCAAAAAAGTGTGCTTTAACCAAAAGCCACATTTCCTACAATGCAGTCATTTAGCCCAGGTTAACATTTACAAACACGTTTTGAACAAAGTTAATGTCCTAACTCGTGTATAATGTTATTTTTTTTTATTCACTTGGATAGTTTGATCCTTGATTTACGGAGTTCTGGGGGTTTCATAAACTGACAAATTAAACAGATTTATGTTATAACAGAGCAACATGTTTTTCTGTGCAACTGTAATGTTTGTAACTTGAATAAGTAATAAATTCAGAGTAGTTACATTTATTTTACATTATACTGAGTTACATTCAGTTACATTTATAAGTTACATCTGGCCCTTTGATTATAGCCATTATGCTGGTGTGGCCCTCGGCGAAAATGAGTTTAATACCCCTGGTCTAAACGGTATATATAGCCTCTGCACAAATGCCATTTGGCTCGACTCAGGATCGGTCATATTTGGGATCAACTGTTGTTTGGAGAAGTAAATAACCCCAAAGTATTTTTTAAATGAACTGTAGCTAAAATAGTTTCATTCTTTTTGCCAAAAAAAAAAGACAATGTGAGACATTAAATTTACTGAGTTCATGGCTGGAGAGTAAAAATTCACTCACCATCTGTCTCAATATCGTAACCTAAACTCTTAACACTTCACATGAAGATGACGTGACAGCCGTCACAAAGAAACATTTATGACTAATGATGATTTTCAAGAAACGTATAATCACCTTAAGTACAACATTCATAAAACACATGAACAGTCACAACAGGTGATTATTAATGTGTTTCACCTTTATGATACTGACTTTTGTCTATTAATATAAAAGACACAGAGCTCAATTCTGTTAGGATACTGGTAATACTGGTAGTACTGGTAATGTTTTATTACGAGCTACACTATTTGTAGAGTTCTTCAATTTCTACTATGTATTTCACTCTTTATCATATCATTAAGTATTAAAGCCAAACTTAAGAACACATGAAAGTAAGTAGATTCAATGGATTCCGCACATGAGCAGGTTTATTTTTGTACATAGGGTGTAAATGATATATGGGTTACATCCTATTTAACTGATCTCCTTTTTTAACAGCTAAACAGCTACTGGTTTTCAGACAGTAGAGTCAGTCAACATGAAATATCAATATAAACCCATGAAAAGAAAGAGTTGGGTATTCTATCCAGTATCGTTCTCGTCCTCACCTTTGACACATCCACAGGCCGGGACAGGAAATTGGAGGACATGTCACAAACAAGAACCGTTCCATTTGTTTCAGGGATGAAGTTGTATTCCACGCCGTGGACAGTTTCATTGCAGCAGTAGTACAAGTAGGAGGCCGAGGGGTTCAGGGTCCAGCTGCTGGGGTCTGGGATCTCTGGAGGGAGAAAACAGTGTTCAACCAGGCAGAAGAGTCTTCCTCCACACACAGACATACACACACATGCACGCGTGCGCTCGCGCGCACACAATGGCTGAAATGTTTACAATGAAACACACTCATGTTTAACCAGCTACATGATTTCCTTTCATATGAAAGTATGCCATCATTTATAAATTCACTGAAGAGATGATCTGAGCCTCTATTCACACTGTGTATCAGATATCTGTACCAAATAATCCAGATTAAGAATGAAGGAACAAACAGATGGAGCAACATATTTTAACTACGTATTAGATTTATTTACATTATAGTTAATAGTTATAGATAATGCACATTTAAAAAGTTGTAAAACAGCTTGGGTACATTAGGGGAAACACATTCTGCACTGAACAACCACAATTAAACACAACCAAGTGTAAAAATGTGCGTGCCAGACTAATTCCTGAGCAGCCATCTTTACTGTCCGTTACATAACAGCCCGAACACGCTGCTAGAGGAACCGTCTGAAACCAACTGAAACTAATGAGGTGACTGCGATAAACCAGGATTAAAACAAACTTCTCATCCAAAACGATGACTTCAGTTATCAAAACTCAATTCTGGGACAAAAGTTTATCACCAATTCATTTACTGTTGTTTTCCTTCATTTTTTAGAGCAGCTTTAGAGCAGCTCTTCTGCCTCTACTTCCAGAACGTGCTCCCCCCCCCGTGCACACAGACTTACTCGTGTAAGAATCCAGCTTTGGGTGAACGATGTTGACTTTGCCATATTTCTCTGCTTCTTTGGCTGCTTTGGCGGACCAGGTGCCGGTCACCAGGTAATCGGCACATCTGTCCGCTTTCAGGCCAATAAGGTTGAGAGGGACAGCGCTGAACTGTCCACACCCACCCCCCTGCAGCATCAACACCTTGTAGTTGTCTGGGATATTCCTGTAGAGACGCATCACTGTTCAACAATTTGTACAGTAAATCTCAGTAAAGGATCTTAACCTGATGACAAGTGTAAATGCACTGGACTGATAGACATCATGTGGTACAACAACAATACACTCAAATCGTCAAAAGGAATGCACTTGTGTTGGATGACTGCTGGAAGTGTTCACATGTTAAAAAAAACTGAGGCAGTAAAAAGAAGTAATAAAGACTGTCATGACATCACAAAATTAAGTTTTACCTTCCTGCTCACAAAAACTTATTTTATACTAATGGTCACTTTCTGCAAAAAGCATTTCATAGAGCATAAATTCTTAGGTTATGATCAAAAAACATGTTTTATCAGGTCACAGATATCGTTGACCTCCAAAATCTCCAAATAAGTCTCTTTGATGAATTTAGAGATGTTCCCTCGAGGTGGAAAAAAAACTCTCATTAGACACAATCAGTTTCTTTAAGAACTGGTTCGAATACTGGTGCTACAGAAGTATCAGCATTATCATCAGTATTGTGTCACTAAACGTACAATGACTGAGAATCCTTTCAACAACTCTGGTAAACTGACAGACTCACTGGTTTCGGTTAATTTAAAAAGCTATGGGAAAATCCTTCTTATTTACAGTCATTGGTAAACACAGTAATCTCGTCTGCGCTCAAGCAGATTTCTCAGCGTCGTGATACCAACTTCCTGATGACTGGAATCTTCAGCAGCAGGACTTAAAGCTCAGTTCATCCATCCCTCTCTCTGTTCTCTGCTTTTAACATGTCACTGTGTTTGCTGTACTCAGTGTTTATTTCTACTGTTGGATTGTTTATTCATGTTTTCTTATGCAACTGTGTCTTGGCCAGTTCATTGTTGTAAAAGAGAATCGACTCTCAACTGGCCTAAAGGTAGATAATCTTCTTCTTCTTTTCCTTTTTGGCTTTTCCCTTCAGGGGTCGCCACAGCGAATCAACCGCCTCCATCTAACCCTGTCCTTTGCATCCTCTTCTCTCACACCAACTACCTTCATGTCCTCTTTCACTACATCCATAAACCTCCTCTTTGGTCTTCCTCTAGGCCTCCTGCCTGGCAGTTCAAAACTCAGCATCCTTCTACCAATATATTCACTATCTCTCCTCTGGACATGTCCAAACCATCTCAGTCTGGCCTCTCTGACTTTATCTCCAAAACCTCTAACATGTGCTGTCCCTCTGATGTACTCATTCCTGATCCTATCCTTCCTGGTCACTCCCAGAGAGAACCTCAGCATCTTCATCTCTGCTACCTCCAGCTCTGCCTCCTGTCTTTTCCTCAGTGACACTGTCTCTAGACCAAACAACATCGCTGGTCTCACCACAGTTTTGTACACCTTTCCTTTCATTTTAGCTGAAACTCTTCTATCACACATCACACCTGACACTTTTCTCCACCCATTCCATCCTGCCTGGACACGCTTCTTCACCTCTTTTCCCCACTCTCCATTGCTCTGGACTGTTGACCCCAAGTACTTAAAATCCTCCACCTTCTTGATCTCTTCTCCCTGTAACCTCACTCTTCCACTTGGGTCCCTCTCATTCACACACATGTACTCTGTCTTACTGCGGCTAACCTTCATCCCTCTCCTTTCCAGGACAAACCTCCACCTCTCTAGCTTCTCCTCCACCTCGTCCCTACTCTCACTGCAGATCACAATGTCATCTGCAAACATCATAGTCCATGGAGATTCCTGTCTAACCTCGTCTGTCAGCCTGTCCATCACCATAGCGAACAAGAAGGGGCTCAGAGCTGATCCCTGATGCAGTCCCACCTCCACCTTGAACTCCTCTGTCACACCTACAGCACACCTCACCACTGTCTTACAGTCCTCATACATGTCCTGCACCGCTCTAACATACTTCTCTGCCACTCCAGACTTCCTCATACAATACCACAGTTCCTCTCTGGGCACCCTGTCATAAGCTTTCTCCAGATCTACAAAAACACAATGCAGCTCCCTCTGGCCTTCTCTGTACTTCTCTATCAACATCCTCAAAGCAAATAC
Organism: Antennarius maculatus; assembly: GCA_013358685.1. Lineage (NCBI taxonomy): Eukaryota > Metazoa > Chordata > Actinopteri > Lophiiformes > Antennariidae > Antennarius > Antennarius maculatus. The sequence goes on from CM023608.1 coordinate 13,660,601, forward strand.
TGCATCTGTAGTACTCTTTTTTGGCATGAAACCATACTGCTGCTCACAAATGCTCACTTCTGCCCTTAGTCTAGCTTCCACTACTCTTTCCCATAACTTCATTGTATGGCTCATCAGCTTTATTCCTCTGTAGTTGCCACAACTCTGCACATCTCCCTTGTTCTTAAAAATGGGCACCAGCACACTTCTCCTCCACTCCTCAGGCATCTTCTCACTATCTAAGATCCCGTTGAACAACCCAGTCAGAAACTCTACTGCCACCTCTCCTAGACACTTCCAAACCTCTACAGGTATATCATCAGGACCGACTGCCTTTCCACTCTTCATCCTCTTCAGTGCTCTCCTCACTTCATCCTGGCTAATCTTTGCTACATCCTGGTCCACAACAGTCACCTCTTCTAGTCTTTGTTCTCTCTCATTTTCCACGTTCATCAACTCTTCAAAGTACTCTTTCCATCTTCCCATCACACTGCTGGCACCTGTCAATAGACTTCCATCCCTATCCTTAATCACCCTAACCTGCTGCACGTCCTTCCCATCTCTATCTCTCTGTCTTGCCAGCCTGTATAGATCAGTCTCTCCCTCCTTACTGTCCAACCTAGCATACAAGTCATCATAAGCTTCTTGTTTGGCCTTTGCTACCTCTACCTTCACCTTACGCTGCATCTCCCTGTACTCCTGTCTACTCTCCTCAGTCCTCTCAGTGTCCCACTTCTTCTTAGCTAACCTCTTTCTTTGTATACACTCCTGTACCTCCTCATTCCACCACCAAGTCTCCTTGTCTACTTTCCTTCCAGATGACACACCAAATACTCTCCTACCTGTCTCCCTGATCACATTAGCTGTAGTTGTCCAGTCATCTGGAAGCACCTCCTGACCACCCAGAGCCTGTCTTAACTCCTTCCTAAAGGTCATGCAACACTCTTCCTTTTTTAGCTTCCACCATTTCGTCTTCTGCTCTGTCTTTGTCCTCTTCATCTTCCTCACCACCAGAGTCATCCTACACACCACCATCCTATGCTGTTTGGCTACACTCTCGCCTACCACTACTTTGCAGTCACTGATCTCCTTCAGGTTACATCGTCTACACAAGATGTAGTCTACCTGTGTGCTCCTACCACCACTCTTATAGGTCACCCTATGTTCCTGCCTCTTCTGGAAGAAAGTATTCACTACAGCCATTTCCATCCTTTTTGTAAAGTCAACTACCATCTGCCCTTCTGCATTCCTCTCCTGGATACCAAACCTGCCCATCACTTCCTCATCACCTCTGTTACCTGCACCAACATGTCCATTGAAGTCTGCACCGATGACAACTCTCTCACTTCTAGGTATGCTCTGCATCACTTCATCAAAGTCCAACCAGAATTTCTCCTTCTCCTCCAGCTCACATCCTACCTGTGGAGCATACCCACTAACAACATTGAACATCACACCTTCTATTTCTAGCTTCAGACTCATCACTCTATCCGACACTCTTTTTACCTCCAGGACATTCCTAACAAACTCCTCCTTCAAGATAACTCCTACTCCATTTCTCTTTCTATCTACACCATGATAGAACAACTTGAACCCTGCTCCTAAACTTCTAGCCTTGCTACCTTTCCACCTGGTCTCCTGGACACACAGTATGTCTACCTTCCTCCTCTGCATCATGTCGACCAACTCTCTACCTTTTCCTGTCATAGTTCCAACATTCAACGTCCCTACTCTTAGTCCTATACTCTTGGCGCTCCTCTTCTCTTTCTTCGTGCGAACACACTTTCCTCCTCTCCTTCTTCGACCAACAGTAATCCAATTTCCACCGGCGCCCTGTAGGTCAACAGCGCCGATGGCGGTCGTTGTTAACCCGGGCCTCGACCGATCCGGTATGGAAGTCATATGTTTGATTCGCATCTTTGATTTGGCAAAAGTTTTACGCCGGATGCCCTTCCTGACGCAACCCTCTGTATTTATCCGGGCTTGGGACCGGCACAATAAGACACTGGCTTGTGCCCTCTTGCGGCTACATTGTAGATAATGGTGCACTCATTTGAATATAACTAGCTTAGCTTCACACTCACATAAAACTGTTTGGCCCCCAGCCATCAGTGACTTTGTGTCTAATGAGGAGCAGACATTGAAGGGAAAAAAACTGAACAATGACACACATAAAACGATAAACAGATTAAAATGACTTGACCTACAATAGCTGAAAACAATAGTGCTTTGTCTCCACAATGTTGTTTCAAAGTTAATATGAATCAGCACCAACACCACTGCAGCATCACGTGCTTCCCCTCTATCTGTCTATCCATCTATCTATCTAGGAGGAAGAGGAAGAGGAGGATAATACAGATGAGTCGGCACTTACAGCAGCTCCCGAAGGAGGCTCGTGGTTTTGTTCAGGATTTGGTTGAAGTCTGATGACCGGTGGCTCATCTCTGTGTTGAACAAACAGTTGAACAATAATTTCAATGGGATTTCTTTCGGCATTTGTAAAAAAAAAACCCAAAAAATCTTATTCAATGTATTCCCAACTGTAGAGATTCCAGCGGGTGAAGAAAAAAGGATCAGCTGTGGGCATTGATAATGATACATGTCAACTACAAAAAAGGTACTTAGTTAAGTTAATAATGATTTACATATGCTCTGAAGCGTTGGCTGATGATCCCTCACTAGATCCTTCTGAGCAAGCAAAGAGGAACAACTTACGTGTTCTACTCACCAAGAACACTGATGCCCGTATCGCTGTACTGGAGGAGTTCCTTCTGCGCTTGATACAGAACCTACAACACATTGTGTATTTTTTTATGATATGACAACAATGGTGCGAACAGAGCAAACCAAATCAAACCATAAATAAATAAAATTAATTAAAACACAATCAATCTAAAACCATTCAGAGCAACTTCACTCAGACTACAGCACTTTGTGGACTCATGGGATAACTTTTCAATCTGAGTTTTCTCATTTTTAAAATACATATTTTGTTCCCCATTCTACATAGACGTAAAAAAAAAGCAAAAAAACAAAACATAACACAACTGCAGACTCAGCAGAACAGATAAAACTACTGTCTACTGTATATCTAATCCAGTCCCCAAATGTCCCACTCAGCTGCAGAGCCATGAATGCGTCTGCATTCAGCGGTAAATCAGGAAAAGGACAAACTCTCTGTTATCTGGGGTTTTAAACACAACATTCGTGTTCGGCTCGTCGGGTTCAGATTATTCTGCCGCGGACAGGCTGCGTGTGTTCCCAAGAAGGGAACCAATAAGGAGGTCTCTGGAGCAGGGCTGATGCAACGCTAGACGGATCCACGCGTGTTGGACGAGCGCTAACGTCAACGTTATGCTGAGCTCTGTCGATGTCAGGCTGAACGACAGAATGGGTGCAAAATACTGAATGCATGAGAAAATAAACGAAACAAAAAAAAAACATGCAAAGTAAGAATCTCAACTTACGGACGCGGGGAGTTTTGCAGGTCCAGCGCCGAAGTTAATGGTTTGCTTGTGCTCCATGGTGTTAAAAGACTTCCTGTACTCAGATTGAGGATGTTTCTTCTGTCGGCTTTAGCAAAATGGATGACTTTCGTTGTCAAATTCAGTTTTATCTTCTCTCTCCTCCAGCTCCCGTGTCCTGAACGTAAATTATCTGCGTGAGGGGTGTTGCGTTCAAGAGCTGCTTGTAAATTCTTAAAAACATATGATCACCAGTTTTTAATTTCCTCATTTGTTACGTATTGAAGTAAAGACTAATTTTTCGTTCTTCGCTACCTTTCAGTGCGTATGGTAACTGAATCCGTATCAAAATAGAAAGAGCAGAAAATAACGCAAAAAGTAGGCATTCTGAACTCGAACTGTCAGGGGTTTTTTTTCCGCCATCTGGGCTGATTATGCAAGTAAGAATTCAGTAAAACGGGACTTTGAGTTCATTTACTTTAATAGAACCTACCGCCAATATTATACTATGTAAAACAAACAAACAAAACTCTAACATATAGCTAAAAAGATTTAACCAGAAATATAAGTACCAGTCTCCTCCTTTGAAAGTGCTGTAGTGAAATCCATTTGGTCCCAGACAGTCTGGGGCTCCAGAAGACAGCTGCTATCTTGTAATATATAATATGTAATATATAATATACAAAATCCAGTTGCAGTTATACATCTATTTTTTTCAGGCAAATTACAGGGATTGGATAAATTAATCTAATTCCCAAATCAATTCCAGAACCCTAAACTGATAAATGATTTGAGAAGACTTTCTAGTGATCTCTTCATATTGAATACTGTTTGCATAGGTGGATTATTTTTTGTCAATTTCATTCATTCATTCATTCATTCATTCATTCATTCATTCATTCATTCATTCATTTTCCTGACCGCTTCCTCTGCTTGCGCGGGTCACGTGGAGCTGGAGCCTATCTCACCTGGTATACGGCGTGAGGTCTTGTTTTACTGATTATGTGGGACAATGCTACTTTCACTCGCTACCCATGTGAAACCCAACATGTTAATCTAATAATGTATCCTGCAAAGTTTAAATTACATTATTTGAATACTGTCTAGAGTTTTTTTTTTTTTAAATGAGGAATCCCACGAGAGCAGAAAAAATGTTTTTAGGATGTAATTCATTCTTACACGTCCCGCTAATCTTTTACGTGTGGTATCTTCAAGTTTGTTACTGAATTGCTAAAGAAACGTGTCAATTTTAAGCTTTTGCCTTCAAATCCATATATGGGAAGTGACTGAGCGTTACTCACTTTTGCATAATTCCTGTCATAATTTTCCTTATGGTGTGATCTGTAATTGTCACAAATGGAATTCCCGGGGTTAGATTGTGAGCAGGAACCTTTTTGAAAATTCTCATTTCTCCTGCGTTCATGAAGGCATCAAAATCAGACGAGTCTTTTTCATTGTGATGTCTCCTGGAAACCGGAAGTCTTTGGTGAACGTCGGCCTTTCAGCTTCACCGATGTGAAAGGATGATACTAGTGTTGTCCACTGCTATATACAGTATAAAAAGCCTTTTTAAAACATTTTTTTTAAAAAGCAACGTTTTACTGCTAATGCTGTTTGAGACGAATGCTAACAATTTGTTTAAGGATGAAACTTTAGTAATTATGTTTAATCACTGAAATTTAGACGATAATTTCAATTACATAGTCTTAAAAGTCAGAGATATGAGAAATGCTCTTATACTTACTCCAAATTTCCAAAAGTGACATCGTAAAATTTTGTTTGTTAAATACTGTAATAAAAATAAATCATCATCAAGAGCAGCTGGTATGATGACTTAAATGGGAGCTAAAATACACTATTAACATTTTTTTTCAGTGTAATTTTTTTAGTCAGTCAATGAACTGATCATGACAGCTCACAGTTTATTGAGGAACAAAGGAACATATTTCAGCAGCTCTCAGTGTGTTTAATGTATTAAGTTTGGGATCGAAACAGACAGAGAGAGGGCCTTTAAAAGGTCCAACCAGTTTTAATGAAAAGGAGGTGAAGTGGTGATTAGGAGAACTGAATCACGCTGCACACTTGAGACTCACATGTCCAGGTGGATAGAGAGACACACCCGCAAAAAGTTGCTGCAAAAAACACCTGAACTGTAAATACAGGTGCTGAACTATCATCACTACAGATATGACTTGACAAAAGTAAACATTCACTGTTTTCAGACGTGAAAATCTACTGGGACATTTTCATGTTTCTTGACTGCCAGCTTTGTGCATAAGAACCATAAGTTCTGCTGCCACGCTGCGCTGATGCTGATTTATAACCTTAACCTCAAACAACTACTGGGAAAGGTAAAAATGAAGAGATGTTGAATTTTATGACATTTACTTCAACATATTATATTAACATTCTCACTTAGTTTTACAGAGTAAAGCTCATAACCTTTAAATGTAAACTATAACAAATCAGCATCAAAATGGCAGTAAATTAAATATTTCAAACATATTTGACTCCACTCAACAATTAAAAAATCATGTAGACTTATGAAAAATGCAGCATTTAAAACATTGTAAATTACACTGTGGATGACAAAATCAAGTGATACTTTTCCTGTTATTGTTGATCCGCTGCAGATTATAAGAGCTTGTTAAAACTTGAAAGCATAAGAGTGTGGCAACAACCCTCCTTTGAAATCTAGTGGAGGAGAAATATAAAATTGAATGAAAAGCTAATGTTCATGTACAATATCTGACACTGGGAAATAAAGGATCAGTTATTTGCTTTTAACATCAGCATTAAACGCATTAGTGAAAACTAGTCAAATAATTATTTACATGCTGTTCAAAAGGATGCAGAGACAAACTGTCATATTTGTTGGTCTGTATGTTGTTCTTGTACATTATCATTGTTCTTGTACATTGATCAAATCTCAGGCTCAAACATTTTAACTTTTAATAAGCTGACAAATATAATTGATATTAGGCCCTAAAGGTCATGAAATGTCTGACTGGTTTGTCCCTATTAAGAGATCACATGACATACCGTGTGTGTGTGAACGCGCGTGTTGGATGACTCAATCGGTTTCTTTCGAAACCTGTTGTATGTCTGTTTCTGAGCAGCGTGATTAAAGAAAGAGGCGTCTGTTTTGCTTTTCAATGAATGAACATTAATCTCACTGTCAATACTATTTCCTTGTTTCCCACCAGGGGTTCCTGAGGCACTTTGAATAAGTCTTCAGTTTCAGTCAAAATAAAGGCAATGCGAAATGGCCTAGATCCATGTCACAAACTCTGAAATAATAGCAATGGTTTCCTGCTATGGTTGTCTTGTTCCCAGTTGTTGTCTGGTAGAGATAGACTGTATCTAAACTTCAGGGTCAGACCTAAATAATGCAGTCACACTTTTTTTTTTTTTATACAGTCTGCTGTGGAGCAAATTGTTCAAATCTTGGAGATCTACTCAAACTGTCATGAATGAATACATACAAATATTGATGTTTAAGCAGTCTGCTACAAAAATGTGAATCTCTATGATGTAACAATCATGTTGCAACAACTTCTAAACTCATGCTACTGGAAAGAAAACAGTGGTCAAATAATTCCATTTTACTGGATTTATTACTTCATATGTACACAGATGTATTGCACAGGTTAAAAGCAGCACAGTCCAACTAAAATCTTGTTTTTGACTGGGCAAAAAAAAAAAAAAAATTTGTATATGTACTCTTATGAGAAGGATGTTCGGTGTGTGTTTTGTGCGTTTGAGTTTCAAGTGAGAATTACATTCCTCATAGCTACACGCAGAAATAAATATTAATATGTAAAAACTAATAAAGCAGTTTCAAGACCCTCCAAGGCTTCCATACTTGTAAAACACTGGGGGATGACACTGGATGATGGTACACCGTCTCTGTTCATCTGACTTCAACCATGATGAACATGGGATTGCTGAACAGATTCAAATTTAAACAAAAAATACCTACGGTATCATGCTGAGAGCTATTAGTCTCATAAACTGAAACCCAATAAACTCTCAGCTTCAGTGTGCATGTTGTTGATTGTGTTGCATTTTATAGTGTATACAAGCCATGGAAGTCAAAGAAATACTGTGCGCATATGTCTAAGATCATTGTCACTAAAAAAAAAAAAAAACCTGTGATTTTAGGTCATTTCGACGTGTTTTACGATGCAAAGCCAAAACTAAAAAAGCAGTTGTGAACATCAGATGTCTCAGAACTTAAAACCATGTGTACTTAAGTCTGCAGGGAGAGCAGTGGTAAGAATGCGGGCAGGCATTTCCTTATGTTCAGTGGCCTCAGCAATATTCAGTCTCTCAGTCTTTAAAAATGGGGCAGCAAAGATGTTGGAATGGCAGCAGCCCCACAATGCTTATATATTAAAGCTTTCTCCACAGCCACATGTTCCCTTGATGTTGGGATTGTTGAAGACAAATTCACTGGACAGCTTGGACTCCACAAAGTCCATCTCAGTTCCCAGAAGCGTCAGCTGAGCCTTCTTTGCGATGAACACCCTCACACCTGCAGGAGAGTCACAACAGAGCTGTAACTACTCCCATGTTCTACCATATGATAACCCTCAACCTATAAAAAGTATATTATTTATGACAGACGCTACTGAATCTGAAAAATCACATCTTAAGCAGACCCCAGTGGGAACAAAAGCTCAGTGTCAGACAGTATGCCATCACCATTTCCAATTAAAAAAAAATTGTATAGAAAAACATTTTTAAAAATCAGGTTATACAGCATAACTTACCATCCTGCACCACTTCCTCATCAGATTTGTCACTCTCCTTGGTGTAGTCCAGGGTGTAAGTCAGACCATTACAGCCACGGGTTTTCACTCCGACCTTCAAACCGATCTGAAGAGAAATGAACGCAAGCCTTGAAAATTCAACTTACTATTCAATTTCAGCAATTTTATCATATGAAAAAAACAACACAAAAAGAACTTTTTCATCCAACAGCAGAAATCAAATATGAATACCAACCTACCTCAATGACAAAAAAAAAAAACTTGGTCAACTAAACGCCAAGTCCGATGTGAATTATTTTTGTAATTTCAGAGTTTAGGTCACAGAAAGGAGTCAAATTTAACTTGGTAGCTTTCCTCAAAATACAAATCAGAATTATTCTATAACATACAGTGGTATGAAGAAGTTTGATTTTCCTTGCACAGTGACACCATCTGCAGCAAGATGATGTTGTAGGTCTTTGGAGCTGATCTGTGGGATGACTGACTGTTCTCATCATCCATCGCCTCCGCTTATCTGGCATTTTTCTTGGCTTGCCACTCCAGGCCCTAACTAGAACTGTGCCTGTGTTCTTCCATTTCCTCATTATGTTCCTTACAGTGGAAACTGACAGCTTAAGTCTTTGAGACAGCGTTTTGCATCCTTCCCCTAAAACCATGATTTTGAACAATCTTTGTTTTCAGGTCATTTGAGAGTTGTTTTGAGGCTCCCCTGATGCCACTCTTCAAAGAAAATGCAAAGACAACAACTTACAATTGGCCACCGTAATTACCCTTTCTCGTGATTGGCTTAACCTTTGTATGTAGGTCAAGGGTCAATGAGCTTACTCAACAAATTTCGTGTACCAATAATTAGTGCTAAATGTATTCAAATCAATAAACAACAAGGGTGCCAAAATTTACGCACCGGCCTATTTTTGTTTAAATAATTATTGCATTCTTTCCGTAAATCCTGTAAACTTCATTTCACTTCTTAAATATTATTCTGTTTGTCTGCTATAAGATATATTTCACTGAAATTGTTTATCTGAACAACAAGTGATTTATAATGTAAAATATGGAAAATTATCAGGGGTGCCCAAACTTTTTCATACCACTAAATATTACCTCAGCAGTTGTTTCATATTTATTTGTCGGTCATTTTTCAGGATTATTCAAAAAGATATGAACAGAATTTGACAAAATCTTTGGAGAGATACAATATGAACCAAAAAAGTATCCATTAGATTCTGGTTGTGATCCAGATCAAGACTGAGCTGCCTTGATAAAGATTTGTGCACTATGAGGGGGGCCCAATCCTCAAAGCAGTGATCAATCATGTGTTTCCATTTTGTGCATGTGTGCACAAATGTGAGGCCTTGTGTGAAGTTTTATCGTTTCTGTCTGGACAAAGATTTTTTGAAACAGATGCAATTTTAGCAAAGGAAGGGAAAGGTGACTGTGTCTTTAAGCTTTCCATTACAAATTTGATAAAAATAAAATGTCTTTAAATACTAATAAAAGTTGACTTTTGCCAAAACAAAATTAAAATGCCAACACAGGCTAACATCTCTATCAACTGACTTATTCAGTTGCTAGATATGTTTTTCATCAGTGGCATGTCTGCAAATTTAAGTGCAGCACAGATCAGATTCAACATAAGAAATAAATTCAACGTTTGCCGTTTACTAAATATCAACTAATACAACAACCGGTAAGGGGATAAGAAGTCTAGGCCACTCACTAAGAATTAAAGTTTAACACTAACAAAAGGAGAAGAGGATGAATTCCTCTGATTTGTACTCAGTTTTAAATGTCTGAACAACAGCACACCCTGCTGAAATAGAAACACGTGTAGACTGCTCAATGGAGGGATGTTTCAGTGAATGACGTCACATCCATTACTCACATATTCTGGCTTGTCCAACAACAATAACTTGATCTTGTTTACAGCTGATGGAGTCTAAAGACAAAAAAATATAAAAAGGTTACCATTAACAACAACAATGTACACTAGACTAAGATGGAGTCTACATATTATACAAAAACTGTCACAGTTTCGAACATAACTTGCACATAAATGACAAGACACAAGCACACTTTGATTCTGAGTAAATATCTACAGTTTGGTTTGATATTTTTCCATTTGAATTTCCACTCCATTAAAATGAATTGCTGGATGTGAGGAAAAGAGGGATCTCAGTTTTTGGGCAGGAGGATGAGGGTAGTTGCGAGATTGAGGCAAGCTACATTAGCTGAAAGGAGTTAACCCTTTGAAGTCACTGTGCTTATTTACAGTATGTGTGCTCTTGTATTGTGCTTCCCATTAAACCACACATCCCAACTGTGTCCCAACTTGGAGGCATCTCATTGCCTTGTTGTTTCTTGATTGTAGTCGAGTTTCATGCCCATAGAGCACAATCCTCTTCTACCCAATTTGTATTCATTATTAATAAATCACCACTCTGTTATGTGATATTTACTGAAATAACTGACTTTACCTTTACGGTCATCAGTACATAGGGGTATAATTTAGGATCTCGCTAGATTTTTAAAACGGTAACAATGGTATAACTTAAAGATGCGTGTTTGGAACTATTTTGTGTACTAATGTTTGATCACTAGTCTGTAATTTAATCAGATAAGAGAATAGTTTTAAAAAATGGCTCACGTTGTGGGGAAAAGCAGATGATATAACGTTAGAAGGGTCAAACTATGCTAAAGAAAAAAATTGGATCAACATAACAAAGAATAAACTTAGATTAATACAACAAACTACGCAAAAACATGGCAGGACACAGACAGATGATTAATGACGTGAGAACTGTAAAAATAAAATAAAAAAAACACTGAAACTGTTCAGAATGACCCAAAGTTCGTTGACAGGAAGCCACATTAGCTTTCAAATAATCATGGTTATTATAAAATAAGACATCCTGTTTGACGTCATCCCGTCATTGTGTTGTTGTACTATATGCTCATCTTCACGATGAAGATTTGAAAATGAAAGGCAGTTGAGTTGTACTGACAGTACCGTACAAGGAGCAAATGTTTGGCTAACGTTAGCTTATCGAACTTCGGATCACGTAACGTTACTACTAGCTTCAGCCGCACTTTCTGACGTAATGCATAAACCGAGCAGACGTAACTGACAACCGTTTATAACCGCAGTTATGAACTCTTTAAAAATGGCAGCTTACCAGCGTCAGCGCAGCTCGAGTAGGTAATATCTTTCTCTTGCTGACCGCTCGGACGGTCGCTCGAACCATGGAGGCAGACATATTTCTCCCGTTAAAATCATAACAATAAACTGCGCAAGTGTGTATTTATCAGCCGCCCCGCAAAATATAATCCGGTCAATGATTCGATAACCGGAAGACGGACATGAGCGACAGCCAATTAGATAGCGACAAACTCAACCAATGGATGCTAAGGGGAATGTCAAGGCGAGCTGGCAAGGAGGAATTAAATGTACCGTATTCACACCTGATTAATATTACCATTATTATGATTCGATAAATAATGTTTATCTGATAAGAAATTATGATAAATCATGGAAAAATCCATGTCTGCATGTTTTAGATTCCGACGAGTAGTCAACAGGCTTCTGCGGGGATTTATAAAATAATTCTTTGAATCACGTGTACTGGACGAGGGAAATGTGACCAATAATAATAATTATGAATTTTTTTTGTAACGCATTTTATAAAGAGCAGCTCCGTGGAGGCACCGATGTGAAAGAACACAGGTTTAATGTTTGATTCTGAGTGATTTCAAAACGGATGACATGTGGTCAAATTTTCACACTTTCATCAGGACCCGAGCAGCACGGTTATGAATGTATTGGTGCTTGTGGATGTTTTTGCTGGGGAGCCCCTGTAAAAGGGATTGCTTTTACAAGTTAAAATTCCAAATTGAAACTTGTCTACTCAAGGTCAGAATACAAAATATCAAATTTATGTGACATTTTTGATGAATAATGGGAGATTTTTTTGTGAGAAATTGCAGCATTCAATTATATTATGCAACTTCTTTATAGTGTCTAACAACAAAGGTTCTGTCTGGATGGTTCGCAGGACAATCTGAAGAGAAGTTACTGGTTCCATGTCAATTGAACAAAATGTTTAGACATTGAAGTTCTTCAAACGTTTTTGAATATAACTTAGTGTTGTACTTCATTCCAAATTAATTTAACCAGTTCAAAGCACCTGGATATTTCTGCTCAACTGGACCTTCATTTTGGCAAAATTTCAAAAAGCTGCAGCATGTACAAATGACTTAAGATTTTTCAAAGCTCTAAAACATTGAATGATGCTGTGGCGCCACTAGTGCAATATATTAGCTGAGGAATTTTGCCTTACCAAACTTCCTCTTCTCCTTTCGGCTTTTCCCTTCAGGGGTCGCCACAGCGAATCAGTTGCCTCCATCTAACCCTGTCTTCTGCATCCTCTTCTCTCACACCAACCACCTTCATGTCCTCTTTCACTACATCCACAAACCTCCACTTTCGTTTTCTTCTAGGTCTCCTAGCTGGCAGTTCAAAACTCAGCATCCTTCTACCAATATATTCACTATCTCTCCTCTGGACATGTCCAAACCATCTCAGTCTGGCCTCTCTGACTTTATCTCCAAAACCTCTAACATGTGCTGTCCCTCTGATGTACTCATTCCTGATCCTATCCTTCCTGGTCACTCCCAAAGAGAACCTCAGCATCTTCATCTCTGCTACCTCCAGCTCTGTCTCCTGTCTTTTCCTCAGTGACACTGTCTCTAGACCAAACAACATCGCTGTTCTCACCACAGTTTTGTACACCTTTCCTTTTAGCTGAAACTCTTCTATCACACATCACACCTGACACTTGTCTCCACCCATTCCATCCTGCCTGTACACGCTTCTTCACCTCTTCTCCACACTCTCCATTGCTCTGGACTGTTGACCCTAAGTACTTAAAATCCTCCACCTTCTTGATCTCTTCTCCCTGTAACCTCACTCTTCCACTTGGGTCCCTCTCATTCACACACATGTACTCCGTCTTACTGAGGCTAACCTTCATTCCTCCCCTTTCCAGGACAAACCTCCACCTCTCTAGCTTCTCCTCCACCTGTTCCCTGCTCTCACTACAGATCACAATGTCATCTGCAAACATCATAGTCCACAGATTCATAGTCCACTACTGCAGTATTTGCTGCAGTAGTACTCTTTTTTTTTTTGGCGTGAAACCATACTTCTGCCCTTAGTCTAGCTTCAACTACTCTTTCCCGTAACTTTATTGTATGGCTCATCAGCTTTATTCCTTTGAATAAAGCTGCCACAACTCTGAACAACAAATACAGGCGGCATACAACAAATACAGGCGTCAAGGTGGCGCAGTGGGTAGCGCTGTCGGCTCACAACACGGCGGACCCGGGTTCGAGTCCCGCTCTGTGCGGAGTGTCTGCGTGGGTTCTCTCCGGGTTCTCCGGCTTCCTCCCATCTCCAAAAGCATGCGCTTTAGGTTGATTGGCCGGTCCCAAATTGACCGTAGGAGTGAATGTGTGTGTGAGTGGTTGTTTGTCTCTGTGTGGCTCTGCGGTACACTGGCGTCGTGCCCGGAGTGTCCCCCGCCTCACACCCTGAGACTGCCGGGATAGGCACCGGCTCCCCCGCGACCCGCGTCAGCGGACTAAGCGGGTTAAGATAATGACTGACTGACAACAAATACAATGTCTTGAGAATGCAGTAATACATTACTAGTGCATTTGTGTTCAAACACTATTCAGTACAATAGTCAGTAAAGAAAAGCCGGAGTTAGTCAAGTTTTTTTTAGAAATGATTCACAAAGAGGTTTCAAATAAATATTCCAGACTGGGATTTGATTTTAGTTTAATATTTTCACACTGAATGGATTGCAAATTAACCTTTCCTGACAGAACTGGGTACCAAAATGTCAAACAAAAAATTTTTTTTTTAAAAATGCAAGGTTGACTTTAAAACAAACCCGTTTTAAAATCAGATGATTCAAACAACAAAGTTAATTTAAAAAAATCTGCTACATTAGGACAACAATAAAGACTGACCGTCCATACTCATAGGACAAACAGGTCTTTGAGACATTGATGAACATAATTAAAGGGAGTAAACCCTCACAGTGCAGCTACCAATCTGTGGCACCATTACAAGAAAATGAAGCCTTTGTGGCAAATAAATACATTTATCTCGCCATTAAACTAAATGAGACATTAGAAATAAAGTAAAAAAAAATTGCAGCAGTGTACACAATCAGTTGGAGCTGTGTGTGTTAAACTTTCTAAACTATGTTCTTGAACAAGAGCTACAATATGTCTCTATGTGAGGACACAGACAGGCCGGAGTCATCAGAACAAACCATTTTACTGTCCTATTGTTTCCTATTCAAGAAGTTGAACGGCATCATGTGTCAAAACAATAAAGATCTTGAAAAAAAATCTACTGGGTTGTTTTCTCAACACATATGATTTCAAGGTTAGACAGACTGAATAGTAGATATCAGTGCAGACAAAGTGATGAGGACTAAAATTTATGAAAAAAAAAAAAAAAAGATCTTGGTCATTGCAGAAGATACACTGCAGGAAGTTTGTTTTTTAACAATCCATGACTCTTAAATTGTATTTTTTGTAAAATCTCAAGAAACAGGAAATTCATCCTAAAAACATATAAAAAATAAAATAATGAAATGGTACTTGACATGTCTGATTTAGTGGAATTTGAACTGACCCTGATTCTTGAGGGAGCAGATATGTCTAATCACCAATTGTAGTTTTCTTACCTCATAATCTTGTCTGAACCAATAAAATCAATTCTAAAAGGCAAATATGTCATCTGCTGATACATTACGTAGTGATGAAAACCGAACCTATGTATTGTAATACATCAGACGTTTCTCAATCACTTATATTTCACACCAATCAGCGAGACATTTCTTGAAATGCTACCATTTAAAAAAACAAACAAAAAAAAACAACGTACACCTTGACTGGCAGTGTAGGTAAACAAAGACATAAGCTGAGCACACAATGGCTTGTCTTGTTAAAATGAAAAATTTAAGAAGCTCCTCTGAGGAGGAGAATTGTTTTAGAAGGGGGGGGTGTTTCACATAAAAAGGCCTTATTTGGCTTCAAGTGAAGGTGTCCTTGCTTTGGCTTTTAACAGGCTCCCATTGGCCCAGCAGGTCATTTCCGACTCGAGGGTTTCCGAACTTTGGGTCACTGTCTGCCTGGACAAGCATAAAAACGTGGCATGTGTAACCACAGCTGCTGCTCATTCCAATGGATTCTTCTTCTGACCAGAGCGACCCAAATTTCTGTAGGCTAAACTACCTAAAAGAAAACAGAACTACTGTCAAAAATTGTGCAGAAACATCTTTTTGACCTGCAAATGATAAGGAAACACACTACCTTCCCTTATCTCAACAAAGCATCTTCTATTTCATTTTTTTGTTGCTTTACAAGTATGATCATTAACACAGTATGTTGTCCGACTATGAATAGAAACCAGAGGTAAAATGTTAAACGTTAGCCAGACCATCAGCAAACACACTCCAGAGTCCAGAGAAAGTTAGACGAACCCAAGGCAAATATTTTCATCGAATCACCAGCTCTTAAAAGAAAAGTCAGTCACGATTTTACATATCGTTTTTTTTTTTTTTGTAATAATTGTAGTCTTTTGTCTTTTTAAATTATGAACATAATTTGGGCTGACTCAAGTTGATGTTGTTGGGCATAAAGGGAAAAATAATTCACGCTGTGTCAGAGGCCCCGTCCACACGATTCCACAACTTTTTGAAAACACAACTTTTTTGTTGGATTTACGCCTTCCGTCCACACGACAACAGCAGATATCAGGGACGAAAATGCAACTTTTTGAAAATGCTGGTGACGGTGAATTTTTTTTTAAAACGCCGGGTTTGCGTTGTCTTGGTGACACTGTATCCGCAACTTTCTCTATCCGGGGGACGTGTCTCTGAGTGCTGATCAACGCACTGATGCGGATACATGTGGACAGAGATCTTTTTGAAAACGCCGTCATGTGGACGCGAATCTCTTTCTATGCGGGGTGAAAAAAGTTGCATTTTCAAAAAGTTGCGGCAACATGTGGATGGGGCCTGAGTCTTAGTGGGGAAAATGTTTCCTATATTCACAGAATTCACTTCAAATAAGCAATACACATTTAAATCAATCAAATGTTGAACTAGTAGCTGAAGCATCAACTCTCAAGTGTCATTATAATCAAATATGTGACTGTATTTAACTTGTCAGCAGCTTGTTTTCACCCACATCCATTGGTTGCTTTAAGTCTTCAGCAGTGTCATACAAATTGTACTGAATGGACTTCCAAGGCCTTGGTCTAAAAGGTAGAATTGGCATAAAATATGATTCTGTTTGTTTCTGGCCCATGCCCTAACAGGAAGGCCCTTTGTTCCAGTTTGTTTAATAAATGTGTAAGACTGTTCACTTTGCTGAGGCTTGTTTCCTATGGAGGGTGTGAAGTAAAACTCCAGGCTAAACCTTATTGTGACCCATTTACATTACCACCTGTCTATTCCTCCTTATCGCTAACTCCAGTCCCTCTCTTCCATTGCTATCTAGCGGACTCAGCCACAGCTGCACTCAGGCAGCAGGAATACAGGGCAATGCTGCAACAACAGCTAACAATTAAAAAGGTAAAAATAATCTGTGTCTCCTCGTCCTTAGCCCATGCGACAACCTTTTATTTTCATGAGACTCAACCAATTGTATTTTTCCTATGATCCTGCTGACTAACTTGATTGGCAAAACAATCTCACGTGATCAACAATTCAACTGAAAACAGGACATCTATCATTCATTGTAGAGTAAACTCACATACCTGCTTGTGGACTTAATATCACATTTTGTGGCTTTCTCTTCTTATGCTCTTCTTGAACAGATGGACCCTGAAAAACAGAAGATTACTAAAGGTCTAGCTGTAGCCATGTACAATTGTGCTTAAAATAATAGAAGTGTCTTTAAAAAGGTGAGTAAATGTCAAAACTATTCAAATAAATTGTACTTTAACGAACACAAATGTATTGGGGACATTGCATTCTATTTCAAAGCAAGAAAATACGAAAAAATTACATTTTATAATCTATCACAGAAAGTCAAGAAATGTAATGTTCAAAAAAATAGCAGTGTTGACATCGGTCTTTGGAAACTCAAAAGTGTACCGTACAAACTAAGAAATTCTTAAAGAAACTTTGCTGAGTATATGCTAAACTAATATTTTTTTGCGAAACTAATATTTTGTTGCAAAACCATGGTTTCTGATAACTGCGTCACATCTTTGGTGCATGGAGTCGACCAACTTCTGGCACCGGTCAACAAGTGTCGCAACCCAGGTCAATTGTACCATGTTCCACAATTTCTTGGTTTTGCCTCATAAATTGCAGTTTTTATGTCAGCCCACAAGTTTTGTATGGGATTTAGGTCTGGAGATTGTGCTGGCAACTCCATTAGTTGGATGCCGTTTGTCTGGAAACATGATTTTGCTCGCTTGCTGGTGTGTTTGGGGTCATTGTCTTGTTGAAACACACATTTCAGGTGCATTTCCTCTTCAGCATATGGAAACATTACTACTTCCAGTAATCTGATGGATTCAAACTGATCCATGATCCCTGGTGTGTGATAAATCAAACTGATACAATAGTATGAGAAACATCCCCATATCATTATGCTTGGACCACCAAGTTTAGCAGTCTTCACTGTGTACTGTGGATTGAATTCAGAGTTTGTTGGACGTCTGACAGACTGTCTGTGGCGCTTAGACCCAAAAAGAACAATCTGACTTTCATCAGTCCAACAAATATTACGCCATTTCTTTTTAGGGTAGTCAATGTGTTCTTTGATAAGTTGTAACCGCTTAAGCATGTGTCTTTTTTTAACAATGGGAATTTGCAGAGGCTTTTTGCTGGTAGATTAGCTTCACATAGATGTCTGACTGTAACAATACTCACAGGCACGTTTAGATCTTCTCTGATCCTCATGGAGCTGATCATTGGCTGAGCCTTTGCCAGTTTGGTTATCCCCTGATCCATTCGAGAAGTTGTTTTTCTTTTTCGTCCTCGTCTTTCTGGTTTTGGCTGCCAGTTTAAAGCGTTTAATATCATTTTAGCTAAACAGCCTTTAAGTTTCTGCACTTCTTTTTAGGTTTTTCCCCTCTTTTCCATTTCTATATTAAAAAACACTCTTCATCAGAACAGTGTATTGAATGACCCATTTTACTGGGTTTTTCAGGACAAATACACAGCCAGCGTATATGTCAGCTGCCTTGATCCTTAAATAAGAACTACCTGTTAACATTTTTTTTCCCCACAGAATCCAAGCCCTCCCTATTTGAACTCACCACTGCTATTTTTTTGAACAAATCCCTCACAGTTAATCATTCAGTTTCACAGAATCAGTAGAATGCACAGCAGGCCTGTTGGTTTTCTATACCTTTACTATACCCTCCAGAAACTTACTTGCGGCGCCAAGGTTGAAATTGTAACAAAAACAGTGATTTATCTTGCTACTGTTGAGGGACTGCTATTATTTTGAACAGAACTGTATGTAATCTCCTACACGGTAGGTCAGAAATGTTCTAACATCTTTCACTGAGATCTCACCTGTTTCTCTTTTTCTCTCAAGTTTCTCAAGTGGGACGAAGAGGAGGACGAAAAGTTTTCCATCTTCACATTACCTGCCAAATGACAAAGATTAAAGCAACCAATGCAATGACATCTCCTTATTATTACATTATCAATGTATAGTCAGTCATATGTCTGTTTCCATTTTCTCAAATTAAAAAAAAAAAAAAAATCACAAAATGTCTATTATAGGATGAACAACACCATTGGAAAAAAAGTCTAGAAACAACCTGCAGGGCCTCTGTATAGCTGACAGTCCTTCTTGATGTGGGAACTCGACCCACACAGGTAGCAGCAGCGTACATCCAGTGCTTCTCTTTTCCTCCAGTTCTCATTATTATGTCTGACTGGATCCTTAGAAACTCCTCCTGCATCCACTTTATCCCAGGAGTGCTCTGGCACTCTCTCCACATCCTTTCTATACTTCACCCTTGGACAAAAAGATCAAAATCATTTAGTTTGATACAGATAGACATTTATCTGAAAATTTACACCGTGGCAAAAACATTGAAGCAGCACGGATACACCTACTTTTTACGCATGGGACAGTCCTTCATGAAGTGGCCGATCTTCCCACAAATGCGGCAGCAGCGGTCATTAGGAGCTACTTCTCCCTCAGTCAAAACCTCAGGATCAAAGAAATACTCCTGACATAGACCAGGATAAGTCACAGGTTCAGTTATCAAACATAGTCATAGTCAACTTTGTCAAATGTACCATATATGCACGAGAAACAGCACAGATGAAATTAGTCCTCTCAGACCCACAGGCAATAAAAAAAACACAAAAGAACTGCTCTAGCAGGAGAGAGAGAAGCCGCTAGGTTCAGGAGCCCGAATAAGTTTGTTGCAGTGAAACCCAACAGAATCCAACAGGACCCTTCAACAACCAAATCTGGCATGTAGACAGAGTACCTGGTAATTGGGGTATGCAGGAGGAAGGGCTTTTACTGGTGTGCCAAACACCTTTCTGCCATTAATGAAAGCCTTCATGATGAAGTTCGTCACTGTTAAAATGGCAAAAGCAAGAAGTCACACATCTGAAAAACATATCTGGAAAGAAAAATTACACAAGACAGAGCAGGACAAGAAAACAAGAATAATAAAAGGCAATAATACAAAAATAGTCTTACTTTTCCTGGAAAGCCCAGCACCGAGATTATGATTTAAGTCAAATGGATCTGTAGTATCAACAAAGAGAAAAGAACTTGGATTTACTTGCTGGTTTTTTTCTATTTAAAAAACCTGCCGCACATTTATACTGAAGCCATTTCAATTCAGAAACATTATTAAAGGGTACTCTATTATTAGTGACACGCATTTAACAATCATTTCATGATGGTACTGATTCCCAAAGTGCCAAAACAAAACAATTGGTGTTTGTCACACAAGCGGACCTTCAATGACAATATATTTGGATGTCCATTGCTTGTTGAAGGTGGTGAGGCAGGCGTGTTGACGGATGCAAACAACGTGCTCTCTGAAGTCAAAGTCTTCGGTATAGAAGCGCAGCAGGCCGAGCCACAGCTCCCCAACAGACTCGGAGTTCTTCCCATACTGTGGCCAACGATTGGGCTGCAGGGGGAAGACGATATTGAAGTGATATTAAAAACATGCTGTAATGCATACTGGGTGTCACGCACAGATTATGTGTAAAATTATATAGCGCTCACAAGTGTTTTCAAGTCATCAAAGAAGTACACATTCCAACCATCAACTAGCACCTCTGGCTTCTTCTGTCCATCGTAAATCTGCAACAGACAGTGGAGTTGATGTTTGTGGATGTTCAGTATCAGAGGGGTCAATTTTATGTTTGCATACTAACAATACGGAGATTCAAAAAAAAAAAAAAAAAAAGAACATAATAATGTTGGCAGAGATCTGTTCTTGAACAATTCAACACCACAACCAAAAAAATCACTGAAGGCTATTTGACTGATGAATAATCTGTAAACCTGAGAGAAAACAGGATTTTTCAAGCGGGAACACAAATTATGTGTTAAAGTTGATTTGCCTTAACATTTTCAAACTGAAAGTGTGTTTAGAGATGAAAATATAGTTCTCTTAAGTTTTTACTACATAATTAAAACAATCCGAATACTACCTCTTGAAGCACAGGGATAACTGGTGGGTCCCTCTGCTGGAGAAAGAACAGCACCATGAGGGTGTAGGCATAGGATGAGAGGCTGCCACGTGAAGCATCCCCAATGTCACAAGTCTGTAATCAAAAAAAAAAATCATGATGTAATATATACACATGATCAAAATGCAACTTAATACTTCAGGACCAAAAACATATCCAGATCCCGTATCTGTTGAGAACACATAAAGCATACTCACTTTGGCAAAAACCTTCATGACATAACAGAGGGTCTTCACCCTCCTATCAATGGCAGCATAGGAAGCTAGCAGGTGTGTGTTGTGCAGGGCCTGAGAAGAGACATGGGTCTTAGACTGTTTGGAAGTGACTTAAAGTAAAACTATTTTATCTTTTTATGAATACGAGATTTGAACAAAGATAGAGAAGTTTAAAAAGTTCTACCAGAGTGTTGTAGAGGCTAATGTCTCCCTCCAAGCCAGTGCTAAGATGGTAGAACTTAACGATGGGTACTTTTGCAGTAGTGATGGGTAGGACATTCCTCACCCCTGATGACAGGGTGCAGATATAGAAGAAAAATGTTGTGCTTTTATATTTTATGTTTTACACATTTGTAATTTATGATCATACTTTGCAATGATTTTTTTTTTTTTTAAATAATTGTGGCCGCTATGAGCTGCTGAAGCAATGTTTTGTTTTTTTTCATTTACCCCACGATTTCAAATCTGTTATACAGAAACAACGGGTTTTTGGAGGTTGTTTCATTTCTGAGCCGAGGTACTAAAGGTAGTGTAGTAAGATTCTTATTTCTTTGAGTCAGATGTGTCTTTGGATCTGCATAAATAAAACTTCACAAACTAACTGATTACTAACCTTGATGTTTCTTCAGCATTCTTGCCAGGTTTTCAATAATACAAATGCAATCACTATCCTGTGGAGGAAATTCATTCTGCATTATTTTCTCTGAACTAATATTAAAACATACCCTCAAATTACATCTCTTTCCATTAAGTACCTTTAGCTTATTCAAGAATTTGATTGTCTATTTTCCACTTAACATTAACAAATCGAACCCTCATGCAAACAAATAATGGAAATAAGTCTTGCACTGCGAATAACTGATAACTCACATTTATGCTCTCTTGTCCTTCCAGCACCATACAGATGTCTAGGTCGCTCTGTCTGAAGCCGAAACCATTTTTAGAAGATCCAAAGAGTTGCAGCCGAGCCCCTGAACATGAAAACATGATCTGTCAGATTCACTATTTTAATAAAGTAAATAAGCCAGTGAATAAAGATAATTTCACGGACTATCGTACTAGTTTAATTTTGAAACCATAAAGATACTAATTGTGAAGTTTGTGGTATACTTCACCAGCAAAATATCGTCGGACAAAAGCCTCCAGGTCTTGAAGGATGCACTCTCTTACTTCCATTTCCAGTTCATCTGGGGCGAAGTCAGCTAAAGAAGGAGACACATACTCAGATCAGACCAGTGACCAGCTTCATTACAGAACCAAAACAGTCCACAGGATATCAGATGTAATAATTGTTCTCACATATCAAAAAAGACATTGTTGTACTTGTGGAAACTATCAGTTTGTAATCCCCCCTTGTTCAAACAGGCTTACGCAACAGCTAGATACAACCAAATGCCTTTAAGGAATAATTACATTGGAAGCTTTACTTTTATAAAATTAAAGATGTGCAACAGCATTTCTCTTGTAACACTGCTCAATATTTGACCTTCCGGAACATTTGATAAATTTGACAACAACCAAAAAAACATTAAGGCAAATGGCATTTTTTCATCCACATCAATATAATTATCTCTGACACAAATACCTATGCAGCCATAGGATACTCACTGGAACACTGTTCACAGACTTTGTTCAGGATGCTGAGAAAACCTGGGGTTAGTGGGGGTAAAGAATCCAGCTGCACTTTCTTGAAATCTTCTGGACAGTCTTTCTTTAGATGTCCATCACGTTTGCACAAGCTGCACACAACCATGTGTGACTACGAGATTGAAGATAGTTTATTTTAGATTAGGCATATTAAAACTTTTATCTGCGATTTTATATATACATACACACACACACACTAGATGTAAATATTGTATATTTATATATATTTTTTTATCAATTCATTTTTCATGAAAATGAAACAAAAATTACCTTCCCTCTGGTGAAAGCTTGCTTGGTAAACTCATAGGACTGTCTCCTCTGTTTGGGGCTTTTATTTTCCTGGTTCTCTTTTTTAATGACATCCTCTGAAGATGGAGGTGAAAGATTCACAAGCGCCAACTCTACCTCGTCTTCATCCATTGAGCCGGGTGTATCAAACTCTGGCCCCTCCTCATCGGACAGGAGCTCCCCCCCTGAGAACTCATCCACGGGGAAAATGTCCTCATCCTCTGTGGTGAAGCTGTCCAAATGTTGTCTGTTAGACGCTTCCATATAAATATCTCCATCTTCATCCTCTTCATCCTCAGAGAGACTGCTTTTGCCTCGGTCCACTTTTTCCTTATGTGTCTCATCATCAGAGTCACTGTATTCTTCAACTTCCTCCTCTTCCTCAATAATGCAATCAGAGTCTTCGGGACAATTGTCTGCAGCGTGCTGTAACTGACTGCTGAGTTGACTAAAACTTGGTGCTGGATCTTCATTCGAAGGCGTCTCATCGGCTCCTTGAATGTGTTCACTCTGCGCTTGTGCCTTGCGACCGGAAGCGGGCGCATTGAGAGGCAGTGCAAAGTACTTGTATGTCGTTTTCAAGCAGTGGAGGATATATTCAAACATTTGCTGGCTGTTAACGAAGCGGGCCACATTTCTCATGGTTGCAAATGGGTCTGAAATAGTGACATCATTCATTGTTAAATGTGAGAGTATTTAAATCCCATTTAAATTATATCAATTATTAAAAAAATTAAGAGTCCTTAACAAGTTCATGTGTTTTTCAGTACCAATGAAGTGCAAATCACCAGCGCAAAAAAACTTTCAAAACAACACTGACAAAATGTCAATTAATAGCTAGAACAATATTCAAATTAAAATTGTGAAAGTTTCTGACCCTCCACTGCAATGCGTTTCTTTGGCCAGTCTTTTATCTCTCGGGACAGAACAGCACTGGTCCGTACACTGATGACATTGTCAGCCATGTTAAACTCCAGAGAATAGAAGCGAAGCATTTCAATCCAAAGCAGCCCAATTTCCACAGGTGGGTGAGGAGTTTGAAATACCAGAGGCACCTGGAAGGAAATACATAAAGATAGGATGGTAGATTAAATAACTCATCAAGACTTTAGTTCATCTACCAAGCATAAACCATCAGTTTCCCTGGGTGAACATCAATATGATCCGACATTTCTTCAGAAAGTATCATATATATTTTGGTCACCTTCAAATGCATTGGAAGTGATCAGGTGCAACATGAGATGCAAGACATTCATAATGATATCATAACCTATTGTATTAGAAAACTGAAAACCACTGTCCAACACAGTTGAAAACAAAAAGTATTAAATGACAAATCAAATGATTGGATATAAGGGAACATCAAACTATTCAAATAAAAACCTGCAATTGAGTTTTTATTGTTACCTTTCCTGTCAAAAAGGAGCTCTCTGCTGGCTTTGATGACTCTTTGGAGGAAGGGTTATAAGCCCAGTGTAAATATCCATCCTCAACATGTGTGAGACTGAAGTCTGCCAGTCTACTGAGTGTAAACACCGTAATCTAAAAATAATCAGGTTATTATTAGATTAGTTGTAGGTGGAAAAAAGGGGCAAATAGCATGAACAAGTACTTTTTGAAGCACAATACAAAGAAACACACCTCATGTTTCAGGTAAGTAGGCAAGAGGGGGTCTGTGCGCTGCTGTAAGAAGTATATAACCATTAGGGCGAACACGTATGGTGGCAGTCCACCTTCCTCAGCACGATCAATCACACAGATCTAAACAAGAAAAAGAAAAATTACAAAATTATGCATCTTTTAATTTGAGATGTGAGCTATAGTTCATGGCATCAACAAGACACATACCTGGGCCCAGCGTCTGAGGCCCAACACCAGTGGTAGCAGGAGATGCTCCCGACGACATAAAGCAGAGAGATAGGAGGTGGTCCGGAACGCATTTTCATTCCCTGCACTGACTTTGCAGACAAGGCCACTGTTGTGGAAAATAACAAATTCCATTTTCATTAACGGTTCACTGCTTGCTCTGGTGCTTGTGAAACCCTGATGTAAGCAATTTTGATTTTACAAGTACAGTAAACAAAAAACATTCTAATCGTTTCATAAAACCTGAATGATATCTTTTTATCTTCTACATAATATAATATTGATTAATGACCAACCTGAATATCCCTGCAAGTCAAAGTTCCATTCATTAATTTTGACATAACCATCACTACTATACTAATGCAGTAAGAGCTGCCCACCTGTTTCTCTCTTTGCAGATGACCACTGGCACCCTGGCATGAAAATCAGCTTCCAGGTCAACAAAGAGAGCTGGGTACACAACAAGCTTTATTTCAGAAATTTGAACAATCTCACAAATGAACGACTTTCCTATGATAGACTCTTCCCAATAAATGAATAAGAGTAGACTCACGGCTCACAGACAGTGATTCCTTGACCAGCAACAAGACATCTGGCTGATGCATCTGTGAATACATTCCATTTCAAAGCCTCCATACAACATAAACATGGGTATAAGAATGTGGTGGCTCTTACAAACTTCATTAAAACATCCACAAAACAATCACCTTGAAAATCAAACTACAAAAAACAAACAAACAATAATTTCATATTAAATAATTGGTCAAGCCATAATTTCCAAGTCGTCCAAGCAAAATCACAATGAACATATTAATTCTGAGAATATGTAACACCAACATTAAATACAGAAAATAAAGCATTTACCATTTTTGACCAATTACCCGTCAGTGATCTGTATTCCAAATTGTACCAAGTAACTTGTGTGTCTGACTTGTCTAATCAGCAGTTATTTCAGATTTAAATTGTTTCTGATGAATGAAGGAACATTCTTGCAAAAGTGGGGAAAATTAATTAATAGTTCCCACTGTCCAACTCAAACTGAGTTACTCACATGAGCTGGATACTGAATATCAATGTTGACATCAGAATCCTTAAATCCAAACTTTGAAAGAGATGATCCATATAGCCTGAGTCTGATCTCTATGGATATAAGAATGACAGAGGGGGTAATGTCAATCAGAATTAAGACAACTCAGAATAATGAACCACGTGATCACATCTTTTAGAAAGCAACAAAAATTGTTCCCATGGGAAGATTATGTTCATTGTTAAACAAAAGTCATGCCACAGCTTTTAAAATATTCAACTTCAGCAAAATATAGTCTGTAAAACACTGCATTATAGAGTTTTGCAGAACTGTGTAAGGATGGCTATTTAGTGGGATAGAAAAAAAAGCTCCTTCAACGTGACATAACATGACAAATAGTCTGTCCTCTACAAAACAGTGTAAGAGACTAGATCACTTCATGTCTCATCAGTTTGTCATCAATTATTTTTTCCTTGAGGGACCTACCGGGCAGGACAGACAGAAGGAGGTCTTGCATGATGCCAACAACAAATTGTCTCTCCTCAACATCCCCATCATTCAGCCCATGTTCTCGTAAAACAGCCTCCAGTGCAGCAGTAACTGCAGTGATCTGCTCCGGACCAGGAGGCTGAATCTCAGTCAGCATCACCTGCTCTTGCCTTTCCTATAACACAAGTTTTCAAGTTTACTGCATAACACTGACTAAACTACACCATCATTAAATGTATCTAAGGAAAATCATGATTTGCATAAAAGGGTAATTTCTCACCTTGGCCTTCCTCTTATGTCGTTTGTCTCTGATATGCCTGTAAGCAACTGACAGAGAATCCAGGACAACATCACACAAAGTGCAGGTGTAAAGTGAACTGGGGTTGCTGGAGGACTTCTGAACCTGAAATTAAAATGAAATAAAATTTTAAAAAAGCAGGAAAAGATTCACATACAGAAAAATTAATGAGAGTATAGATTTCCCTTAAATAAAAAGTGACTGTAGGTTTGAAAGGTTAAAAGGTTTGAATAGATTTCATCTCGTCTTTTAATCAATAACTTGTTTATAATTCATGATCCACTTCATAACTCCCATTAAAAAAAAAAAAAAAGAATCAGAAAACAATTTTTTTAAAAAAAGACCAAAATAATGTCTCGGAGCACAGAATCCGAAAGCAGACGTTTTATCATGGCCGGTGAAAATAACCACACATCTCAATAAAAACCACACATCTCAATAAAAAAGTCATCTACAAGGTTAAAAGGAATTTAACTGCAATGTTTGGGGTACAGTTTGTACCTTCTTCAGATAGTAAATCTCGTCTCTATTGAGCCGCCTCTCTGCTTGTCGCAGACCGCTCATGTCTTTGGCCGAGGCTGGGATCTCTTCAAGGCCTCTGTTCTCTTCAACACAAGTTTTCTTCTTGTTTCTGTTTTTCCATCTTTTCCCTTTTGAAAAAAGAACCGTCAAAAATATTTTGACGGTCATCTTTGAGATTTTGTGAATCAACAATTAGTCAAGTTACAATAAAAAATTTTTTCACACATTCTCTTTCAACTGTCTCCAAACCTTTGGCTGGTACTGCATAAGTAAAATCATAAAGTAAGAATAGTTTGTGATGTGGATAGGAACTGTACAGTAAAGAATCTCAATACACCCCAATGCAAGGACACCCATGACTACCTTCGCCTCATTGGCTGCCAGCGCTTTGTAGCCAACGATCTTTGCAGTGGACTTACTACAACGCTCCGGCCATTTATTGTTTTCTTTCTGTTCTTGACCGATCACTAGTGTCATGGTGACACCGTGTTTTCTCGTCGGTGGGCTCTGAGATACGCAAACTCTGTTGCATCGTAAGCTGCCGTAACTTCTGTCTTCCTCTGATTCACTATTAACTGTTCCGTAAATGGATCAGTACTAATTTCGCTAAATTCCATTATTAGAAGCCTAATTGTCACTGATGAGCTCTGACAGACTGTGCCCCCCAGCCCTCCCTGTTTAAAAACGTAATTGACACATTTAACTTACTGGCAACCAGTGAGTTAATTTTATGTTGGTGAAAATGTTACCCATTCGTTTTTCTATTCCTCACCTGAATTATGAGCACTTTCATCAGTCTTCTCTCTCCTCCCCTGCTCTCTGTCCTCCTTTGGACCTCCCTGTGATCTGCTCCTCCAGTGTGGCTGCTGGTGATGTGAGTGCTCTCTCCATTTATCTTCTCTACTTCCACCACTACTTTCTGAACCTGAGAACCGTCTGAAATCATCCTTCTGTGAGGGGCTGTGTCCTCCTCTGAATCCACCGGGGGAGTAGCTCAGCGGCCCCTGAGGTCCTTTCCTAGGACTAATCCGGTAGGCCCCACACTGGTTCCTGCCCTGCTGATTTCCCTCATATCTGTAGCATTGCCCTTGACCCGGGTCCTGAGTCCTCCAGCATTCAGTCTGTTCTGTCGTTCCTCCCCTCTCCCAGCCACCTTGCCTGGTACGGTAAGGTCTGCCTGAGTTAGGTTCCATGGTTCACTTATGCTAAAACTGAAGGATGAAATGTTTAGTTATTTTGAACTAATCCTTATGTCCTCTACACAAGCTGTATCCTCCAAGGGAACATCTCTCAAACTTGTAAATTTGAATGATATCCCTTTTTGAAAGAGCACCATGTTATTTTAGCTGTTCTTTTTGCGTGCGTGTGTGTGTGTGTGTGTGTGTGTGTGTGTGTGTGTGTGTGTGTGTGTGTGTGTGTGTGTGTGTGTGTGTAGGAACTCCCGTTTACTTCAGTTATCAAGCGCTGTAATTCGGACCACAATGTCGCAGTAATTTGCAGTTGAATAAAACCATCTGAAATGAATATTAATCTTCGTTGATCCTACAAATAAAGAGGTGGATTAGTCTCTTAAATGATACCTTACTTCCTCCTACGAAGCACACGCTTCGTAGCCTCGACCGGTTAACTTTCAGCTTATTATTGGTACTGAATGTGAGTTCTAAAGTACTAAATTGAAATTTTAATTCCTGTGGGGGGAAAAAAGCATTACTGACACTTTTGACACCACACCAAAGGTATCAGTCATGTCAGTCCGTCATAGTGCTAATAGCAGGTTGCTGCAAACGCACGAACGTAGCTTTAGATAACATTAGTGACTTCAATTACCTGGATAATTGTGACTTTAGCCCAATAATCCAATGACTACAGGTGCTTGTTATTAAACTGGGTTAGCATAAATGAGCTAACTAGCTCCTGCTGTCTCATTTGCCACTCGTGTTAATTTATTTCTCCCTCTTGAGAGAACACCGCATTAATTAATCACTCTAGTACCTAAACGATGTGTACAAATAAGTATTTTCGTATATAATTCAACGTTAATTAACTTGACACGTCCTAAAGAGCTCGACTACAGTCAGTTTCTGTTGTTTAGCTTAAAGCTAGTAGCTCAGACACACAAACAGCTAACTGCACAAACGCTAACAACAGCTAGCATTACTGACTACTTACGGTTTTAGGAGCCAACAGCTGTGACATAAAGTCAGCGGCACTAACTAGCTATAAATAATTTTAAAGTCATCTAATACCTCGCGTACGTACTTGTAGTGATGTGCAGAGGAGGCTTCATGAGGCTTTGAAGCCTTTCATCCAATTGGTTCCCTCAGTGCAAAGCTTCTTGAGGCTTCACGTGCTCTAGTGCGACACCTACTGGACGCTAAAATATCTGATGGCATGACTGAAGTGTGTGGCATTTTGCAGAAACCCTGGGAATAAAACTGTCAGCAAAATAAAGAGGTATGTAAAACATTTACAATTTAGAGATGGCAGTGAGGCAAGAATGGTTGGGGTTGGGCTAAAGACAATGACAGTGCTTTTGAAACGTTGAGGGCCAGTGATTATGGTTTAAGGCAGCGGTCCCCAACCTCCGGGCCACGGACCGGTACCGATTCATGGGTCATTTGGTACTGAGCCGCACAGAAAGAAAAGATAATTTACATTACTTCTGTTTTATTTATATCGGAGAATGAAAGATGTTTTACTTTGAAAAAATCTGTTACATCCGTCTACGTCAGTGGTCCTCAACCAACAGGTCGCGACCCGGAACATTAGCTACCGGGCGGCACAGAACCTTTGACTCTTTTTTTAGTGATTACAAAAGATGTTTTATTTTGAAAAGTGACGTATGTTTGGAATGACGCACAGACGAATTAATCACTGTCCCGTTTGACAGGTCTCGTCACGTGACAGGTTATCAGCCGTTACCCCTAAATTAAACACCCACAACTGCGCAAGTGTTCTGGATTAAAGTCAAGCCAGAATATCCTGAAATTGTCCAAAAAGTATCGAAAATCCTGCTTCCATTTCCAACCTCCTGTCTTTGTGAAGCGGGATTTTCTGCAGTGACCTAAAGAAAACCAAACTGCGGAGTAGACCGGACGTCTGGAACATGCTTTAGGTGTCATTGTCTCCCGTTACCCGTAGATCAGCGGTCCCCAACCATTAATTCTCATTGTTGTAATTATTATTTGATTGACTTGTTCACCCTGCTATTGGAAATGATCCGTATTTCTCCTACGTTGAATGCACTGATTATAAGTCGCTATATTTCAAAATAAATCAGTGCAGTCACTTTAATAGTTTTTAATATAATTATTTCTCACAATTATTTCGTTTACAGATATTCTACTTATACTTTTTGTTGATTATCAATTTATGAATAAATAGGTTGTTTATTGTCTGCATTTTACATAAAACCACTGCAGATGATTTATTATTAGACTACAGCTGTCCTGGCATCATTAACGATTATCGAGCAAATGAAGGCAGGTCCGTGAAAATATTCTTAGATGAAACCGGTCCGTGGAGCTAAGAAGGTTGGAGACCACTGCTTTAAGGGACACATCAATGTTTTTTTAATTTAGAAACAATCTTTCGACTAAACTTTCTCTACCTGTCCCCAAACTATCTCTAATTCTATCCGAACTCTCTCCAGACTGTCTACAAACTCCCTCTGACCGCAACTCTCGATCAAACAACCACATTTTGAGTGGAGTCTGACGGGTTTATATCACTGACAAAACTCGCGGTACATTCCGCACTACTTCCTGAATCAGTCACGTGGTATCAGCTGGGCCTTGCGGAAACGCCCCCTACCCTACTCGGCACACGCTTCGAACTAGTGCTTGGACAACACTAGTGGAAGTGTTGTTCAAGTCTGACTTGACAGGATCGCTGGTTTTCCCCAGGAGTTTGAAAAATGGCGTACAGGTTGTGTGTTTTGTAAACGTAAGCGTAAAGGTTCCGCCCAGCGCACCATTCTGTCAGATTTACGGAAACCGGCTAGGGACATATTGGTTTTCTCGGAAATTTGACATAATTCCTCAATTATTCTATCGTGATATTAGCGTAGTTATGAACAAACAATGGCATCATCCCGGTGTCATTATCATTGTTCTTGCCTCCAACAAGGAGGTTACAATATTACTTTGTGCTTTTCTTAGACATTGTGTCCACAATTCATCTAAAAAATTGTCATTTTTAAAAAACGTTGTGGATTATTACATACATACATCCATCCATCTATTTTTTTGACGCAGTGTACACAAAAGCAAAGGTGATATATTTCTAGTAAAAATAATAGTTCCAATATTTTGTTTTGACATTGCATGGAAGTTATTTCTCCTTCCTCGGGTTTTATTGACAATGGCTTTGTCAAAGGAAGCCTCTCAATCAGTGTTTTCTTTGCTTTGTTTTATTAGTTAAAGATTGTAGTTATTCTGTTTTGCAGTATAATAACCCACGAATGCTTTTTAGACCGTTATTATGAAAATTAAATTTTCTTCATCATATCTGCTACTAAAATTCACATGTGGACTCAAACCTTTTCTAAATGTGTCAGACTTTGAAGATACAGACAAAAGCACACAAAGACAATGTGAAATCCGTATTTCTAGTGAAACTTAAAGTCACGTTTCGATTTTGAAAATATTTTGCCTTCTTTTCGTAGGAGTGGCTGTTTTTTTGTCTCGTAAATAGATTTACTGGCTAAAAAAAAATCAGATATAAGATTAAAGGCTTGTAGTAATTAATTTGTACACGGCACTTTTAAATCATTGTTGACACTCTGTTACCCGGGAAACGGGAGAAAGGTGCCTTGCATGAGCGGGGAAGATCCCGGGAAAGTGACGTCACCAGAAGGAACTCTCCCTACCACCCTCCAGCAGACAGAAGCTTTGTTAGGCGGAGGGACGGTGGCTGTGTTTTGAACATTACCAAGAGAAGAAATGGTGACTTTTGCGAACAGTGACTGTGGCTTCGACACTCTTTACAAAGGGAGACGAACGAACGGCGCAACTCCTGCGCTCTCACCGGTGCGGCGGTGTCGGACTGCCCGGTGCAGGAAGCAGATATTTATGTCCAAACTAAGTGACTCCGGTTTCGAGGACGATGTGAGATCCTCACCGAGTTCATCCGCGGCTCAAATAGACGAGTCCCCTCTCTGTTCGGACGAGCGTCCGACGGGACATGCGTCCACCTGGTACCTGCAGTACGGCGACATCGGATACAAGATTGAGAGAGAGAAGGAGGCGAAATATCATCCCTGCAGGAGCTTGGCCTGCCAGCCACAGGTACTCCATAGGACCCGTTACACACAAATAAGACAACTAAGATGATATGCGTGAGAGTACTTGTATAACAAATCTTTTTATTATTGTTCTCACTCTTGTATTCACAACTGAAATCATCAGATATAAAGTGAAGACATCTGCAGTCTAAAAATTATTCTCCCTCTCATCTAATATTATTATTAGTAGTAGTAGGAGGAGGAGTGTTTCACAATTTCATTGCTTTATAATTTATTGTAGCGCAATAATTTCAAGGTGTCTCAATATGGTTACACATCTTTTGACTTCAATTTAACTGTTCCCTGAAAGTCTTCGTAAAAGTAATAAGTAGTGGCTGAGTGTATGAAACATGTGAAGAAAACAGTATGAAAGTATTTTTTGAGTTGGACCTGCTGCTCATACTTTTCTTTACTTGCAGCTGACGGCCGAGGCGCGGTGCACACTGGTTAGCTGGCTGATTCCTGTCACCAAACATCTACATCTGTCTTTTGAGTGCTGCTGCCTGGCAGTGAACATCATGGACAGGTTTTTGGCATCCACACCAGTGGCTACTGATTGCTTCCAGCTACTGGGTGTTACTGCACTCTTCCTGGCCAGTAAACAGGTGCCTCTTTGAGAATGGCAAATCCTTGAGTGAGAGATTTTTTTTATATTTCACGCAATAAACTGTAACCCACCTCTTTCTCTGTATTCACCCAGGTGGAGGTGTACTCACCACGAATCAGCAGTCTCCTGTCATTCTGCTGTGATGCCTTCACTAGGGAGCAACTCTGCAACCTGGAGTGTGTCATCCTCCTCCGTCTCAATTTTTGCCTTGCCGCCCCCACCCTGGCTTTCTTTTTGGACTATTACACCAACTGCCATGAAGCAACCCAAAATTCATCAGAGAATGCAGGTGGTAGCCGTTTAGGACAAATGATTCCAGGCACAAACACAGCCAGGCAGTGCAGCAACCTTGCACAAAAAGTATGTGAGTTGAGTCTGGCAGACTATTCGTTCAACAAATATCCACCATCTCTGACTGCAGGTTGTGCACTTTGGGTTGCCAGTGACTTACTGGAAACTGAGCATGGTCTTGTTGAGCAAACAGCTATGCAGTCAAAAGAAGATTTGTGGAGTAGTTTTGTGGATGAACTATGTATCCATCTAGCTTCTACTCAGTCATCTGGGAGCCACGAGCAATCTGATGTCAACTCTCTGTCCTCTTTTAAGGGTCACTTCCTATCTGTAAGAGAGGAAACCTACAGTCTGGCCCAGGAATGTAAAGATAACCTGAAGCTGTTGGTGTCATTAAACCAGGAGATTTTGATCTCTAATATGTGAAATTAAGTGTCAGTGTTCAATTGCTAGCAAATCCAGTGCAACATGCATTCGAAGCATGATCTAAACATCATGTATACCTCATAAACTATTTGTTGTTTTCAACAGAATGTTGAAAATATTAATATATTCTGTTTTTAATATTTTGTATTTAAGTTTTTATTGTCTATGCACTGACTTACTGCAGTTTGATAAGTCTCAGCATCCTTGCAGTCTCTTAAATGAAGGAAATCAAAACTGTGTTGTGATTCATCGATTTTTTTATTAATAAAATAAATAATCAACTCAACTTGTGTTGGTCTCTGAATATGTAGAATTTGAAGCCAAGACTGATGTCATTCACAGTATTTGACAACACACTTCAGTTGTTGGAAACTTTGGGTTGATATGTAAAACAGCTGTTAACGTTTTCAGTCTTTACACCAGTGTAATGTTTAAGCTTTTGATAATAAGATCATATTGTGAAGAAGACACTCATATAACAAAAATATATCATAACTTATCATCAGTGTTTACTTAAACCTGTGACTTCACTTTACTCAGATCTGCCCAATCTATTATTCCTTGACCTATAGAACATGGAATCAAGAATTTATCTTAGATTTAGGAGTTATAAAGAAAAATGAGAGTTTTCACATGGGTACATCCACATCTATTTTACAATATAAAGTATTGCCCCTTCCAGATATGAGATCCATTTCAGTTAGTCTGAATATATGTTTATGATACTCATTGGTGTAAATACCATGTCTCTATGCCTCTTCATATACTTTTATATTGATTCTTCTTTTCCTTTCGGCTTTTCCCTTCAGGGGTCGCCACAGCGAATCAGTGTCCTCCATCTAACCCTGTCTTCTGCATCCTCTTCTCTCACACCAACTACCTTCATGTCCTCTTTCACTACATCCATAAACCTCCTCTTTGGTCTTCCTCTAGGCCTCCTGCCTGGTAGTTCAAAACTCAGCATCCTTCTACCAATATATTCACTATCTCTCCTCTGGACATGTCCAAACCATCTCAATCTGGCCTCTCTGACTTTATCTCCAAAACCTCTAACATGTGCTGTCCCTCTGATGTACTCATTCCTGATACTTTCCTCATACTTTTATATTGATTATAATTCTTATATTTCTCCCTGTATAAATATATCTACAGTATGTATTTCCCGGATCTTATGAGTTCCATCTGGATTCAGTTCTTTAGTGGTGGAACATCATGTATTGGTTATCATTAATTTGTATTTCATGAAAGTGGAGGGAAAGAAGGAATTTTCCAATAGTTGAAAAAGGTAAACATTGATTCTCATTTCACAATCGTAGACTCCCTCGAATCTGTCAGGATTTGATCAGCTCTTCTTTTCGAGACTTTCCGCTGATAAAAGATAATAAATAAATTAATAAATTAATTAATAAATAAATAACTATGACCATAGTTAGGTACTAAGTGATCAGGTACGGTGTTAAATTTTTAAACGCTGACAAAAATAACTAATCCATTCTCAACAAACTAAAATTTAAATGTGAGGGATGAAAAACGTCTTACAGTTTTTTTCCTCACGGCACATGTGATGTTTGTCCCTTGCAGGCTGTTGCAGCGGTTTACCGCGGGGTCACTTCCACTATTTTGCTTATCAGTGGTATCAGTGTTTGAGCTGTGCCAATAGTCTGGTCTATTGAGGGACTCGCTGATAATCCATTACGCGTGGCATCTCGGCCTGCTGACACAGTGCCGACCACACAGGTACATTCAGCGTTGAGGGCCAACAAGGATTACTCTTGTTTGTTTACTAATTGGGGGCATTTGTCACCAGTGTATACGGAGCTGTCGGATTTAATGGCTCTTTTCCTTTTCCACTTTGCTTTAAATGTAGCAACAGGCCTTGACCTAATTCGACTAAATATTTACGCACAAATGCATATAAATCACGAACGGAATCGAACGAATCGAACGAACGGAATCGTATGTCATAACTTAAAATTGGAAATCATGATGTAAATTGAGAGAATCCGGTAAGATTACCGTACATGCGCCTCTGGCAGGGGTAAATCTGGAGGGGGGAAGGCGGGTCTGACGCAGGGGCGCACCTGCCGCGGGCCGAATGGCGCCGTTATGCGCGCTACCACTTTGCACCTCGGAACCAGAAAACCGTTAATCAGGGCCAGTTTAATCTCCAGGGGGACGCGGTCACTCCCAGGAGACCGCATAAGTAGCATTTGATTGGGCCAAAAGTGTGAAGCCGCGGCATAGAAAGATTCTCACCGGGAGAATTTGTTCTATATATCAGCTCCAACTTCGACCATGAATCCTCAGTCCGGTCCGGAGCAGAGCCGATGGAGATCCGAAGAGACAGAGAGGTGTTCGATATGATGAGGAGGAGAGCTGCAGTAAGCATCAACACTGATCCTTACAATAAGACACACACAACTGTGTTTAGTGGCGTTAACGTGATTTTTCTGCAGGATAAAGTGCTGGTGCCGAGAAGCAGCAGTCCAGTGTCCGTGTACGTGGAGCTCCCCTACGTCAGTGACCAAGGTAGACCCCGCACATCGCTAATATTGTCATAGCTACCTCAAAGAAAACAATTACAATTTATGGTTAAATAAATATACATCAATAATTGACACATAAGCTTTATTTTCCCACAGCATTTCCAACAATTGCATGGGATGATTTGGAAGACTGCGGGTCTGGCGTGAGAAGAGAGAACGACTCCATTGGCTCACAGGTGAGAAGTGTGTGTGTGTGTGTGTGTGTGTGTGTGTGTGTGTGTGTGTGTGTGTGTGTGTGTGTGTGTAATTTCTCCTGCATATCCACACATTTTCCAGCACATTCCACCGACAGCAGAGATGTGGCGGCAGATCGTCACCCCTCGCTGGTTGTTAATGTTCGATGTGCTGGAATTCCTCCTGAATGACACTGTTGTTTACTCATGACACGCAGGCTACTGCTAATTGGGCGGACCTCACAAGTTTTGTCCACAGGTAGCCTATTTGGCACGACTCAGTGTTCACCCAAACCACTCCTGACGGCGCACTGGCAGAAATGACCACCAAGACATGTTCCGCTTTTATGCCACATTGGCCTTCTGGGTTGTTTTGGGATTTTCAGGTCTGGTGCAGCTAAGATTACCATGTCGACTGAGATTTTCAAACATATATAAATGTATTAATCTTAATTCTCACTCATTCACAGGTGAATGAAACTAATGCACACGTCCAAGACTTTGGGGGATATGCGCTGGATTTCATTGCAGGTTAGTAAACAATTTTTAAAGTTTAGTAATATCTGGTGTGGTGTTAAGGATAATAATAATAATAATAATAATAATAATAATAATAATAATAATAATGATAATAATAATATGTTTTCCTATTGTCATTATTATTTTTTGTAAATTATGTGATCATCAACTTAAGTGTTTGTCTCTGTCAGATTCTCCTGCCACACTGGAAAGCAGTCTGTCTCCAGGTGAACTGCTACCATTTCATGGATGTGTCATTCCTCCTCTCACCCCTCAGAGGGACTTCTCTTCAGAAGACAGTCTGGTTCGCTCATTTTCAGAAGCAGGTCACTCATATCTACAAGAGGAAACTGTGTGGAGGGACATTGCCCATTACCACGGCAAGGCTTTAGAAGATTCCATTGAAGTCAACAATCAGGTTAGAATGTGATTTATGACATTATGATTTATGATGCGGTGACATTTCAATTTTTCAGTGTAGTTTGGTGTTAATCATGTAATGTAATAGGTATGCAATTTAATGCTGTAAAATAACTCTGCATCTTCTAAACATGAAGATGCACAATAGGCCTCTGAATCTGTGTTCCATGTCAACATGACTGAATGTGTCTGCCTCCTCTTTGCCTGCAGCGCCATGAAATTCTGCAGGAAAAACAGGAAGAAATTGATTCCTTTCAGGAGAGAAACCTCCACCTTAGGCAGCTGGCCAGTCGGGCAAAGAACTTGGCATCAGTTCTAGAAGTGAGTATGACTAAATATGTGGACACACTTTCATCCTGGATAAACTTCAGCTTCTAATCTCTTGTCATTGCCCCTGTCTGGCTTTAATTTACCTTTTTCCTTTCAGAAACTTATGACAGTTAGAGAGCCATGTGTAAGAGAATCAGTGATGCCTTGTGGTGATGGAACTTCACTGAGTCCCTGTAAGCGACAGCGGCTGGATGAAGGATATGAAACCGAGTCCTCTGAATCGGTAGAGGACATGCTGAGGGACGTCAGCACACGCTGCAATACTGTCCTGCATGGCGCCGCTGCTGGAACAAAACTACAGCAGCAATCAGAGGCTATACGCATGTATGGTTCATTCTCAGGTCTGCAGACTTCTATTTCTAAAGACAGCATCCTGGACCGAGCAGAGCCCGAAGAGAGTGTCTCATCTTTCAGAACTTCTGTTAGAGAACACAGCACCATTAGGACTCAGGTGTTTCCTAGCGGACATGCCTTCACCTCCATCACGAAGCAAGGAGGGTACCGTTTTCGCTGGGTTCCCAATGACAGATGAAACCAAGGATAACAATTATGGAATTGACTCCATTCACACTTTTATTATGTCAATTCAAGAGTGGAAGGAAGTGTGGGTGGGCAATGACTGTTAATGCTTAACTTATAATCCATCGTGATATTAGTGAATGATTAAAGGATGTTTCACTCAGGTAGCCTGTAAGCTAATCAGTCAGAGGTGGTGCCAGACAAAGGAAATAACACTGCCAAAGCTTTTGTTTTCACTGTGTTCCTGTTTACATGCCTTAAAATGTAATGATAGCCAAACAATAAAACAACATCATGTTTATTTTTGTAAATGGTAATGTTATGTTAATGTTATGTTAAAATTTGAATAGGAGAATAAATTTTATATAGAACTGGCTTGAGATTGCTATTATGAAAAAACGGGTCATATGTAAACAAATGCAAAGAAACTGTTTTCTGTGTATTTAAGATGTGACACAAATTTGACCCCTGACCTTCTGGAAGAAGCAGAAACTTCTTTCCCCTTTGTCTCAGACTGAGGGATTGTGTGCTCTGAATAAGAGCATTGAATTCAGAAGACTTTATTGATACCCAAGGGGAAATTGTTTAATATAGTAATTTGGTTGCAGCCAACATCCTTGCTTATATCCTTTCTGAAAATTGAATTTTTCATTCCTGTTGTATAATTCTTTGGTGTTCTAAATCATGTGGTAACACATACTGTAAGCTGTCAGTATGCTCTAGCCACAGAAGATTAGAGGTGTAAACACTTCCTGTTGAAAATGTTATCTTACCACTTTGTGGTTTACAGAGTGATTTTATTGTAGAAATTATGGAGTAAAGTTATATTTGCTATTTAAAGAGTACAGGAAACAAAGAGTGAGTAATTTTTCTTCCTCTGTTCACAATATGAAGTATTTTTTGTTCTGCCACTTAAAATTATTTTTTGATACCTGATTCACTGAATTATGTTTCAGAAACTTTCAGGTATAAGAAAAACAGTCAAATAGGGAAATCAAAAGAAGTAATTATATAATCAAAAAAGGATGTGACCATCTCACCTATATCTGAGGTCCCTTCAACATCACTGTTGAGGAATTTAGCTGTAAAAAAAATGGTTTGCATGGGGTGGACTGGTGCATAGGACAATGTCAAATCTCAGGTGAGACACCTGTTCAAACGTCCCAAACCTGGGTTTGTTTACTGAAGAGCAGTGAGGGCAACACAAGAACCCAGGAATTGGTCATAATTACTACTGTCCTTCACACAGGCTTTCAAAGTACATACAATAAGAACCCGATAATGAGAAGGGGTGTGAAGAAAACAGTTGACAGTCATTTCACTGTGACACGGAAAGATTCATCACAGACAAATGTTAGGTATTTGTTTATGTTAATGAATGAATGAACACATTTCTGTAAAAATAAATAAATAAACAAGTTATTATACACACATTCATTCTTTAAATCTGTTGATTTAGAATGCAAATATAAAACTATGTGTACTTGAACTTGGTTTGTGGAATAACCACATTGATGACTAGACTGTCAGTACATTATCATAATATAATTTGTAATAAAATAAGCATGATCAATCATTTGGTTAAATATTAAATGAAAAAAAAATAAGGATAATGGAGCAACATAATGAAATGATAACTACTCAATAAATTACTGCTGGGTTTACACAAATTGAACTGATGTTTCAGTAATTAAGAGTAGACGGCCATCAAGACTCAAGTGCAATGGATTCACAGATATCTGTGAACTAATCAATAACTGTTAATACTAATATAGACTTCCCCCGCTGTTTTGTAGTAAGTCATGATTATTAAAGTCCTACATTATGAATTATGAAGAAAGAACTAAAAATCAAGATGTATCCTTTATGTTGTCAAAAAATATTAATGAACTAATTATTAGTTAGACATTAGAGGCATGGCTGGCAGTTCACTAGTCCAAAATTAATCAAAATTAGGAGATATTGCCATATTTATAGTCAGTTTACTGTAGTTTAATCCATAGCATTACATTTTACTCTTTAAGATCATCATTTATTGGTGTTCTGTGAGAAATGTAAATCTCTAATAAATGAACTTGTGTTTGCTGCTACACCATGAGAAATTTCCCATTCTGTAATAACAAAGTGATATGAGAGGAATTTTAGTACAACACATTTAATAAGCAAATCCTGCTGGAGTAATGCAGGTTCTTAAATGTTGTTAAAATACAAATTAATCATCCCGCAAACTTATTCAGATGAATAAATGAGCAGGCTGGACGTTTAGACTTGTAAAAGGCGCTGCCTAACACACCCACCATGTACCTGACTCCTTTTGACCGCTTGACCCGACATGATTACCGTTAACAATTCAAATTCCTGCTGCCAACGGAACTCAAACAGGACGCTTCTCATGTAACAAACCTTCACGCCAGCTTAGCGCCACACTTTTACTGCAAACAAATCCGTTTGTCACTGACCAGAGTGAGAGCAGAGAGCGAAGCTTTGTTTAAGCTGTTTGTGACACATTTGACCGGTTAAGCTGCCGCCAAACTGCGGGGGACAATGCTGGAGAGAAAGGAAAATATAGACACAATGTGTTTCTAAGGTGACTGAAGCCAAACCCGCAGGGATGCTGCAAAGCAGACGGAGACCCGCGGGAAAAGGAGTGACATCCTTCAAATTTACGCAGATGATGATCTACTCTAATGGAAGCGTTACATATGTTTACTTTAAATTAGTAGTAATACCTGTATATTAAATAAGTTAGAACAGAGGGTCAATTGATGCGAAGGTGTACCTTTGTATACAATTTGTTACAGTGTACAAACAGCTATAGAAAGGAGTTTGTATAACATACTGTACTCACATAATGATAAAAACTATTAGTTCAATCTCAAGACTGAAGTAAAAAACTTAAAATAAAGTGGAAGCATTTAATTAAATCTAAACAAGCAGATGCACATAAAACTTACTTTCTTCTTTTAATATTTTTCGGCTTCACTTCATTAATACCTTTGTAAGTCTTTTACATCCTTTAGAGGAAACGTTATTTCACATAACTTTGACAGATAGGTGTTATGTCTTTGTTCTTTGATATGTTAAGCTGTCTATTCTTCCATCATGATCCGACTCCAAGGACAAATAAATGAACAATTATTGCAGCCTGCTACAATGTTTTATTAAGGTTAGGTTTCAATGGTGTTGTCAGTTAATGAAGTTTATTTGAGAACTGTCTCATTAAAGTAATTTTAAACTCATTCTGATGAAAAAAGACAGCGCTAAAGCTGGACTGTTTCAATATTAACCCAGATCATTACAGGGGCAAATGTTTTAGCAGCCAGTGAGGTTGTTTAGTAACATTTCTGTCAACGTGGTTGAAAAATATCATGTTTGAACCAGTTTAAAACCAGTTGACACTGACGCACACACTCAGTTAAAGGTCTGAGCAACAGTTCAGACGAGCTGTTCCACCTGCATGTGTTCGCTGCTGCCTGTCACGGAGAACACACACTTGTCACACAGTTCCACAGGGCTGCATGTGCGCCATATGGAGGTGGCAGGTGGCGCGGACGTGCGCCGCTCGCGCCGTTCAGCCCACTTAGCGCCAGAGCCGCGCGTCACCCGTTAGGTGCAGCGGTCCGCAGACGCCCAGAATAACCCTGCAAAGAGAAAGATGCTTGTTTGGTTGACAAACTGTTACGAATGAAGTCCAACGACGAGACAAAGTGTACTATTATGACAAAACATTTATCAAATTTATTTTTATGATAAAAATACTACTACTACTGCAGCTACTACTACTACTGCTACTACTACTACTAGTACTACAACTACTACTACTGCTACTATTACTACTACTAGTAGTACTACCACTAGTACTACTACTACTAATAATAATAATAATAATGATAATAATAATAATATGTTGGACTCTTCACCTTTTATTATCATTATTATTATTATTATTGTTATTATTGTTATTATTATGTGTAGCAGTGGAAGCACTAGACCAACCGGAATTATGTCCGTTATGTCCATCATCATTTGATCTACTCAGGCGGCTCATCAGCTGTTGTGGTCTAATCTTAATTCAAATATGACGCCTGATTCCTCCTACAAAAAGCTCAAGCCCACAGTAAATTGACAACATCCATTTTACGACATCCTTTATGTTCTTTTTACAACTACAGTATTTGTGTTCATTCCAAACCGGTACGCGCAGGGAATCCCTGAACAGAGGTGGGCTCTATCTAATCATGAACACCAAGCTCCACCTCACCGCCAATAGCCGGTCTGAGGCCGGTGACTCCCGCTACGCCGTGCGCCGGGGGAGACTATTTAAGACAAGACCGAGACCAGGGAGACAGACGGCAGGTGCGCTGGGCTGGAGGGTGTCCTCGGGCGGGCGGAGAGGAAAGGAAAGGAAAAGCTCATTTACTCCTGCTGTGAAAAGTGAAATGCGCCTGAAAAATGGAGATTCAAACTGGGTGAGTAGGCCTAATTTGTAACATGTAATTATCATAGAAAGAGCTTATTTCCTGAATATCACGGATAACCTGCTACTGCTGCTACCAGGCAACCAAACTCCAAACACATGGCTCAATGTTTCACAAGATGTTTTACTCTCTAGTGTTTATGAAATAAAACCGTTTTACTACCAACCCTAATGGTCATAAATTACTACGAATTTCCATATAATCATTTTAAAAATAGAGATTCTGATCTTTAATTTGTAGGTTAGTCTGAAATTCTAAATGTTTTCATCAACAACTAGTACCCAGTTGTTTTTAGGAAAGACATGACTCTGTCTTTCTTAAAAACGAAGATAGAAATTGTTTTATTTGTGGATTATGGTCCAGTTTGTGACCGGGTGGTGACAGTGTGGCAGTGTACTGCTGCAGGCTGTGGGATCTGATTGACAGCTGTCAGATACACTCCTCACTGTTGCCATCAGCTGACCTCAGAACTCTTGGGAAACCTGACATCCTACCATGTATTCCACGGTGCTTCACCTATGTGGAACAAAATAGTCATGTCAAATAAAGGTGGAAGGGGAAACATTACATTTAGAACAATTCCACATTTCCTCTATGACAGCTCGGTTTTCGTTTCAACAGTCAAATCAAGGTGTTTTGCATACAGGCAAAGTGAGCGGTGACTGGTTTGGTGGCAGTGTAGTGTTAGCTGACTTCTCTGTTGCCAGCTCACACTGCGCTTCTCCCTTAACAGTTACAATCAACTACACTTATTTCTTACTTTCTTTGTGGCTGTAAATTCAGCCACTCCACACTGCAAAAAGATCACACTTGAGCTTCTGCTTTCACAAGGAGTTAAAATGGAACAATCTGAACAGCTAACATGGCCGGATATCATCGTGGATGGCTGGTAGGCAGTGCCTAGTATGCTGGTTGATTGTGAGTGCCAGCTTACCTGCTGCTGCCCTCCAACTCTCCATTTAAATCAACACCAGCAGCCCCAGAGGACGTCTCTAGCTAATAGGTTCTTCTCGCAATTAAAAAAGGGATGAGACATTTCCCCATGAAACCTGCAAAACAATTGTGTAACAAACGCTTCAGTATATGATGTCTACTCCATTACTTTGGGGCACCTATAGATTTGTGAATGTTTTTGCGTATGGCGTTATAGAGCAACCTTTTGAGTCGTCTCTAACTGACCTTCCCACAGAGCACACTAAAGAACAATCAGTATAAAATTCACAGTATCCAAAGGAACAGCTATGTAATAAGGTTTATGAATTGGGTATGTTAATATTCTGGACAGAAAAAAACCCTAAAACAATTATGATCCAACAGAATAAGATAAAAATGATATTTCACCATCATTTCATGGCTTTAAATAAAGAGCAAATGCAGCTGCAGGATAAACGATCAGTAATTACCGGTACATGCATTTGATTCAATGGCTGAAAGAATTATCTGGCTTTTACAACATGAAAGACCTAAACAAAAAATTCTGATTCATTTATTCTTTGATGAATGAAGTGGATATAATATGCTTCACCTTTAGAAATAGATTTTAATGCAAAAGTGGAGGAGCACAGCACAAACTAAGTCATACGGAACCTTAGAATAAAATAAATCAGAGACTTCAATGATCAAACAATCCTTCAACTGCAGCAGTGGTCATGATCAGGAATGTTCATTGTTATTATTGATCACAGGACAGTTCTCTTACAGACAAACACAATCTCCCACAAATGCACATACATTCTGATTAGCCGAAATTGAATTCAGTCCCTGCTTGTGGTTAAAACCTGTGGATCTTTTCATCCCTGTGTGTGACTGCAGCAAGACATCACATGACCACTCACTGTGACAGTTCAGAGTGGGTTTACTCCTTTCTTTCAAGGCACAGGAAACACCGACATCACACAAAGATGGGTCCAACATCAATGTAAAAGCTCCATCATAGCTCCACCCGCTTCTTCACAATGATTTCCCTCACCAACGACGTGACCTCCTCTCGAATGCTTTCCATGGGCTCATCCGTTCTCCAGAAACGGACA
This sequence comes from Antennarius maculatus, assembly GCA_013358685.1. Classification (NCBI taxonomy): domain Eukaryota; kingdom Metazoa; phylum Chordata; class Actinopteri; order Lophiiformes; family Antennariidae; genus Antennarius; species Antennarius maculatus. The sequence goes on from CM023608.1 coordinate 13,705,573, forward strand.
ACTTTCCCTTCTGGATTCACCAGAAACTTCCAGAAGTTCCACTTTGGGATTTTCTGCACAGAATCTGAAACATATGTTATCAGTCAAATTTAGCCAAAAACTCTGAAATATATCCAAATATTTTTGGTGAATTTCAATAATAAGTTTATTAATATTGACTCAGTGTAACAAAGTATATTAACTAAAGTAATGCAGTAGCATCAAATTCAATGTACTAGTGTTTCATTTAATTACTGTACTGTTATTTTATTAAACTTAATATACTGCATTTGTCTGACAGACACTTATTATAGTCCTTAACTACAAGTTCATATATCAAATATATCTGATTTATAACAAGCAAAATCAAATCTGTGCCTCACAGCAGCAGAATATGTAATGAAAGTAACCACACACGCATGTAATGGTAACCACACACACACACACACACACACACACACACACACACACACACACAGAGTGCCGCTCATGCCCTTAGAATAGACAGAAATAAATTTACATTTATTATCATTGACACTAAGATTCCATCTATTCAGTCTGTCACATACTGCTAAATAATTTTATGCTTTTTACATATTCAACTACACTTTCTCATCCATTTTTACTGATTTTTATGTGATTTTCTTCATTTCTGTCCTCTAGTCTAGATGACGCACAATAGTCTCTACATCATGTTGTAGAGACTATCCACTACTGTCATGTAGAATGTTTAAATTGTTCTACTTAAATAAAGTGAGTAAACGAGACTTAGTCGAGTCATCATTTGAATGTTGAAGACATTCAGACACTAATCCGGGTGATCCTGTCGTGTCTCACGTGGACAGCAGAGAGTGGGGGACATGCTCCTGCTGACCTGTGAGGAACCTGAAGGCGGGCTCAGCCTCTGAACCCATTATTTTGATCCTGCTGAAAAACGGGAAGGTGACACCATAGGTGGACTTGGCGAAAGCCTCGATGTCCCGGCTGGTCCCGGTCTCCGTGTCCCCGAACTGAGCGCAAGGGAAGGCCAGTACGTTGAAGTGTGAGGTGCCCAGCTCCCGGTGCAGCTCCTGCAGAGCCCGGTAGTTCGCCTCCGTCTGCTGGCTGCGACTCGCCACGTTTACAACCAGAGACGCCTGAAGAGCAGAGAGCAGAGGTCCGGTCCGACCCAGAAGAACACCCAAAACACGCCTCATGCATTAAATTCAACCCAGTTTTACCCAGGGTTGAACTTAATCTGCACGGATTAGCCGCCCAATTTGAATCTGGTGATGATGTGGACTTACTTTTCCTCGGTACTTCTCCAGAGAGACCGTCCTCCCCTTCGCGTCTTTGACCTCGAACGAGTAGAAGTCTGTGGGTCTTCTGGGCTTCAGCAGCTGCGTCTGCAGGAGGAACAGACAGCCCACACCGACCGTCATGCTCAGCAGCACCGTCAGCTTCTTCGCTTTGGGGTTGGAGGATTTCACAGGGTAGCCCCCCAGAGCCTCCATCTTGAAGGGGAAAAAAAAAAACGAGCCTCCTCCGGTCCGGTCTTGCCAAAAAGTGTGGAGCGAAAGACAGCAGAAATATTCCCTCACACAACTTCCGGGTGTGTGTAGGGACTTAGGGAACAAGGATCGATGAAGATGGGGTTCCAAAATAATCATTAATGGGGACATAAGTGGTAGAATGTGTGGTACAAAATACATTTTTATTTATTTAGTTATTTATTTTACTGTTTCAAATGTGAATCATTTTATGTGAAGTATCAGGATCACTCCAGCCGCTTGGTGGCGCTATGCTTGATGGTATTAATAGTCGGTGTCGGAAATCTGTGTTGTGTCTGGTGAAAATAATCCTGGTATTGCAATAGGTATTTATTCGATTTCAGAAAATAAATCAACAAATAAATATATAAAAAAATAAGCAAACCTCTGTAAACCCCTAGACTCTTTCGGGAGAGGTGTCGGGCCTCAATCAATCAGCAGAATTCTCAGGCTTTCATGGTTAATATCACCTTCAGAATTTTTTTGTCAGAAAATAGGTGATAATATAATCAAGAAATAGATCGGCCAGTGAGGTGGATTGAATCTCTTCACCGGAACAAGTTCAAGGATTCCTTCAAAATAAAACAACAGTCATCTACAGGTGGTATTTGGTAAAATATTTCACTGGCCCCAGACGGATTTATTCATTCATTTGCTATGTGCTGTGGAGAAAATAACTAAACATCACACTCAGCTTGAAAGTAGTTATTATTTTTAATAAATGTTCAAAAATCTATTAAATAAGGACATCAAACGTGGCAAAAAAAATTAAAAGACACAATTACTTGTAAAGGTTTTCAGTGTATGAATACTCATAAAAGTAAATTAGTTAATGATTTGTAAATCATAATTTGGAAAATGTGACCATCCCTAAGTCACACATCAAAAATCATGCTTCCACGGATACGAAAAAATCTGTATAGATTAAAAAATATCAACTAGCTAAATTCTTTCTTTCTTTTTTCACGATATTTGTTCGTTAATTTGCTTGTTTGTTCAATCAGGTACAACATGACGTCACCGGTCACGTGTCGTACAAGCTGTTCAGTAGGAGGATCTTCGAGGGAAACCGCGGTGAAGGTCCTAGTGCAAGCACACCGCTGGCCACTGGGCGGCAGTGTGAGCCCAGTTTTGAGTTTGATCCCGTTTGCCAGAGGCTGGAGCTGGATTCTCCACCAAGACTCCATCAACCAGTCCGGAGAATCCCACAAGTAAATCAAGGTGAGTAACAACAACATCAACAATATACAGTACATAGATTAACATACACTTATGGGATTTAAAAATGCTCTAGTGTGTATATTTGCTTATTTGCTTTGTCATCTGAAAACAGACAAGTAGTAAATGGATATTCAAGGTGTTTTTATTTTTAACAGAACCACCACCTAAAACATAAGCCAAACAAATGTATGTTATTACAATCACAAATTAGTATATAAGTCATTTGCATTTGTAAAAGTGGTGATCATCCTCATCAGGGACTGACATGACCTTTGCATGTATCCTGAGGAACTGTAGCCCAGGTCCTGAGGATAACTAAAAAAAAAATACAATAAAGGAATTTATTGCGTTGTATTTATTGCATTGTATCCAACTGTCTCTCGGTGTGGACAACAGTTTCATTGCAGCACTGTTCTGTGATGAGAGTCAAGTATATTCTCTCTATTATATTATTTTGTCTCAATCAGAGACGGTGTTGGTGAAAGGTGTGTCCTACAGCATGGCTGTCAAACCACCAGGCACATCCAATACCACCAGACGAAAGACTTCTGAAGAGGTTTGTTTCAATCAAATATAGTTAGGGTTGGTTATCTGTTTCTGTTGTTGTGTTTCTCTTATTTTTTGAAGGAACCTTGTGTCCTGATTAAACAAATGAGAAAAAAACATTTGTGTAGTGAGAAAGGAAACACGTTTTCTGCATTTCTTTTTCTATTTGCCATTGTCTAATTTTCAACTAGACAGAAACTATGCAGTTGTTACTAATACAGTACTGACTTAATTTTTTTGCTTTGTTGTTGACATGTTACTATAAGCGTCATGTAAATGGATAATGGTTTAAATGTAAATACATTTGCAGGTATGGGTATGGAGAGCTACAGCTCAAGAACATGCAAATTTTCAACAGTCTGGTAAACACACAGACATACAAAAAAATGACTGATATTCTAAATCACATAAAGCTGCTGCATGATGTCATACACATATACAAAAGAGAAATGGCAGAGGTGTTGTAAGTGAAATAAAACTGCCGGAAGATGGTGGGAGGTCTATTCTTTTGATATGTGTGTTTGCTCATATAAGTAAGATGGCACAGTATTTTAAAAACCTTATGGAGACAGATGAAATAAAAAGTAATAATGCATGTAAATATCTGTGTATTTCTCATTCATCCACGTCATGGTAACTGCATATAAATGAAATTAAAAAAAACATTGTCAGAGTCTCTGCAGCCAGTTCATATTTCCACAATACACTGGGCTCTAGTTTCCTTATCAATACAATACAAAGCCTGAATTTTTTAGTCTTTCTCTTTTGCATATGCATGGATCTTGTATGCAGTGCTTTGTGCATCTGTTGGTTAATGAAAATTGTTTGCATTGCAGATTGTAATTACAGAAGTCATAATCGTACGACGTTTACTGTTCTGGACAAAGCGTCTGCGAGTCTGCAGGGACAGTCGGTGATGAAGTTGGCAGTGACGTCACTCGTCAATGACTACTGTAAGATAAGAGACAAATCCTGTTTAATTACCATGAAAGAAGACTGGGTTGCATGTAGTTTTGATGCTGATTCATTACGTTAAGAGAATCTTGGAACACTCGTAACATATTCTGTACTATTAGTATGAGTTCAGTGACGCAGAATGCTCAGCTTTAGTCACTCCTTTGTGCTTTTATACACGAGGCCTGTCAGTCAATAGCCTTTTCTCTTTTCTGCCTCTTCCCCTTCAGACAGCGATCTTCTTGACTGCAGTTGTAATGGTATGATTGCCTTAGCACTGGGCTCCTCTGTTTACTTTTGGAATTCAGAAACCTGTGTTCTGGTGGGACATTTGGACCTGAGTAAACAACCAGGACGACCATCAGACTGTGAGGCCATCTCATGTCTTTGCTGGAGCAGAGATGGCAAAGCTCTCTGCGTTGGCACCAGGAGGGGAGAGACACAGGTAAAAACACATGGGAGTTTCAAGTAGTGGAAATTCAATTCATTGAATGGGGACCTATGTGAGGAGAAGCAAAATCTGACACTCATCATCAGTCTGACTGTTTGTGGTTCCTATGTCTCTTTCTCTAACTTTGTAGTTATGGGATGTTGAACACCAGCAGAGAATGAGTCACCTCCCCTCACATTTGTCTGTGGTCAGAGGTCTTTCCTGGAAACAGCAGTTACTCAGCAAGTAAGTGTTAGAAGCAATGACACGAAACACCATTTGGTTTTTAACCACATCTAAATGAAGACTGCTTTAACAACATACATGCACTATAAAGGTGCAACATGGTGCATATGAATGTGAAATGTACGTGACTCACTGGTAATGACAGTTTCCACGATCCTACAGTGGCTCTCTTCTTGGACATATCCATCACCTCGACCCACGGGCTTCTACACCTCTGATAGGAGCAGCTGTCCTGGAAGACAAGATCTGCAGCCTTCAGTGGTCACCAGGAGGCGACCAGCTGGCCATCGGCTCAGAAGGGGGCCTCCTCTGTATATGGGATAGGGATGTCGCAGGGCACAAAAGGTCATGCCAGCCAGTCACTACCATGAAACAGCTCAGTGCTGTCAAGGTCAATATGCCTCATTGATAAAAGATAACAGAGCTAATATTTTTTTATGTTTATAATAAAGTTCGGTGAATTAACAAGGACACATTCATTTTGACATTCAAGGTTTCTTTTTCAGCTCCACAAGTTTAAGTAAGCTTCATGCTAATATGCTGTGTTGACAATTATAAGTATTGACATGCTGATGTTTCGTCGTTTGAGCATGTTGACATTGTGAGATTTTCTCATTGTTGTTGTGTCGTGTTTCACATTTGGGTTTTAAAGGGATGGAAACGTTAGATGAAGGTCATAAGATCATCATGAAAACATAAAACTGACTACACTGACCAGTACAGCCACACAGCCTGATGATGCATCTTGTCCCTGATTAGAATGTCTTCATACAGTTGGAGGTTTTTAGATTAACAAAACCGCAGTCATGTATATATATATATATATATATATATATATATATAGCGGCTGTGTCTTTTGCATGACTTAATTATGACTTACTTTGGTTCATGCAAACGTCTGTGTCATGTGCAGTCAGTAAAGTATGCTCAAGGGTTCAAAAGTCCTGCTGCCATTCACTGGATTTGTTCAAACACTCAAAAAATCTGCAATCTATTGTGTGTGTGCTTTTGTTGTTAGGCAATGGGATGGTGTCCATGGCAGGGAAAGATGATTGCTACTGGAGGGGGATGGACAGATGGAGAGCTGAGGATCTGGGACACAAATTCAGGGACTTGTGTGTCGTCAGTGAAGACATATTCACAGGTGCTGAAGACTGAAACTGTTACAGTGATATTTTAACTAAGTAAAAACAAGACAATAACTAATGACTTGATTTGCAGATATGCTGTTTACGATGGGCTGAGAAGAAGAGATATCTGGCAACAGGTCATGGTGTCCCTCAGCACCACGTGTCCTGCTGGACCTGGGACTCTGCCTCCCTCACCCTGACCCACCAGCTCACAGGTCAGAGATGTGAGCAAAATATTCATGGACTCCAGTGGTCAAAAATGCAATATACATGCTGAGGAATATCAGTAACTCATCATTAAATCCAGTTTGACAGTCTCAGTGTTGATGCTGCTCAAATGAGACATATGTTATAGTCATTTAATATTGACTCATGTCAGCAAAACTATGACTTAGACATATAAAAAATTATATATAAATCTATTTTTAAAAATCAGTGCTTTGTAAATCCCATGAAGACTAAAAAATATTTGTGACTTTTTCATTGTTCAAACATTGAAGTGACTGTTGACAAATAATCCTCTAGGATGGTATCATTTGGGATTCTTTATTATCCAATCAGGTGCGAGCAATGTATCTGGTACTTGTGTTTGTGGTTGACGATCATTTTTTTGTGACATCATCCAAATTATGACATTGAAAGAAATAATTTGATAATTTGAAGAAATAAGTGATCTATTTATCCCAGCTCAATACAAAATCTTTGGGGCGGCAGAAGCTCAGTCGGTAGAGCGGGCGTCCCATGAACTGAGATTGGCGGTTCGATTCCCACTCCTGACCAGCCATTCCTCGGACTGTGAGCTGACAGTGGGAGGTGTCAGCTCACCTCCGGAGCACTGCCAAGGTGCCCTTGAGCAAGGCGTCGTCCCCCCCACTAGCTGCTCATCTCGGGGCGCACCCAGGAGTCGCTGCCCATCACTCTGCCTCCCACACCGTGTGTATTAACTGCATGCTTACAGGCCCCTGGTGTTTGTTGTTTGTTTCAGGGGCCTGTACTAACAAATACTTTACTGTAAAAATGCATGTAAATCAGTAAGAGTGAAAAGATAATTTTCCCCAAGAGGCACAGTAAAGGTGTGTTTCTTTCTTTCTTCTTTCTCCAAGATCTTACCACTTTATTATAGCGATTAAAAAAGGTTATACCTTACTTTTTTAAATGGAAAAAGGTTTTTAAATTTAAGTGAAAGTTCAGTTGTCCTATTTTTTTTTAGGTCATTCTCAACGAGTCCTGCACTTGGCTTTGAACCCTGACAACACTCAGATCTTTTCTGCTGGAGCAGATCGGCGTTTTCACGTCTGGGCCATGCAGCCATCAGCATCACTGGACATGGATGGTGAATGAATATCGAGTTTGGCCATAGCATCTCTAGTTATTTTTGGCTAAATTAAGTGCAGATATAACTTTAGACAGTCTGCATCTTATAGGTAACATCCTTACATGTGCAATACATTGTCTAATATTGTGATATGCGGCTGAATGAAACACTTTAAATCAAGTCTTGGCCATTTATTCTCCTCTAAATCCAGTTTGAGGCCATGTCTTGCATGTCTTTATCAGGCTTGAATTTTCATCTGACATTTATTAATGGTGATTGCACCTCCTTCACTGTGTGCCAAACAGCTGGTAAATTATTTTTTGCAGTTGAACAAAACACATTAGTGAGAGATTATTTTAGTTATTTGAAAGCTCTTATATGGAAGTCACTTCAATTCAATGTTCTCCTGATGTCAGTGAGAAAAAAACATGTTACCAAACCGCACTGGAAAGAACACTTTGTTGAAAGTGTCTGTGGTCAAGACTTCCTCCAAAGAAGAACAGACCCTTCTCTGTGTGCTGCAGCTCACGGTTGCATGTTAACAGAAATGTGAGGTTTTCACACATGCCTGTTTCTCACACCATACCTTGTAGATGTTTATGTGGCATACAGAGCCATCAGTGGGTTGATTATACCTGCATAAATACGATTTATCTGTTTAATTTGCATTTTATTTAGTACAGCTCATGTTCTGAGTATGATGATATTTTCTGTGAGTTTTCTGTAAAAGTAAGATGGATGGTTAAGTGGTTGAAATGAAAATGTAGTGTTATCTAGCAGTGTGCATTGTCTAACTCCTACCAGCAGAGGGCGCCTTCGCTAAACTGTGCAGCGGTCAGAGAACGAGAACGCGTACTTGAGCGTCCGTTCATCGTGCGTGTGGCGAACTGTAACGAGTGACAGGAATTGTTTTGTTCTTTGCAGGTAAGCGGGGGAAGTTAGAATTGAATAATTAATGGATGAATATGTCATGTGGTAGTTTAAATATGTTTATGAACGTTACTTGTTCAGCAAACATAATATACTGGAAATAGCGGCTAGCCAGGAGTTAGCACTGGTCGCCTCGTTAGTTAGACTGTGACACAATGTTTTTACAGATGTTCATGATTTTTCTGTGATAGAATATCGAAGTGTTCAGAGTGTACATTTATCATGTGTGTGGCGAACTGTAATGAGTAACAGGAATTGTTTTGTTCATTGTAGACAAAAATAAGACTTTAAAAATTAAATGTGTAGTGGAGGGCAGCATCACTCTGCACCATGCTACATATACATCATTAAATGAGTTAAACTTATCATGAAACAATTGAAAGAATAACAATTATAATTTCCAAAAATATTTTTACTCTAAAAATGTATAATGCACTTAAACAGTGGATGGTTTCAATTAGGTTTGAGCTGGGTACTCGTCTCAGATGAGTATCCGGTACGGATAAAGCACTTTTGACTAGTATGAGCATGGTACGAGTAAATCTCGTCAATACTCATGCTCTTGCTGAAGGAAAATCCTCATCATAACTGACTGTCTTCACACTCTGTGATTGACCAGTCACACACACCGCCTGCCCCTCCCTACAGAGACTGCAGCCTGAGCTGGCGCTGCCCCACTCTCGCACACACACAGACATTGACTGATCTCTCTGTGCGTGGCTTCACTGTAGTTCATGTTGCTGTCCTTGGGTTTTCTTCATGTTGCCTCTATGTCAGCCTATTTAAGGTTACTTGGTGAACTTGTTTCTTGTTTTGTTTGGTTGCACGTATGCGGTGCATTTGACCAGACAGCTGAAAACTGCTTGTGTCGCATTGGTCACCGCCTCCAATCCAGTCGATTTTTTTTTTTTAGTTGTTTTTATCTGCTTGCTATTAGTTTGACACTTTCTCACTTCAGTTCAAATTAATAATTTATATACTGTATAGATATTTTAACTGTTACATAGTGCTCACACACACATATGCATGCTCTCTCTCTTCTTGTGATCAAAGACATTGATTTGACTCTCAATTTTGTGGCTGTTCTGTAAATAGTTTTAAAATAAACAATAAATATAGAAACTTCTGATCAATCCATATCAATTTCAGACTTAAAATAATGTACCAATTTAAGCCCCACCCATTTCTGGTCAAACCACACCCACTTCCGGTTTAGTCCCACCCATTCCGAGTACAGATACGGATACAGACACAGATAAAGATAGTGGTGTACTTGCTCATCCCTAGTTTTAATGATATTCTATATTGTGCAAGTTATCATTTAACATGACCTAGTACACAGTTAAGGTCACACCATCATAGACTCCACAACTTCACATTCAAAATTCAAGTTTTTGATTTGTGTTCCACTGACAATCTATGGTTTTTGTTTTTACATTTTATTCTACATCAAAAAATTATATGTGGTACTTGTGTTCCTCATGTGAATAAATAATAATGTGATATTTTTTGTGTTCTATTGAAGAAAATTGTAAGCCAAAGATTCACAGAAAATTCATTTTCGGGTAGTATAAAAGATTGATACCGCTCTCATATCACTACCCAATATATGAGACAAATTCCAGAAATATAGTTTTGTTGTGAAAGAGAAATTAGACTGTTTTTATACAGATTAAATTAATAACATAGTGTAATATCTGGACTGAACCAGGAAAGCTGTGTCTACATTTTTGTAATAAGTTATTCCAACCAGCTGCAGGCTGCAGCCTTCATGGGCAGATGTGACTGCCATGCCATACCTAACTCCTGTCCAAAATAAAAAAGTTTCCAAAGGAGTTGAAGAATTGCTCTAAAAATATATATAAACAATTCTTCCAACAATGAACATAACTCACTTGTCAAGTTTTCAGGTCTGTCATTCTCTTTCATCTGTCAATGTTTTATTTCACGGTAAATAAAACTTTTCTGACCTGACATTTGATAAAATGATTGCCTACACTGAATAGTAAAAAAGAGATCTGTGAATTTTCCACAGTCAAACCACATCCTCTGAGTTTGACACATAAAAGCAGGCGTGTCAATGAGGAAGGTTTCAGTGTCTTCAAGTCACGTCAAAAAGATCGACAAGTAGAAATGTTCTCCCCAAGGGGTTTCATTCTCTTTGTATCTGGTGTGGTCGTCCTCCTCCTCCAGCCTGGTGAGTAATATTAGCATCATTTATTCCACATGATCTGCTGGTTCAAGTCAGTACATTTTGGAGCAAAGTGATGTCCTTGATGGATGGATGGATGGAGGGAGGGAGGGATGGATGGATGGATGGATGGATGGGTGGGTGGATGGGTTGGTGGATGGATGGATGGATGGACAACATCTCAAAACAGTGGTTAATATACTATTCAGCATAAGTAATCTACATAACAGGCGTGGCTTCATCTGACTCCTTTGCAGGAATACAATCATTAGTGATTTCAGAGGGATGCTCTTAGAAACAGATATGGAGTACACGTTTACCTCATGGTCCATATCTGCAAAGCTGGGAAGCAGGCTATGTTAGCGTTTGTTATTTTTATCATATCTTTATGCGGGTGTGTGTGTAGGATAAATGCTGTGAAGCTGTCCAATTAAAGGTCAGCTAAAGGTAAAGTTCAGTTAATGGACAAGGTTTTTGGTATTGTTTACTTAGAGGCCTAGGCTGCCTAATTAATTTTCCTTCAATAGATAGACTGAGTTTTGAACTGCCAGGCAGGAGGCCTAGAGGAAGACCAAAGAGGAGGTTTATGGATGTAGTGAAAGAGGACATGAAGGTAGTTGGTGTGAGAGAAGAGGATGCAAAGGACAGGGCTAGATGGAGGCAATTGATTCGCTGTGGCGACCCCTGAAGGGAAAAGCCGAAAGGAAAAGAAGAAGAAGATAGACTGACTGGCTGGCTGGCTGACTGACTGATACTTTATAAATCCTTGAGGAAATTACATGTGTTTCATTGGATTGACAGTTTATCAGCTAATTTATCTACGTTTATTGAAACTGATGACTTCAGTTGGTTCTATTTGAGGTCATGGCTCTGAGATCATTGATGGTAAAGAAGTGAAGGCCCACTCACTGCCTTTCATGGCTCTGGTGAAGAAACCTGGATTTTGTGGAGGAATATTGATCGATCCACAGTGGGTCCTGACTGCAGCCCACTGTGCAAGGTAAGAGCAAGCTACATGCATCCCTAAAAATTTATAATATTTAGTACAGTTAAAAAATTTTCTGGTGTAATGTAATGGTGTAGTGATATTCTCAAACTCATAATGTACAGTTTACTGGTGCATTGCTAGCAAGTGAAGCTTTTGAGAATATGTACAAATCTAAAAGCCTGATTGTCCAGCTTTGGAAGGATTAAAGAAGTGTTTCTCGGAGTTCACTCCATCAAAGCAAGTGAAAAAGATTCCAGGCAAGTCATTGGCGTTCAGCAGAATTATTTACATCCCTGCTTTGATGCAGATGAAAAAGTCAATGACCTGATGTTGCTCAAGGTAAGATAACCTTTCATTAACCAGTGAATTAATGCTGAGATGTAATAGTGATGCAGCAAAAAGTATTTCATGTTGAATGAGAAATTTAGCTTTTTTCTTTATTTGGGCATGGAATAAAAACAAGCAGAAAAAACCGTCGTCCTCTTACAAAATGTCAATGCTTTTACATTTCAGCTTAAAAAAAAAGTGAAGAAAAATGATAACGTGACATGTCTCCAGTTGAGTAACACCGTTAAAGAACCAAAGCCTAACACCAAGTGTTTGGTGGCTGGATGGGGGAAAACAAGTGACGCTGCGAAGAAGAATTCAGATGTCCTCATGGCAGTCAATGTGACTGTGATCAGTAGACAAACATGTAACTCTCCTGAATATTACAACTTCAATCCCATCATCACCAGCAGCATGATATGCGCTGGTTCAAGTGGCAAAAATAAAGCTGATACCTGTCAGGTAAGAATGGATTGCACAGGAAGTTAAGTGCTTAACATCACATTCTCACCATCTTTATGGTTAATTACATGTATTAAAATGCAATCTGGTTATTCTCTCTCTAGGGGGACTCAGGAGGGCCGCTGCTGTGCAATGGTGCCCTAGTTGGAGTGACTTCTTTTGGGCGGAAGTGTGGTGTGCCTAAAAAACCTGGAGTGTACTCTTTTCTGACAAACAAACAACTCCTGTGGATCAAAAACACAATGAAGAAGTCAATTCTGTGAGCTGTCCCCAATAACCAGGCTCCCACTTCCTCTACTTTCTTTTTTTTGTACCTTCACTTTATAAAGATGAGATAAATTTTGTGCAATAGAGTTTGGAAAGACGTGTCTTCTCTCATTCTTTCAAAAGAAGCAGAACATTTTAGAAATGGATTTAAAGTTGTGCTGAAATGCTCTAATGTTAGTCACAGTTGTTTGCATGCCTAACTAAGTACCACATAGTAAAAAACAAGCATTTCTTCCTTTGTTAAGATTTAAAAAATAACATTTTGGGGTTTTACCTTCATGCTCAAGACAAATATGTAGAAATATATTTTCACTTAAATCAGAATTTCTGTTTTTGTCACAAACCCTCTCATAAGTATTTAAATCAAAGTCAAATTTAAATCAAGTACGTTCAGAACCAATTCTTTCTTGTTGTGCTTCAAGTCTACCTCCTGTTTAGGTTATCAATAGATTATGTTGAAAGGCTTACTGGATGGTTAAAATTACAGTAATGTTAGTATCATATCCAGGGTGCGATTTATTTGGGGGGGATTTTTTTGACTAATCACACCCCGATTATATCACCATGAACACGTTACAGATTCACACAATGCAGCTTCAGACCTGCACAGGAAACATGCAAAATGTCACGATACTGTGTTGCACAAGAAACTCAAGGAGTGAACGCTTGTCAAACATTAAGTTAAAGCATGTGGGACTTGGTCCTGATTATTTATCGCTGTCTTAGTCTCCTTTATTTGAAACACTGTTGTTCACTTTCACTACTGTAAATTGGGTTTTTTCTTCATTTGCTCTCAAGTTGATGTGCCAATGTTGATGTGCCCTCACACATCTGGAGAGGAAGGACTCTTACTCTTACGCCTGCTCTTCCTGGATTTCACCTCCGCATTTAACACCATCATCCCCCAGACCCTGGTGCAGAAACTGACAGAGCTCGGACTGTCTGCCACCACAGGAAACTGGGTCCTGGACTTCCTGGCAGACAGATCACAGACTGTCAGGATTAACAACACGGTCTCCTCCCCCATCACCCTCAGCACAGGCTCCCCACAGGGCTGCGTGCTCAGTCCCCTCCTGTTCACCCTACTGACGTATGATTGCTCAGCGAAACACCCGAGCTGTCATATAGTAAAGTTTGCAGACGACACAGTAGTGGTGGGACGCATCCGGAACAACGATGAGTCCGAATACAGAGAGGAGGTGGAGCACCTGGTGCACTGGTGCAGACGCAACAACCTCTGCATCAACGTGGGGAAGACCAAGGAGATGGTGGTGGACTTCAGGAGGAAAAGACACTCCCCTCCCCCCCTGCACATTGGAGGAGCAGCTGTGGAGGTGGTCTCCAGCTACAGGTACTTGGGGGTTCATCTCACTGAGGACCTCACCTGGAGCTGTAACACCTCCTACCTGCTCAGGAAGGCAAACAAGCGGCTCTACTTCCTCAGGAAGCTGAGGCGTGCTGGACTGGGGGGTCCCGTCCTGAAGGCCTTCTACAGGGGTGCGGTGGAGAGCATCCTCACCACCAGCATCATTGTGTGGCACGGCAGCTGCTCTGCAGCAGACAGGAAAGCGCTGCAGAGGGTTGTGAAGGCTGCACAGAGGACTGTAGGGGATGGCCTACCTACCACCACAGAAATCTACACGAGTAGGTGTAGAAGGAGGGCCACCCACATCATGACAGAACCCACCCACCCAGCACACAGTCTATTGCAACCCCTCCCCTCAGGCAGGAGACTACGGAGCATCCGGAGTAGGACCACCAGGCTGAGGAACAGCTTCTTTCCAGAAGCTGTTAGACAGCTGAACTCTTGTGGTGCTCTGTAGTCACCCTCACGACGCCCCGTGTGTCACCACAGATACATGGGGATTCAGTGCAATATGGTGCTTCTTCAAGTGCAATATATGGAGCGCCTACACACTTGAGCTGCTGCGTTGTTGTTGTTGTGTGAACTACATTCTGCTGTCCAGACACCTTGAACTTCTACTGTATATCTTACATCTTAACTTCTCTTTGTTCTCTTTCCCTTCTTCTTCTTCTTTTCCTTTTGGCTTTTCCCTTCAGGGGTCGCCACAGCGAATCAACCGCCTCCATCTAACCCTGTCCTTTGCATCCTCTTCTCTCACACCAACTACCTTCATGTCCTCTTTCACTACATCCATAAACCTCCTCTTTGGTCTTCCTCTAGGCCTCCTGCCTGGCAGTTCAAAACTCAGCATCCTTCTACCAATATATTCACTATCTCTCCTCTGGACATGTCCAAACCATCTCAGTCTGGCCTCTCTGACTTTATCTCCAAAACCTCTAACATGTGCTGTCCCTCTGATGTACTCATTCCTGATCCTATCCTTCCTGGTCACTCCCAGAGAGAACCTCAGCATCTTCATCTCTGCTACCTCCAGCTCTGCCTCCTGTCTTTTCCTCAGTGACACTGTCTCTAGGCCAAACAACATTGCTGGTCTCACCACAGTTTTGTACACCTTTCCTTTCATTTTAGCTGAAACTCTTCTATCACACATCACACCTGACACTTTCCTCCACCCATTCCATCCTGCCTGGACACGCTTCTTCACCTCTTTTCCCCACTCTCCATTGCTCTGGACTGTTGACCCCAAGTACTTAAAATCCTCCACCTTCTTGATCTCTTCTCCCTGTAACCTCACTCTTCCACTTGGGTCCCTCTCATTCACACACATGTACTCTGTCTTACTGCGGCTAACCTTCATTCCTCTCCTTTCCAGGGCAAACCTCCACCTCTCTAGCTTCTCCTCCACCTCGTCCCTACTCTCACTGCAGATCACAATGTCATCTGCAAACATCATAGTCCATGGAGATTCCTGTCTAATCTCGTCTGTCAGCCTGTCCATCACCATAGCGAACAAGAAGGGGCTCAGAGCTGATCCCTGATGCAGTCCCACCTCCACCTTGAACTCCTCTGTCACACCTACAGCACACCTCACCACTGTCTTACAGTCCTCATACATGTCCTGCACCGCTCTAACATACTTCTCTGACACTCCAGACTTCCTCATACAATACCACAGTTCCTCTCTGGGCACCCTGTCATAAGCTTTCTCCAGATCTACAAAAACACAATGCAGCTCCCTCTGGCCTTCTCTGTACTTCTCTATCAACATCCTCAAAGCAAATACTGCATCTGTAGTACTCTTTTTTGGCATGAAACCATACTGCTGCTCACAAATGCTCACTTCTGCCCTTAGTCTAGCTTCCACTACTCTTTCCCATAACTTCATTGTATGGCTCATCAGCTTTATTCCTCTGTAGTTGCCACAACTCTGCACATCTCCCTTGTTCTTAAAAATGGGCACCAGCACACTTCTCCTCCACTCCTCAGGCATCTTCTCACTATCTAAGATCCTGTTGAACAACCCAGTCAGAAACTCTACTGCCACCTCTCCTAGACACTTCCAAACCTCTACAGGTATATCATCAGGACCGACTGCCTTTCCACTCTTCATCCTCTTCAGTGCTCTCCTCACTTCATCCTGGCTAATCTTTGCTACATCCTGGTCCACAACAGTCACCTCTTCTAGTCTTTGTTCTCTCTCATTTTCCACGTTCATCAACTCCTCAAAGTACTCTTTCCATCTTCCCATCACACTGCTGGCACCTGTCAATAGACTTCCATCCCTATCCTTAATCACCCTAACCTGCTGCACGTCCTTCCCATCTCTATCTCTCTGTCTTGCCAGCCTGTATAGATCAGTCTCTCCCTCCTTACTGTCCAACCTAGCATACAAGTCATCATAAGCTTCTTGTTTGGCCTTTGCTACCTCTACCTTCACCTTACGCTGTATCTCCCTGTACTCCTGTCTACTCTCCTCAGTCCTCTCAGTGTCCCACTTCTTCTTAGCTAACCTCTTTCTTTGTATACACTCCTGTACCTCCTCATTCCACCACCAAGTCTCCTTATCTACTTTCCTTCCAGATGACACACCAAATACTCTCCTACCTGTCTCCCTGATCACATTAGCTGTAGTTGTCCAGTCATCTGGAAGCACCTCCTGACCACCCAGAGCCTGTCTTAACTCCTTCCTAAAGGTCATGCAACACTCTTCCTTTTTTAGCTTCCACCATTTCGTCTTCTGCTCTGTCTTTGTCCTCTTCATCTTCCTCACCACCAGAGTCATCCTACACACCACCATTCTATGCTGTTTGGCTACACTCTCGCCTACCACTACTTTGCAGTCACTGATCTCCTTCAGGTTACATCGTCTACACAATATGTAGTCTACCTGTGTGCTCCTACCACCACTCTTATAGGTCACCCTATGTTCCTGCCTCTTCTGGAAAAAAGTATTCACTACAGCCATTTCCATCCTTTTTGCAAAGTCAACTACCATCTGTCCTTCTGCGTTCCTCTCCTGGATACCAAACCTGCCCATCACTTCCTCATCACCTCTGTTACCTGCACCAACATGTCCATTGAAGTCTGCACCGATGACAACTCTCTCACTTCTAGGTATGCTCTGCATCACTTCATCAAAGTCCAACCAGAATTTCTCCTTCTCCTCCAGCTCACATCCTACCTGTGGGGCATACCCACTAACAACATTGAACATCACACCTTCTATTTCTAGCTTCAGACTCATCACTCTATCCGACACTCTTTTTACCTCCAGGACATTCCTAACAAACTCCTCCTTCAAGATAACTCCTACTCAATTTCTCTTCCTATCTACACCATGATAGAACAACTTGAACCCTGCTCCTAAACTTCTAGCCTTGCTACCTTTCCACCTGGTCTCCTGGACACACAGTATGTCTACCTTCCTCCTCTGCATCATGTCGACCAACTCTCTACCTTTTCCTGTCATAGTTCCAACATTCAACGTCCCTACTCTTAGTCCTATACTCTTGGCGCTCCTCTTCTCTTTCTTCGTGCGAACGCACTTTCCTCCTCTCCTTCTTCGACCAACAGTAATCCAATTTCCACCGGCGCCCTGTAGGTCAACAGCGCCGATGGCGGTCGTTGTTAACCCGGGCCTCGACCGATCCGGTATGGAAGTCATATGTTTGATTCGCATCTTTGATTTGGCAAAAGTTTTACGCCGGATGCCCTTCCTGACGCAACCCTCTGTATTTATCCGGGCTTGGGACCGGCACAATAAGACACTGGCTTGTGCCCTCTTGCGGCTACATTTCTTTGTTCTCTTTCCCTATTTATCTTATATTTTTAACTTCTTGTTTTTCTCTAGGTTTTCTTAACTTATTTATCTTGCATCTTTTTAAAACTTTTTTAACTAGTTTCTCTTAACTTATTTATCTTATTTATTGACCGGGCTTACTGGGACCTCCAGAGTCATTTTTCGTGCTGTCAACTGTGGAAATGTGTGTCAGTATGACAAATAAAAGACTCTGACTCTCAATAATGAATCTCTCCACCTATATACTCGAATAAGCTCACTTGAAAACTTCAGGGTGTCACGTTTTAACTCCACCCATTACCTGTCAATCAACCAATCACGACGCCCAACCAATCACGATGCATCTACCAGAAGGAATCACGTGAACAATATGGCGTAAGGCATCGGCCAGTGTACGCCTTTCGTCCACATGACAACGCAGATATCCGGGACAAAAATGCTGGCCAAAGTTACGTTTTTTTGAAAACGCTGGGCCTGCGTTGTCGTGTGGACGCTGTTACCAAAACGTTTTCTATCCGGGGGGCGTCTCCCTGCGACAAAAACCTCTGTGATGTTAGTGTGTGTGTTACCTGTATCTACATGTACACACAGAATGGACGGAGTTGAAAACCGGCTATTTTCTGACGTATGACCACTCCACGTTGAAGACGCATTAATAAACATGCTTGACAGTTGGATAGTTGTTCGTCTGTTTCTTTTTTTATGAGTCACAAAGTTTATATATGTATTCATTCATTCATTCATTCACATCCCTCGCCAAAGACGCCGACGCCAGTTCTGGGTCAGACCGTGATGCGCTGCCTTCTGGTGGGAGAACTTTGTGATGAGTGCGCTTGGTTTATAATACCAATACATTTGTTTTCATATGTTTGGTATGAAGTCTGATATTATTGTTTTATCATGGAATTTCCACGGATTCCCGCTAGTACAGTATAGGATTTTGAACTAACTTACACATCTAATTACTAACACAGGGTCTTCATAGTCTGAGGCTGTCCATAGTCTGTTGTGCTGGCATTTAAGGTATCAGTCACTAGGTGTCGCTTTCTGATTTGAAAGACGTGAGGAAAAAATTAAAATCTCACCACACTGAGGTCCACACTGATAAATGGAGAATGATGTCATTAATACGACAACCTGCAAAATCAGAAAACTGAAATTTACTGACCAGTATTTTTAGTTTTATTGATTGCCCAAACAACAGACCAACCAACCAAACAAAGAAACAGACAGAGAAAGACAATCGTAAAACTTGTAATTGGAGCAGTGAAAATGTTAACTACATGGCATGAAGAGAAATGTGGAAAGTACGGTCAACAATGTTCTGGTATGTAGTATGTATGTTTAGGTAGGTGAAAGAGATGATTCCAAACTTCCCTCAGAGTAAAATATTGAATATGTCCCAATGCAAGTTTAAACTTTTTTAGCTTGTGCTAAACAAATTCATCATCTGTAAGGTGAAATGATCACTGTAGATGCCAGCTCTTTGTGGCAGCTATAGCCTTTATAGTATGTTTGTTTATTGTATGGTCACGTATGGGGATGCGCGTCACGTGGTGGTGGTACGTCAGCACCGGTAGTAGTAAAATCAGCTGTTCACCTGGCAGGACTTTGGTTTGAATGAGAGGGTGAATGGGGAAGTGCTACTTTTTGCTGACCGCTTTTTGTTCTTTTGTCGTATATTGAATCGCTGCCTTCCCCCCATGTAAGCATTTATTTTTGTTATCAGTAATAAATTTACAAACGCAGTACTCTGGAGGAGTGATCATTGACGCTTTGACAGCCAGCGCGTCGGGCAAGGTATTGTTTTTCCCCTATTCAGCCTCTCGGCGACTAAGTTGTTCAGGATAGTCGCCTTCATTTTGTCAGCAAAAAAAGACACAAAGCATCGGATTGGAGCCACAGAAGGACTTCACAAGCCACGGATCGCTTTGGACGCACCTCACGGGGAAAGTGGATGAAATAAAACGTTTGATACTGTCAATGAAAGAGCTCATGAAAGATGAGAAAAATGTTTCACTTGTCAAATCACAGGTTGATGTAATTGTGCAACTGTCTGAAAATGCCACTGCTTTGCATGATTCTCTGTTGCCCTTAATTCCAAGTGATGAACAAAAAAAGCAAAATGAGTGGTTTTCAAGGATTTACAAACGTAAAGAAGGATTTGTTCAGGATGTGGAAGCCTGGTTTAAAGTGACCAGTGGACGTCCAAGCAAAGCTCCGTCAGAGACCCATGTCACTGGAAGGCTCCAGCAGGAGCAGGCCTTGCCAGGAGGAGGCCAGGAAGCGGCCTTGGAAAGGGAAACACAGGTGGATATGGAAGGTGGAAAACAGCATCAGTTTCACCTAAATCTAAATCCTCAAATCGATTACCAGGAGGAAATAGTGTCTCTGCAGCAAAATCATCAAAATGATGGCCAGAATGAAATGGCACAGCTTCACCAAGATCCTCAAATTGATTACCAGGATACAGTAGCACCTACTGACAGCATATCAAACCTAAGCAGCAAGTTGAGTGGCTCAAGATCTAAAGTTTCATCTGCTGCATCTGCACGTCTCAAAGCCGAGGCTGAAATGGCTGCCTTACTGGCTCGGCAAAGGTTGCTCAAAGAAAAGCATGCTCTTGAAGAACAGGAAGAGCAATTAAGAAAACAAAAAGAGCAACTTCAGCTGGAGGCTGAGATAGCCGCATCTATGGCGAAGGTAAATGTTTTTAAGTCCTCTGGCTCAAGTGTACACAGTCATGGTTCTCGGAAAAAGGATGGCATAGAGTCTTATTTTAAAAGGGGCCTCAACATTCATGCAGAGACTTTTGTGCCAAATAAAGATGGACAGGAGGGATGGATGCAGCCTGTAACTGGAAATTTAAATCCACACTTTGGAGGTGCAAGGCCAAAGTCACCTGTCAGAAGCAGGACCAATTATCAGCACCACGGGCCCTCAGTGCTCCTAAAACCAGAGACCACAGCCCCTACTGCTGTAGCGCCACATGTGTCTCAACATAAGGATGCACATATCCGTTTTTCCAGCAACAGCAGCAGTGAATACAATATTATGTCTATATTGGAAAAACAAAACGAAATGACATCAATATTAGTGCATCAACAAACTCTTGCCTCACTGCCAAAGAGGGATATCCAAGTCTTTGATGGCGATCCTCTACAGTACCATGCCTTTATGCAGACATTTGAACACACCATAGAGGCAAAGACTAATAATCCTGTGGACTGCCTGCATTACCTGGAGCAATACACCAGTGGGCAGCCACAACATCTAGTCAGAAGCTGTCAACACATAACTGATGGCACAGGATATGCCACAGCGAAGGCTTTACTGCATAAACATTTTGGAAATGAGCATCATATAGCATCTGCCTACATGAACAAGATATTTTCATGGCCGCAAATTAAGTCAGAGGATGCAAAGGCTTTACAAGCATACAGTCTGTTCCTGTGTGGATGCTGTACTGCCATGAAGGATGTATATAATCTGTGTGACTTGAACACACCAGCCAACATGCTCATTGTCATTAAGAAGCTGCCCTACAAGTTGAGGGACAAGTGGCGAACAGTGGCATGCGACATTCAGGAAAGGCACCGCTGAAGAGCCATGTTTTCCGATATCGCAGTCTTTGTTGAACGGCAAGTGAAGATTGCCATTGACCCTATATTTGGAGACATACAGGATGCGCCGACAGTTGGTGTAAGCAAAGACAATGGCAAAGCAAAACCTATGCCTCGCTCAAAAGCTAGAGGGACTTGTTTTGCCACAACTGT
Source organism: Antennarius maculatus (assembly GCA_013358685.1). Classification (NCBI taxonomy): domain Eukaryota; kingdom Metazoa; phylum Chordata; class Actinopteri; order Lophiiformes; family Antennariidae; genus Antennarius; species Antennarius maculatus. The sequence continues at coordinate 13,727,029 of CM023608.1, forward strand.
TACGACACTTAAGAAAACGCCTCATTCAGAGAAGAGCAAGGTCAAAGATGGAGCTGAGAAGACTTGTCTCTACTGTAAGAAAGGCAGCCATACGCTGGAGTCGTGTACTCTACTGGAGAGAGAGGCTCATAGTGAGAAGATGGTGTTCCTGAAAACTAATGGAGTTTGCTTTGGCTGTTTGTGCACAGGGCACGTCAGTAAAGAATGCAGGAAACGTCTCTCATGTAAAATATGTGGCTCACGACACCCCAGCATGCTGCACATCCATCAAAGGGAAAAGGAAGCAGAGGCAGAGAAAGACAAGAAAAAATCAATAAGTGTTGTGGACAGTGCTCTGGTGAAAGTCAACACCGGTGGTCTCACTGGGGCCGGCGACCAGGACTGCAAGCTTGCCATCGTACCAGTCAAAGTCAAGTCAAGCAAAGGTCAAAAGGTAGTGGAAACCTACGCCTTTTTAGACCCAGGGAGCTCGGCCTCCTTCTGCACAGTGGGTCTGATGGAGAAGCTGGATCTCTCTGGGAGGAAAACAAGGATTCTTTTGCGCACCATGGGCCAAGAGAAAGTTGTTGAGAGTTGCATTGCATCTGCCTTGGAAGTTGCTGGATTGGACAGCGACACATACTGTGAACTGCCAAAGATTTTCACACAACAGGAAATGCCTGTAAAAAGAAGCAACATTCCACGTCAAAAGGACCTGAAAAAGTGGCCTCATCTGAGACATGTCCATCTGCCAGAAATAGATGCGGATGTGGAGATTTTGATTGGCACAAATGTGCCCAGAGCTTTGGAGCCGCTGGAAGTCATCAGGAGTGTGGATGGAGGGCCATATGCTGTGAAGACGATGCTTGGCTGGACTGTAAATGGACCACTTGGTGATTGCAGGGACAGTCCTGTGCATCAGTCTGGAGTTTTAGTCAACAGAATTTCTGCTGTCACACTTGATGAGCTCTGGAATCAACAGTTCAAGGCAGACTTTCCCGAAAGCAGTCAGGATGAACAACCAGGGTTGTCAAGGGAGGACCGCAGGTTCCTAGAAATGGCCGACAAAACTGTGAGACTGGTGGATGGCCATTATAGCATCGCCTTACCTCTGAGGGACAGAAAGGTGAGCATGCCCAACAACCGCAAGATCGCTGAGCAACGCACTTTCAGCCTGAAAAAGAGGTTCAACAGGGACGCACCGTTCCACAAAGACTACACTGCATTCATGAATAATCTGATCACAAATGGATATGCTGAGAGAGTGCCAGACTCAGATCTGGAGCGCAGCGACGGCAAGGTTTGGTATATCCCTCATCACGGGGTATACCATCCCCAGAAAAGGAAGATCCGTGTTGTTTTTGATTGTGGGGCATCATTCAAAGACATATCGCTCAATGCACATCTCCTGCAAGGACCTGACCTCACAAGCACGCTGGTTGGTGTTTTGACCAGGTTCAGGAAGGAGCCCATTGTTCTGATGTCTGACATTGAGGCTATGTTCCATCAAGTCCGCGTGCCAGAGGAAGATGCAGACTTGTTGCGTTTTCTCTGGTGGCCCAGTGGAGACTTCAGTAAAAATATGGCAGAGTACAGGATGGTTGTCCATTTGTTCGGGGCTACATCATCCCAGAGCTGTGCTAACTTTGCTCTCCGGAGATGTGCCGAAGATAACAAAGAGCTCTTCAGCCAACAGGTCTTTGAGACCATCATGCATAGTTTTTATGTTGACGACCTCCTCACCTCTGTAGCCTCAGAACACGACGCTATATCCCTGTGTGATAACTTGAGAACCATATGCGCCAGGGGAGGCTTCCATTTGACTGAATGGATCAGCAACAGCCGTGGTGTGCTGGCAGCAATACCAGAGGAGGAAAGAGCAAAGGAGGTAAAGGACTTGGACCTGGATCAAGACGTCTTACCAGTGGAGAGAGCACTGGGGGTGCGATGGTGTGTACAGTCTGATACCTTTAAGTTCAGCATAACCTTCCAAGACAGACCATTGACCCGAAGAGGAATTCTGTCAACCGTCAGCTCGTTCTATGATCCCCTAGGGATTCTTGCTCCTGTGATTTTCACAGCCAAGAGGATCCTTCAAGACCTGTGCCGGAAAGGGCTAGGCTGGGATGACCCCATACCAGCATCTGCCACCCAAGAATGGACAGATTGGGTGAAAGAGCTGCAATTGTTGGAAGGCTTCTGTATCAGACGATGCTTAAAACCCCCCAACTTTGGAGAAGCAACCGTGGCCCAGCTGCATCACTTTGCGGACACAAGTGAGGAGGGCTACGGTACTGTCACCTACCTGCTGTTGAGCAATCAGCAAGGCCAGACACACAGTGCCTTCATTATGGGGAAGTCCAGGGTGGCACCTCTTAAGCCTGTGACAATCCCACATATGGAGCTGACAGCAGCAGTGGTGGCAGCTCGTATGGACAAGCTGTGGAGGAGGGAGCTGAGACTGCAACTGCAAGACTCCGTTTTTTGGTCAGACAGCACCACTGTTCTGAAATACATAAAGAACGAAACTTCAAGATTCCGAGTCTTCGTTGCAAACAGAGTCTCAGAAATCCTCAAGATGTCCGATCCATCACAATTGAGATATGTGTCCACTACAGACAATCCAGCGGACCTTGCCTCCAGAGGTTTGAGGACGGAGCTATTCTTGAAAAATGAGGTGTGGATGTCTGGTCCATCATTTCTCATACAGCCAGAGAAAGCGTGGCCTGTCAACCCAGAAAGCTTGGGAGAACTTCCATCTGGAGACCCAGAGGTTAAGGTGTCAGGTGCCATAGTTTCCACGGAACAAGAGGAAGATGATACTGTGGTACGTTTGATAAACCTCAGCTCATCATGGACACGTCTCACAAGAGTGATGGCCTGGATTCTAAGGCTCAAGACTTCACTTCAGAAAATCAGGAAGAAAAGGGAGGTTGCTGCACATCTGGCTCAATCTTCATCTAATTCAACGCAAACGGATGCTCTCAACAAGGAGATGCATGATGAAAAGCCCTGTCATGGTTGTCTCTCAGTGGAAGAGATCAGAGAAGCTGAACTGGAAATAATCAAGTTCTGCCAAAGGAGAAGGTTCCCAGAAGAATTGTCTTGCCTCCAAAAGGGAGAGTGTGTGAAAGCAAACAGTCACATATACAAGCTCAGTCCCATACTGGAGGAGGGGGTGTTGAGAGTCGGAGGGCGACTTAGTAAGGCTGCCATGCCTGAGGAGTCTAAACACCCAGCTATAGTAGCTAAAGACCTTCACACCTCAGACCTCATCATACGAAACATCCATCAGGAGGTTGGCCATGGCGGCAGGAACCATGTGCTGTCAAGGCTGCGGCAGCGCTATTGGATTCCTTCTGCCAGTGTAGCCATAAGGAAAGTCTTGGCCAAGTGTGTCATTTGTCGTCGGCTACATGGAGCTGCAGGACAACAGCAAATGGCGGACTTGCCTATTGACAGAGTTTCGGCAGATGAACCTCCCTTCAGTTATGTTGGGGTTGACTATTTTGGGCCCTTTGACATCAAGCGTGGGAGGAGTCTGGTGAAAAGATATGGAGTTATCTTCACATGTTTGGCGGTAAGAGCAGTACACATTGAAGTTGCTTCGTCTCAGGACACAGACTCATTCATCAATGCCTTACGACGTTTCATTGCAAGAAGAGGTCAGATCAAAGAGCTACGTTCCGACAATGGCACTAACTTCGTCGGTGCAGAGCGTGAGCTGAAACGAGCCATTGAGGCATGGAACCTGGAACAGATCAATGATGCACTCTCCTTGAAAGGAATCAAATGGACCTTTAACCCTCCTACTGGATCACATCACAGCGGAGCATGGGAGAGGTTAATTCGTTCCATCAGAAAGATTCTCAATTCCATGCTGAAAACTCAAAATCTGGATGAGGAGGGACTCCACACAGTACTCTGTGAAGTGGAATCAATCCTCAACAGCAGACCACTCACCAAAGAATCTACAGATCCAAACGACTTGGAAGCATTAACGCCCAACCACCTTCTTCTTCTCAAATCCAAGCCCAGCCTTCCACCCAGTCTGTTTCACAAAGAGGACGGTTACGCACGCCGGAGATGGAAGCAAGTTCAATACATTTCTGACCTGTTTTGGAAAAGGTGGACTAAGGAGTACTTGCCACAGCTACAGGAGCGACAGAAGTGGGCAAAGGTCAAGCGAAACTTCTTCCCAGGGGACATAGTGCTTATAGTGGATGATTCTGCACCTCGGAATTCCTGGATCATTGGGAGGATCACTGAGGCAGTTCCAGCACTCTCTGCAGGCCTGTGACCAAGATCTGTCTTCTTCAGGAGTCTGCGCAGTCATGAAGTCTGTTTTGACTTCACCTTTGTTTTTGTTTTTTGCTTGTTTTGACTTGACTTGAGTGACCAGTCACTCTGATATAGGACATGTGCTAGTAACCTCTGTCCTGACATCATTTGACTTGACTCAAGAAGAATGAACACACACACACACAATGGACAATGGACACTTTGTGTTGAAGAAAAAACACCTTGCGTTGAAAAAAAAAAAATCGTTAAAAAAAGGGAAAATTGTATTGTATTGTACTATTCTGCACGTTGTATGAATTTCTTTCTTACATGGGTAATACTTTTGTAATTATTACTTATTACTATGCAGGTAACTGTAATAATTAGGGGCCGGAATGTAGATGCCAGCTCTTTGTGGCAGCTATAGCCTTTATAGTATGTTTGTTTATTGTATGGTCACGTATGGGGATGCGCGTCACGTGGTGGTGGTACGTTAGCACCGGTAGTAGTAAAATCAGTTGTTCACCTGGCAGGACTTTGGTTTGAATGAGAGGGTGAATGGGGAAGTGCTACTTTTTGCTGACCGCTTTTTGTTCTTTTGTCGTGTATTGAATCGCTGCCTTCCCCCCATGTAAGCATTTATTTTTGTTATCAGTAATAAATTTACAAACGCAGTACTCTGGAGGAGTGATCATTGACGCTTTGACAGCCAGCACGTCGGGCAAGGTATTGTTTTTCCCCTACTCAGCCTCTCGGTGACTAAGTTGTTCAGGATAGTCGCCTTCAATCACATATCGCTTTCTTTTCAGTTGCTTATCCAAATTACGGATTATGCTGGAACCGGACATTTGGTGAAAGGCAGGGTACACCCTGGACGAGTCGTCAGTTCATCACAGGACCACACAAAGACAAATTCACAATCACTCTAACACTCACACCCATTGACAATTCATAGTGATCAATACACTGAAGCTGCATGTTTTTGGAGGTGGGAGGAAGTCAGAGAACCCACACAGACCCAAGGAGAACATACAAACTCCACACAGAGATGCCCCAGGTGGAATTGAACCAGGGATTTTCTTGCTATGAGGCAGCAGCTCTATCCACAGGACCACCATGCTGCCCTTCCATAATATTAATAAGCAAAATACAGAATAATGAAGCCTCTGTAACAGTAAGGTTGTTCCTGATGCATCCAACTAAATGCTGAAACATCTACTTTGTAATTTAGTTGTACGATTGTATAATGACAAATAAACCATCTTTCTCTTTTTCTATCTTAACATCTGCAGCATGGTAGCAATTTAAATTGCTAACATTTGTTAGGTGACATTGAATTGCTAACATTTGTTAGGTGTCACCCTCCTGAACACAAAAGTTGAGGAGGGTGAACAAATCAGTCAAAACCACTGCAAGGTGGATTCTGGTAAAATGCTTCATAGACATTGAAGCTATCCAGATTAGGATTCTTTCCAACTCTGGGGCTCTTTTGAATTTTTTTTTCCTGCAGCTTAAAATGTCATTATTTGTTTACAATTTTAATTGTCCAGCTCTGGTTTATTATTAGGTTTAGTAATAAACCAGAGCTGGACAATTAAGCTTGACTAAAAATCTGGCTGACAGTGAGTGTGGCTGTCACCAAGTAGAAGCCTCTTCATGAAATTGAGATCAAATACCAAAGAAAATAAAAATTGCTTACCTTAAGAACTGACCTGCCCTCTTGTAAAGGCGCAGGAAGAAAACATGACCACGCCCAGGAAATTCCAGCAGGCCCTTTATTTGAGCTCAAAGTGAATTATCACTGACCAACCATTTGTCTGTGTGTTTACTGTGTTTCCATAGTCACCCACTAAAGCTCACAGACCAACTTCATTGTCAGTGAAACTATTAAAGCTCACCACACCCATATCAACTTATTTTGTTAAGTGTGTGTGAAAGCTTTGGGAACATTTAGACATCTCTGCATTGGAGACCATTCTCTTTCTTTCACACACATTCACCTGCACACGCAAGGGTAAATGTTTGCCCTGTGGTTGCATCACCTGTGTGCGTGTCGGATGAGCGGCCCACCTTGCCTCACCTTTTCCCTCAATGACTGGTGACGCCACACATTCACAAACACAGAGTGAGATCTTATTTCATACCTGATTAGTTCACACCGTATTGCAGCAGGTGAGTCAGAGTAATATTATTATGCAAATTTAAATCCAAACAATGTATTTGTGCTTCATACCATGTTGTCCTAATGTAAAATTTTTAAAGCTGAAGTTTTCAACATGTTTTAGGATAAAAACTTAGAGCAGAGGAAAAATTCAGATTTTTAAACAAACAGTCAAACATAAACTTAGATTAGTTTGAACTGTCAGATCCGTAAATGATCACAGAACACAGCCGTCAAAGTAATCTTGTTTCATTGCACTCAACACATTTGTCAGATCTCAAAATATGGCATATACAGTATGTGACATCATAGAAGTTAATGATTGAACACAGAGTCTGAGTGATTGTTTCACAGGCCTCTGAACCCTAAAGAAAAGAGTAGCAAAAGAATCTCTGCCATTTAAGGAACCTGATGGCTTTCAGACTAATGTGAATATATGTGCCTATCAATTGATTAATCACAAATCAATTTACAAATCAAAGACCTACAAAGATCTTTCATATTTGTGTGGGAGTTCAGTGTAGGTCAGACCGACGCTCTCAGTCTCATAGTGTTGGATACAACAATGATGAGTCAGTCAATCCAAACCTCAACGCAGCTGCATGCTAAACCGTGTCCCCAGTGAATGAGTACAACCTCTTCATTGATTGTCTGATATTGTCTTTGTCATGTAAAATTCACCAAAAAATCCTATAACAGCACAGTAAGTGTCAAGACTTTGGTCTGCCTTTAGATTTTGTTTTGTATATTTTATCGGTGTTGAAATTAGATCCCACTACATGACAGTAATCCCGAATCTCGTTTGAAATCACTCATTTTTCTGCTCTTGATGTTTTGCTGCTCTCATTCTTTCTCTCACTGATCTTTTACAAATCTGCCAGTGATTAACAGATGGTTTCTCATCATCAAATGAAGAAGAAGAATTGAACTTTACTGATGTCACATAAGGGGAAATTATTTTTCCACTCTAGCTCCATTTAGTTAAACTTATAAATCACCCGTCTTTTTAAATTTGGAACTCTTTTCTGACCAGCCATTTGATCAGTCAGTTATATTCATGTTATCTCAGAAACCAAATCTCCAGACCTTCATCTAAAGTCATGAGCTGAAAAGGGATGGAATCAACTTTTATTTATAATGCACTTTATCACATCAACAGACATTTCAAAGTGCTTTTATAGACATAAAAACCCAACTGAACCCTCCAGAGCAAGCACAAGCAACAGCAGCGGGGACAAACTCCTTCGAGAAACTCCGGGCAGACTAGAGGGGTGTCATCCGCAAGGGTGTCATCGAGGGGTGTCATCCGCCAGGCCACAGATTAAAATAACCTAAGCACAAATCATATACCAATATTTTATTTTATGTAATAGTAAATAGTGTTATCAAGTTGAAGTATGAGATGCTATAAGACAGCATAACAGAAGCTGATTGTCATGACTTCACTCAGGTGGAATTAGAATTATGTTAGACAACTCAATTATTCAACCAGCAGACGCTGCAAAATATTCATTACACTGCTGTCGCTGTGATACCTGTATGCATGTTATTTTGAACATGGACTAGTGACCTCATAAATACTGCATGTTAATTATAAACTGTGACACACAACTAGCTACATATTACCAGTCCTTTTGACTCTGTCAGAATCTATAGAGACAGAAGGAGGTAAACCTCCAACCGTCAAACTGAACTTCTATTGAATTTTGAGGTTCTGGCAGAATTTTTCACTATTATCTCTTCCCACCTCTCTTTAAAGGTCACCAATAAGTATGTTATTGCTCTGTTTAGTTATGGCCTGAATGGATACAACACATTTTTGCATGAATTTCCCTTTTGCTGCAGATATCTCTGCCTCCCCCTGAAGAGGTGGTTCCCTTTGTGTATGCTGTCTTTTCTAAGCTCCTGTCTCTTCACTCCAATGATTATCTTCAACTATTTATTTATATTCGTGTCAACAGATGACTTCCAAGTTACCTGTGTATCACCAAAATACCTCACGCCTCTGTATCTTTTTCCAGATCACCTGTGCGACAGACTGTTGTCTGCCCGTGAACAAAGGACGTCATTCAACACTGTTAAAAATACTGTGATGTCACAGCAAAAAAGTGCTTGTTTGACTATGTGTGTACGCCTGTGTGCGCGCGTGTGTGTGTGTGTGGTCAAATGACAAGGTAAAATGTAAATATTTGTGACTCAAAGAGCCAGAACCTGAAGCAAATAATTGATGTGATGTTCTGCTTGACATGCTGAAAAATAGTTTCCAGTCTCTCATGCCTGTTGCTCTTATGATTCCATCAGTTCATTGCTGAGCCATCCTCATGTCCAAATCTGTTTGGCTTAAAGGCCGAGGTGTTAGTGTGAACAGGCTGCTGAGGAATTGGACGCATAAACAAAAAAGACATTCACATAACACTGAGACACTTTATTGGTGATCAAATTCCATCCCTTTTCCAGAGTGAGATGAAGAGCGCTTCTCTGACCTATAACAGTAGTGCAATAAATAAAACCAAACCAACAGAAAATCAAAGGACTGAATGCTCAGCATTCACACATAAAGATCATGACGACAGTTCAACATGCAAACACTCATACCATTGTAAGGAATAAATAATCACACTAAATAAATTACATTCTAACAATTTCTGGACACTTTTTTTGACAGACTTTGTCATAAAGCAGTCTATTCTCTTTTCTGCTCTCCTTCGATCCTCCTCCTCTGGCTGCTCCATCTTTTGACTGGCAGAGAGAAGACAGAGAAGAAACATCAAGCATTAAATCAAGGATGACACAACAAAATAATGAACATTTCTTGACAGATTACAGATGCAGCTATGCAAAATTAGAATTTGCTTAGTCCGTAGGAGAGCTCGTGTTCAGGATTAACCTTACAAGAGCTTAGGAAAGTGGAGTGGATTGTGCAGACTTTGCATATTTTCACTCTTTTAAAGTTCAAATTATTTTTTTATTAAGTGCATTCATTCTACGTAAGTTGCAAATTTTTCTTTTAAATTTTCCAATCTGAAATGTGTAACTAGAACAGCCCAATTCAAACAGGATAATTCAATATGTTTTACAAAAATTTGGTTGCCATAACGTTAATTTACTTACAAATAAGGTTTGGGCCTAACTCTAACTCTGATTTAGCTCTGATGATTTTATTGTGAAACTTTACAGCACACATGAGTCAAGCTTGCTGTTCTTAGGAAGGACACATAGATGACTCGTCAGCTATTAGGAGAATGCTGCACAGTCACATTGTTTGTAGCTGAAACCCTTGCGTGTTGTCCAGTGGAAGCCTGCAGGTCTGTGTACATGTGTTGCTTGGAGAGATCTCACCAAACGTAAGCACACTGAACTCTTAACGTAAGGTCCTCACGTGTGTGTGTGAGGAGTGTTATTGTTGAGACACACAGGTGAAACTCAGAGACAGATTCCGTGGTTTTTCTCCATCCCGGCATGCGGCGCAGGGACGGGACAGGCCGAAACACCCCCGCCTAAACCAGACTAATTTGTCTCCTGGGGATTCCTCTTTGTGTGATGCAACCGACAGTATTTAATAACAACAACAATGACCTGATGTCGTCTGTCACTCTCTGAGCCAACTCATTCCTGTTTGGCTTAAGACTCATGAGAGCAAAGGCCAGACTCTGCCCTCCGTGCACTTAGACAATACTTCCAGGTAACCATTTATAATCTTTAGTAACTAAAATTCTAAAAACAAACTTTATATCATTCCTACATTGGCAGCATATTACGATTTACTTTTCTTCTTGAATGATCTACAGACTCTACTTAATAGTTTCACAGTGATCCCCAAACATTCTCATGATCATTTCTGTTCTGAATTATCATTTGAAGATTCAAACTTTGATTTACTGATTGGGAATTGCATTACACACCTTAGATTCTAATGCAGTGTGAAAACAGTGATAAATAAAGTGACTGTTTGTCCACACACAAGTAGGCCAAGAACCTCAGCAACACCAACCTTAATTTCATGTCCTCACACCATAACATCACGGATGGGCTTCTGTAGCTTCTCCTGCTCTGCCCCAGTTCCCAGGTAGGATGCCAGGAAGTTTTTATGTGATCTGTAACTACAGAAGACATTTAACATGAACAGAAAAACTGAGTATAGCAGTCAGTTATGACAGTGCTCTCAGTTCACGAGAAAGTCCTTCGAAAAGACTATTGTTTTATTTGGGTAGAAAATGATTTTGATAATTACAGTTTTGATTTCTATTTACTGGTTATTCGGATTTGAAATGAAGGTAAGGTCAGATCCAAATTTATACTTTCCCTCCATGTCCACACCTCATGGCTATAAAGCTTTAATTGCATTCCACAACATCGGACTTTGTCCCACGTTACAACAATGTCTGGGGTTTGGTTATATATTGATAAGGAGCTGGGGTTTTCCAGTAAACGGCAGCATTAGAGTAACTGATAGAACCTGGTTCAAAAGTATGGCTGACACGTGATTTACCTGATGTGACAAGTGAGATTTCAGTACCGTAGGAATGAAAATGAGACACTTAAAGAAATCAGAGTCCATCTTTTGACGGTGGTGAGTGATACCTGTATTCAAAGCAAGTGTCTGGGTGTGTGGGTATGTTTTTGATGTGTCAGCATCCTCAGATGCCAAGAACTGTTTCTGGGCATGATGTGTGATTAGTAAGATTTACTGGTGAGTGGTCCGTTCACTTCATGAGTAATTGCTTAACTTCTAAAATCTGCTCTAACAGTTTGAAACAATTTGAAGGAATTAGAGGGTTTTAACACCAACACACTAGCATGAAATCCAACTACTTGAAACCAAAAACCAAAAAATAGATGTTTGAACATTTCTAATCTGTCCTGTACAAAACATACGTGGGACTCTACTAATAATCCCATGGGTCCATGATGCTTTAAATGTTTCATTTATAATCTATTCTAACTGTGTCATACTAATTGTTTATATGTGCAATCATATTTCTAATTTATCCAATAATGGTTTTCTGCATTGGACAGTTTTTTTTCTTGATTTACCTCCATACTGTAAGTTCCTCATCTATTGTGTGCGTGTGTATGTGTGTGTGTGCTAAATGCATACTCACTGAGCACAGGTCAGCAGCAGGATGGCGGTGCAGCTGATGACTGACAGGACAACAGCAATCACCACTAAGACCGTCTGCACCAGCTCTGTGCTGCTGCCCTGACCTGCCTGGGTTTTCGTTACTTCCAGAGTTTGGATCTCACAGCGCTCTCCATTGAAGCCCTTCATACATCTGTGGAACAAAGTGATCAAAACCAGTGTTATTGTAGGTTTCAGTTCACCTAGCTGTAGCTACAGAGTTCCTAATAACACAATAAATCGATAGAGTGATGTTCTTACATGCACACCGGCTCCTGCAGGCCCTCTATGAATTTGCAGTAACCGTGAATGCAGTAGCCCAGGTGGCTGGAGGTGCAGGGATCCTCTATTATGCTGAGAGTCGATGTGTATCCACTGGTGAAGAGTGTGTGTTCCGGGATTAAAGGAGTGGTGCTTTTACTCTTCTGTTTGTTCTTCTTCCTGCCTTTGCCCTTCTTTTTCTTCCTCTCATCCCTACTGGGAGATGAGTCTGTAGAACAGGAAATAAGAAGTGACTCTTAAACGAAGATCTGCAATTTATTTAATTACATTTATTTATTATTGATTTATTTTGATTTTGATGATTTGAGGTGCTTTGGGCACTTCCTGATAAAAATTTAAGTTTAATTATGTAGTTTTACAGAAAAAGGAAAATCCAGACACTTTGGGAAAATGACAACCGACACTACTGTTTTTCATGTTTGCACATTTGTGCTTAATTGTGCTTAATTTTTTGCAATATTAAAACACAACAAAATCAATTAAACTCAAAGGATTTGTTTAAACTCCATTAAGTAGCTCAATTTTAGAGTGGAAATATTTTCTTTTGGCTTTTGTAAATGAAATAATTAGAGTCTGGCATGTGATCTCAAAATAAAAATTATAATCAAATTCTCATATGTCTAGTGTCTAAACAAAATGAAAATAAACGTTCTGAGTAGGAACTTCTATTCCATTTCTCAAATTGAATGTCTTGCCACAGTTTTGACCAACTGGCCACAAGAAAATAAAACTATAACCAACCAATTTTGAACCTTATGTTTCATTGATAAAACAAAGATTTTCAGATTGTAGATTTAATTCCTTTTGTGATGGTGACCCTAAATCATCTAGCATTAAAAGTTTTTTTTGTCATACCATGAAGACTGAAGTTTTTAGTGTCTCCTCCTGAAAGCTCCTCTTCTGTTTCTAGTTCATCATCATCACTCAATGACCCCTGGAGGCCCTCACCAGGGCTCTGCGTCACCCCAGCTAGTTCACTGGAGAATGAGGCCTCAGATCCCTGAGTACCAAAAGTACCACAGACTACTGAAAATCAAAGAGCACAGAAAACAGTCAGCCACATAACATCAGATATACACACATTATGAAACAATAAGAAGTAAGAAGGATTTCAAAGCTAAAAAAAATAAAATAAATTAGAACCTGCTACCATGAAGAGAAATCAATGCAATTATCTTTGAAGTTTAATTTTCTGCTAATTTACAAAACATACATATACACATTTTCTTTGAAATTTTTTGTGTTCACGGAATCTGTTTGCTCCAATATTCTCTATCAACACTGTTTTCAGAAACTTTGACCCATTTTCAGGTGACTCATCCATTCACCTGAAAACACTGAAAGAAATCTGAGCTTGCATACTGTGTTCGCATTGAAACCAGTACAACCAGTCCACGTCCAGAATCACACTGTGTGAGAATGCATATGCCCACCAAATGACAACAATTATGAAAGAGACCCAACAAAGTATCTGAAATGTTGACATTTAACAGCATGACCTCATCTGCTAATTAGTCTCATGATAGCTAGTGAGTCTTTCCTCCTCTGCCATCCTATTACTCTTCTATTTCTCTTCTTTCAATCATTGATTTTGACTCTCAGCATTTCATTCACACACAAAAGAGAATACAAGAACTCACCAAAGCACAGGAGACAGGTGAGGATGAGAGTGTTCATATCCCAGCAATACAGTGTAGTGTGTGTGACGGGCCTGCGCTAATCTGTGTGAGTCGGAGTGTGTGTTTGTCCCTTGCTGATAGAAGTTGCGCTGTGCTTTCCTTACCTCTGCTGGGTGCAGCTTTTATAGCCCAACGACTGCCTCTCTGCTCCAAAGAGAAGGGTGTGTGTGTGTGTGTGTGTGTGTGTGTGTGTGTGTGTGTGTGTGTGTGTGTGTGTGTGTGTACAATGATTAATCTGCCTCAGGGAACACATTTTACACCTGACGTTCTCACACATGACGAGACTTCTGCCATAGAATATTAAGTGTGACTGAATCACAGAACAGTTTGATGTTTTCTCTTCTGCATAAAACACCAACAGACTTCTTTAACTTATTGCTTCCTCATTTCTCCTTCTGTGGTCACGAATGATGCCATAATTACAATGTCCAACCATTAGTGACACACACACACACACACACACACACACACACACACACACACACACACACACACACACACACACACACACACACACACACACACACACACATTGTAAAACTTTTCATTGTAACTGTGCCCTGTTCATCCGATGACAGCCTTACCTACAAAGACCTACAAAGTTTTTCACAGTTCCTGAGTTCATTTTAAAATTATATAAAAAGACTAGAAATAAATTTACAGTTCATCTCTATCCTTGTAAATTTACTGCTGGTAAATTTGCTGGTTACAATTTGCCATCAAATTACTGTAATTTACTGACAAAACAGACAGAATTGTGAAGTTTGTACCTGTTTTAGTTTTTTTAGTCATACAAAAAACAATTCAAAGTTTTTTAGAACATAATGTAGCAGTCACCCTTTCATACTACACCCTATGTGTGCCCTTTGGTGGTTTGATCATAAAAACAGAACATGGAGGATGTCTTATCAACACAGGTTTTTTCTCTTTCCAGTGATGCTCTGCTGTTATGTTTACAGTTATGTTTATAGTATATTCCTATAAATAGTTACATGTTCAAATCCTGTCATCACATTTCTGTGATTGCTTACCTTGTGTCATTGCTATTATTTGTAGAGTAGAATTCAGGAGTTCAGCATCAGTTTTAGAGTATTGTCACAACACTGCAAAATTGGCAATCTTCTATTTCCAATGTGAAAACTGCTTGGCTGTGATTAACGAAACTTTTGTGGCTGCATTTTGTGGAAAAAAGCTCATTTTGCCATTTTATTTTTGTTAAATATTTATTATCATGTTTGGAAGCATTGGTTGGAAATATCAACAAATTTACAGCAATTTCACCACTAAATGTTTTGTCTTTATAATAAGATTTAATTGATAATTATTAATATTATTATTAAACTATATCATTAAAAATAAATCATCTTTCAATGCTTGATTTATAACTTTCAGTATGTTTTATTTCTATTTAAGCTCAGTCTCAATTTAATACACACCACATCTATTATCTTAATGTTGTGTGTATGTTTTGCATCGTTCACACTGTTCTGACTCGTGCATGTTTGATTAAATGATACACACTGTTTCTATTTCAGTCCACTGTAACCATGAGCAGACCTTAAGGGATGGGTGGGGATGCTGCACAAAAGAATGTGTCAGTTATGTTGTTGTGTCTACAGACAGAGGCTACCACATCATTCGTGCTACAGTGGAATCCCTTGTAAAACTGCTAGGAATGCTGGGAAGTCACCTCATACCTTACCGTAAATATGACCACTAGCTCCTGACACGTTTTGTTTATAACTGCTGTGGAATTAAACTGTTTGGATTATGTGTAATGGCATTGGGGATGTGTGATACGAACATGTGGAAAATCTGACACAAGCCTGCATTGTAAACACCCAGCAATGCAGCTCATGGCGTGAAGGATGAAACTTTCTGATGGGTAAATACTTTTTTAGGGCAGCATAAAAATGCCAAGTGGCTGATGTGTAGCAGGCTCACAATCATAGTTTATAATTACAGTAACCCTCAAAACCATCAGGTGGTGTAACTTCTTCAGATTCCTCCTCTGGGAACCATGGATGTTCAAAAGGAATACTGTATCTATTTTTTGGACAGAAGTGATGTCATGACAAACACTGTGCCTTGCCATTGGAGACAAAAGTCAATATGGACTGATTATAATGATGCCAAGTGGTCGAACATGAGCAATAAATAATGTGAATATGAGGCTACATTTTGAAGCGGAGGCCGGGGAAAAATGGACTCCTTGAAGTTGCAACTATTTTCTCATGACTCAGTCATTTAAATATTTGAATGCTTTTTAATGTTTTAAAGGTGGACATGTAATAAGATTGATTTTTTTTGTCAAAACAGAAAGTGATCCCATCTTAGTGTCTTAGAAGCCGCGTGAACATTTTGTGTCTTCATATAAAAAGGACAGCACTTTCCTGTGTCCACAATACATACATGGCAGGACATAGTTTTAGACATTAATACGATCATTTTTAATATAAATCATTGTGAACAAATCTGTGAGATTGATAGCAGATATACTGTACATTAGAATCGATTGATCTATCATACGTAGATGTGTATGAAATGATTCTAAAGAAAGTCTGGACCTAAGTCCGCTGGGATAGGGTCCAGCAACCCCTGTGACACTCGAAAGCGGAAGAAGCAGCTTGTAAAATGCATGAATGAATGAATGAATGTGTGATTTATTTCAAAGACTCGGTTTTTTTCAGACCACTGTGGAATTTAAGGTCAGATCCTGACTTGAAATCAATATTACACCCAACCACAATGCAGGATGGTACCACATTTTTTCTCAGACTGTTTTTTCATATCGCAATGATGTTACTGATGCACATTCCTATACAAAGTTCACATCAACTTCAAAACAAAACAAAATTGGGAGGAAAAGATCAACAAAATCCGTTAACCTTGGAAAATTTAATTGTATTGAAGGGGCCTAAATTTGATCCAATGGAAACGTCTACTGGATTTTGTTGCCTTTCTACATTTCTTTTGGACTGACCACAGTTTGCCTTCTCTACAACTTAGAGCCCAACAGAATCTCTCAGCTCTGGCTTGTGTTACTGTACTTTCTTGAGGATGGATCATGGGTCTACTGGGACTGAATGTAAAAGTGGGTAATAACTGTAGAAAACATCCATGGATTCTTTGTTTGGATTCAACCTCTGAGGGTCATGAACATCTCCATAAGGTTTCATGGCAACTTATTAAGTACCCATGGAGATGTTTTGGCACATGTAGGCCAAACATCAGACATCCGTTACCATCCTTAAAGCCATGTTGTTACAAAAATGTGCTCATGGCACACGCGGAAATTTTTGTTTTGTTAAAAGTCACGCAAGGATTCAGCTTAATGGAGATTCCACCAACCACATTACTCACTGCATGAGCAACTAGTATTACTTTTGCAATAATTTGGTAATAACAGCTACATCCAATGAGCACAGCCTGGAGATTAGAACAATATTTAGTGATTTTGTTGTGAATACTTATCCAGGTTTCCCATTAAAAACAGGACAGACAGCACTGATACGGGATGTTTGTGGGCCCCTGTGTGTAAGTGCATGCTAATGCGTTATAAGTAGTTCTTAAGCAGGGCAGTGTCAGCAGTTTAGTTAATGTGTATGTATAATCACTGCAGTCAATTAGCATACAGAACATATAAAGATGCTTTGGTCTGGTGTTAAAATGGTTCATTGACTGCGGTTCAAACACGAATGAGGGTGCAGAGATTATTAATTAACTGAGTACCGGACATTGCACTCATAAAATGACACATTATATTCATTCAGTTTAACATGAACTGACAATATTAGATGGAAATATTGTTTAGATAGATATACTTTATTTATCCCAAACTGGGAAATTTAAAATTTTAAAATTTTAAATGCAGCAACATTTTCAAATTTTAAATGCAGCAAAACAATTGTTTAAAGTTATTTTCCAGTCCTGTGAAAGTAACCCTCTTTCTGTCAAACATTTTGGAGATGTATTCTCTTTATTTTTCATAGTGGATCCAGAGCCGGTTTTCATTCACCAGTGAGAGTATTAAGAGTATTATTATTATTATTATTATTATTATTATTATTATTATTATTATTATTATTATTATTATTATTATTATTGCAGCACAATAAACAATCACCATAAAATGTTGATATTGTTTATCAATAGGAGAATAAATGCGACTGATCTATCTGAATAGCCTGGCCTCACTGATGTCAGACATTATTCCAAATTTCTGTAGAGGGTGTACAAGAAAATGTTTGTAAAAAATATGTATGGATTAATGTAACTGCAAACAATATCTTTTTAAAAAACATTCGGTGAATTGGACAGATTACCAAATGCATTAAGGGTGAAGCAAATACAACTTATCATTGTTGTCCTGATTGACTGGCCAAATCCATAGAAACAGTAAATATAATAGATGCACCTGCGTTGAGAAACCATATAAAAGGTGCCCAACCCATCTGCTACCATCAGATGGGTGTGGCAGCGTCATCAGTGGCTCAGTCTTGCTAATAAATGGTTAAAATGACATTTCACACTCGTCATAAAGCAGGTGTTTAAATTAGGTTTTAAATTTTGGAGTGAATCTTGACAATGGGGTAGATACAGGAGTTCAGTATAAAAGAATAGTGACACAGAATGTCTGTACTCTAGATTTGGATTTAAAGCAAGAACCCTCTTACTGTGTGGAGGCACCCTTACTACCATCATGCCACCCTGCAGTCTTATTAATAGAATGAGTTATTATTAATATATTTCATGTGACATACAACTCTGCTTTTTGTTTTAAATCAGGCTAGTTTTGTCATGAGTTTGTTCAGAAAGGATTAAGGAGGTGAATGAAGACAGAACAAGTTGAAAATTATTTTTATAGTTTAATAATCTTCAGTCCATCAAACGTATTTGATCTGTTACACAGATGTGTAGATAAATGGTGAGAATTTATTGAACTGTTGACAACATGGAAGAGTCAAATAAAAGATGTAAAAAGAAATGAGAAAGAGACTTCCTGCAATGACACATGAAGTATGTTTTAACTGAAAATAGAGTCAAATAAAAAAGTCAGCGTATAGTTATTTTTATACCAATAACAGAAAATACTCTTGTTCATACATAAATACTATAAAATAAATTAGCAAACAGAGAATACAGAATTGTTACACTTTAATGGTATCTGTAACATCAATAAAATAGTAACAATAAATACAAGCTAAATCAGGCAGAGGACTGATATAAATAAAAATATGTAGAACAATGTAAACCAGTAATGTAGGCAGTAAAACAAAAGAAAAAGGGAGATATGATTTTATAATAATTCATCTCGTAGGCTGAGTTTTTTTTAATCATCATTACTATGATATTATTGTCAGAAAGAATTCTATAAAATCTTGTGCTAACCTGTGATCTCTCAGCAACTTGACAGAATATTATTAGATTATGTTTCTAAATGCGTAGATCAGTCTATGAAATCATACACTTAATATCTGAGACCTTGTTTTTGGCACACTCAAGTACACTACACTGCTAAAAGTATTTGCTCACCTACCTTCACATGCATATGATCTTCAGTTAGAACCCATTCCTAATAGAAAGGATTAAACATAATGTTGGTCCACATTTTGAAGCTATAACAGCTTCAACTCTTACAGGCAGGCTTTCCAAAAGGTTCAGGAGTGTGTT
Organism: Antennarius maculatus; assembly: GCA_013358685.1. Lineage (NCBI taxonomy): Eukaryota > Metazoa > Chordata > Actinopteri > Lophiiformes > Antennariidae > Antennarius > Antennarius maculatus. The sequence continues at coordinate 13,746,203 of CM023608.1, forward strand.
TATTGAAATTTTTTTATTCTTCTTCCAGAAGGGCATTTGTGAGGTCAGACACTTATGTTGGTCGAGACGTTCTGATGCAAAACTCCACACTAATTCATCCCAATTCTGTTCTGTAAGGTTGAGGTCAGGATTATGTGCATGCCAGTGAAGTTCTTCAACACCAAATCCACTCATTAAGTGTCTTAATGGATCTTGTTTAGTGAACTGGTGGCTTCCTATCACTGAACCATGCTAGAAGTCACTGAGCTCCTGAGAGCGATCCATTTTTTCACAAATGTTTCTAGAAGTAGTAGGGGCTTGATTTTGTACAATTGTGGTCACGGAAGGGATTTGAACACCTAAATTTGAATGGTTTGGATAATTGAGCAAATACTTTTGGCAATGGAGTGTAAAAACAATCATGTAAATCATTCTAAGCTTGTCTCTTGATTTGATACCGTGCTTTGTTGAAAATTTCATTTATGTTGAATCAGAGACATTTTCAGCGAAGGATTCTTTGATTTCATGTGGCACTCAGTCAGGACTCCTTTGTAACCTTGCATCTCCTGTTTATTCTTATACCTGTTAAAATAACACAAAGCATAACTTGGTACATTTCAAAAGAAGTCATCAAACTTTGGTTTGTGAAGACACTGAAAAAAACCCTCCTGAGGAGGAACAGAAGTTGTGACTGGGCAGAGAGGTCCAAGGAAAGGCTTGGTCATCTTAATCACTGCCTGTGGTTTGACATGTTGCTACGTGAGGCAGACCGTACGTCATCAGCAGCTTCAAAGAAAAGCTTCCCCAACAGACCTTCTTAAGAGAAAAAGCAGTGTCTGAATCACCTTCAGAATCACTTCAATTTCCCTTCACTGCATGCAAAGATGTGCATAGTCTGTTCCCTGTCGAGTAACCCTAGTGCAGCCTTGGTTGGGGAAATCATAAATATATTTCAGCATAAATGAAAGTTTTTGGATTTTCTTTGCTTTGATTTGTAAAGTAAAAGGCAACAACAAAGTAATTTTCACCTAATATGAACTTTTGGAACAAGCTGATTGTTTTGTCATTACCTGTGCATTAAACGTAACCTATGGAAGAATGTGTTTTAGGCATTGTCTGCAGATCCAAATAATTCTGCACACTGTCATTGCTGCATGATGAAAAAGGTATTGTATCATACTCTGATAATGTCTGTAAAGGTCACCAGCGGAAGCACATTCACATGGTTATTTTCTAATGCTGGTTGTGACTGGATTAATGACATGTTACACATTTATTCGAGCATGAGTAATCCAGTTGGAAGTGGTGACTGCTGCATGAGCATATTTCATCTATGATTCTGGCATCCAAGTAGCAACAAAGATACTGAATAAAAATGAAATGTTTAAATCAATATAAAAACAAGCTTCTCAAGTCAAATGGAATCTAAAACTTCCCAGCTATGTCCCTGAGATGTAGCTTAGATATGTCCTATAAGTAATCATCAAGCCTTACCATTTGCAGCAGAAGTACAGAGCTCCTGACAGTCCTATAATCAGCAGACTCACACAGAAAATTATGATAATTATCTGTTCTTCTCTCATTGGTTGAAAAACCAGCTCCATGTGACCACACCTGGGGCCGTAGAAGCCCGCTTCACACCTGCAACACAAGAGACGAGTCAGGATGGATCACACGTGAATAACTAAAAGCAGAGGACTCACGCTCACACGCGCAGACCAAATAGCCTACTTGCAGTGGTGTTCATTGACGTCCACCAGCAGCATGCACTGGCCGTGGTTCAGGCAGTAGTTGTTGTACGAGCTGTCACAACTCTGTGTGGACCGTTTCACCACATGAGGGCTCTCTCCTCCCTGCACTGAAACACAAGACCGCAGCATAATAATGACATGGAATGAATCAACAGCACAAAGACACCTCGAAACAAAGACCCAACTGTGACAACATAAAAGCAGTTGGTGACTACCTGTGGATGGAGAGGTGGTGGAGGAGAAACTCTTGGTGAGTACATAAGGCCAGAGCAGCGTGACACCTGTCGAAGAAAGAATGAGCTCCATTTATTATAAAGTCTTCAGATTTCAGACAAGAGCAGTTCAATCCACCCATTGTCTTTAATTAACCACTGATCTTGCAGGATTGCAGACGGCTGGAACCCAAGTGATATTGGGCGAGATGCATCTGTGGTCATCCATTCACCAATATTAACAGGCTGTGTGAAGAGGTTGCTACGCTGATTTGTGCTTGGTTTAGCTTTTCAACTGTCATTGAAATGTAAAATAATGCAATTTTCCACAACAAATCTGACTTATTTAAAAAAACAACAAATAATATTTTTTTTATGCAGAAAAGTTCTAATTCTAAGTTTCTAATTCTGTGGATTTATTGTTTTGATGATTGTTTTGTAGCATCCAAACAGAGTGTGTAAGTCAAATATAATTGTTTTTAATAAAGACCATCATTAAATTATCAAATAAACCTATTAATATTTGTAACTTGATAAACCAGGCGGGCAGGGGGATTGATTTGAGTTCAATGTTTGGATAAGACACCACACCAACAGTAAATGAGAATTTTAACACAAGGGAACATCTTTTCTAAGTGAACGTCTGATTGGCAACCAGATTATTTCTTGAGAAAAGCCATGAAAGACGTGATGTACGATTTGCTGCCCAGCCCACATGCTTGTACCAGCCTGCACAACTTCCTCAGACAGATGCCTGCATTCCCGCAGGCAGGCCAAGAAAACACGAGACACTGGATGCAAAATCGGTATGACTGGTTGTGAACTGGGTCATACTGGTAATACTTAAGGTTTCTGTTTCTCGCTGTTGTTAATGGTTGCTGTGTTTTTACAAGAGGAGGCAGGTTTGTTGTCAGATGTTCTTGACGCGGCTGATCAGAGTCAAGCACACGGTGCACTTCTACACTGAAAGTGGTGACTAAGCAACCTTTTTGACTTCACATCTCGATTGCTGCTCGAACAGGATGTTTATATCATTAGTCACTGAATCACTCTCCCTCTCTACTTGACATGGCAAACAGCCAGTTTGATCCCGACACCCAGCTTCCCTCATTAGGATCAGGTTAGAACCGTACCTGTATTTTTCCACTGATTTGGAAAATCACTGTTTTGAACAAACAATGAAATATGTATCCCTTAACTGGTCAACAGCAATGTTTGATGTAGGTTAAAGGTGTGCAGGGCCACAATGAGAATACCTTACATGACCCACGTGATAGATAAGTAGCAGAGGGAGGGAAAGCTATCAATGGCCCAGTCCTATCATGATGGATAGATGAAAGAAAATAAATGGACAGAAATAAAATAATCTACTGCACAGAAATTATCCTAAAACTCGAAAAGTGATTCATTTTTTGGAATCATCTTAGGAGTACAGAAAAGTTGGAAAGGGATAAAACTTGACATTATTATAGTATTTCCAACAAGGCTTGAAGTATGATTTCTAACAGTCTTCAGAAGTAATAAGGGACAATTTTAGCACATTACAAATATCATGTTATAAAAGAGCACATATGTTAAATCATGACAACAGAACTTTTTTAAAAAACTTTTTCCTGCTCTCTTGACTGCTTAGATTTGTGTAGTGTACCAATGGAGGGGCCTCAACCCCCAGAACCATTGGACTAAATGTCCTAACTGCATGTTGGGTAAACAAACAAGTTCCGCCTCTGCCAGTTTCAACAGTTAGAATTCTGCTTATTCATTAATACTGTGACAGTATAATAATGTCACGTATGTGAAAATTTTGACAAGTACTACAAAAATGAAGATTTACTGATTCATAATTTTACTGATAACACTTCTTTTCTTTAAGGGAATTTAAAATTGTGGATTTTTAGCTGTGAATAAATAAGTTTAAGTTAAAAATTCAAGGGCTTCCTGGACTTCTGGTTGGTTTATAGATTCAAATATAAACTCTTTCTTTTCTTTTATGACTTCTTATTGATAAAAATGACCTGAACAACGAGCAAATTACTTAATCATACAGCATGGGCTTTTAAAGCTACAATTTGTGGATATATTGCTCCCTGGGGCTCTGAGCTTGGCATGTGCGTCACTTCTTTAACACAAATATATGCTAAGTCGCCGATCAGGCTCCAAAACGTCCACTCAAGATTGTTTTCTGACGTGATTTTGAACTGTAAATGAGTTATAATGAAGGACAATATCATTTTGATTGAGTTGATCATGTTCTGTTTTTTTAGATTTTCCTTTTTGAAGATTTTAATAGACAGTGTAACAAGTTGTCAAGTTTTCTCAGCTGACTGTTCTCAAGATCTCGAGCTACAACATAACGTCTGGATTTTAGGCTAAATGTGGAAAGATTTCAATCTAAATTGTAACAGTAAAAGTAAAAAGTGTTTCACATAATGAAAATACTCATATACTCAAATATTTATCATAGCAAGCTTCAGCAAAAAAATGTGTTAATAAATACTTACATATGATTTCAGAGCCAAATGTGCTTTTTAGTTCACTGTACTACATCTAGGTTGTAGTTCCAATAGGTACTGTGCCATGTAAGATGATAGACATCTGACCAAGTTTTAAAATTTTAAATTTTTGATTGATGTTGATTAAAGATGCAACAGTGAACAAAATACAGCTCAAGTACTGCATAGCATAAATGTTAACAATAATACAGGGATATAAAAGACAATTATTGACATGACATATTATTACATGGGCATATAAAAGATAATATCATATACTGTATTATTACATGGGCACATTCTGTCTTGTCCGGATCTGAAGTGTTTCAGCTTGACAATAATGAGCTTTTACAAAATATATTCGAGCTCTTGGCGGGGGGGGGTTAGAAATGGCTTAGTCATGGTAACATTGGAACATGTTTGGAATTGAACGTTCTTTGTTTAATTCCTGACTTTGTCTAACAGCTCAGAGTTCTGACCTGTTTGTCATAGTCAGCGTTTTTTTTTTAATCTGTTCAGAACGTGTGTGTTGGTAAATAAGAGCCACCTTTTTTTTGTTTGTTTGTTTGCTTATTTTGACTTTAACAAATATAATTTTCTAATCGATAAATCAAGTGAAAGACGTGTGATTAAAACTTACCGATGAGTGAGAGGAGCGCTGAGGTTCTGCTGGTCGGATTCATGGCAGGAGGCTTCGCGGACGCGCAGGTCTGGAGTGGAGTCAGTTAGAGCAGATGAAACAGGTGAAGTGGGTAACCTGGTGACAAAACTGTAAACCGGGAGGTAAAGCTTGTGGTCTATGTGTGGTGACAGATCTCTGTGATTTACATAGAGCTTTCAATAGTCTGACTGAAAAAACGCGCAGAGACGCGTTGTGATGTAAGGAGGGGCCGCAGCTGTCGGTGCGCTCCGGATGAACCTCTTTAAATATCGGAATGCAGACCTGAGTTTCTGTGATGTAAACAGAAAGTCATGCATTCACGGCCCTTACGTAAGGATACGAAATTATAAGTGAAATGTCTTCAAACTGCTCTTGTGCAAAAGTAACTACTGTCAATAAAGCTAAAGTGAAAGTAGTTTTTGCATACCAATCCTAAATAATGACTTATCAATTAAAAAACATTTCGCTGATGTGAAGGTTAAGATTATTTAATGTAGTCTTGGATATTTTATAATAACTTTTACCTATCTATTAAAATATATTCGATGTTTTTAGAAAGTACAAGTATACTTGCGTCTGAAATGTGGTAGAAGTATGTAATATAGTGTAATGTTGAGCGAATTTGCGCCCCCACAGACAGAAAGGCTTAAAACTCGTGATTATGAAAATACCGTGTTATTAAATGTCACCTTTGTTTGTTAGAATTTTAACAACTTCTTGTTTGAACTTTTTATAATACGATAGGCTTCAGAAAAAAATGTTTAAAAGGTTTATGGCTGTTTTCAAAAAAAACCCTGTGTGTGTGTGTGTGCGTTGATGAATCGTTTCCCCAGAAATTTCAAGAAATACGTTCATTGCTTTTCAAATATTTATTACAAAAATAAATAAACATAACACTTTAAATACATTAGTTGCAGTTTTACAATAAATAGTCACATTTGTTTTGCTCATTCTTTAACAATAGGGTGAGAAATATCTGAACATGAACAGCTGCAGTTGGTCAGACACACTTTACTCTTTCCTCCAGCCTAGTTAATGCTTTATGAACAGCGTTCGGTGGTGTTGAAACAATCTAATGAAAAATTATTGTTTAAATTTTATCAAGCAGTCATTAAAAATGGTGTCGGCAATGATAAAGATGATGATGACAAGTGAGTCACATGGGTCACACCAAGGACTCCGGGGTCACACCAAGGACTTGGGGGTCACACCAAGGACTCGGGGGTTACACCAAGGACTAGGGGGTCACACCAAGGACTAGGGGGTTACACCAAGGACTTGGGGGTCACACCAAGGACTCGGGGGTTACACCAAGGACTAGGGGGTCACACCAAGGACTCGGAGGGTGCAGATTTGATGAGCAGTGTTGATTTTGTACACCTGGAAAAGAAGTTGATGAGAACTTCATTCACTTATTGTATTTTTAACAACTGTTCTTTTCCAAAAAACATTTACAGAAGCCAGGAAGTTGTAATACACCATTTCTACCTGCTTGTCCATTTTTATAATTTGATCTCTGGGGAAAATTTTGTAACTTCATGATGGAAAAATAAAAGTTTAGTAGGTTGAAGAAATACCAGACAAATATGCATGTATTAATGAGTGATCTCTTAAAATTTAGAGCAGCAATTTCCAAGAATTTTCACTTCAAATGTCTTAAGATTTTTAAATCTATAATACCATGCAATATGTACCTGTCCATGTTACTTCACATAAGTGGAGCAATATGCAGTGTCTCACCTTTTGTAGGCAGAGCAGTAAATCATGAAGGCCAGGAAAAATAGGAACATGACCACCCCAAAACCGATGGCAATCAGTTTCTCCAACTCAGCTGGACTTCTGGTTTCAGAGATGCTAAAGAAATGGCAGCGAGCTCCACTGTATGAGGATGTGCAGCTACAGACCAGACAAACAAGTACGTGAGTGCATTCCAAAGGTGAACACGAACCAACATGAACATGAAAATATGAACTGAAACATTATTCACATGATCTACAGAGAGCCCAAAGGGTAAATATAAAGACGTACTGTATATACTGTAAGTATAGAGAATTGAGACTTCTTACATGCAGAAAGGTTTGTCGCTGTCTTGGGGATACATGCACTGTCCACCGTTTTCACAATAGTTTTCATGTTCACTTCCACAGGATGTGTGTGAACGCAAAACCACAGGTTTTTCCACATTTCCTGTAAAAGCAGAGAGAGACAGATGGAGAGATGGACATATGTAGAGTTTCACATTTCAGCAAAAACAGTGCCTAGATCTCAGCCAGGTAACTAATATAACACTTCCACCATTCAGTGCATTCACACTGACACAAAACCTCATATTGACGGTACTTACTGCTGACTATTTGGCTGGTATTGAAGTGTGATTCAGGGGCTGCGGTGGTCTGCAGGTTGTCAGCCAGCGTTGGTGATCGTCCTGCTGCGGTGAGGAGGAGGACAGCTAACAGCACTGGAAGATTAAAAATAAATAAATAAAAAATGGAGGATTGTATTACAATGTAAAAATGTTTTACTTTCCATGTCAAAACTTTTAGAAATGCTGATTTATTTAAATGCTTATTGGGTATGATCACCATGCCCGCTACATGATAAACAACATCACATTGCCAACACATTTCAATAGTGTAACTACAAGCCAGGTCTAATAATAAATGCGACACAACAGAGAGAACAACTTACAATTCTCCAGGCGTTTCTGTCTTTGTGTCAACATCTTCTGTTGGATCGATTCCTGATATTCTCTTAGCTCCCCCAGCAGATTCAGTGTGATCAGTGCAACAGTCAACTGCTGAGTTTATATCCTCCTTTTCAACCGCTGAAAAAACGTTGTCAGCCAATCAATGAACCACACACTTTTTTAAAAATATGTCAACCATTTCCTTCCTAAGGTCCATTTACATCATTTCCTTTACTTACACCGGATCCCTGCATGCACAGACAATGTCAAGAGATTGATGATAGCAGTGTGGGAATGTGATTCGCCATAACTACCTTGAAACGGCGTCCTCTTTGGACGGCTGTAAATCCACGCAAGTACCCGATTGATTGAATGGGCTCAGATGGATCAGAGAGGCACCTGCCCCGTCTCACACCTTTGTATCACTTGCAATCAAAGCACAACCGGTCTTCCTTGAGCAGGCAGTGCAGGATAGGCTTCTGATTCAAGTGTTTACAATCAGTAATTAATCAGTTCTGTATAGAATGCCTTTAAGATGCATAATTCACAATAAGCACAATGTCAGCAATGCTCTCCTCTTTTGAAGTAAAAAGAAAAAAAAGGAGGAACGACAGGATTGGCACAGGATTGTCATTTTTATTCAATATTCATTATCCAGTGAATCTGGATGTTCAAAAATGAATCAAAACAACTTCAGTAAAAAATATTAATTTAATTCATAAATATTTAACTCTGAAAAAACCCCAACATAAATAAATAAAAGAACAAAATTCATAGCATTAGGTGGCACGGTGGCGCAGTGGGAGTGTACCCTGCCTTATGCCCCCAGTCGGCTGGGATAGACTCCAGTACCCTGCGACCCCCGACAGAGGAAGAAGCGGGTTTAGAAAATGAATTAATTAATTCATAATACAAAACAAAATATGAATCAAGTACACTTCCCAGCAGGTATGGAGTCTTATGCTCATAGAGTTTTAAAAGAACGTGTTAAACGTGTGTGTGTGTGTGTGTGTGCGTGTTTGTGTAAATCTTAAGAACCGATTAGCATTCAATAAAACAAACATCCTCATATTGAGTGTGTTTAATGCATCAGTGCGTTTCTGGCAGCAGTCACAGTGTTCTTCATCAGCATGGCGACCGTCATTGGACCCACACCTCCAGGAACAGGTGTGATGAAACCTGCCTTCTCCTTCACTCCTGCAACGAGTCAAGCAAATGTCGAACAGACTTAGGTGTGTCTCTGTTCAATCCCTTATTTCTGTGGAAGTACATGAAATGACATTTATTTTACTTATGTGTTGCTGTAAAGAAACTTGTGGTGTGTGTTTCAGTTGATTTAGCATTCCTGCGGTGAGTGTGAACATTTTCAGTGACAGATAGGAATAGGAAATGAGCATGAGTTTCATTACTTAACATGAAAGATAACCTTTTGTAACATTAGATTTAGTGGACAGGCCAAACAAACAAACAGGATTAAATCACAGATCTAATTTTCAATAGTATGATTTCACCTTTGTAAAGCCTTCTATGTCTAAATCAAAGTAAAGTATTGTTATTTACCCTCAAAGTCCACATCACCGATAAGCCGTACTTTCCCCGTCTTGGGGTCCTGGATCCGGTTTATGCCCACATCAATAACAGCTGAACCCTCTTTCACCATATCCGCTGTGATCAGTCCAGGAACACCTGAACAAAGAAACCAAGGAAAGAAAATAATGTCAATCATATCGCCACATTGATTGAGAGCTTCTGCTGCTCCACCACATCCCACCTATATATCACAGTTAAATTAATCTGCTTATGGCCCCTTGAATCAAATATAATACAGGGAGGTGTTGGAAGCACCTGGACATCTGGGACACAAAGGAAGTTGGTTATTGTGTTTAAATGATGTTTAATTGAAAAAAAAAAAACATTTATTTCAAAACCACATTTCTTGGTCTCTGAATTGTGGTGCTCTACAGGTTGGATACTAAGGTTAAGAAGATCTTGCAGTAAGTGGTACTCATCACCACCGTGATGATCTGTAATGCTCCTACCTCAACCACTAACCCACAGTAAATAACCGAATCAGGACAGAGACAGGCTCTGCAGGTTCCACAGGGAAAACCATCTATCCTTCCCACCTCCTTTAAATTATAGTCAGTAGTTTAGTTGGGCATTGCATTTTAATGTTGCAGTTGGCTGCCAGATTGCTGTCAATCTGAACTCATCATGGCCATAACAGCTATACACCTCTGGATCACATGTGTCAAACAATAATTTAAAACCACAGTGAACTAAAAAATGCCACTGCTCACACCCACTAATCCCACACTACAGCCTGACTCCCATGTCTGACTAACTTCATTTATAACAATTCTTCTTCTTTTCCTTTTGGCTTTTCCCTTCAGGGGTCGCCACAGCGAATCAACCGCCTCCATCTAACCCTGTCCTTTGCATCCTCTTCTCTCACACCAACTACCTTCATGTCCTCTTTCACTACATCCATAAACCTCCTCTTTGGTCTTCCTCTAGGCCTCCTGTCTGGCAGTTCAAAACTCAGCATCCTTCTACCAATATATTCACTATCTCTCCTCTGGACATGTCCAAACCATCTCAGTCTGGCCTCTCTGACTTTATCTCCAAAACCTCTAACATGTGCTGTCCCTCTGATGTACTCATTCCTGATCCTATCCTTCCTGGTCACTCCCAGAGAGAACCTCAGCATCTTCATCTCTGCTACCTCCAGCTCTGCCTCCTGTCTTTTCCTCAGTGACACTGTCTCTAGGCCAAACAACATTGCTGGTCTCACCACAGTTTTGTACACCTTTCCTTTCATTTTAGCTGAAACTCTTCTATCACACATCACACCTGACACTTTCCTCCACCCATTCCATCCTGCCTGGACACGCTTCTTCACCTCTTTTCCCCACTCTCCATTGCTCTGGACTGTTGACCCCAAGTACTTAAAATCCTCCACCTTCTTGATCTCTTCTCCCTGTAACCTCACTCTTCCACTTGGGTCCCTCTCATTCACACACATGTACTCTGTCTTACTGCGGCTAACCTTCATTCCTCTCCTTTCCAGGGCAAACCTCCACCTCTCTAGCTTCTCCTCCACCTCTTCCCTACTCTCACTGCAGATCACAATGTCATCTGCAAACATCATAGTCCATGGAGATTCCTGTCTAACCTCGTCTGTCAGCCTGTCCATCACCATAGCGAACAAAACTTCATTTATAACAATTAAATTCTGAAATTTACCCACTGTGGGACAAATAAGGTTTATCTTATCCTAAGCAATAAACTCAAATTCATGATGACTGCCAAAAGATGTGAGAGCTGAATGTGGGACCGTAGGGGTAGAGATGATCAGGGGTCATACCGTTCCCTATTGCTATTGCTTTTCGTCACAAGGAAAGGATAACAAAGCCTTTATTGTAAAAGAATTACAACAAAGCATCCCCTCTGGCATTTTCTGTTACTTCAATCTTTCAACACATATTCCTCCCTGGCTTTGATTTATTATCTCACATTCCAGGTGCCACAGATCACTATTGTTTGCTCATAAAAATGTTCATGCATGACTGCAGTTGGCGCAGAGGAACGAATAAACTGCTGCATGTCAGTCTTGATTATTTAGGGTCAGGTAGGCGCATCAAGTAAAGGCTAATAAGCACTTTCACAATCTTTTCTGGCCACACAAATACGTCTATGGCATTTCTAACTTGATGAAATGGCAAATGGTGAACCTTAAGAAAAATCCCTTTCTTTCAAGTAAAATTTGTAAAAAGAAAAAAGAAAAGAAAGAAAAAAAGACAAGCAAAGAATCATTTTTGAAAATATGTGGGCCTCTAATGGATAATAATAATGTACACATGTAGAATTTTCAGTTAGTGTGAGTGAAAAGAAAAATTATCAACCATGCAGTTAATCTTTGGGCTCATGCCTTTACTGCAGTCAACATGAAACCTCAATTAGAAACTAAAGGTCAAAAAGGCAAAAATGTTGTTCAAAAAAATCAGTTTTGCATTATTAATTCTATCAAATTATTACATAGATTTATTCTGTTTAACAAAATCCTGGCTATTCCAAGATTAATGTGTGTCCTTAAAGGACACACATTCATCTTTTTAATTAATTTCACACAGCTGCTATATGTCCAAATACACTCTATTTAAAATTGCCCCAAACTCATCCGTGGTCCTTAATGTCTTCTATTATGCACCCCCATTAAACATTTTAAGGAGAGGATCACAGGACCATTTTCTACTTTCTTTGGCTGCTGTAACATCAGCCAGTTGGACTGGAATGAGGCTTGTTTTATTTTTGTGTATTTATTTTTTAACTTTAGTTAATTTTTATTTAATAATTTATTTCAATTCTTTTTTTAACTTAAATTAAGTAATAATTAAATGTGTTTTTTTAAATGCACTTACACAATAGAAGAAACACATCTCTTGTAATTACTATAACTTGCCTTTCAAGGTGACATGTCTGTTCTCGGTTTCTGATTTTATAGAGTAAAAGCAGAGACCAGAGAAAACAATTGAAGATTCTCTGATCTGAAGTTCCATATTGATTAATTTTCTTATCTTTCTATAACAGAAGCAGTTCCCTAAACTCAAGAAAATGTTGTATCTATCACAGACATTCTATCAGATAGTAAGAAATCATAATGAGTTCTGTAAATTTATCTGTCAGCACTTTCCCTGTCAAGGTAATAATTAAGTTTAGACATAAACAGTGTTAACTGCCCAACAGTAGCCTTTTAATCATAAAATGTAATATGTGTAATATAATATATGCTAATCCCCATCTGTGCTTAGAAAAAAGTTTAGGATAGAAAATTCACTCTTATATAAATTTTTTTGACTCTAGGTTTTTTCTATGTAATTGTCAAAAATGGCAGTACCACCATTGTGAGGTCAGTATTGTGATGACTGTCAGTGCAAAAAAACCTTTCAGATCAATCCAGATAAATAGCAATACAGATAAGAAAAAAACGTATTTGTGGATTTTAGGCCCAATCCCCCTTGGCCCCTGCCCCTACCCCTGTGTTGGGCGTGCTGCTGTGCCGGCTCCTCTCCGGAGGGTCGTCACCTTGTCGTGGTGGAGAGGCTTGTGTGTACCAAAGATCTTAAGAGCGATGCCGTCGGGAGCGTAGCTCCTGGTAGGGTCACCCATGGCGTTAAGGTCGAGGGGGAGGTGCCAGACGAAGCATGACCCAACAAAGACCTCAACAGCGGAGCAGGCGGAGGATGGTGTTCAACAAATAGTTGGACGTCCACAACGGCTGTAAAGGTGGAGGAAGGCTGCAGCAGAGGGGGACCTCCGACTGTCATGGAGTCCATGCCGTTGGCCACTGGTCTCTCCCTGCCAAGGATTATGTGGTGGCTGTTTGTGCGCCAGTCTCCCCAAGTTAAAAGGAGTCACGCATAGGCGTCCACCTGGTAAGGAAATCTACACTGCACAACCCCTTTAAGCCCTGTGGCGATCAGAGAGTGGCGACGGGAGCAGGATCGAGAAATCTGGAAGCTCCCAGTCACAAACTGACACACAGGTGGTGAGTGAAGTTTGAGTCGCTGAATTCTCGGATTGAGGCAGGAGAGTCCTTCAGTGCTTTCACCCACGACTGAGCAGGCCTTTTTAGGGTCCACACTGCTCACCCCAGTAGGGGAAAGGACTGGAAAAGGTGTCCCAAAAATTGTCTGCCTCACCAACTTCCTGGCTGGATTACCGCGTCCAGTGGGATCTCCTTCAATGCGGTCAGAAACAAAAAAGAATGAATCTTGGGGTGTGGAATGTGCGCACTCTTCTGGACAATGACTCCTGTGAAAGGCCAGAGAAAAGAACTCCCATTGTAGCAAGGGAATTGCGGAGGTTCAACATCAACATTGCAGCCCTGTCTGAGACCAGATAGGCAGAAGAAGGCCAACTGAGGGAGGAAAAAGAGAAGCCTGCTGGTGAACCCAGGATACATGGGGTTGGCTTTGCCATCAGAAATAACCTGATTGGACAGCTTACTGAACTGCCACAAGGCATCAGTGATCGCCTAATGACAGTTAGGGTAAAACTGGATAACAGCCGGATGGCCACCGTTGTGAGTGCATATGCTCCCACAATGAACTCACAAGATGACATCAAGGAAGCCTTCTATGCCAGTCTAGATAACATCCTGTCAGGCATCCCCAAAGAAGACAAAATCACCCTTCTGGGGGACTTAAATGCCAGCGTTGGTAGGGATCACAGGACGTGGACTGGCGCCATTGGGAAGGATGGTGTAGGGAACATCAACTCCAACGGGGCTCTCTTCCTGACACAATGCATAAAACACAATCTAACTATCACCAACACCCTCTTCAGACAGAAAAACAAATTCAAAACCTCCTGGATGCATCCACGCTCCGGGCATTGGCATCTGATTAATTACGTCATCGTCCGAAACAGGGACGTACATCTGACAAGGGCAATGGCCTGTACTGATGGATGCTGGACAGACCACCGTCTCATCCGATCAACTATGGCCATTAGACTGATGCCCAAAAGAAGGGGGAAGAAAAAGCAACAGCGCCCCAGCCTCAACATCAGGAACTTGGAAAAGCCTGAGACACAGGAGCTTCTCCAAGCTGCAATAGACGACAACTTGCCAACTGAGTATCCTGACGATATCGAAGCATACTGGAATTCACTAAAGACCACCATCCTGGACACTGGCCGAGAAGTGCTTGGTTTAAAAACCAAAAGAAATCAGCACTGGTTTGACGATAATGATGAGGAGATTAAACAACTAATCTCCCAAAAGTGGCAGGCTTTCTGGGCCTGGCAGAGGGACATTTCAGGCCAAACCAAGAGGGAGGCGCATTCTAGAGCCAAAGCCCCCGTCCAACGCCAGAGAAAGACAGAGAAAGCCAGTGAAATTCAAGAGCTTGCAGATGCTGGGGATACAAGGAGCTTCTTCAATGCGACTAAAGCTGTATATGGACCCAGTCAGCGCATATCAAGCCCCCTCTGGTCCAAGGACAGGCAAAACATCATGAAGACAGATGATGAGATCAAGAACCGCTGGAAAGAACATTTTAAGGAGCTCTTAAACCAGAGAACAACGGTTGATAAGGACATCCTTGACAGAATCCCACAGTGTCCCACGAAGGAGAGCATGGGTGATGCACCAGGACTGTTGGAGGTTCAAGATGCCATCGCGCAGCTGCGGAACAACAAAGCTGCTGGCCCTGATGGGATCGCAGCCGAAATCCTGAAGGCCGGAAGAGATAACCTCCTTCAGCATCTACATGCCTTCATTACCAAGATCTGGCAAAGGGAGGTAATACCTGCAGACCTCAGAGATGCACTCATTGTCATCCTGTTTAAAAAGGGTGTCAAGGCAGACTGTGGGAACTACAGGGGCATCTCACTACTCTCCACAACTGGTAAGATCATTGCCCGCATTCTGTTCAAGAGACTCCATCCAACATCCGAAAAAATCCTCCCTGAATCCCAGTGTGGCTTTCGTCCTGCCCGTGGTACAACTGACATGATCTTCACTGCCCGACAGATACAAGAAAAATGCAAGGAACAAAAACAACCGTTATATATGGCATTCGTTGACCTAACGACGGCTTTTGACTCGGTGAACCGTGAGGCCCTGTGGAAAATCCTTTCAAAATATGGATGGCCAGAAAAGTACATCAGGATCCTGTGGCTCTTATATGACAACATGTCAGCAACAGTCCTCTACAGTGGCAGTGAGACTGAGCCTTTCAAGGTAGAGATTGGTGTCAAACAAGGATGCATTATTGCCCCCACTCTGTTTGCTGTCTTTATTGCAGCTATTATCCACCTAATTGGTCACAGTCTACCCTCCGGTGTTCAGATCATCTACAGAACTGATGGCAAACTGTTCAACCTTAACCATTTTAAGGCAAAGTCTAAGATCTCCCGCACGTCCATCGTGGAACTGCAATATGCAGATGA
This sequence comes from Antennarius maculatus, assembly GCA_013358685.1. Lineage (NCBI taxonomy): Eukaryota > Metazoa > Chordata > Actinopteri > Lophiiformes > Antennariidae > Antennarius > Antennarius maculatus. The sequence goes on from CM023608.1 coordinate 13,761,940, forward strand.
CAATGCCATCGTCGCCCACACAGAGGAAGATCTTCAGAGCATACTTGATGCTTTTGCTGGAGCGTACAAACTCCTGGGATTGGCCATACATGTGAAAAAGACCAAGGTTCTCCATCAACCTCCACCAGACTCCTCCATAATCCAACCAACAATAATGATCGACAATGCAGTCCTTGAAAACGTGGACCAGTTCCCCTACTTGGGTAGCCATCTCTCCTCAAGAGCAGACATTGACTGTGAAGTACATCATTGCATCAGCTGTGCAGGTGAGGCTTTTGCAAAGCTTTGCAGATGAGTCTTTGAAAACTCTGACCTGATGGCTAAGACAAAGCTCCGACAAAGCTAAGACAAAGTTGTCCTGCCCACACTCTTATATAGTGCAGAGACATGGACCACCTAAAGCAGACACATAAGAGCCCTTGAGTCCTACCACCAGAGGTGCCTCCGCAAAATCTTGCACATCGATTGGAAGGAGAGGCGCACAAACGTGAGCGTGCTTGAGGAGGCAGACATAGACAGCATTGGCACAACTATCTGTAAGCACCAACTCAGATGGATAGGCCACGTTGTGCGAATGCCAGACACTCGCCTTCCCAAGCAGGTCCTCTACTCAGAGCTGGCGACTGGTCTGAGAGCTCCTGGAGGTCAGAAGAAGCGTTTCAAGGACAACATTAGGATCAGCCTCAAGCAGTTCAACATAAACAGCATAGGCTGGGAAGACCTTGCTAGAAAAAGAAGCACATGGACGAAATGTATACATGAGGGAGCCATGTTCCACGAACGTAATCTCCGCCGGGTTGCCACAGTCAAGAGGCAGCAACAAAAGGAGAGAGCAGCAACCACCGTCAGAGCAGCCATTCCAGATTCCACTCCCAGCACCTCATACCCATGCTCACATTGCCCAAAAATGTGTGGTTCCAGAATTCACAGTCATCTGAGGACCCACAACAAGGACCAACCAGGAGGACCATCATACTCGACCCCGAGTGATCACAGATGCTGTGCCGGGTAAGTCGTTCCATGTCTGTAAGGAATCAAGAGGTAGTGTCCACCTAGCCCTTCAGATGACCGTACAAATGGAGTGCTTTCGGTTACAGACTCTAAAGCAGTGGTTCTTAACCTTGTTGGAGGTACCGACCCCTGCTGGTTTCATACGCTCACTCACCGAACCCTTCTTCAGTAAAAACAAATTTTTTTTATTTTTTTTATTTAAGGCATACAGTATATGTTTTACTGGTGTATTTAATGAATTGTGCATTGTCACCTTTTCAAAGGACAACACCAAGACCGTGCATGAACTCACATGAAACGACCTACCTGCAAATCGGTGTGACTTCTGCTGTTGTTATTGAGAGACCAGTTCAGGTATGCGTGGCTTCACCTTGGCAAGTGCTACTCTTATGTCATTTTCACAGCAAAGTCTGTTTCTTTTGTTTTCCATGCAGCTTGAGGAAGTGTTCCTAGATTTTTGCCAGTGCGAGACTAGAGTTGCTCAACTTGACATTGCAAATCATGCAGAACGCTGACTCCCATCACGTTCCGTTATACAGTACATGTAAATTCATGTTAATAATAATTAGAATAATGGATTAGATTTATACAGCGCTTTTCTGGACACTCAAGGACACTTTACATTGGATCCATTATTCATTCACTCCTCATTCATACTTGGTGATGGTAGACTACGTGTGTAGCCACAGCTGCCCTGGGGCAGACTGACGGAGGCATGGCTGCCAATCTGCACCTACGGCCACTGGAACATTCACACACATTCACACACCAGCGAGTGCCCCTCTGGAGGCAAGGAGGGTAAAGTGTCTTGCCCAAGGACATAACGACAAACGACTCGGCGGGAGCGGGAATCGAACCGCCGATCTTGAATCATTGACCCGCGATACCACTGAGCCAGGGCCGCCCGTTGCACATATTCATCCGACCACTTTCTTTTTTGCTCAACAGAGTTACTATGAATTAAATTAAGAAAGCAATCAGATGACGTACCATCATGACAGGCATAAATCGACTACTGAGTGCGCAAAATCCCCTATAGCACAGGTAGGCTAATCAATGTAGCGCGATCACCTGCAGCTAGTGATGGCTAAGGGGGGCGTGTCATCACAAATTGACACGATGTGTCAAACATACACAGTGACTCGTGTATGTTCGGCAAAAACACCCGACACATCGTGTCGACACATCGTGTCGAGTGTTTTGTCTTGACCTCTGTCTCCGCCGAACCCCTGAGAGCGACTCACCGAACCCTTAGGGTTCGATCGAACCCAGGTTAAGAATCAATGCTCTAAAGGGATAGAAGGTAGTGGTAGAAAATCCCAGAATGGCCTTTTAAACAGAGGTAGCGTAAATTTAAAACTGTTACTGGAAAAGAAGTGTATAACGTATCTTATCCAAAAACATTCAGAAATATTTAAAAGGAATATCAGTTTAATGTAGATGCAGATGAATATGTAATTGGATTGTTGAAATACACACATTATAACAAAACAATAATTACCCACACTAATCTCATGCAGGTTTGACTGAGCAAAGCTGATATCTAATCTAGTTTCCAGCTGAGAAGGAATATGCTGCCAAACTGCTGTGGGAATGGGCGACATGAACATTGTCCCCGTTTGCTAATATGTAAATGCATGTGATTTATTATCATAAACATAACGTAACTCATCCACTGATGACGGTGATGAGTGGCGCAAATTCCTGGAGTGAATGATTTCAACCACTACCTCCCTCCCAAGAGGACCAAGTAAAAAAGGGATGGGCATCCAGAAACAAAGGGTATGGCCACGAAGGAGGAACTGGGCCAGGCCCTTAACTGTCTGAATGGATGTGTCAGGTGCATCACAGTGGTCATAAATGATCTGTGTGTGGGTGCTGTAATCACCTGCTGCTGCAATAATGATGTCAGCCAAGCTGGTCAACTTCTTCAGTTGTTCCCTCGGTGTACATCTGTGGGCAATAGTCACTGTGGCGTCACCTGAAAGAAAGCAATTCATACATCCTAAAAAAAAAGTCCAACCTAAAGATGGTTTCTTGGGCCGAGGGTTGGAAATAACTTCTGCCACGTTTTGCAAGATGTGTGTGAATTCAGTTTGAAGCAACATGAAGTATGAAGAAGAGAATTCATAAAATCCACAAATATCTGGTCACTCATGATAATTTACAAACATACATTTTGGAACTTCTTACTAACTGCTTACTTACTTCTTACTTACTGCCATTTCCAAAACTGAAAATAAATATACTTGAACTTGAAGGGAGAAAAAACAGAATGGGCTCCCCAGCCCAGTCATTATATTTTATGCTGAGAAGAAAACGTGATTCAGTTTGTGTTGGCTAGACAGGCTTTAATGATCATCTGAGTCAAAGATAATTCCCTTTCTACTCAGTTGTGTATATCTCTGATATCTGATGTTGTCACTTTGGAGATACCAGGAAGGTACAGAAGAATTTGTCTTTTAGTCATCTTATGGGAATTTAGTGATCCATGAAGATAACTGAGTTGAGGAAATGCTGTGATAATGTTAAAAAACTGCTGAAGAATATTTTCAACCAGCTAATGAGATCAGTGCTGAATCTGGCTACTTTTATCTATTATGCATGTTCTCTATTCTATTGTTATTCTATACAATAACAATTCCTTTCAGAAATTCAAGTAAATTTCTTAAAAACACTTAAACAGCTATCAGACTGTTTGCCTATGAAACGTGAATCTGAATCTGAAAGATTCACAAGGGAGCGGTTCTTATATAGAATTCAAACTTAATAAGTCAGTCAGTCAGTCATTGTCTTAACCCGCTTAATCTGCTGACGCGGGTCGCGGGGGAGCCGGTGCCTATCCCGGCAGTCTCAGGGCGTGAGGCGGGGTACACTCCGGGCACGACGCCAGTGTACCGCGGGACTTAATAATTTATTTTAATGTATTTCAATAATTACGTCAACTGACTGAAATTATATCTTCTGATTTGATATTACACCTATGACCAAGAAAGTTATACCCAATTTTGACCAAACCTATGACGGTTCAACGGTTCCTATTGTATTAGTCTGTCTTTTCACGCTGCGGTAAATTCTTAAAGAAGCATGCGATAATGTTAATGAGATAAGTCTTAAGATTAAATACATTAAAAACAACTAAAATGACATCTAAAATATACTTTATTCTGTCTGCATCACTTGAGTACCAATAGGGGTAAAGAGAAACTCACACTAGAAAAGTTGTGTGCTTACTTTTTTTTTTTTAAATTACACTTGACCTTGAAATTCTCTGCATCAATTTAATGATGCGGTTTCCATTGAACTACATAGCAGGTGGCAGTGGAACAATTACATGTGTCATAATTCTAACTGTACAATGGAAGCAAAAGAGGACATCCTCCACAGTCACCAGAGGCCATGGATGTAGGTGTGGAGAGAGAAAAGAGTCACACAAGGAAGATCAGAATTAAAGGGAAGGAATGGCAAGTCACAGCATGCAAAACCTCAACAGGTTCATACCTGGCTCACATACCTAATGGTGCACGTGTAGGGGGGGTGCGGGCGAGGTGCGTGGGGGGTATAGCTTTTTCATCTTTTCATTTCCTGTTAATCCATTTTCACGTAACACAATCTCATTTTGAAAAGACCAGCATAACGTAACACCAAAGATTTCAGCACGCACGTATTCTGATGTAATAAATATGGGTTCAGATTCTCTATGGTGATGCCCAATGAGCTTTCACTCACACACGTCCTCAAAGGGGTCCAGGGTGTTCTGAGTGTACAGGATTATAAGCAGCAATAGTACAGTATGAGGGTTTTCAGCTACAATAGGTTTTTCTTCCTCACATAAGTTTCATTTATCCTAAAAATAAGATGCATCATGTTCAACCAATAGGTATCATAAAATACAGCATTATGACAAAACCTCTATCTTCTTTCATATTTTGTCCCTTTTTTTGTTCACTGAAATCTTAACTAGAGGAAAACGCCACGGAATTAAAATATGTACTGTACATTTAACAAAACAGGTGCCTTTGGAATCGCACCACTGTACCTGTTGTTTTTTTGGGTTTGTTTGAATATAACTACCGCTGTGGTGTTTAAACCTTTGTGTTGATTTAACCTGCAATGTTGAAATATCTTGTTCCTTTGTCCAACTAGCATTTCCAGAGAAGTGTATTCTAATTACACCTTCCTTTGTTCTTGTATCCTTATAAGGACAGTGTTTCCGTCTGCCAACAGGGAACATTGATAGATGATCCCTCCTTTTAGGGCTTTTCCTTTACACTCCCTGTTTTTTTCTCTTCTTTGAACTCTGCGGGATATGCATCAGCATTTACGTTCACTTTGAAGACTTCATTTGACAAGAGCTTTCGGTATCAAATACCTTTCACGTAAAGCCAGTATGGTGTAACATTTTGCCTCTACAAAGAGCAGTACTTTAATCATGTTGCTGACTCACCTAACAGGTACAGATAAAACACAAACACACACACACAGATAGGGATACACACACTTACCACCGGGGCGTTCATGGTTGTGATCAGTGTGCAGCAACATTGCAATGGGCATTCCAACATTTTTGGAGCGACCGGCCACCAACACGTTCTTTCCCACTGTGTCAATGCCTGTAACGACACATTTTTTTAGGGAGTATAATTTTAATAAAACTTTTTTTATTGACCGTAGTCATCAGTTGAGACAAAGGCGAACGTGACTGATCACACAGGCATGTGAAGAGAGGTTGTTACACTAGCCGCACCACAGTCTGGCACCACAATGTCGCGCCTGTGACATTTCACCTACAACATATTATCAGACAACAATAAGTCAGTTAAAATGAATCATTGTGGGAGGTAAGATTTGTATACAACAGGGTGATAAATTTGATAAATCTGCATAAATAATGTGAATCCTGTACATTTTTGTCATCAACTACAAAACAGTCTCTCAAATCTGCCATAAAACGTTGATCATCTAAATGGATTTTATTCATTCACTTCATTATCAAATTCTTCGTGTTTGGTAAATATTTTCTGCGTTACAACGGTGCTATGTTTCAGCTCCCCAAATCAACATGTTCACATATTACAACACTGATTAATAAAAGTAGCTTTAAAGTCCTCCTGAAAATGTTGGTATTCTTCAATCATTCAAAGGAGCAAGGAGAAAGTGAATCAAAGCCTGTAACTAAAACCATTGCTGTCACAGACTACAACATCCCGCGACACCCCTGAATTCAAAATTTTAACCTGACCTACTTGCAATAGGTCAAAGATCAAAGCTAGTGCTCTGACCTACTGTCATTGATCAAAGCACTAGCTTTGATCTATGGTCTTACTCACACTGGCCTTCTCCCTCGTCTTTCTATCTCATCCAGTTCCTGCAAGTGCAAAAGTTGAAATTTGACCTTGTCCTACTTTTCTCAAGGTCAAGGTCATCATCTCATTGTCATCCCCTTTGCTGTCCGAGTAATGTGCTTTTTCTTTCATCTTTCTATCTGCAACAGTTGCGAAAATATTTGGTGAACATATTAACGGACGGATGAACAAACACACAAACACTGATAATTACAATACATCACCACTTCGAAGCGGGATGTAATTATTAATATTACAAGAGTATAATATCTATTATTAATGGTTAACATACTATTTCAGCCAAGTAATGTCTGTTTAATGTCTTAATAAAAATATTTGAACTATCCTTGTCCAAATAGTTCAGTTTTGTGTCTATCTAGTGCGGAGTGAGAGAGAAAAACCTTCATCATACCGTTTTTAACCAATTCTTACAGGAGACAACAACTACACATCCCAAGGACACCTGAACACACTGGTATGTGAATAGCAAACATTTTGTGAAAGATGAAGTTCTGCAGATATCAAGAGTTCCTGCTAACCCACAGAGGGCAACCCCCAGAGAATCGCTGTGACTCTAATAATTATCAGTCGCACCACACAAAAAACGCTATCAAGGACTGCTCTCACACTATCAAGTACAAGGCCAACACTCCCAAGTCTGGCCGATTTTGTCATAACATTAATTTTTTACATTTAGCATTCCTAAATACCTGCATGGTGTCTGTAAGTACAGGCAGACTCCAAATCCTATATTAAACAACCATACGGCATTTAAAACTATTCACCATACAGCATTTTACACTACTGTATTCACTTCATTTTCTTAATGTAACGTTTTCCATTTCATTAACTTAGCTTCCTGTTTGGCACATTTTAAGAACTGTTTTTTTGCGACTCGGTAAGGTTTCTATCCCATCTGAAAATGAATAATACTTTTTAACAGTAATTGTAATAATACTGTACATGCCATGTGGTTTTGGAGACTGACTTTTCAAAGACATATTTACTTATGGATTTGTGTCAGCATATAAAAGCCAAACTTCTACAGACATGAAGTGCAGGACGGAATGACAAATTATGGTTTGGCTCCATCTCATGGTCCAAATATGAGAGGACAGTTGTACATTCAAAAGAGTCTCACCAGGGTTAGTTAGTTCGGTTTGTTTTATATCAGAATGTAATTACTGGTATTCATCATATGCTCTTCTAATTGTTTCTTTGTTAAAGAAAGCAACACATTTTATTGCAACCTGTTAGCATGTTGTCTGGGATTATGCCTGACAAATAACCTCACATATACAGTAATTAAGTAAATATGTCACGTGTTGAGGTTGCATAAATGTAAGATGAACTTACAGAGCCAGTAAGACCCACAGGGCTTTAAATAATAAATAAATTAAATAAATTACTGTAGCAGCACAGTCAGGTGAGACTGAAGCAAATCAGCATCAAGTCTTCATCAAGGAGACAGACGTACTCTATAGACGACAGGATACGTTCAAAAAGAATTCTCCACCTAAATAAATGTTGATAATGTCTAACATGACATTGACATTGACATAGCAATGACATTAAAGGCATTTTTATATACTGTATATATTTGTTTCTCAATCATTTTTATGTCTTTATATTTCTCCATCAAAAGACCCCCTTCTACAAACTCCAGCCTGGGTGAGTTCTACATATGCAGTATATTGAAACTATTAAACTGGTTCTGTCCGGTGACACTAGGATTGTTTAAAACAATAACATATAATAAAGCAGGACTGAATATGTCCTTTAGGAAAACTAATATTCTCTTTAGTTTAATTCCAATTGAATAGATTGTCAGTGCCACCTCTGGGATTATTTGCTTGCAGCACAATTAAAAACAGAAAAACACAAACACAAAAAGAAAGTCAAATTACAACAACAATATCAATAAGTTTTCTGGTTTTACGTGCTCTTTTGATGATCTCCCAGACAGCTGCAGGTGTGGCAGGGATCATGGATCTCTGGTCTAGACACAGTTTACCAATATTCACAATATGGAAGCCGTCCACATCCTTCTCTGGAGCGATGGCGTTACATACCGCTCGCTCGTTTATGTGCTCTAAAGAGGACAGGGAACAGGACAAACAGTCAGTGATAATAGCAGTGATAATATTTATGATGTAAAGTCGATTGAAATTACGTAAACCTATTCTATATATATACGCATACACACACAGTATATATATATATATATATATATATATATATATGTGTGTGTGTGTGTGTGTGTGTGTGTGTGTGTGTGTGTGTGTGTGTGTGTGTGTGTGTATATATATATATATATATATATATAATTTTTCACAATTCACTCAATAGCTCCATAAATAGATGTACAGGCCAGCTCGTTCTGTTATCTTTCAGTCAGTGACGGACACTCGGTTGCAGCTGTAGCTGCTGTGTTTACCAGGAAGTGGCAGCTGCACCAACAATCCGCTGACCCTCCAGTCACGGTTCATCTGGTCGATCAGCACCAACAACTCCTCCTGGGAGACTGAGCTGGGCTTCACCACCGTGTCACTGGAAATACCTGGAGACACCATAGTTAGTTTGCATTTTTAACACTGCATTAATTTCGCTTCAAAACATTTCATCCATGTACATCTCTTTGCAAAATGTGTGATGCTTTATGTAGATCATTGATCTACATTGATAGTGAATACATGCAATACAAGATAGAATGCAAAATGATATCTGACCCAGTATGCTGGCTGCCCGGGTCTTGTTTCTAACGTAGGTACGGCTAGCTGGGTTGTCCCCCACTAAGATCACTCCTAGGTGTGGTCTCATGTTGCCCTGAGCTACCAGCTCCTCCACGTCACGCTGGATCTCTCTGTGGAGCTGACGAGCCAGCTCTGCTCCTGAAATCACCACCGCAGCATGTCTAGAGGAGGAAATCAGAAAGTCACAGGTTGCAAAAGCAGTCAAACAGAATTTATTTCAAATACAGCATCATGGGTCTATTGATGTTCAGTAATCAACATTAATTATGAACAGTAAAGTTTAGGTTTGGGATCATTGTTGGCCGATCCAGAACTGTGTAGTTGTTCTCCTTCAGAAAGTGGGAACACGCAGAATCCATGCAACTGCATTCCATCACCAAAGCTTGGCTTGTACCAGCCAATGGGTGACAGGGGCTTGTGTCGCCTGGCTAGTCCAAACCTGTTTCTGAGCTGCCGTGGGTGGACGGTCTGGGTCATTACAGATGGGGGGGTGTATTGTTGAGTCTCTGGCTACTCAACACTGTCGTGGACACGTCATTGCTGAATGTGAGCATTCACCACACTGGTAAACGGCCTCATCACTAACACATCACTGCAATCCGTCATATATC